>OW387148.1:3003756-3603756 GCA_936440205.1 Lepidonotus clava
GACTAACCCAAACCCCTTTACTTACTCACTGATCTGACTAACCCGAACCTGGCTGTCGTCAGCTCCAGATTTATCTCCACCACAGGGTGATTAATACGCACCTCCAGGTGGGCCAAGGTTCGTACGGAGCGAGTACTCACCGCTCACTACGGAGAGGGAGGGACGGGGAGGGGGGAGGGGGAAGGTATATTCTGAGGTTAAATCAGGAAAAAACATTTTGTATTTAGCCAACCAAACCTATATACTTAACGTTAACCTTTCCCCTTATTCTCTTTTGAAATAGATCCTAGGTGTCCTGATTATTAAGTGCTAATCAAATGTTTCTAAAATTCACAAAATAGCGAAATACACACATAAAAAATATCGATGATTACGTACAGAGGCCTCATGGAGGATCTTCTTTTTATATTTCCAACACCGCTGGGGTCCAACAAAATAATGTCCACAAATCCAGTCTACTTTTCCTTTGTCCTTTTTCCGTTTTTGTCCACGGTTATTTGAACACAAATATTGAGGTTTCCCTTATAAACATATCGCCTAAGGTAGGGTTTGCTGGCTGGCAGGAGTTTCACATAATTATATGCCCTGTATGTCGCCACATACAACTCTTAACTCCTAATGAAAACCACTGTATGCCAACATGCCAATCGAGGTGCACGAACATGACCGCAACATCTGACACACACGTGTGGTTATATGGAATATGATCCAGAGTATGAGAACTGGTCTGGGAATGTGACCATGTAAATATACATAGGCTGATATATAACTTTCCGTATCGGGTGCCTCTATTATGCATAGAGAGTTGGGTTGCCTGGTTTTCAAATATTTTTTTCATACCCTTTCAGTGTTCGAAATTAAGGGTGCACCCTGCACCCGGTGTGCACAATTTGAGGACAGGGTGCATACTTTTTGGGAGGCATGCACCCGGTGTGTGCATGAATTTTGAACAGTATAAATACCTTTATACAGAGGTGTGCACATCAATAGATTGCTGGGTGCATGATTTCAAACCCCTATGCACCCTGCGTATGCATGAAAAAAATCCTTAATTTCGAACACTGCCTTTTATTTAAGTCGCAGATTATAGGATAAGACTATATAATGGATTGTGGTTTTCTTTCTATACTCCAGTATTATGGTTATCACTATCAGCGGAACCTAAGTAAAATTTTTAGTCGTGGACTTGTTAGTGCTGAGCGAGTGACTGTTGTCATATTTTTTGCATGAGCACCTGAGGTCAGGGTCGGACGAGTTTCGTCCAAACGTTATTTGTTATTCAACTATTCATGCGGTACTTCTGGCCAGAAGCCTGTTTTGGTGTTGTGTCAGCTGTCCCGTGATGTCCACTAGCCCGTTGATTCTGAATCAACGGGCTAGTGGACATCACTCACTATGCAGGCAGGGTGAAGTCCTGCATTAATCGGATTAAAAGATCAGATCTCTGGCTGGTCGTTCAATGCAGCCAATGAGAATCCCGAATTAGCCAATCCGAGAAACCAATACTACATGACGGGAACTATTTCGCGAAGCCATTCCAAAATGTTATGAATTCTAATAACAGTTACATATGAATCTTTTTGTGGAATGTTTTTATGGATATCTAAGGCATGAATTGTCTGAAGATGGTATGAAAATACAAAAAGGTGGAACTCCCATGGTCGGTATTATGAGTGCTGTTTACATAACGCACTGCATGTATAGTGAGTGAGTGTTGGGTGTTTTACGCCGTACCGACAGCCAGGGTGATTTTCACGGCGAAAACGAGTTGGGACGAATTCTGTCTTTGGTGATGGAATCTATGAGTTGAAGGTGACAGGGTGGGCAAACAGCAGGGGATCATAACCTGGAAATTATTTTTGCTGTACCTCATCCCTTAGTGAACCAAGCACTAACCGGGAATTGAACCCAAAGAACCACTTGGTCAGTGCTGGGTCCCCCCTATCATCGCCTTATATGATCAGCAGGGGCTACCGGGGGGCCTATTCTTACCCGGAACCCCCACGGGGTGACACTGCATGTATATATGCTGTATTTAACATATAATTATCAATACGTTTTGATGACGGAATCAACTTATTTAACTTCACCTTTGGAATCAACTTCTATGAATTTCACCAACTCCAGTAGACTCGGACACCCAAATCGTGAAATGAGTTTCACGTCATCTCATGTTCCCTAAGTTAAATGTACTACCTAGTATTATATGTTTTACCAAACTAAAATTAAACACGGTTTTCATATCCCATGTCTGTTTCGTTAAGTAATGATTATGTTTTGATGACGGAACCAACATAGTTCAAAGCCACCTTTGCAACAACTTCTATGAATTCCGCCTCCTCAATAACACAACAAACACATGGAACTAGACTAAAAACAGGGGTAGACTTCACTGTAAGGATTCGCTGTTAACCTTCAGGCTGCCCGCCATAGGAGACAGCCCTCCAGAGGCGGCCCACACGGCGGCTATTTCTGTAGCCAAGGTGTCACTTTAACGTCTGTAGGTTCTCCTTCCAGAGAAACAGGCCTAAATACAGGCTGTATCTGGTGTGTTTACCCACCTTACTTCACCACGTCGCCGGGAATAACTCGGCACGCCGTGATGGCTGTCTGATTACCGACCTGCATGTATGACAACATATGGGGCACAGGTATATGTGTAGAGGACAGGCCTGCCAAATGTACACAGACAGCCAACAGCTTTTTCCCTTTTGTCTGACAAAGGAGATGAAAATAACTCCGTCTGTTTTCACAGAGACGGAAACACATTCTTTCTAATTCATTTAAATATGAATGGTGGTTTCTTGATTGATGAGTTTATATTGCTCTCCGCAAACAATGGTTACTTATGATGTGTGACAGACAATATGTACACAGGTGGTATAATGTATAAACTGAAATTAAGTTCACGGATCTAATTTTTAAAAGTTTAATTAGAATCTCTAGGGGTTTGAATATATCCAGCAATCTGTACGATACTCTTATGTTTACATATATATACAAGATTACAAGATGCTACTAAATTAAAGTGAAATATTGTTTTTGTTGAAAACATAAAAATCATTCTTTCTTCTAAGTTCTATTCATAATTTCGTTAGGGAAATTTCAGAGTTAACTTCCAACGCAGTTTCAATTAATCAATTTAATGCAACCCTGATATATGAGTAGTGACATCATGGTCTAACTTGACTACGACCAGCTTATTTCATACAGTTTCCAGAGACACAAAAATAGAGTCAGGTCTCACGACTAGAGACTTCTAACCTAGAAGAATGTGTCGACCCATGCACATGATCGTGGCTCGGACTGACGTCTAGCTGGGAGCCCCTTCAGCCCGTGGTCGTGATAGTACAACTTACAACTGGGTTTACTTCACTCACGACGCTAAGACTGTAGCTGTACAGCCTTTACTAGGGCTTCGACCGGTGATATCATCAGGGGCGGACCCAGGAATTTGTAGAGGGGGGGGGGGGGGGGGGGGGGGGGCCCAAAAACATGAATGTACGGGGGGTTGGGCCCCCCATCAAACATGATTTAACAGGGGAGGGGGGGGGGGCCAAGGCCCGTCCGCCCCGCCCCCCCCTGGATCCGCCCACGAGCCATCGTTATTGTTAGGCTTTTAAAAAGGCACATGTGATATTCTCCCAAATGGCATTGACTTACCGTGTGCTTCGAAAAAGAACAATAAATTGTCTCTCAGTTATTAGTCTTACTATTACCAGAAATGATAAGCTATGACCATCGTTCTCCCCTTGTACATCTGACTTGCAATGAACCCTTTATAGTATGGTTTTATTCACTCACTTATTTTATTCATAGGAAAAATGTAGGAAAACATATCGAGTACATTCGCTACTCATTTCGTTTTGAAATAAATGTATTTAGTTTAAGTACTTTGCCTATGTGCTTGCCCCCTTCCCCTTTCGGAAATCCTGTATCCGCCCCTGCACATGCCATGGTCATTCCCAAATTAGCACATTCAATGTTAAAACATGGTGACAATAGGAAAGGCAGATTGTAGGATGTACGTTTCCTCCTGTGCGAACATCTATTAGCCTAGTACTAGTAAGTAATATAGTCGGCGGTGCTTATAGTTGCTTCAAGTGCTCTGTGTGATGTATACAAGCTCAGCTCACTGGGCTACCCCTCTTAGTCCGTTCTGGGCCATTAACCCCCAGTCAACAGTCCCCGCCCCCTCCCCTGTCCCCCACCCCTCCAGTACCTGATCGATACCCCCACCGTCTCCCCCATACGGCGGGGGGCACCAAGGCGGGATGGCCCTGAGCCCGGCCTTCCCTACACAGCGGGCGTACCCCGGCCCGTGGCGGAGGGCGGGCGGCCCCGTGGTGCGGAGATAAGGACTGATTGGCTGACTAATGGTCAGTAATGACAGGCGGTCAGGCGCATCATTAGACACATTACAGGCGCTGGTTTATCACTAGATCCCGGAGGGCGGGAGCTAAATAGGATGTGCGTTATTAATGCAACGGGCTGCATCACTCGGACGTATACACCTATTATACTGCACAGTACATGCAGGTCTTCTTTGAATATAAGTGCAGTGTCCGAAATTCAGCCGGGGTGCATGATTTCTCTGTCGGATGCAAGGTTATTTCAACTTTTTACCCGGTGGTGCAGAACTTTTTCCAAACATTGAATGCCCAACTCCGGCCCAACTAAGACAAAATCCAGGACGTTGAAGCATACTTTTTGGGGCTCTGTATCAAAATACATGTAATCCTCAATTTCGGACACTGGTTGGGTATCAATCATTGAGATTGCCTTTAAAGGAAGTGGGCTTAGTTTTCAGTTTCTTGACCATAGAAATTTGAAGGTTGAGGATCGCTTACTTGGCTATTTTTCATTCTAGAAATCTGAATTCACAAGGCTTACAAGGGAGCGGCATTTGCTGACGGCCGCGAGCTGTGACAAAAAGCGGACGGCACACAGAGTGCCCGGTCCGAAGTCCCATTTCCGTACACTTCTCACACGGCTGCTGGGGCCCCGCGGTCTCCTCCCCAACCAGTAGTATCCTACCCGTCCACCGCGAGTCTCCACAGAACAACTGCCACTGAGTACCTGCTGTTGGCCAGCGACTTCCCCTTTGTCCCTTGGTATTAATATTGGGACATGTTTTAATTTTGACTAGACTATACTTGACTCTGGATAACCTTGAGGCATTTTAAGTCCAGATCTACATGACTTCCTAAGATAATTCTCAACATTTTACAACACTTCCGCATGAAGTATCTCTCGATAAAATTGGAAATCATCATGAGTGTCAATTGGTAAACCTTTATGGGCAAACTGCATAGTTCGTTTCAAATACTAAGTGACCTAAGTTTCATAGCTTGCACTACAAGGTCTTCTCTGTCTTCTATTCTCACTTCTATACAGTTTAAATACGTCCCGTCTGCACTCAAGTAACCACCAAGTCACAGTTCTGACTTAAAATATAACCCAGACACTAAACTGACTAGTATTCAGAATGAGAATCTGTGGAATGTAGCGATCACGTGAATAGATGACCTCGAGTCAAATGACCTCGGCCATGGCGACACCTGGCGTCAGATTCAAAGACCATAGGGCCCTTTTTGTCACTGTCTAGGCCTTTGTTGTCAAGTTTTTGCCTGGGTTTTTGTAGACACGTATTTAACCTGTGTTGTCGTAAACCACCGTCAGAATGCTTTTATATGGAGAGAACTGAACGTCTTATGATGTTATTGCGTACTTGTTTATAGACCTTGTGCAGACGTAGTCACGTTTTGGTGATCACCATGTGGTGATTATAATCACGTGGCTAATATTAAAGTCTGATATTAATACTAGATTGTGAATAATTGTTATCATATGTTATAATTTCTTAGGTCTATTTAGGATGAATTTAAGATAGATACATGCTTTTTTTATGGCCGAAAACCAATTATGGAAAATCCGGGAGCAAAATTCCCGGACGGACCCCCATAAAAATTGTTAAACTAAGATAGATATATGAGTTAAATATTCATTGATTGTTAACCATAACAAAAGTAAATTGATCACCAATATGGCGCCCAACCTGTTTTGGGCATGTGAGACGTCATCTGCACAAGGTCTATAGTACATTATTTTTCACCACAGTGACAAATCATACTCAAGTTTATTGAAATAAACTAAGCATTGGGTTGATTAAGAAATACGATAAGCCTACTCCAGCAAAGTGCTATAAGAACGTGACTGTAATTCAGATTTAACAGTTTTCTTGTGGCCTTTCGTGTTGATATCTCCTGAATCACCATGTAACCAGATCCAAGGCAGGTGCGTTCGTCTGCCGTATTATTAATTACACGGACGGTTCTCTGTCAATTACCTGAGCAATTTGAATCTTATTCTTGTTTTATTTACAGGTACAGTGACAGACAGACCAATAGCAGCAGTGAACTTTAAACCCGAAAGCTTAAATTTTCAGACAAATCTGACGTCATTTGACAAATGTCCAATTTGTTCCGCTGCAAAGATCAACACAGAATCAGTGAATGTAGGAAAAAGGCCCCACACATGGAAACTTTTTACGGATATATACTGGAGCAGTGATTGCTTAATCCGCCCGCTATCACATACAACCATGTCCGATATGATGTGCTTTGGAAGTGTTAGACTAATTAAGGCCGGGACACATACACCAACTCGATCGTCGGGAGTCCTTCAGACCCGATCGTCGGGGACTATACAGTCGTAGGCTATTTCCTTAGGGGTGTCACATACAATGACTGATTGATCATGGCTTTATGGTAGATTTCAGACTGAAAACCGCAGATATGATGCAGCTAAATATAAATGTTGTTTTGAGTTTAAGGTGCACATTGAAAACATATCTGGAATACTGGCTATACAGACCCGACAGTTGAGTTGTTAATCTTCAACATCTCATCATTCCCGACCCGACGGATCCGTCGGGAATAAGGCCCGACCATCCAGTCGTAAGGCCATGACACATACACCAATTGACCCCAACCCGACTCAACCGTCGGGTCGGGTCGGTATATGTGTCCAGGCCTTAAGTACTGATTGTCGGACAAGGGCCCCCTACCGTAACTACTGTAGGCATCTGCCTCCCAATTTCCTATAGCCCTTCCGCAGTTTCTTTTTACGTACTTTGCAGAATGCAATAAAATTACCAGGCTCGGTAGAATGAATTTATTTATGTCCAGCTTCTCATGGCCAACTATGCTATTTCCAGGATATAAGCATAAAATGGCATGTTGTTGTTTTTCTGCAGAGACATTAATCTATATCATATCAATGTTTCATCGGTGACCGATCTGCGATAAAGCTCAATTGGATGAGTCTAATGCTGTGTTGATTTTCTGATGATGCTAATACTTTGGACGTGGTTGGTATGCCACAATTGTTTATGAACAGGTTTTAAATTTCGCTGTAATTCTATCCTTCAGATGAATTTCTTTTTGGAGAAGAAACTGTTGCAATTCATGCCATTTTGAGATATGTTCCAGGGGACACTGAAAGAAATATACAATCGTAAAATCAACTGCCACTTACTACTACTAGGACTACGTGTCCATCGCCTTCATCTAATGTTTTTTAGTTTATCAAAGGTGACTTACGTGGGGTCCTTGGACCGGTCCGTCTTCCCGCCCGGCCCCGAGCCGGACGCCATGGTCCTTGGCGCCCTCTGGTCGTCGTCACGCTTGACTGGGTCTTCGTCCTTGGACGGCGACTGCAAGCAAAACACATATATGTAGATAAGTGCAAAATATATAAATATATTATAATACAATTTAAAATGAAACGATCAAATGGATATGGCTTGAGACAAGCGGGAGTGTTGCTAAACACGAAGAATTAGATTACCAAATGATTGTGACCTGATTTAAAGTGAACGTATGAGTACTATTATTTTCCCTTTTTTTTAGAATTCTACAACGCATGTCGTGGTCAGGGACGAGGCAGTATCAGGATATGCCTTAAAGGAATATAAAGCCTTACATAACAGAGTCGGATTATTCTGTGTACTACTTTGTTATTTTTCAATGAGAATGGGTAATTTCCGAGTAAGATATCCTCAAATAAAGAAAAGACAGATTCGCCATATTCCTCCTGTAAATACATTGGCTCATGTTTTGTAATACATACTTCATAAACCCATAAATATATACACTCAGTCCCACCCCTCCACACCCCCTCCCCCCTAACCAGGCCGTAGGCGGGCACCCACTGACGTCGTCATTACAGAAAACAATACCCGCCTCCAGGGTGCCGCCTCCAGGGTGATTAGGGCATCGGTGTAAATTACCGAAAACCCCCTAATTTAGGCCCGATATTTCGAAACTCCTTACCTTAAACTTTTTCCTGATTTAAGGAGACCTTAAACTTCTGGACGTAGCTCACCTTAAACTTTTTTTCACTTAAAGTTTAAGGTGAGAGTGATATTTCGAAACACCTTGCAACCTTAAAAGTTTAAGGTGGATCCAGTTGTTTACATTTTGATCATTTCCGAATTTAATCTCAGAAAAACATGTTTTTTCTAATTCCCACTTTAGTAAAGGTGGTTTTCATGTCAAATTAAAAAAAAGAATTGTGAAAATCCGTCCAGAAATAAGGATAATGCCTAGAATTCACATCGGCGATCTTGTTTACATTGTTGACACGTCGTCGTCATGACGTCGTCGTCATGACGATGACGTCATCGCCATGACGACGACATTGCCTAAGCACGCATGTAAACATCCACAGGACATGCCAGAAAATAGTCCTTCCTTTTAGCATTACTTTCATAAAAGTAACCATCACATTTATCAAAGTAAATATCAATTTGTGGTATTTACCATCAAATAGACCTAGAAGTTTATTAAGTTTATCCTAATACAAGGAATAACTTGTTACCTTAAAGTTTAAGGTACCTCCCGACCTACCTTAAAGAATTTGCCTGAAACTGCTGGTTTTATCAGGTAAGGTGTTTCGAAATATTGCAAACCTTAAATGTTAAGGCCCTGTCCTTAAATTGGCCTTAAGTCCCTAGCAACCACCTTAAATCCGTCGGAAATTTAAGGTTTAGGTGTTTCGAAATATCGGGCCTTAAGCCGCACCTTATTCGAGCCGCACTTTTGAGCCTTAACTTTTCTTCATTCTTAAATTTTTAGTTATACAAGTGGCTTTGCCAGGATTCGAATCCACAACCTTTGGGTTTGGAGGTGAGGGTCTTAACCACTACACCATGGAGGATGAGGCTGGAACTAAGAAATGGGGTCATGACCCAATTCACTGGTTCCCACAGGTCCTATTGAAAGCAGTTTACCAAAACAGCAACCAGATGGACAGATTGGTTATGACCCATTTCGCTGGTTCTTGGTAAGACCTGAAGAAAGTTCAGTATTTAGGCAGCAACATGCGAAAGGACATCATTTTAGAAGAAGTAGGGTAATCATTTGTTAATGATAAGTGTCACTGTATTCAATGTTGTTCAGATCCTTAATTTAGGCCGCACCCTTCAAATAGTGACCCTTCTTTAAACGGCGCCTTAAATCATGGGTTTTACGGTATGTTATCACCAGTGCGTATGGTACGTAAGGACGTCAAAGGTTGTGAAGGTCGTCG
Source organism: Lepidonotus clava (assembly GCA_936440205.1). Taxonomy (NCBI): domain Eukaryota; kingdom Metazoa; phylum Annelida; class Polychaeta; order Phyllodocida; family Polynoidae; genus Lepidonotus; species Lepidonotus clava. The sequence continues at coordinate 3,013,351 of OW387148.1, forward strand.
TTAGTCTCGAAAGGTTTTTTAGGGGAACCTGCCACCTGGATAATTTCTATACTCTTTCAAAGAATAGAAAGGGTGTTTTTGTATAATGTCCTATACAAAGGGAATCAAACACCTGGCCTTTGATGACCCTGTTGGGGGCACATGGTGACAGGATCGGACAGCAGGGAATCAAAACCCAGAAATCATTTTTGCTGCAGGGCTCACGGAATTTTAAAATGACACCCAGCCTATGACTCGCGGGTGTCTTGCGCATAAAGTTAAGGGGTCCGATAGCCTGAGCCTGGATATCAGGGTATGAGTTCTAGGGTGTCCACAGGACACCCAGAGGGTCCTGTCAGGGTGTCCTGTGCCTTTAGGGGGGTGGACAGGACACCCAGGACGCTGGATTTGGTGAGCCCTGATTGCTATCCTTAGCACCAACTGGAAATCGAACCTAAAAGACTGCTCGGTTAGTATTGGGTCCAAAACCCCTTTTGTTTATTTTTATGGTTAGCAGGGGATATTGAAGACCAGCTATTCTTCCATGGAAGCCCGAAAGTGGGAACTCCTTAAATTTTCATTACATTTTTATCATAAATATGTCAGGAAAGGTGAATCCATGAACATAAGATCCCAAATTACTTTCTCTATCAATCTCAGCTCCAAACAGGCATGAAAATTTTATGCTCCTACTTAACTATTTGAAATATGTCCCGGGCAACTAGGTTTACCGCCAGGCAGTAGGTTGCCCAACGGGCAATCACTTCCTTAAGAGATTTGTAGAGCCCTGATGATGAAAGCATGACATATTTATAAGTAATCGTTATATCAAAGAACTAGTCTTGAGACAGCAGCATACATGGTAGGGCCACTTGGGAGGGAAAAAACGCTTACCTAAAAAAACAAGCACTTCTCGATGACTAACTTTGTTAGCAATGCGTCTACCGGGTGGGGTAGGATAAATAGGATTTATGACTAAGTATGTAAGGGTATAGGTCCGATGTCAAGATCTAGGTGAATTCCAAAGGTGAATTGATACCAGCTCCGGCTCCTACCTGGCCAGGCCACTCCACAGTCAGGGTAGAGTAATAAAAGAGTTTATAACCTTTGACGGTCCCCTTTCTACCCTTCCTCAACCCGCGTCGTGCCGACAGGTGAGAATCCCCCCCCCCCCCCGTCCTCCCGGTGGTAGTGGCAGAAGACACGCCCTACTTGACGCCCCTATATACCTGAGTGGGCACCCTGAGCCCACACTGGCCGGCCCAAGCACAACACCGGTTCCTTGCACACCTATTTATTGCCAGACACGTCATATATTCTAACAATATTACTTGTCTGAAACTACACATACATAAAGTTCAACTGTGTTAATGTATACAAAACATTGAAGGTCGTCGCAGTTTCAATAAAAAGCCGGCTTATACAACTGTAGGCAACCGTGACAGTGTGTGCACTTTCTGGGAAAATGACCAAGCAGCCTGATGCACACACCTTGGAGTTTCTATCAATGACAGTTTTTGAAGTGATTTCTTTAATTTCGTGTCTTTAATTCATGTGAACGTTGCCTTAAAGGTTAAACACATTGCAAGCTACGTCTCTATAGTTGATTTGATTTTGAGATATTTTGTTCCATTCCCAAGTTTAAAAGCTGCGACAGAGGACCAAGATGATTTTGTCAAATTATTCTGAAATACTAACTTCGCTGGGTTACCTACTTCGTGTTCCATGTGATGTAGATTGTGAAAAATCCACACTAACGGTGATCTGAATAGCACAACTGCTACTCTATACCTTTCTTGGCCAATTTCCACTTGTAGCGGAATAAAACCCAAACAATATTCTATTTCCTACTTCCCAAATCTGGCATAAAACGACGGTAAGCCGTCGATTTTACCTCGGGGGTAAAATTGGAGAACATATTCCGGAATGTAAGCCTACGCATACACATTTGAGTATTAAAATATTCTGTAAGAAGGCAAGCTGGAAAAAGTGGCGTTAAAAAAATATCAGGAATGGGGACTTGACTGTTTTTGTATGCAGCCAAGTGGTCTGGTCTGCTCTGTGACAGGCCCGACAGTAGCCTGCGAAGGATCCCCTCCCTGCTCCGCCACCTCCGCTAGGTAGGGCATGCCTGCAACCTCTATTTAAACATGTAGTGAAGGGTGGGGCACCGATCCTGGAAATTAAATGCCCAAACTTTGACTGCCTAAATCTTGCAAATTGAAAAATAATCGCGGGGCACCAGTTTTTGATATCATAATCATCAAATTTATCTTACATGAGAATGCTAAAAGTCTGAATCGATCTCCAATTCAAATATGGCGCCTGTTAAATAATGACATGATGAAATGGGGGTACATGTTTTATTAAGTAAAACATAACTAACACAAATGCGCGCGCGCTAAGTAATGGACATGTGAGATATAAAGAATATAATGTAATTGTTCCTCTTTGATAACGCTGCTATCTCTGAGTCCGGTAGAACGATTAGTGTCCCTGACCCCCCTCCCCCCCCTCGCAATGCCATGCACCAGGAGAAAGGAGGGGACGGTGGGTGGTAACTGCGCGCTGCGAGGTCTCTGAGACAACTGACCCTCGCCACTGAGGGGGTGGACTCTCTCCCTGTCCCTCATAAATCACTGAGGGCTGTTAACCCAGATATCAGGTTTGTACTGGGCTGACCCTTCCTCCAGGGTTCAGCCAGAGCTGCTCGCTGGCCTGTCTTTATTTAATCAGTATTAACTTCGTTAATACCCCTTAAATAATGATATGATGAAATGGGGGTACATGTTTTATTAAGTAAAACATAACTAACACAAATGCGCGCGCGCTAAGTAATGGACATGTGAGATATAAAGAATATAATGTAATTGTTCCTCTTTGATAACGCTGCTATCTCTGAGTCCGGTAGAACGATTAGTGTCCCTGACCCCCAATCTCCCAGTAGTCGTAGAGATAGGACACTAAACAGGGATACCATTTAGCATGGCTGTAGTTGCAGATGAAAGTCCGTTTTGTGAAGGGAGAAAATATGCCGTATAGGCATTACTACGCCAGTCCCCTAACGATCTTATCAGGTCTATACCAACATTATTCTCAAAGGCCCAGCATGCACCCCCTCTACGGAAGGAGTGGCCGGCATACTGAGTAACATCCCTGACCCTGGAGTGCAGTGCCTTACGTAAGTCCTCCATGAACATAGCTGCCGTGAGGGGCACCGGCGACGTCGTGTCATCACACACCAGTGCCGGCCCGTCCAGTGCCGCATGGCGTGTTAGACGTACGGCCTGATAAACCCCCTGGGTCGGGCAGAGCCGGTGGCCCCTTTTCCAGGGGTATGGGATTACCAGCGTCCTTTCCTGGAACTGTATGGTTTTTGACCATCGGACAGAGACCCTTAGTCCGTCCCTTGTAAAACAAAGATCCCTCCTCCTCAAATGGCGTGATGGATCAAAAAGGCCCCTCTCCTGGAGCATGACGTTTGACCGCCGTAGGAGGCCAAAAAACTTTAACATGCAGGCTGCCCACACACTAGCTCCACGAGGTGTATGAATAGGTAGCCTCCCCAGAAGAATGCACAGGAGTTCAGGAGTAATGGGACGTTTCCTAATTACACTGTCCCCTAAGTGGCGTCGTAGCCCTCTAAGCGTTGCAGACAAGCGAAAATTGTTTGTACATGGATTGGGCAAACCCCATTCTTGATGCAAAAGTCTGACGATATTCATATACTGTTTAATAGATGTATACTTGAGGCGTCGGGAGAGGTATACTGCATACCGGCATAATAACTGTGTAGTCGCTGGGACAGGTGGGACTCCCAGCAAATTGCAGAATGCAATGTAGGCACGCCTATGCACCGCATACGCTTTTTTAGTATTGGCTGCCAGGGATTTACTCTGATAGAAAAGTACTTGCCGGTCAAGTTCTTCTTCAAATGACGCTTCCATTACACGTAGGTTGTATTGAGCACACAGTGGAGGCGTTCCCAGCCCCCTGGGTTGTTCAGGCGTGATGCTGCATCTGCCACCACGTTATAACGTCCAGGGTAGTATACTGCCTTGATGCGGAAGTTGTAATGTACAGAAGCCCAAAATATGCCTCTCAGAGCGTCCATAACCCCAGGATCCTTGGCAGTGCCCCTATTGAAAATTGCCACTGCTGCCTGGTTATCAGAATAAACCCAGACCCGTTTTCCCCTCCAGGCATAGCCCCATAGGCTCACAGCAGGGACCAACGCCAACACCTCCTTGTAATTGATGTGATAGTCCTCTACCTCCGGCCAGTCTCTCCACGCCACGTGGTACCACTGTCCCCCGTGATACCCTCCTCCTCCAGTGTCACAGGCGTCAATGCAGAGGGTTACTGTAGGTCGCGACTCAGCTATGGGCGTGGACCCATTAAAAGATTCCACGTGTAGCATCCACCATAGCAGGTCTTCCTTCATATCCTCCGTCACCCTCGTCTTGTGACCTGGCCCCCTTAACTTATTTTGGCGATCTATAAGCCTTCTTAGATGAGGCCTACCTCCATAAATAACTTGCGCCGCCCAGTTCAATTTGCCGATGATAGATTGCAGCCCTCGTTTTGAAATCCGTTTTTGGGAGTGTACGCGCGCTGCCTCCCTCTGTAGGTCCTTAAGTTTTCGCTCCGGCAATGAAAAGGTATACTCCTGGGTATTAATTTCAACACCTAGGAAGACCAACGTCTGTGTTGGGCCTTCAACCTTGGAGTAGTTTATGCTAAATCCCAGAGTTCTAAGCCGTTGCATTAACTTCCTCATGAGCCCATAGCACTCCTGATATGTACTGGCTATGACGAGAAAATCATCTAAATAAGCCACCACTCCTCCTTTTTCTTCCTCGCTCACCATACGGCGCACTGCCTGGGTTAGGCAGTTAAAGATGCTTGGGCTATTTCTGGCGCCAAATGGAAGCCGCGCATCGAAAATATATGTCGGCTCGTCATCTCCACTAAATGTCCAATGCAATCCCGTTAGGGCATAGTCCTCCTCATGAATTTTCACGCTCCGATAGGCATTGGACAGATCAATCTTTGCAACAAAGTATCCAGGGTTTATTAGGGCCGCTGCATCCTGTAGGCTCTGATAGCGGTAACTGTCTGACCAAGCAAAGTCATTAAGTGCCGCCCCCTCTGGTCGGCTGCAATCATGTATCAGACGTATTTTATTTTGTCCTGGTTTGGGGATAGCCCCTAATGCCGACACTAAGTGTGTCGGCTGTTCACACACAATATAACGTCCATTCTCAATTTCTGTCCTGATCTGTGCCTCTACTAGATGGTAATGCTCCTTGCAAGTCGCTGACTTATAGTTGGGCTGGAAAACTGGAGGTCCTTCATAGGGTTTTGTGATAATGTGAAACCCCTCTCTCACCCCTTGTAGGATGAATTCTCGGTCAGGATCGTCCTCAGGCAGGTACAGGTCCCAAGCCTCCAGGCAAAGGGCCCCCTCCCCGTTGATCCCTGGTTGGCCTAATCGTTTTTTGGGCTGTCTTTAGCTGCTCCCCCTGACGGCCGTTCATGCTTATAGCGGCAGTAGGCCCCGAAGTTGCACGCCCCCTTGATATAATCACGGCAGAGTGGTCGTTCTTTGTCACCCTCCTCTGGACGTTTCTTTCTATTCCAACCCCCTGCCTTCCCTGCTACAGCTGGGTTGGGGCGTTTTGGGATAAGTACATGCCTCTCAGTATGGGGGTGATCCGTGCCCCAGGAGAAACCATGTGCAGCCTGGAGTTCTCGGTAGCGAGTATCAAACTCTAATACACTCATCCATTCATAACGAGCTGCCAGATCAGATATCATGGCCGTATAGGCCATGTAGTATACCAGATCCTGGTGCTTTATCTCGCCTTGCTTTAGCAGCTCTGCACCTAGCCTCATGTTCGCACCACTCCACTCGTCAAAACTTATATAATAGGTGCCTTGTTCCTCCGTCTTCAATGTTATCGCCCCATCGGAGGTCGTAGCTAGGGAAAACTGTTCCCTCTTTCGCCTGTTCACCCGTGCCTTAACTGGCTCTGGTAAGAAATTAAGGATCTGGTACGCCTTTTTGGTTGTGGACTTGACCGTCAGTAGCATCAGTGGGTCACAGTAACCGCCAGTCCCGCCGCGTCCCCCTGCACGGCCGGCAGAGCCCACTGACAAAGGGTCAACCGCGGCCGTCGCCCCTTCAGCGTCGCCCGTCTGCAGCAGCTGCTCCAGCTCCTCCCCGGCGTCTCCTAAGAGCTGGGTCGGGTCTGCGTTGCCCTCCACTCGTTCTCCCGACCCCTCAGCATTTCTACTCGATCCGCCTGGGATAGGGTCGTCATCCAGGCTGATAGGATTGCCCAGTACTCTCAGTGCCACTCTCAGAAGTCGGGCCTGTCCTATGACGATATCCATACGGTTTACATCTCGAGATGTCAGGTGTTTCAGGGTAGTGTAACTCATACATTCTTCCCTCTTCAACGTTGCTACTGTCTTTTTGGATAAGCTGGATGATTCCGCCCATTCAGTAAACACAAAGTTTGCCTCTTCCTCAGCCATCTTTAGAACTTTCTAACTGCGCGCTGCGAGGTCTCTGAGACAACTGACCCTCGCCACTGAGGGGGTGGACTCTCTCCCTGTCCCTCATAAATCACTGAGGGCTGTTAACCCAGATATCAGGTTTGTACTGGGCTGACCCTTCCTCCAGGGTTCAGCCAGAGCTGCTCGCTGGCCTGTCTTTATTTAATCAGTATTAACTTCGTTAATACCCCTTATGTGCCAATGTTGTGCAGCTGTCCATACCCGTTGCAACGCAAATTTTACTCCTGTTTTTCATGCAGGGTCCTGTTCCGTCTCTGGAATGGCAATATCCAGAGGCAAATACTTTGCCTAGCCCGACAGGTTCCTGTCGGCCATGGCCTCAGCAGTGTCCGAAACTATGACGCCAGTCCATCGGCCAATGGCCAGAAATTTTTGGTTGAGGGTATTTTCTTTTTTTAGGAAAAGATACATCAAAACTTATCCTAAAGGTCGGCAAATTTGCTGATTTAAATAAGAGTAAAAGGCTCGTTGCCTCTGGTGGCCGATAACCCCAAAATTCTTAGTACCACAGAACTTACTATAGTGCCGTACCAAATAGCTAATGCCTAAGACTCAAAAGTCAATGATCTGTAAATTTTACCCCAAGGAACAGTGATGAACTAATATTGTTATGTACCATGTTGTTCATATGCTACCCCGGTTCCACCAGTGACCAAACCGTTCGATGGTCCCCATATTATACGATATAGAACATTATCATTATATATCTCTCTGGGACCTTTTATCATAAACTTGTCATAAATTTGCAAATAGGGACATACGAGTGCGCCCTTCTGATTGCTAAAACTATGGCAAGTCATTATATACCATGGAGCCAAGCCTGACATCATACACACAGAAAGGTCTGAGACAAATAATATGGTATGACGTTATTTGTCTTGATCGTGTAACTAAGTTACCTCAGCTATGTCAAATGATAATTGCTGTAAAATACCCAACTCGTAATCTAAATATTGTTATTAACATGCTACTTCCTGATAATCGTCAATGTGGACACTGGTAATTTTAGAGCGGTTCCAGGGGGGGGGGGAGCCCCTTTCTATCATTAGCTTATCGTTTGTTATTACGTTTTTTTACAAACAAAAACACAACAAACTTTAATGGGACACGATATAATGAGGCCTATAGCTCAAAAAGAATTAGATTGGAGAGAAGTATGCCAGTCAAGCGTGCTTGAGCAAAACATTATTGTATTGTGATACAATGAGATCGGTGCTAGGAGCAAGCATTAAATGCATGGCATGTTGGTGATGTTTTTTTAAGAACACTAATACCCTCTACAGACTGGCCTCAGAATGAGCTCATAATGACAGTTAATGACAGTTCAATACAGGCAGAATGCGCATTCTGATCCCAGTCTGTAAGGGGTATTAGACTTGTACTAAGTTGTAGGCAGACGGCTAGAGTGATAATTATTAAACCATCGAAATACCCAGTTCACACTTTTTCACAGAATTCGCACTCTATTTAACTACATGCAGGCCCAGTACACATTCTGAGGCCCATAGTCTGAAATGGAGATATTCAACAGTCATAAAATGCGCATTCTGTGGCAAGTGTATAACAGGTACAAGACCGAGAAGGGGGCGCAGGGACCGAGTGGACGGTGCCAGGGGAGAGGCAGTAACCTGTACAGAGTGGAATAAGTGGTCGGCGGGAAACAAAGGGCAGTGAGGAGGGGAGGGGGGGCGGTAAGACGACCCGGGGCAGATAAACAGGCCGGGTGAGGGTTCACCTGGGGACGGCCCCCCAGGAGGCCCTGTCTCCAGGCACTGACACACCGGGCTTATGAGAACCCACCGGACATGTTTAACACACCTAAACACAAGTCATTGTCTTGTTTATAATTCAACAGTGTCCGATATTAAGGACGTATTTACTGCACATACCAGGTGCAGAGCCCCAAGTAGTTTGAACCTATACCCACCGCACTTTTCTTGCACCTTTCCCTCAGTTAGGCATTTAAATATGTATTTAAAAATGTGTGCAGCAACGGGTGCAGAGATCAGAAAAACCTGGCACCCAACAATAAAATCCTGCACCACGGTTGCAGGGTGCACCCTTAATTTCAGACCCTGTTATGCTAAAGTAAATCATTAATGGAGCTAACAGTGACATGAGCACGTTTTTTTTTCATTTATATGGCAATGCGACTCAGTCAATGTCTCTACTGATACTAGTTTTAAGCATTAAGTCCCATCTGTAGGCTAGTCGTTCGTTACTGTTTATGTAGTAATTCATAAGGAATGCAACCCTAAAGTTTGGTTAGTTGTACTGCTCATCGATGTTTCATGATGGATTTTCTTTTATTCCAAAATTCAACCTAGGATTATCCATGCAATAATACTCAAAATCTATTCAACTCTAATAACTCCTTCCTTTTAGGTGACTTAGCAATATATTTAAGTATTGTCATTGCCAAGCTGTCCAAAAACAGCATTGAAATCGCTATGCACAACCACGACCCAAACCAGCCCTACGTCCCCAGCCCAATATACGTGCACAGGGGACGTCAGGGCGCCCCAATACAGATGACGTGACGGAACTGAGACAATATTTGGGCCGTGCCGAGTTCTGAGGGACAGGCCGCACATCAAGGGCACACCGACTCCCCTGAAACGGTAATAGGAAATGGACGGTAGGCGAGCACAGCGCTACCGAAAGCAGGCGGTCGACCGATGAGAAAATATTTTCTTTCCCTTTCTTCAATAAGAATAACCCTTAGAATACGTATTTTCTTCCTTTTTATATGCCATGCTAAGAGAGGATAAATGACAAGAAGATTTGAAGTAAGATGTTTTGCAATGTTAATTTTTCGTGTTTCTAGCTTTAAAGCTCGCATTTTGCATAAATATGTTAATGATTTTGCCGGTCTTATCAAGCATACCATGACATTATCATTTTGGCATTCAAATGTCATTTTCACGCATTTCTGGCCAAGTACAAAATGCCCAAATGCATGGGTACAGCGCGAAGATTAGTACCTTTACTGATAAGAGCCTGAGGTAGGACTGTACATATGTACATTTATTGAATTGGATAGATTTATAGTGTATGGAATAGACTGTTTATGTGAGATGCAAATTATGCATGACAGTATATATTATCTCATTGTTTCTCTAAAAATAAGTTTCTCTATAGGATGAAAATCCATAACTGAACAATTTCACTATTGATATTCTTACATCTTACATACTTGCATACTTTTTACTATACATTGTGATGTGACTCTCATGCGACTTAATAATGGGCCCGGCTAATTAAAAACTTTAGCGCATATGTACCTCATAATGTACAAATGGCATTGCTGTAACTTCTCTTTTAATTACAATACGAATATCTAATTTAACTGAAACTTAGCACTGCACCGTGAACAAATAAGTTATCTACCAGTGTCTGACAAATATACCAATAATTTCCAGGGTTTTTATTCTGTTTTTACCAAAATGTATTTTACTTATTTTATAAGAACCCTGAAGAATGCCTACTGACAACGGCCGAAAGATGTCGGTTCAATTCCAATAAAATTTAAAGTCTTTATCCTAATAACTCTTTGTGTCGATTATAAATGGTAGTTACAACCCATCTTGAATTATTTATTTTATGTAAAATACTCTCCAGGTAGTACACATTTAAGGTGGTCATTTGTTCTACATAATTTTCTTAGTAATTTTTTATATTCTTTTAATTTATGCTTCACCTTTGCCCTCCGTGAAATTGTTTTTGACTCTTAAGTATTAGTTGCATACAGCATCAAGTGGTGTCTCTTTTTCCGCTTACGACTAGAATCCTGGAAATAATCAGGACTAACCTGAATTCAATTTATTATTCCAGGTTAAATCAAATTGTAATTGGGTGTTATCGAAATACAATCGTTATAGGGAAAAAACACTGAATCTTCACCTGTGCAGTACATCAGAAAAAAAATGCACCCTAGACCTGAGGTACGCAATTTCCCCTCATTTGTGGGAGGTGCACCCTGCACCATTGGGCCAATAATACAATTTCTGTGCTCAGGTTTCATCACTTGAGAAATAAAGCAGGGTACCAACCTAAATTCCATTTCCAAATTCCCTGTGTTTTCCCTGAGATTTCCCTGTCCCACAGCAATTTTTCCCTGTGTCTTATCCAGCAAGTTGTTCAAATTTAAACAGGGGCGGATCCAGGGGGGGGGGGGGCAAGGCCTGCCCTCCCCCCTCCCCTATTAAATCATGTTTGTGGGGGGCGGGCCCTCCCCCTGTACATTCTTGCTTATGCCCCCCCCCCCCCCCCTCCAGGAATTTCTGAATCCACCCCTGTTAAAAGCCTCTGCATGCAGAAAAAATTTGGACAACCCAACAACAAAAAGGTGAATTCCAAACATCTTGAGAATCAGGAATTTCAGAACCTGGCCAAATAAAAATCCCTGTGTTTTGGCAAAATTTGCAAATTCCCTGTGTTTTCCCGTCAGGGAAATCTTTGCCATTTTCCCTGTTTTCCCTGGTGCAATTGGTACCTTGAAATAGGGTCGGTCGGTCAGGATTTTTTCTTATTTTGTAATATTTTTTTGTATTGTGTTTCTCATACACTAAATTGCTAGAAAAAGGTTCTAAAAGCCTTAAAAACTGTAGGGTCGGGGCTATATTAAAGCGTCGGTCGGGAAACCGAAATACACAAATGCGTTTTTTTTTTGGCCTTGTTGTAGGTTACTTAAATGTCCGTTCATAAGCTATTGCAATTTGCAAGAATTGTTGGCCGATTTTCCACGTTTTGGATAGATAGTACAGCTAGGGCTCACGAAATATTATAATGGCTGAGTGTCCCGTGGAAACAGGCTGTGCCTCTCAAGGTGTCTTGCACATTTATCTCAGTGGTCTTCCAATTACTTCAGCCTTGATATTAGGGTATGACTCCTAGGGTGTCTATACAGGACACCCACCCAGATGTACGTCCTTTAATGACCTAGATACCTCTTGCATAATAGTTTGAGCACCTAGTGGACTTGGAGGTAATTACAGTCTTAAAGGAAAGCTTTCACATAACTGCAGGGTAGTTATTTTTCAATGAATTCAATTCAGCATGTTGTTCTCAACTTGTATTATAAATGTAAGAAAAATTGCAGGAAAATTCCCAGTTTTCACACAATATTATGGATCATTAAAAAACTTGTATTTCAATTCATTTTTAAGGGATATCCCCTTATTTATGACGTAGCAAGAGGAGTTCTTGGGGAATTCCATCTACCCTTAAAAGGGAATCCCCATCCCTGTAGGATTTGTAATACAGGTTATGCTCTCTAACCCAAATTTTACATATTTGGCCCAATGCAACTCATGAAAAATTAAAATAGATATCCATCCATGACCATTCATTAATCAGGGAATCCCAAAATGACGTTAGAAGGAATTCCCATAGCTGTGACATAGCAAGGGGAGTACTGAGCAGCTCAGCATTCAGGGAATTCCCAAAAATAAATTCCTTTCCTCAATAACTCCCTAGGATCTCAACATTTTCACATTTTTACTTTTCAATTTGTTTAAGGATACTTACACAAAAAATAGCACTTCGTGAATTTATGTGCAAGTTTTCCTTTAACCTAGAGGGTCCTATCAGGATGTCCTAGGGTTTTATGGGGTTAGACAGGACACCCAGGACACTGGATTTGGTGAGGCCTGGACCCAATAAATGGACTAACAAATTAAAAGTCCTTGATTCAATACACTTGCAGGGTTTGATCTTTATGTAGGAACACGTTATAAGATTAGAAGAGCAAGAAGGACGGACACTACGTTATGAAGATAAAACATTATACCCCATTATGTAACTTATTTTCTTACTTTTATTTATCCTCTAGCTGTCAATGTCATTGGCAACAGGTCGCCCAATTTCTTCATTGTGATCGCATTCCAGGACAAGTACCGTTTCCTGTCTGTATTCATTACTTTTTAAATAATGTGCCAACGTTCGCATGTTCCTTCTTAAGATGTGTCTTCATATAAGTTATGTTGAGGGGGTTCAGGGCGGCCTGTCGACCCGTCATTTATGAACTTGTGACTAACAATCCCAATTTTCCCCAGCTTTATTTCTCTTGCGGAAAAACAGACTAATAAATTGGTTAAACTTACAATTGCAATTTGACCCAGGTTAACTTCTGAGTCTCATACTAAAGAAATTGGTTAAGCCTATGAAACAATATACACGTACTGTAATTTGGAAAGAAACAATACATGTATATAGAAGTTTTGAGCATCTCATAGTCTCACAGATACGCTTTCAAATGAACGTGCATTCTAAAAATGATCATTTTCCAATCAACTGCCTTTCGTGTATGCGCATTAAGGTAATGTATGTTATTTCAATATTTCCTGTCGCGGCAGTGGGGTGTCAATTCCGTTCCGTTCCGCCTACTCTGAATGAGATGCAGGAATGCAACACCCCCTTTCTGTGACCCTCCAGTCGGCCGGCCCCCACCCGACCAGCGGCGGCTTCACCGTGTGGTCAGAAGAGTCAGGGCTACCGCCCAATGGGCTTTGTAATTTTCTTCAATTATGAGTAAATGCGAGCCCCAGCTACAAAGGCAAATTCAAATGTCTTCTTATTTCGGGCTTGGGTTCACAGTGGAGGTTTCTTTCGACTTACAGTGCCACTTTTATAAATATATTTTACTAGAGCAAGCCTTTACAGCTTTGTATTGCTCTTTATCATTTTAAGTTTCAGGTTCTGATGCTACATCTATATAACATATATAATCAATTATCCATAAAGAAAAACGTCATGCTTACGCACATGTGCACCACGTCACTGTATTTAAAAATTTGCCATTTTCTCTCCAATGTGATTCAATGATTTGCTGTTACTATGTTAGGCTTAGCAAAATGCTCCTAGAATCGCGAAACTTACTATGGGACCTATCCTAGCTGTCATCTCACTAAGACTCAGGAAATGGAACAAGAAAGCTTAGATCTATGAAATAGCAGGTCCATTGTCTGCCTGGTGACTTATTGGAAATTACATAAATCACGCCACTGCAGGCCCAGTCTGACGAGGCCTGAGCTGGTCGATAGAGAATCTATCACTGCCAAATCTGGTGTGTGGCCGTATGTCATCAACCGGGGCCCGTTATTCAGGTCACTCTGTCTGTGGTATGGGGGGCAGCCCAGACAGGGGCAGGTCGCCCCCCGCCCCCCGGCCTCCTCCTGAACACGGCGACCTGTGGACGACGTCAACAGCTGAAACACGAGTGAATCCACCTCCGGCCACCTCCAGGGTTTACCGGGATTGAGTCGGGAATGGGGTTGAAGCAGCTGCGTGGTTGTAGGTTGAAACAAAAGAAATGACAATCAACAAGGCCGGGTTCGTGGCATGGGAGGGATGGGATTGGGAGGGGGTCGGTGGGGGTAGGAGAGGTACTGACGGTGGTAGGCTGGAGGCCGGTGGTGACTGGTGGTGGTGGTAGGTAGGCCTAGTGGTGGTGGAGGTGGTGGTTCATGGTGGTGGCAGTAGACCCCGACGGCCGACCCTGTGTGCCCCCCCGCCCGGCCCGGCCCTCCCTGCCCGGCCCCCCGGCCGCCTCCCCCCGTCCTCCCCCCGTCCCCGGCCCGGGCCCTCCTCTCCCCGCCCGCCGCCAGCCTCCCCCCGCCCGGCCTCCCCAACCCCCAGATCATGGCAGATGGCGTCAAAACAACCGTTAACCTTGGCCAAATTCAATCTTACACAACAACCACCCTTCGTGGCCACATTCACAGATCCCACCTGCAACGTCAACACACTGACAATCCATGAATTCTGTCAACTACGCGCGTAGATCCCCGAGAACAGTCTCCGGTGGGGAGAGGGGCCCGCCGAGAACGCTGCCATGTTTGTTGTCGAGCGGTCGCCGAGTGGCACTGCGCAGAATGGCCATTTTCCCCTAAATCCCGACCAACATGCAAGCGCCCTACGGCCTGAATCGTGGGAGAAAAGCACGCAAATCTACCTACCAACATCGGGGTACAATCCAGGCGGGTGTTGTTGTGTCGTTTGGTGCTTAGAATGGACTGTGAGAGGTCCAACTGGCGCTCAAAGCGCCGACTGCGTGGCTGCTTGGGGCGGCCATTATTCTCCGAGATGAGCTATCTGGGTCACGGAGACGCCGACTGGTAGCCAGCTGCTACTGTAGCGCTCCCCGGGCTACGTTACTGGGGAAAAAGACCCAGGCGATCACTGGGATTGGCGGTTGTTGACAAATGACCAGACAATGCAACATTTAGGTTAAATAAAGTTTATTTAGATAACTCTTTGTTACAATAATACTCCAATTAAGTAAATAAACCAACCAATTACAAAATGGTTTACAAATATCTGACAATATTTCCAGAATAAAGTCCTGAGCCACAATATAAAATACTAGGTTACAGAATAAAGTTTACAAAATACCCTTTAACTAAAAGGCAAATTCCTTTTAATAAAAAGGCTAAATACCAAGTCTGCTTTAGGGGAAAACTCTACAAAACTTGTGGGGCAAACCATCAGATTCACCTAGTCTTAAAAAGAACTAGGTATAACTTTCTCAGTCTAAAAAGACATGAGCAACACAGGCCACCACAAAGTCTCACAAACAAACCAGGGTTACCTTCTCAGGTCAAAACCCTATACCAGCCAACCAGGCTATAACACCACAGTGAGACAAAAGCCAGTCTCCAACCAGGAGGGGCAAGTGGGACCTTCTATAAAGGGTAAAAAGGAGCTAAACCAGGGCTCCCACCCAGAAGGCAGTAGAGCCAGGTGAGTGAACTAAGAGCTCCAACTCCCACCTGACTCCCCACAGGAGTGAAGCTCTGAGGCTGAAACAGCCCCTTTTATATGAAAGGCTGCCCTCAGCTGATTGGCCAACTCTCCTGATTGGCCCACTGCCCAACCCTCATCTGCATACTACTTCTTCCTACTGGTACTACTACTCCTCCTCCTACTGCTGCCACCAGCACTGACCTGCCACCAGTGAGTAAAGTTCACACTAGCCCAATCTAAGGGGCCACAACACAGAATAACAAATCCTAAGTTACATCAAGATAAAAGAACTTCAAACTAGAAATCATGAAATTCACATCATACAAACATGTTATTCTGGAATGAAATACTCTATTAAGTCTTTAAAAACCGAGGGAACATAGGGGACCCCCTGAAGGTAGGAGAAACCCCCTAAAAGTCGGCAATCAAGACCTGGGGTCGCCACACTCCACCCTCCTTGGACCAACGCGCCCTCGCGTTGTTACACAAAAAACAGTCCAAAATACATCAAAATACATGGAACATGGAACAAAATACATGAACAGTATAGAATACATGAACAGTATAAAATACATGAACAGTATACTGTTTCACAAGTTCAGTACAGAACTCTAGGAATTAATACACATAAAATTCTCCTTGCAAAATAAAAGTCTCTTTGGTGAAATTCTATATCCTTATGTCCTTAAGTTGATCAGACTGTCCTTAGTCTTCCTCCGTTGAGCTCCTGTCAAAGTCAGGGCACAGTGCCGGCCCCAATGCCAGCTTCGCCCTTGGTCACAGTGTTCTTCCAAACAGCACATCTCTAGACAGCACATCTCTCCCAAACCAAAATCTCAAAAAGTAAAATTCAGCACTTCCAGGATCAATATCCAAGGTAGATAATGCACACAGGGATTTCAAGGTTATCAGCCTGCCAGAGGAATCCCAAAACCTGCTCTTAGCAAGGTTGGTCACCCAACACACTGACCTTACATCTTCCCATCTCTCACTACTCAGTGAACTACAAATGTAACAATGAGCTACGCGAACCACTGTTTAACAGCAAACAAACTGCTTGTTCTGAACAAGTAAGCTTCTCAGATGACAGTCCGCCTGCCAATTCCTCCTGATCAGACTTAAAGGGCAATTCCCCCTTCAGATCAAACAGCACATCATCAACCAGTCCATCGGAACATGCAAGCCTCCCAGCAACAATACCTTTATTGTAAATCTGGAATCCAGCTTAGAGGGCAAATCCCTCTCCATCCCGGGTAGTGAATCACCTCGCCAGAACCTCTATCCTGGATAGTGAATCACCTTGCCAGAACCTTCTGGACATGTGAGCTTACCAGCGAACAGTACCCCTGTCAGTCCTGGTCCAGCTCAAGGGGTCACTCCCCTCTCCAATCTGGTTATGAACAACTAACTGTCCCTACAGGTCACGTGAGCTACCTAGACAACAGACCCACTGTTCGAAATTCTAGGCACAACTCTTTAAAGCAAACCATTTCACATCTGAGCACTTTTTGTAAGGGCACATCATTCCTTTAATAAGTCCTCTCAAACCAATTCTCACAGTCATCAAACACATCTTCTAAAAGCTTTGAACACAATATTTAAGGAACTCCACCTTAAAATATGCCTTCCAAAATATCAAATCTGATAGATTTCGCCTTCCCTAGGTTACTTTCCTATTATTTCACCTTCCCTAGGTTACTTTCCTATCAAAACAGGCACTTTCAATAATACACAACCAGCAACACACTGGCAATGCCTTCATCTAGCTCGTACTTCATCGACAATCAGGATTCTACCTGAACCCATAAGACACAAGAGCTTTCACCTAGCTCAACTCAACAACATTCAGGAGTCCCCCTGAAACTACAGCTCACATCTCAAAATCATCATGAATCCACCTGTAACTACAGGAAACAAGAGCTTTCATCTACAAAAATTATCAAAAATCCACCAAACTATAGAAATCAACAACTTTCAACTAGCTTACATCTCAAAACAATCAGGAATCCACCTGAAACTATACAAATCAAGAGCTTTCACTCAGCTCACATCTAAAACAATCAGGAATCTACCTGAAACTGTACAAAGTGAGAGCTTTCTTTCAGCTCAAAACTCAAAAATAAAATAATCAAAGCTCACCCTGAAACACAGGGAGCAACAACTTTTCCCTTCAAGAAAATCCCTCTTTCCACAGGAACCAACACTCTGTTTCCACCTCTTGAGCACACAGAAAAAGCATCATCATGCATCTCATAGGCCATGGGAGAATCCACATGCCTTATTCCATGGTCATCTGGGCCAGCTGTGCCATCCTGTGACCCAGCACCAGAAAAAATGGTTCTCAACACTGACAGAGGAAGGTGTGTCCCAGCCACTGTCAAAGCAGGAGGGTAAAACACCATCTCCCTGCATATCAATATTATTAGGCAAGCCACCAGCATGACTAATTAAACACAAATGCACCAACAGCCAAATAAAGCTCCTGCTCAGGAAATCCATCCTAATTCCTAGGATATAACCAAACAGTCAATAACAACCAGACTTCTTAGCTCTAGGCTGTTAGCTTCAATAAACAGCTTCACATAAAACAAGTCAGAAAACAGAGTTCTGAACAAATAATGACTTCTCGTTGTGTTTAACTTCAAATTCTAAATATCACTGATCATGTCACAACGTTACCAATCCTGGTCACGGCACCAAAACTGTAGCGCTCCCCGGGCTACGTTACTGGGGAAAAAGACCCAGGCGATCACTGGGATTGGCGGTTGTTGACAAATGACCAGACAATGCAACATTTAGGTTAAATAAAGTTTATTTAGATAACTCTTTGTTACAATAATACTCCAATTAAGTAAATAAACCAACCAATTACAAAATGGTTTACAAATATCTGACAATATTTCCAGAATAAAGTCCTGAGCCACAATATAAAATACTAGGTTACAGAATAAAGTTTACAAAATACCCTTTAACTAAAAGGCAAATTCCTTTTAATAAAAAGGCTAAATACCAAGTCTGCTTTAGGGGAAAACTCTACAAAACTTGTGGGGCAAACCATCAGATTCACCTAGTCTTAAAAAGAACTAGGTATAACTTTCTCAGTCTAAAAAGACATGAGCAACACAGGCCACCACAAAGTCTCACAAACAAACCAGGGTTACCTTCTCAGGTCAAAACCCTATACCAGCCAACCAGGCTATAACACCACAGTGAGACAAAAGCCAGTCTCCAACCAGGAGGGGCAAGTGGGACCTTCTATAAAGGGTAAAAAGGAGCTAAACCAGGGCTCCCACCCAGAAGGCAGTAGAGCCAGGTGAGTGAACTAAGAGCTCCAACTCCCACCTGACTCCCCACAGGAGTGAAGCTCTGAGGCTGAAACAGCCCCTTTTATATGAAAGGCTGCCCTCAGCTGATTGGCCAACTCTCCTGATTGGCCCACTGCCCAACCCTCATCTGCATACTACTTCTTCCTACTGGTACTACTACTCCTCCTCCTACTGCTGCCACCAGCACTGACCTGCCACCAGTGAGTAAAGTTCACACTAGCCCAATCTAAGGGGCCACAACACAGAATAACAAATCCTAAGTTACATCAAGATAAAAGAACTTCAAACTAGAAATCATGAAATTCACATCATACAAACATGTTATTCTGGAATGAAATACTCTATTAAGTCTTTAAAAACCGAGGGAACATAGGGGACCCCCTGAAGGTAGGAGAAACCCCCTAAAAGTCGGCAATCAAGACCTGGGGTCGCCACACTACCACCAAGTTCAAGGTCGTCGGCTGGGTTTCCCGCGTCCGGACCTCAGCCTACCTGCCCGCCCTGTGTGGGCATTAGCAGACAAATGAGTATGCAGGCGTGTTTCTCAGGGGTTGTTGGGAATGGGTGGGGAAGGGGCCGTGAATTTGGAAAGGAGTGTTATTTTGTTGTTGGGAGGCAATTCAGTTGTGTTCATAACCTAAAGTAGCTCCAAGGGCTGAAGGCTAGGCCAGGTTAGGCAGGGCTTTAGGCTGGCCCCTCTAGGCCTAGCTTCTGTGACAAAAAAAAAAAAAGGACAAAATTGTAACTTTGGTAATGGTACTACTATGAGGCCTAGCTCTAGCCCTTTGCTGACGGTACAAAATGGGGTTTTATCAAGTGGAAGGGATGGTGGATATTTCACTTTTAAATTTTGAGTTTCTATGTTGGTATTAGCTTCTTAGTCATATATCATTGGGACCCTCGTTATCCAAGGGTTAAGAAAATATATAAATATTTTTTATTTTGGTTGCCATGGTAACCATAGAATGTTTTCATGAGCAGTGCATTTTCTGGAAAAAATACAATTTTAAACCCTATTTTCTCAAAAATGGTCAAAAAATAAAAGAAATATTGATTTTTGAGGAAAACTTTCAATATGAAAGTTGTTCCTAAAGAAATTTCCAATCATTTGATACCAAGTTCTTCGCAATAGTTGCATTCTTCATGTATAAATCTTAAGAAGAGTTTGACGACATTTTGGCCTGAAAAGTCATGAAATGTCCATAATTTCCAGTTATTTATGATAATATATGTTATCATATTCATAAAAAAAATACAATCTTACCATGGGGAATGATAAGAAAATAGTAAAAAACGATATCACAAAATGTTATGGGCCTATTTTCAGAAGTGTTGAGCAACATTGCTGAAGTGAAATGACTCAAAATGGCTAATTTTTGGCCATTTCCAAGTCCGTTATATAAAATACATATATGCTGTGAACAAAATTAAATATCCTTAGAAATACTTTGAAAGTGCTGAGGTATGTATTTATGACCCTAAACATATTAAAATATATTAAGGAGGAAAAAATGAAAAAAAGGAATTTCCCCCCCAAAAAAGGATATTTACCTAAATTTCATGTTTTTTAAAAGATGAATTAGGAGGCCCTCATCAAAGGAGAGCCAAAATTGCTTGAGGTGCTCCCCATTGCGACCTTAAAGAATGTGTATGGAAAAGTCAATTGATAAAAATGACTTTTCTATGAGAGTGTTATCTCATCTTATACAATTATTTCAAAAATCAACAATATCCTATCAAAATAACAAATGCAAAGGCCCAATTACTAACCATCGATCATATATGATCGATTTCCTATGGGGCCGTCAGGAAAGGGCTAGACCTGTTGCATTCATATAGGGAGCCTGTGTGACCCGGCTGTGTGACTACAAATTCATGAATTATGTGAGACATTTTTCCTTTGTTTTTAATGAAAGCACGTGAAAATCTGAACATAGCCTATATGCATTTTTTCCTGAAAATGAAATCAATGTTTTTTTTCAATGACAACTCAAGGTGAAAATATCACTTTGGGTGGTATTGTATCATGCATTTACTGTTGCTGTATCGCGCAGTTGCCTATGTGACTCTGATTATCATATTTTTATTATTTTCCAACTTAAATTCATTTTTTAAAGAATTGTTGACGACATGAACATCTCTCCATTCCTTTTCCCAAATATGAACTATGTCAAATAAGAATTTAAAATTAATTAGAGGAAAATATAATTATTACCAATTTTGCCAAATCTTAGATCACAGAAAATTAGTCCTTTATCCAGAATGTTTTGTTTTCTCAATCATTAAGCATAAAGATAACTTCATTGTCACATATTCATTTGGAAAATGCCAATGACGTGACATATTTTGCTAAAAGAAAATTTACAAATCATCCCAGGGATATGCACTCACTATTCAAAATATTTTTTCTGTCAATACTTGTTCAATCATTTCATACCCTCATATCAAAAATATATGTCTATAATGTGCGATACAATGCTTATATATGCGCGATATAACATCATACCATTGATTCCAATCAATATTTTTTTCATTTTAGATATAAAATCACCATTTCTATCCAACCACGTTGATAATTACCATTTAATATCCTCTCAAATGGAAAAGAAAACTGAGTTAATACGGGTTTCATATGCCATCATAAAATCAAATCTCTTTTTCTTTAATCTATTTTCTTCTCATGGTCACACAGGGATATATATCATAGTTTATTTATTCCAAATACCAGCCAAATGAGCAATGCATTGACAATAGCCTAGGGTTGTAGGAGAGGGGGTGTGTGTGTGCATGGAGGGGGGGGGGTCTCCCATGTCGATCTTAAAATGCCAATTGCCATGTCAGTCACCACTCACCAGTGACGGGTTTAGGGGGGCACATGGGGTACCCCCCCCCCCCTTGTGTGTGTGTGTGTGTGTGTGTGTGTGTGTGTGTGTGTGTGTGTGTGTGTGTGTGAGACAAATTTTAATGTTTGTAATGTAAAACTGCACAGTAACAAGTAAATGCTGTAAATTTTCAGCAAAATTTGCTAGCAACAAAGTTTCCAGCAAAATTTGCTGTACATTTACAGTGTATTGTTATTTTACAGTACTCAAAATAGAAATTTATCTATCACTGAATTAACATAGAATTCCTTCTATAAATCCAATTAAATGTTGATTCCCCACCACAAAGCAATGTAGACTGACTGTCGGATGTATCACTGCCAAGTTTATTAGCAGATATATATGCATTGGGTAATGTAGCAGTAGGATTACAGAGAATATTACTTCTTTTAACCGGACCAAATACTAAAAAGATGTTTACAGATGTATATTATTCATTATTGAATTAATTGAAATACTTTTTCAACCATTTGAAACATTAGATTAGTTATTGTTACATGCTAATCCCCATTTGCAATCATTAGAATGAATAAATTCATCCTGAAAATTGGTAATAATACCAACGTTTTTCACTTTTTAGACATTTGCCCCACCTTGTGGTAATTATTATATACCACTTTTACAGAAATAATTACTGCAAAATAACAGTTCATCTGCTTATTTTTAAATTTACAGTATAAATTTGGTAATTTTACTGTAATTGTAACTGTTTATTTTTGTAAAGCAGAAACTACTGTAAATCCACTGTACTATTTACTGTAGATATAGGCCTACATTAACTTTTTACAGTGTGGCGCCCCAAAGGGGGTGCCGGAACTTTTTTGATGTACTGACATGGGTGGCAGTTCACTGCATACAGAATCTTAGCTATAGCTTTAGAAAGCAAGGGTCAGGGCTAAGAGTGTCTCTCTGTGTATAGGGGGGAAGAGCGTAGAGGTGATGTCATTGGTCAGGTAAATAGATGAGTAGTGTACCGGCAACTCCAGAGTGTGTACAGTAAGCCAAGCAAGCACTACCTTGTGTTAACTGTTGGCAACCTATGCTGCCATCTGTGGTCTAAACTTGAACTAACCTCATTAACATAAATTAACATAGAAGGTGTCTCCATCTGCTGGAATTGACTTGTACTACTAAGAGATGACTTGACAGTATACTTATAAAGAAGTTCTCCTCATTTCTTCATCTTGTCTACTCATTCTGCATCTGAACCCATAACTAATCAACAGTAACTGGTACTGCAAACTCAGGTTACTGAATGGGCGGGTGAGTGGGGCCAGGCTGGCGGAAGTGCTCAGTAGTGTTTGTTGTAAGAACAAACCTAATGACACCCTGTAACATCTCACCTGATGTGCCTAAATGTCTGCACCTAAAATACGTCCTGTTTATGTTCCTATGTCTTAACAAGATAAAAACAAATGGTGCTCAAATTTACTAACCAACTAGACTATTACAACTATAGTCTGCCATATGGTGCCCTCAGACTAGTCAAAAATCTACATTAAAATGGTGGTATTTTCACACTCATGAGTCATGTTTATGCTACACATGCAAAACTACCGTACCTCTGTATAAATCATAGAGATAAGCTGTGTAATTGTTTATGTAGAGACTGTATATATGTTATTGTTTATGTAGTGACTGTAAATATGTTATTGTCTATGTAGCCATTGTAAATATGTTGTTCTTGTAGACACTGGAAATACATGTAAACTGAACCAGGAGCGTGTAAAATGACATATAAGTCAACTTTGACTTCCTGACTGTCAATAAAAGATCTACTACTACTACTGTAAGTGGTTGAGCGGGCAGCCTCTCTGGACTGGTATTGTCAACGGGAGCACAGTGACGCTTATGATACACATTTGGACTAAATAAACATTATCCTTTCACATGTGTGTTCTTTATCGCCTCTAAATGATGAATTACGTTCTGGGACGATTAACAGTCAAGACAGGAAGGAAAACTGCAATACAAATGGCTAGCATACGGGAATTATGAATAGGCCTAAGGGATAACCATAGCTGGTAACCTGACAATTAATACTCAATAGGCCTAGTTCATTGATATATAACCTGACAATTAATACTCAATAGGCCTAGTTCATTGATATAGGCGGCGCCCCCCCCCCCCCCCCCCCCAGCCCCCCCCCCCAGCCCCCCCGCTTTCCAAAATTTCTGGATGCACTGAAAACACAAAGTTGTCAAGAGTGGTGTCAAAATCGACAACCCTATGACAACCTTCTGGAAACCTTGATGTCAAAAAATCGACAACCCCATGACAACCTTCTGACAACCTTGATGTCAAAATCAACAACCCTATGACAACCTTCTGACAACTTTGAATGAGATACTGACAACTTTGTGACCACTTTCTATGAGATCATGTGGGTCTCTGTGATGACCTCAGGGTTTTAAGTCAATGATGCTAAAAAACACAGCCATGGGTTGTCAAAAACATCTCCAGGGTTGTCTTAATCTACTGGAACAACTCAGGGTTGTCACAGGGTCTTCGGTAAGGTTAGTAAGTTTAACGATGTATTTACATCATGTGTTTGCTATTATGTCAAATATTACTATTTTTATGATGCCCATTACACTTAGGAGGCCTAAGTTGTAATAGGGCTTAGGCGTTGTATGATTTTTGGCACCATTCACTTACAATACTAGGGTTGTCACAGACAGAGCCCATGACAACCTTTGGTTGTCATTTTAGGCACCACTCACTGACAACCCTAGAGTTGTCTGGCAGAACTTTTGACTCTCATTTTCTTCCCTGACAACCTTGTGACAACCTGCTTTTCACTTTTGCTTCTCTGACAACCCTTTTGGCCTAAGGTTGTCAGTAGAAAATGACAACCTTTGGGTTGTCATCCAGCCTCAAAATTCACAATGACGA
This sequence comes from Lepidonotus clava, assembly GCA_936440205.1. NCBI lineage: Eukaryota > Metazoa > Annelida > Polychaeta > Phyllodocida > Polynoidae > Lepidonotus > Lepidonotus clava. The sequence continues at coordinate 3,037,763 of OW387148.1, forward strand.
CCTTCTGACCACCCACAAAGTTGTCACAGGGTTGTCGCAGGGTTGTCACACAGCATCAGTGGCCTGAAATGAGCCTTGTGACAACCCAAAAGTCACCTATGACAACCCAAAAATCACCTATGACAACCCTCTGACAACTCTAATCTGGCCCCCTGACGACCTTGTGTTTTCAGTGTGATCCAACCCTGATGTCCCATGTCATTGCCGGTAAGCAAAAAGCCCTGTCGCAAGTGTCACTAAGTGTCACTAAGAGACTATACCCCCAATCAGGGGTGGCTAATGGTAGGCTAATAATGTTTGTATAAAAGTCGTGACTGAAAATCACAGGCCCCTGTCATATAGATCTAGGGCCTACATTATGGGCCTAGTGAAATAGATTTCACTATTTCCTTACACATCAAGTCGATTATTTTTTCACATTTCCCATTAACCCTTTCACAATACTAGGTGCCTCAACCTTCAAGGCCTTCCCATAAGTAAAACGCCCAATGCTTTGAAGCCTGGTCATGCTCTCTACGCCCAATGCCTTCAGGCATTGTTTTATTCTTCATTAAGAATGTTCAGATATGATAATATAAAAACCTTTAATTTTAGTTCCCAGTTTACAACATCACCTTCCAGCCCATAGCAATTGAATTGGATCGTTTTGAACATAATAATCTGAATAAAAAGAAACAAAATATATAATCAATCAGAGGATGGCATATTTTGGGGACAGCATTGTATCTTGCATGGCGTCATTTCCAGATGTACAGAAGATTGGGTGCATGTAAGGAAAGGGTTAACTGTCACTAAGGTCTATAGATGTCTCATGTCGAATTTTGAAGACGTCCATGTTGCCCTGTCGATTTTAAGAAATAATCATGTCGCATCTCACTAAGAAGTCCATCTCTCTGTGTCAATTATAAGAATGGCCATGTCACCCTTTCAATTTAGGAAAAGCCCATGTCGCCTTGTCAATTTTACACCCATATGAATGAGACATGGTATTATAATCCTTAATAAATTAAATTTGAGAAACATTCTCATTTTTGTTATTTTTCTGTCTTTGAAAAATTTCCTAACAAGATTTACCAGGGCAACCTATTTCACTAGAAATAAACTCCCTTCTAAATCAACCTTCTCCATCTATAGGAGTGGGAACCGATTGATAATAATTTTAACTGAGCATCATTGCCCATTTAAAAATTGTCGTGGGCGATCAAAGGAAAATACAAATCTAATCTAATAAAATGAGGGTCAAATAGGCCCCAAACAGTGCAAATCATCTATCACCAAACTTGTCAATTTGACTTTTCGAAGGCCCTTCAGTCAGGTTAAGGGTTTTTGACAGTGCTAAAGCTGTCTATTTTATGACCGTCGATTTGACAAGGCAAAAGTTGTACCAGGAGACAAGTCAACGACAAGTTTCGAAGACTTGACTTTTTCAGTTTACTTTAGAATTGGAAAATTATTAAAGGACCAATGAGGAATAAATTAGCGGGGTTATATCACGCACTTTATATTATGTAATATGACCTTTGTCTAATTGCACTGAGGTTAGTTACCTCATCCACAAATGGTGATGAATAATAGTTATGCTGCTTTTCAGCAGAGGGCAGTGCAATAATTTTTAGTTGTAGATAAGTCTGCTTTTCAGCTAGGTGGATAGAATGCTTTACTTTAATCCCAATTATTGTTGGTAGAATCAGAAAGATAGTCAGGAGCAGAGCTAGAATGAAAATGGTGGTCACTAGGCAATGTTACTAGCATAATAACAATCAACAAAATAATAATGGTAAAGTTAAAACAACATGAAGAATGCAGCGGCAGCTAGGGGAGATAAGACTGTCATCACAATTCTTTCTCAGGGAGCATGCAAGTAGTATTACCACTTACCTGTGTATGCTAGGAGGGGTTAGGTATAAAATCAATAAAGGGAATGATATTTTTTAAGTAACGGTTACGTCTAGACAGTCGGAGAGTAATACTAAAGCGAACCTACACACAGGAGCTGGTGGGATTGTACACTAGTGCTGGGGGCATTCCATGGTGACTGTGCTTGGAGTACTTAGAGGCATTTACCTGTGCTTGGTAGTTGTGGACTAACCTTTAGGCCAAAACCATAACTATAGGAAGGAGTTAAGAAACGGATACCATACACAGTCCAGATGGAGAAGGGGCATATATATATGCTAATTAAGTGAGTTAGACCTAGTATGAAGTATAGTACCCACAGGTGTATACCTGTTGGTTGGCCATGCACTAGAGTATAAGTGAAGGATGCTGTATTCTCCAGCCTTAAAGTATCACTATTAATAAACATTTGAACCTTTAGACAGTGGAACAGCTTTCCTCAATCTGTATCAATATTATGGGTTACTCAGTAACTTTTCTTTTCTTTTGAATTGTTTCTTTATTAACCAATGAGCACACGTTGTATCTGGTTGCCATATTTTGACTGAATTATTGTTTGATAAATAACCTACAGTATTGTTATTTCACATGGGAATGATGGATACATTTTGTAATATTTACAACCATGAACTGACTTATTTAAAGAGTCAATTCATATCTGCAACATATTTATGTACCTTTTATTGTATCGAACCGGAATTGTTGCATTTATACCTTTTATATGTATATTTTTGAAATGTGGCTGTCCTCCAAGATTGAACGCCTTTTACACCTTAAATCGCCATCGACACGCATTATTAATTTTCATATGGCTGACTACCCGAGATTTTGCATGCATTTTGAAAGCATGGTGAATGAGACAAATATTGCCAATGCTACAAACCTCATTCCTATAACATTCATTGTGAGGGGTTGGTCATACTTTGAACTTCCTTAATTAAAAGAAATTTAGGGAATTCCAGAGGGAAAGCCATGGAAATCCTGGGGAAACCAATATCATTTTTAAATATTTTATCAAATGACAGATTTGCAGGTTTGCCAGCCAATTAAAATGCTGTATTTTAGGGCAAAATAGAAGCAGACATTATAGGTTGAGCTGACAGGCTTTACCTTTGGTTCCAAAATACATGGTTGCATTTTAGAACTTTTAGAAGCAATCTGTCAACTGCTTTGCTTTATTTCGTATTCAGGGAATAAGGATGGAAGCTGTACTAATAGCTTAGCACTTTTGATATATCATCATGTTGTATAATCTAACAAGGATCAGGCTTAGCAAGTCTACGTCTAGTCTACTTCTAGAAGAAATATCTTACGCTCCCAGCGCCACCTGTTAACCAGTATAAAAGGTGTTACAAAGTGAGGAGCAGGCAGTTTAGTGAGAACATCAGCTGAGTAAGTTTAGCAAAGGAGCTACTTGGAGTGAGTACATCGGCTCCCGCGTAGCAGACTGGAGTTCACTTATACCAACTACCTCGGACATAGGATTGTGATAGAGCTGAGCACTAGAATGGTCTAGAATGTGTTGGAGCAACTTGTGTTCTAAATGTGGTTGATTGCTGATAGGAGATGGGTGGTGGACTGATGAAGACTTATACATGGTGGCTTTGACTCGGGATGAGATGTTTATTGAATAAAACCCTTTCATATTAAGGGCTCCCTCATCGTTCATTTCTTTTGAACTATTGGGAAGTGAATGAGCTAACTTTAAACGCAGTCTGATCGACTCAAACATTCTGGATAAACGACTCATGGATACTTAGTTATACACTCATCACGCAGTATTAAAACTAACATTAACAATAGTTCATTTGGTGGAGATTACCCGAAACATGACTTGTGCCGTTTTGCTCATCCTTGATGTCAGCCACCGGTAACTTTGAGGCTTCCTCTAACCCCAAGCCTCAATCTTTGCGGCCCGCAGGACACGATGTGTCAACATCATATACAGGGAATGTGGAAAACCGCCACCTGATAGGTAATCCCTTAGACGGGGAAGCACAGAGACAGGAGGTCGCAGCCAGACCCAAGCAGCTCTGCCCCGAAGGTGCACAAAATTACCAAACCCGTGGCAGAGGTAAACCATTTCCCTGGCACCTAGGGTCCAAAGATAGGCCGGTTCTTGACGAAGGACTTGAAACCCTAACACACTCGGGACGAGTTGAAGGGAAGAACCGTCTCAAACAATATCAGCAATATTGGAATCCAGGGTACGTACCACCTACGGACCACGAACCTGGTGCTAGCTCTCATTCTACTTGTGAATCCGACGTCAACAATCCGTGGTGTAGTCAAGGAGTTCCCTATCGTTTACTACCTGCAGCAGGAGGACAAAGCGAACAGGAAGTTTTCGATGAGGATAACCTATTTTCCTCAGGGAACCAGAAACAACGACAAAACACTGCTGATAACTCCAGCCCATCAGGGGGAAAACGCCCCGAAAATCCGGTAATTCTACCTGATGGGAGCTCTCTCACCTATCCATTACCCCAACGACTTGAGTTTATCAGTCACCCACTGGTAACACCGACTCACCCCAACCCGGGGGCGTCCATTCCTTACCCCACTGTAGCTAAAGGAAAGACAGTAGGAGGGGACAGGGGAGTGGGAAGGGAAGCAGAGGGAAACAGTGACAAAGTAGGCAATTTACAACCCTATAGACTAACCTTTGATATTGAGGAGAACTTGGACGACGCTAATAAAGGAGCGAAGGTTCCAGATCTGGGATTAGATGAGTATGGTTCTAACCCGGCAGATCTCATAAGAAAGTTAGCAGAAACAGGCTCCGAGGAGCATGAAGAGTTAGAAAGGTTAAGCGATCAGGATAAAGCAGAAAGGGAAACGCTAGAAATCCAAAGTGATAGAGAAGGGGAAGATAGAGATGAGGAAGGTAGTACGGTAAAGAAAGCTTATCATGAAGGAGAAGGGGACTTTGCAGCCCCTGAGCCGTATGATAAATACGAAAGCGAAGACGAGGAAGGAGACAGTGAAACAGAACAAGCTGTCGCAAATGTCAGAGAGGGTAGTCCTGATAGAAAACTAGTTAGAGGAGAGAAATCACGCTCGTCATCGTTTGAACTTATTACCGAGGATGTTTTAGACACAGGTAAGACAGACAAACAAGAAAGCGAGGACGAAATTAGTGTAGAGGAAATACCTGTGAGGGAACAGTGGGACGATCACGATATACTAAACCTCCACGAAGATAATATGGCGGAGGGAGGCGTACCTTTGGTGGATCTAGTAGGAGAAAGGGGTGATCAAAATCAACTCCAACAACCCGGTGAAGGGGGAGCTGGGGGTGTAGATCCGGGGGCATGGCAGTTTGATCGTGGGATGAACCCTGGGGGACATCAGCAAAACGATGGTAATGGCCAAATCCCAATCCAACAACCGGGCCGAGGCGCACCGGCAGGGGGTGGGATAAACCTTGGGCCTGTACAACAAAATATGTTGCATCCTTTCCTAGCGCAAGCAATGGGAGACCCTTTGCAGGCAGGTCAAGGAAGAGGGGGTAACCAACAGGGTCAACAGGCCCAAGGAGGCCAGGACAGTCAGGCCAATCCTCAGCGGCTTAACCCTCTCCTTGACCAACAGGCTCAAGGAGGCCAGAACGATCAGGCCAATCCTCAGGGGCTTAACCCTCCACTTAACCAACCGGCTCAGGGAGGCCAGGATAATCAGGCCAACCCACAAGGGCCTAATCCTCCTCAAAACCTTCTTGATAATCCCCCTCCGAATCAGCCCAATCTTGGGATAAATCCTGGGGAACTTCAGCAACCTGGTGAAGGGGGAGATGGTGGTGTGAATCCAGGAATGCAGCAGCCTAATCTTGGGGTAAACCCTGGGGGACTGCAGCAAAATGATGGGGGTGGCCAACCAGGCCAACAGCCTGGCCGAGCCGTGCCAGCAGGAGGTGGGGTCGAGCAAAACATGTTCCCTTACCTATTGCAGGCGATGGCGATCGCAGCCAATCTTAACGCAGGCCGAGGAAGAGCGGGTAACCAACAGGGTCAGCAAGCTCCGGCAGGCCAGAATAACCAGGCGAACCCACCAGGGCCTGGTAACCCTCCTCCAAACCAACCCAACAATCCTTTTCTAAACCAACTTAATAATCCTCCTCCGAACCAGCCCAACAACCCTTTTCTAAACCAACTTAATAACCTTCCTCCGAACCAACCCAACAACCCTCTTCTAAACCAACCTAATCAACCCAACCCGCCAGGACCGCCAGGTCCGCCCAACCCCCCAGGACCGCCAGGTCCACCGGGCCCACCAGGACAGAACAACCCTCCAAATCCTCCAGGTCCACCGGGCCCACCAGGACAGAACAATCCTCCAAACCCGCCAAATCAACCAAATATTTGGGAAATTCTACCCCAGCTAGGTTTGGCACTGGGTCAAGTACCAGCGCCAGGGCGTGAAACGACCCACCATGGCCACCAAAGGGGACCGAACATTAGGTTACCGTGGTTTAGTGGAAAGGAAGATGAGCAGATAGAAAAGTATTTCAGGGAATTGAAGCGACTGAAAGCTATCTATGACTGGTCGGACGCCCATCTCCTGAATATGGCGCCGTTAGGCCTAAAGGGAAGGGCAGACGACTGGGCAGGAGCGTTAGCTGAGAGTGAAAAAGACACGTTTGAGAAACTAGAAGCTCAAATGACAAAGATCTTCGGTGATCGAAGAGCTAAGTGGCAGAAACACGCAGAGTTCTGTGCCCTCAAACAAGGAAAGGACCAGAGTGTGATTGAATTTGCAGGTGTCTTGAAACAAAAGCAAGTTAAGGCAGAAGCGAGTGAAAGCATGATGTTAGCCGTGTTTTTAGAGGGATTAAAGCAGGGCGTAGCCAGACAAGTAGCCATACTGGACCCTAAGTCGTTCACCGAAGCGGTGGATTGTGCAATGAGACTAGAATCGTTGGACAAAGGCAAAGGGGGAACTAAAATATCCAATGCAGTGAGCGAGCTGGCTGGAAGCCAAGCGTCAGAGGAGACCACAGCTCTCAACTCCATCTCTGAACGGTTTGGAGTGGTGCTGGCCCGACTGGAGGCCACCCCATGGTTTCAGAAACCAAAGCCGGGGCAAAATGGATCTCCCCAGAGCAGTGGTGGTTATAAACAGCAAGGTTATGAAAGAAAAGATAGGTATGAAGGTCAGAAAGGCGAGAGGAATTTAGATCAGAAGGCTAAACCCAATAACGCCCCGAACAGAGAGGTAGACAAAGGAAAGAATCCGCCAACTCAGCAGAAAGTGGAGAGACCCAGGTTGCCTTTCGATGAAAGTAAGTTTTGTATCATTCACCAACAACATGGTCACTCTACAGAAGTGTGCTTGTGGCTAAAGAATAGGTTGAAGGAAAAACCCCCGCGGATTTACAAAGATAGTAAAGCCAGTGGCACCGAACAAAAGAGTCAGGGAAACTAGAGGGGGGGTCCGTTCATTCCACGATAGAATTAGGCGCAGTGGACGGACCGGCTAGGAGAGAGATAGGAGACGAAGCATTTTTCTTAACGTTAAGATTTAATGATCAGAAAGAGGTTAAATCTTTGGTAGACACCGGGGCGAGTGATTGTTTCATGTCTACCCTTTGTAAGCAGCAGATCCCTAAACGATGCATTCTAGATGAGTGGAAAGTGTCGAAAGGAAACATCAGTTTGGCAGACAATTCGTCTCAAGTAATACTAGAACAAATTAGGTGTAAGTTTTCAATCCAGGGATCAGTGGTTTGCTATGATTTCAACATAGTGGACGATCTATGCCACTCCATAGTAATCGGTAGAAACTTATTAACAGTGCTTCGTTCAGATTTATCTCTACCAGGCGCAAAGATAGAAGTGTTTTGTGGGAACCCTATAGTTAGCAAAGAAACAGTGAAAATTCCACCGGGAAATGAATGCATCATACCGGTTACCACCCGAGAGCCGCTGGGGTTAGACTCACCCGTGGCTTACTGTGCACCGGCAGTAACCGCACCTGTCCTAGTGGAGGGGTGCGTGAATACGGTGGGAAGTCAGTGGTGGATTAAAGTCATGAATCCGCTAGACGAAATGCAAGAAATCACTCCACAGGAAGTGTTAGCTTTTGCAGAAGAATGCGCAGTGCCTGAGGTAAATCAAGACCAGATAGAAGAGTTCCTAGACTTGTGTTATCTAACTAAAACAGAGACCCCAATGTCCATCTGTAGGATTTCTGTAGAAGTAATGAAAGACGCAGTGCAAATGGAAAGCCAAACCTCTGAGGAGAAATCCCGAGGTGAAATGGATGAAAATGTAAGTAAAATAGATCTAACCGAGTCGTGCTTAGATGAAGAACAAAAGGTAAGGTTTAGACAAATGCTTAATAACAACAGAGATGCGCTAGCGTTCTCAATGGAAGAGTTAGGTCACTGTGAAATAGCGCCGATGAGAATCATTGTGGATGAGTCGCAGGGAGTAATAAGTTCTAGACCGTACCGATACTCTCCACAGAAAATGGATATCATCGATGAACAGGTTGGGCAACTCATATATATAGGTGTCATAGAGCCCAGCGAATCGGCTTGGCGAAGCCCGCTGGTGGTAGTGCAGAAGAAAGACGGCAAACCTAGGCTCTGTACAGACTTTCGCATGCTTAATCAGGTCACTTTCAAAGATAAATTCCCAATGCCTACAGCGCGATCACTTTTCTTATATATGGCTTACAAGAAACCCACTATGTGGACAGCTTTAGATCTGTTGAGCGGCTATCATCAGTGTGTAATCGAAGAAGACAGTAGAAAATATACTGCCTTTGAAACCCCAATGGGTGTATATCAGTATAAGCGTGTACCTTTCGGCTTAGTTGGCGCGCCTTGGCAGTTTACCAAGGTGATGGCCATTGCGCTAAAAGGCTTGATTCCTAGAACATGCTTAGCATATTTAGACGACGTAATCGTCTACGACACCACCTTTGACGAACACCTGGCGAGTGTTGAGGTGGTTCTCCAAGCTTTAGCGAGAGCCAACCTCAAACTAAAACCGTCTAAGTGTGAGTGGTGCCGCAGTGAGATTAATTTCCTCGGCCATGTAGTAAACGCAGAAGGGGTGGCTACACAAAAGGTTACCACAGAAAAGATCACAGCCTTTAACCGCCCGCATAATGTGAAAACTATCAAATCCTTTCTGGGGCTATGTAACTACTACCGACCGTTTGTCCCTAATTTTGCTGATCTAGCAAAGCCTTTAAACCGGCTACTAAAGAAAGAAGTCTCTTTTGAATGGACAGAGGCCTGCGAGGGGGCGTTTCAACAGTTAAAGAAACTGCTGACCTCGCCGCCCTTGCTAATTCATCCAGATATAGGAGGGCATTTCTATTTATTAACCGACGCATCAGACGCCGTGTGCGGTGCAGCGGTTTGTCACAAACTAGATGAAATCTACCGTCCGGTTGCTTTCTGGGGGTGTACCCTCCGTGACGCCGAATTAAATTATTCGGTAACAGAGAAAGAGGCTCTGGCAGTAATTAAAAGTATTAAGAACTATGAGGACATGTTGCAGGGAGCAAAAATCACAATAGTGACAGATCACAAACCATTGATTCCCCTGCTACAGAGTGCCTATAAAGCCCCGTCAGCCCGGCTGAGACGGTGGGCTTTAGCGCTGTCAGACTTTGATTTTGAAATCACCTATGAGCCGGGAGCGACTCATTTTCTACCGGACTATTTGTCCAGAGTTTACCACGAACATGTCCCGGGTGAGGAATATGAACCCGCCGTGGGATGTGAATTGTTCGAGTCCGAAATTCAGGATGAGGAGCTTTCTGTGGCTACGGTGATAAACGCGCAACTCCAAGATGCAGAGTGTACGCAACTGATCGATTATCTACAAGACGGAGACCTACCGCCAGATCCCATCGAAGCTAGGCGAATAATGGATCAAGCCGACTTTGTGGGAATGGTAGCACCAGGAGTGCTCTGTAGGTTCAACGTCAAAAGATATAACAAACATCAAGACCAACTGGTAAGGCTAAAACCACGAATGATAGTTCCAGGAAAGCTAATTCCCAAAGTCCTGAGGCTGTTACACAATGATATCCTAGCTGGGGGACATGTGGGGATCAGTAACCTTACTACCAAAATCTCTGAGAGATTCTACTGGCGAAACATGAACGCCGACATTGTAGACTATGTGAAAGCCTGTGAAACCTGCTCTCTAAGGAGACGGGCCCCGCACTTCAAGGCTTTAGCCAAGTCTTGGGAAAGGCCGACTCGGCCCTTTGAGGTGGTACAGTGTGATTTTATTGGACCGCTAAAAAGAGCTAGGGACGGGTCAAAATATATCATGACCTTCATAGACTTGCTAACAGGTTGGCCGGAGGCTTTCACCACTAAAGACTCCACCGCGCAAACCGCGGCCAACTGTTTCCTAACCGGGATAGTGTGTCGGTATGGGCGGGTAAACCGCCTGCACACAGACCGGGGGGCGGCCTTCCTATCAGGGCTGTTCCGGGAGATTACTACACGACTAGCGTGCAAACAAACGTTCACTACCGGGCGAATGCCGACCGGCAACGCTCGGGTAGAAAGACTACACATAACCATTGAAAACCTGATCGCCTATTATATTCCTGATGATCACTGTAACTGGACTGATCTGCTTCCCATCGCGTTGTGGACGGTTCGGTCCACGATCAGTGTACGGTCGGGCTACAGCCCTCACACCCTACTGTTTGGCAGAGACCCAATCAGTATGGGGATGCCTGAACAGGGGACAATCCCTGAGACTCTAAATGACTGTGAATTCTTCATGCAAACAAAGGACAACATAGCCATGTTTAAGAATATGGCGGAACGAGTTGTCCAAAACTATGAAAAAGATCTGAGGTTGCGAATTGATGAGCGGGCGCGGCCCTCTCAGATGTACGAAGGTGATATGGTATACATGTACGATCCTTTAGCCAGTGAAAATAAAGCGTCTAAGTTCTCAAACAGGTATACTGGCCCATACAGGGTAATTGAAACTAAGGGGGACCATCTCGTTAGGCTAGTGTCGTTGAAGACTGGGAAACAAGTACCACATCTAGTAAACATTTCAAAGCTCAAACCTGCACATGGGCCCTGGTCTCCCGCCATCCCTCATATCATTCCCAAACTGGTGAGAGAAGCAAAAATCACTAACTCAAAAGGGGCAGATCCTGACCGAAACCCTGAATTGCATCACACTCCGACGGGTGAAATTGCTGAAAAGGATGGCAAAATAAGGGGTGCTGAGACTGAAAACTGAACGGGAACGACCGGTCCCCGTGAGCATGATGCAATTCCTATGGCCAGGAAGGTACCTACACAAAAACCTGGTCCAAGTCCCACCGATTTAGCAGAATCGGACGGGCAAATCACTGATGGTCAGGGCGCCAGTGCGGACACCGCGCTGTTACCAAACTTATCCTTTGTTCCTAACAAAGCCGCCTGTGAACGGGGAACAGCTGGCGCTAATGGACAGAGGAAACGCAAACGAGCTAAACGAAGGGGCAAAAGCCAGCCGCTGGTGGGGAGATCCCCTCCAGGCAATAACAAGCCCATAAAGCTGCCCTGCGGTGATGTACCGATCTCGGATACATCGGAACAGAGCCCAGAAAAAACAGAAGAGGACCATGTCCCGACGAAAGGTGGCTATAACCTGCGTCGGAACCGTTGGCCTAACTACGCCACTCTGTTCAACGGCGGGGAAAGCGATGACATGGATGATTAATGCAGAAAACCATGCCGCCCTGTGAAAATAAAAGCTCGACGGAGCGGCACCGTTAGCCTCAACGCTAATGGAACAGGTGGCCTACCTCACGGCCACCTCGCCGCGCCCAGGGGCGTGGCAGAAGGGGAGGGTACGCACACCAAGGGAGATGCCAGTGGTTGGCGTCATCTCCTGGGACCGGATGCAAGCGTTCCCCACCTGAAACAAGATACAGCTCCAAATATGGAGACGGCATGGGCAAGCGGATCAGTTATAATTTCGTGGGATCTGCGCCGATCCACCAGTCGGTCCGCAACTCTGCTCCTAGACGGTCACCTCTGCTGCAGGTGATTGCACGCATAACCCAGCCCGGGAGGAAACGGAGATAGACATTGATTCTATCTCTAAACGAAAGTTGTAGATAGAAATTTTTCAACTTTCGACTTCTCCTGGAAGGGGCGGAAAGAGAACTTAGCTGGAACACTGATCCACCGACTCATGGGGAACTGCCTAGCCCTCCGGCCTCATAGCAATCCAAAGGGAACCACTACTTTCCCTGCGGACACGGAGGGAAGGATCATCGTCCCCCTGAGAAGGAAACGGATTAGTCGCCCCCACCAGAGGGCGCTACCCACCAAGGGAATGTTCGTAGGGCCATTCTTTTAGGATTTTACCAAATGAAAGAAAAGGCAGTCGAGAAGGAGAGCACTAAGAAACGACCGGCTCAGAACCTTAGACGGTGGAGTTGGCCGGGCCGGGGCGGTGTCCGCCCGGACTCAACCGACACCGGGATTGCCCGGAAGAAACCAAGAACACCAGCCCGGCGGCCCACCAGAACGACCGCAGGAGGAGCCGAGAAGTCCGCTGGTTCGATTCCAGCCAAAAGGAAAGCAGCGAATAAAGACTTTTACAATTTATCTGAGGTGAGTGACTCGGAACCCGAGCCAAGGCTAACTGCGTTGGCCAAGCCAGCTCAGAAGGGGGAAGCGGCCACCAGACCTGTGCAGATTCAGGCCGGATGGTTCTGGGACCTTACGCAACCACTGTTCCAACTGTTGACGAAATTAGAAGGACAGTGGGACTGGATGTGCCAAAATCGAACAAACGGCTAGCTGAGATTAAAACTCAGGTTGCTCCTTTCATTCAAAGGCCCACCCAAAACTCTAAATGCGTCGGGGAAGGTACCAGACAACGAACAACACGAGGCGGCCGACCTCTGCCCACTCTGGAAAGGCGAACGGGAGGGGAACAGCTAACCGTCGCCGCTCCAGGGTTAAAAGTGGAGGTAGCACCCGACCAACACGCGCCAACCCCACCGGTGGGGAACGGGCCAGCGGGAGCTCCCCTCCTCCACCACTTGCAGCCCACGGACCCCGCTTGTTTAGACTTGAGCAGCTTGACGACGAGCTGCAACGCCAGTCCCTCACCACTGCTATGGAACCAGCAGCAGTGGACGCCAACCAGCCAGCCGGGGGGTCCACTGTGGCCGAGCCCACTTCCAACGACAAACCCACCGCAGGTGCCGCACCCGTACCCCTCGAGCCAACCGTCGTACGACCCAACGGGGGCCGTTTCGGACTGGAGCCTACTAGGCCAAGACCCCTCAGAGCAATGCGCCCCTCGTCCTGCGAACGTATGAGAGGCTTGAGAATTACGGTCACCAAAGACGAGAGCGGGACCATCAGACGAGTGGTGAATGACAGTGGGCAAAACCTCTACGAGCATGTCCCAAACTAAACGGACCAGGGGGCCCGAGAGGAGGGCATACTTCGGCGCATGGATGATAGTGGTGCGCAGAAGGATGAAGGTAACTTCGTTGTGAAAATGTTTTAGACAAACTATAAACTTGACTCTCTCGGACTAGTGCTAAAACCAATGACAATGAAGTGGTCAGCGCTTTTCATTTTAGCCATAGTAGGAGGCATTGAGGGGCTACGAAATGACTCCAGCCCAAGTGAAGGGCTAGCCCCTAATGCTGAAGTTATAGCCTTGGAACAATATGGGGTGGTACTGAAACCAGGGAAGTTAATGTCCACCGCAGATATTACCCACGTCCGACAAGGTTTTCTGATCACTATTCCCCAGAGGCGCTCCTTCATCAAGGCTACCTTTGGCCAGGTCTGTCATCGGTACCTAAAAGGAGGAGACGCTCTTGACCGAGCCTGTTACCATGTCAGGTCGCTGGTGAATTGGATGGATCAGACATCGCAGGCGCTCAAAGGTCGGTATAGGGAAATTCTCAATGAAACCTTAAGCTCGCTAATTAAAAACAACCAACAGCGACCTCAAAATCAAGGGTCGGAATCAGATTCAGGCGGAAGGGTCAAAAGAATGAAGAAACTACCCATCATGCTGGACGACCCAGGATGGCCGACATTTCCTATTCCAACCTCATGGAATAAGGGGCTTTCAGCTGATGTCAAGTATAACAGGGAACTGATTAAAGTGTTACAAGAGTCCTCCGACCAGATGATCGAAGACCTGGCACTGATGAACGAGAAACACGACGAGGCCGTAGAAAGGGTTAACCACGTCGTGATAGGTCTACTGGATAATCTAAGGTCACTAAATAAGGCGCATAATACCACTCGCCGAAGAATGAGACTCGTCCAACATAAGGTGGACTGGATGGAACTGTACCTGAACATGATACCTGTAGCTCTGGAAGACAAACTAGGAGAAATGGTGTATCTCCAATTGGTAGTCGAGCAAACGCGTGTGTTCAGGAAAGGTGTGCAACACCTGACACGGGGCCAACTGACCATGGATTTGGTACCACGCCAATATATGGTCGGAGCGGTCCTGGAAGTCAACAGGTATCTGAAGGGAATCCATCCCAGGTTCCATGTGGCGTTTACAGACCCCTCTTTCTTTTATGAGAACAGTCAACCTTCATTTAAATTTGATGAAACCACCCAAGAATTGATCGTGTATGTAAGGGTACCGGTTGTGGCCGACGAACATTTGTTTAGAGTCTACGAGGTCCTAACCTTCCCTGTACCAGTACCAGTTAGAGGACGACAAAAGAAGGACGCTCTCCAAATTGTTAATCTACCTAAAAGTGTGGCTATGTCCATGTCCCGCCAGTACTACGTACCACTGGCTAGCGGCAGCTGGTCAGGCTGTTATGGGCAGACCATCACGCTTTGTAAGGACCTGCCCTACATGAAAAAGATCACGGATAACACCTGCACTGCCGCCCTGTTGAGACGCGATGACACAGCCATACAAGAAAAATGTGAACTGGACTATCTTTTGGAAGCAGACTTTGGAGAAATGGCAGTGTATCTGGACGACGGAGATATGCTTGTGGTCAGCGCTGACACCCGGGGCCAGATGATTTGCAGAAATCAACCCGCGGTGGAGGTGAACATAGAAAACTATGCGCGAGTTCAGGTGGAATGCGACTGTGCATTCCAAACACAGGGATCATGGATACCGTATAGTTTACGGAACTGTGACCGACACACCAGGATCACCACGGTCGTGTATCCACATAACGACCTGTTGGAAGCGGCGAGTCGTGTGAAAGGATGGAACACTAATTTCACGAGGCCCGAGAATGAACCCACTATGTTAGAATCAGATCCTATCCCTGAAACGATTAGGAAAGAGCTACTGGAAATCGAGGAAAGCCTAAAGGTCAGAATACCTGTACCCTCTCTGGCCAAGCGGATCCAAAAACACCGGAAAGACTTGGCTAAAGGCATCAAGAAAGCGACTGACCGCTACGAAGTAGACAAACACGCCCCATGGTTTTCTATAGGTAACTTTGGGGGCGGCTTCGGCCTCCTCACAATCTTCTGCATAGTGGTAGCAGTAACCATTATTGGGTGTATTCTCTGGAAATGCTGGCGAAGACACCAGGGCAAAGCTGCCCTAGCTGGACTGACTATGACTCTACCACGGGCCATGGCCTTGGAGACGGCGGACCCGGAGGAGCTGCTACGCCGTGAAAAGGAACTGAGTGGATGCCCGGACACGACCGCCAACCCCACTGCGGTGGCCGTACTTGCTATATTATTGGCGGTACTGGTCATCGCCATAGTGGTCCTCGTATGGCGAAAGTGGAGGTACATCAGAAGGAAGACTGTAGATGGACTATATGTACAGTTTGCCAACCCACACATGATAGAGACAATCTTTCTGGGAGAACTAGCCATGCCTTCTGACCACACTTATACGGAAGGTTATGTGCTCATTAAGGATCTACTGGTGACCCAACTGTGTCTGAAGTACACCCTGACAGTTACCTGGGGGGCGCAGCTGATGGGAGCGGCGACTAGACCTGGACAACATCCATCTAAGGTACCACTACCGGATACCCTGAGAGTGTCTAAAAAACTAGCCCGTCTAATGATGAGTAATTTAAAGTACAATACCAGGGCCAGACTCCTGAGATACTCCTCGGGGCTAGCAACTCCTGTACCCATGGGAGTACCTCGCCTCATCGACGCAGGCTGGTCCGATGTCGGAGCGGACTGGCCTCAACCAGTGATGGGACATGGAACAATGCCTAACGCCCCTCCTAGATCGACCACGCCCACCTCTACAGCGACCGGACCGGGGCCTGCCCGAAAGACAGTAAGACCAGGGACATCCGGAAAGGATCCAGGAACGGTTTATGAAGTTATCATATGACAATGTAACGAGTGTTAAGACCTGACCTAGTGCTGTACAGGTAAAAATGGTGAATTAATAACTCAATAATACGAGTACTAAAACTGAAATGTAACAGGGAATTCGCTGGGCTCTGCCTGTTTGGGTAGGTAAGGTTCTGTTGACTAACCTGATCAATGATAATTCACCAACCAGGGAAACCTGGGTCGGGTAGGCTGGTCCAACCGTCTCCCTATGGACCCATGGGTTATCTAAATTTCTTTCAAGTTGAGTGTCCCATGCCCGGTAGCCTAGCTCAACACTCTTATTGTTATTGATTCGGCAACTCTTTTAAAGTAGGGAGCCATTCGGAACCGATCCTAGTGTCGCAAAATTTTAGCATTTAAAAGAAACACAAAATTCTATACAATACCTCAACGGGACCAACGGGACCAACGCTTCCAACGAGCGAAGTGAACTTCCCCAAGCAAGTACCATCTACACCTGACCCCTGTGCTGTTGTTACCGCTAGGATCGGGCTGCAGTACAGGAGTCACTTGGGGAACGCCACTGTCTATTCTTTAGCATGCTTACATATATAATCTTCTCAAAGATGAAGGGGCTGCACAAGCAGCAGGAGCCTGCCCACATGCCTGGTGTCAGTGGTGCCTGACAGGAGGCAGGACGTTGGGGTTACGCGTCACTGACGCTGCGAAGGGCACTGGGGTGGACGCCCGACCATGGCAGTCATTATGCCCCGGGGTGGGTTGGCTCCTGACAGCGGTCCCTTCATCACAAAAAAATCGACGAATAGAAAGTAAATTACCCAAAAAACTAATATATAAAGCAGCCCAATATTTATTTAACTAAGAGCCCTTCCTCAGGGAATTCTGAGCGAGTTGTAGTAAGAGCATAAGAACGCAGAATATTTAGTACCATTCAAAGGGGGAACGCTCCGTGACAGCGCACGAGAGTACCTTATACGTGGCTCGTTTGCTTCTGGTACAGGCACGCTACAACGGGCGAGGATGTGTACAACTCCTGCCAAGGCGTGCTACATTCAGAAAGTATAACGGAGGTCACAAGGGAAAAGAAGTTACGGGAAAAATGCGGTGAACTGGTGACATTCACAGGGTGCTAACTCCCTTCTTCATAAAGGCGACTTTCACCTGTGAAAAAGCGCCTTCTCCCTGTGGGGGGGAGTTGTAGCTAAAACCCACAGGATGATGAGACGAGGCGCTGTACAAAATGTGTAGTCTCATCATCTTGGCTATGTGTAATGATCACCGAGTCACAACATATCCTAGTCGTTGGGTCCTTTGATTTTACTGTAAATCAGGATCCAGCGAAATGCGAAAAATGACAAACAACTGCCCAAAGGTACAAGACTAAGTTATTTAGGCCATGTTTAGACCAGTTTAACCGGGACAGGGGCAAAACGACAAGAAGTCAAGTTTCGACCCGGGTAAATTAGAAATAATCAAAATTAATAAAGAAGACGTGCGGCTTCAGAGCTGACCGCCGTCGAGAGAAAAAAAAAAAAAAATGAAAACAAATGAAATACTAGTCTTGACCGCCGTCGTGGCGCTAAAAGTAACCGGGTCTCCGCTCAACAGTTGAGCTGAAGAGGGGGGACACGGACTACTAATTCCCTAACGAACGGCTGCAAAAACTTAGTTAAAAAACCCTTAGCTAATAGTCTACCCATTCTATTAGGAAAGAATCAAATTACTAAAGCTGTCTATAACACTAATATATATTCCTGCCCCGCGTGCGCATAGTTAGGATAGGCTGGGGGCGGAGTCTTTTCAGGAGTAGTCTTGACTCTCCACAAGAAAAAAAGGGCATAGACCTAGACAGAAGACGGGTTTAACCTTGCACTGTACTTCGGTAAAGGCCCGACTTACTAGGTGCTGTCTGGAAGTGAGTGATCTGAAGAGATGCATTTACACATCTCTATAATTTAAAGGGGGGTAGGCTGCATATTAAAAAAAAAAAAAATATGCAGACTGCTCCCGATTATAACAATGGGAGACTCGGTGCTGCCCATTCTGGTTCCACGGGATGGGGGGGGCCGACAACCCACGTATAGCTGATGAGGATCGGTGTTCAGACCAAAAATGGACTGGTCTGAGTCCGATCCCCTCAAGAAATAAATAAAGTAACGAATAATCACTAGATATTCCCATGTACAGTTAATAATCAAGGTCAACAATGACATGTCTATTTCCGGAGTGATGACTTACCCCAACCCCCATACTGTGTGTGGTACAAATTAAAAAAATGTTGGGTTGTACTGTGCATGTAGACAAAATATTTGTATGAAAATATCAGGAATACACCCGTCACCTAGAAGAGGGATGTTAACTGACTAATGTAGACAGTGGTGCTGACGTTCAGTCCCAACACAAAATTATGAGGACGAACGCCAGGCTACCACTCTGTAATTCAAAATATGTACCAACAATATTTATATAAAAAAAAAAAAAATAATAATATATATAAAATAGCAATAATAAGACATACCGTTCAAGCAATGGCTTCTCATAAACCCAAAAGTAGTTTTTCTACAAATAATAATAACCCAATCCTAATAATCATTATCTCTCTCCCATCTGGACGACACTGCACAAAATATTACCTACAACACTTATTCTAACACAATGACACTGATGCAGTCTTGGTGTTAGACTAACACGGAATGGGTATTTGTAGCCTTTGCTACAATCTCAACTTACCACGGAGTCGCCGACGGGCAGTCGGACGACTCTACCTGGGGTGACCACATGAAGCGCCTACGCTTTATAGTCACCAATGAAGCGTGTCCATTACCCTGTAAGGGGGACAACTCATCAAAGAATTCTGCCACAGCCAATCTAAAGCTGCGCAGTCTGGACCAAAGTACTTGGTCACCTGCAGTTACTCAAACTTACCAGGGTGAAACCCCATGAAGCGCCTACACCTTATGGCGCCGCCATGTGAATTGTTTCCAATATAGACATGTACACTACTGTCTTGTACGGGGAACGTCAAAACAAAGAATTCTGTTACGACAAATCTAGTGCTGTACAGTCCAGACCGGAATCCCTGGTCATCCACACAACCCCATTGGTGCAGTGTCAGTCAACTAGTAGTTAATAGTCATAAAATAACACTATAAAGCCAACGTGGCACAATCTACCCACACATTGAGAGCCTGCTTGAATCGGTCATGTCAACAAACCACTAGTCAGAAAAACCCCTATTATCGCCCAACCACACGCGAGGTAAAATGCTTGATCATGTTCGCCTAAATAATTCCTCCCACTAAAATCATCTAGCCTGACGTCTCTCAGTGCCCAACACTACCACCTTATGCCGTTCATATTATCATCAATAACCACAGGACCTGGAAAAGATAATAAGTTTAGTACACAGGGTCGTGGGTTCCGGCCCGCGTCCACCATCTTGTAACCAATGTAAACACTAGGTGGCCCCACTGAGCTACCCGTTACAAGAATTACCAGCGAAATATAATCTCCGGTTCCGGGAGTGTTGTCAGCTTCCGGAATACAAAACACATGAAGGCGAGCCAAAACCCACTAAGAATAATCCT
Organism: Lepidonotus clava; assembly: GCA_936440205.1. Classification (NCBI taxonomy): domain Eukaryota; kingdom Metazoa; phylum Annelida; class Polychaeta; order Phyllodocida; family Polynoidae; genus Lepidonotus; species Lepidonotus clava. Next base: position 3,057,536 of record OW387148.1, read on the forward strand.
GACCAACAATCTCCTTAAATCTACGGTTAGTAGCCTATCTAACGTGCCAAGAACAGTTAAGAAAGAAGGCTGAACCTACCCGGTCTCGGAGTGGTCGGGGTGTTGGACCATCTCGACGAAGAGGACGAAGGCCCGGCAACGGGCGAAGAAACAGCAAGCCCCCGTGTGAACAGTCTGTTGGTCCGTGATCCTGATTCCCGTGAAAACAAACTGGCCGAGGCCTCCTGGTTAAATAGTGTCCTAAGTACTAGTCGGGAATTTAAACTAAAGAATCACTGGGTGAAAATTGCTTGAAGAATTATTATGTACAAAAATGAGTGCCGACGGTCTACTGCCGGATTAATGGCAGCCGGGCCACGACATGGCCCAAGGCCCTAGCCCATCGACGGGACACCTGGGCGGACGGCATGTAGCCGTCCACGAGACCTCGAAAATCGTTGATTGTCATAGAGCCGTCAACGACGGGACGAATGATGTGGAGGGCCTGCCCGGTGGCAACGGTGGGCACGTGATACCAGTCATTTGCCCTCCGTACTTCTCTGCTAACCTTCGGGACCAGTTTGTTTACCCACTTCTGTAGGCTCCCGTCACTGTCCGTTGATGCCCACCTCCGGGCGTCAAACCCTGAGGGAGTTGCCAGCATGAAAGTGGTCGGGAGGGGGTGCGCTTGGATATTCAGGAACGACCGATTAAATAATTCGGCGTAAAACTTTGTGGCCGTCTCAGCGCCTATGTAGAGGGGAAGGAAAAGGTTGAGTTCCCTGTCCCATGTCAGGACGTCTAATAAATTTACAATCACAATCAGGGCGTCCTCTGGATGGAGTAGATGATGGGCGAACGCATAACCGGCAAGTTCCGCAGTTGTCGCCTCGGTACTTGGGAAAACAATAAAGGTGTTATCGGAGCCCCTGGTGATGAGATCCGGGTAATCCTGAATGCTCGCCTCCCGATCTGAGGTGAAGATCGCCACACGAACCATGCTGGGGATGTAGATTATAAAAGGTAAAAGTTGGAAAGTCAAGAAAAACACGTCCGATTGACACAAAAGGCCGTCGGCACTGATTAAAATGACGTCAAAACGAGGCTAATTTGGGAAACCCCTTTTTGATCCAAAAGATCCAAATTTTGATATCGGCTAACATGATCAAATCATCATTTAATTTTTCTAAAACTTCGTGCTAGATTAAGGCTTAGGTCCCCAACTAACATAATCAGGCGATAAAATTAATTTATCTCGGCCCAAAATGTCAGGTCGGGCCTGCAAACTCGCCAAATTTGTTCGAAGCAGAAATTTGCCATCCGGGCGCTTCACGCCTGGAGGAATCAAATCGAGGTCAAACCCTGGAGGGGAACTCCAGTCAAGCGTCCCGCTAAGTACACGTGTACTAAGCATGACTGGTGGGCGCGCGACGTGGATGGTAATATTTTCTGGATCAAACTGCTTAATGTTGCCAGGTCATATGCATGGACCTTGTAATCATTGTAAATAATGTTGTGTTAGTTAAGAATGGTTCGAAATTCATCGGATTTTGTCCTCCGTAGTTCGGTCATTCAAAATGTCCGAATTCTCTGTATTGACTTTTATTGTGTTAACTCGTTCTGAAATTGGATTTGTTGTGTATTTGTTACTCTTAGAAGGTTAAGACAACTTTACACTGTATATATGTTGAGTTTTGTTGACTTGTGTTCCAAATCGTATAAATCAAAAACTGTACATGTATGTACTAAGTCAAAACTTACCTGTTTCATCTGTGCTTCCCGAACTGTAAAAGTAACGGACCTGACGCTCAGAATAATGAGTATTGCCATAATAGGCAGAATCATTTCCTTCACCTCGAGGATCATTTCACAATCCTCTGGACTTTCCTTGTCACGAGTTTGCATGACAACTCTATCGTCTCGAGGATCATTTCACAATCCTCTGGACTTTCTTTGTCACTAAAATACATAACAATCACCTCCATTTTAAGGACCACTTCCCGGTCCATTGAACTTACCTTGTCACTTTATGAACGGGTTTCGCTATCCTTAAGCCTTAATCTGGGCTGATAGCACATTGAACTTACCTTGTCACCTTATGCACGGGTGCCGCAATTCTTAAGCCTTAATATGGGCTGACAATGCTATGAACTTACCTTGAAACTTTATGAACATTTTCACTGATCTTGGGTCTCAACATGGGACTACTGGTAAAATGTACTTATGTATTAAGTAAAACCGATCATATGAATGTATCTTTGTTTACACCTTTGAATGAGCAAAAGAACTTCTGATTATATTGACACTGTGTTGAATGTACCACGAGAGTCAAGGCCACCCACATTGGTTTCTCTATATTAAAAAAAAAAAAATAAAAAAATAACAAATATAACCAACTATCAAAATTGGGAACCTATCGCATTTGATTGAAATCTTCATTTGGTTTGAGCTATGTCGTCCACCTCCTTAAACTCAAACACCTGACCGCCGTCGAATGTACTAATAGCTTAGCACTTTTGATATATCATCATGTTGTATAATCTAACAAGGATCAGGCTTAGCAAGTCTACGTCTAGTCTACTTCTAGAAGAAATATCTTACGCTCCCAGCGCCACCTGTTAACCAGTATAAAAGGTGTTACAAAGTGAGGAGCAGGCAGTTTAGTGAGAACATCAGCTGAGTAAGTTTAGCAAAGGAGCTACTTGGAGTGAGTACATCGGCTCCCGCGTAGCAGACTGGAGTTCACTTATACCAACTACCTCGGACATAGGATTGTGATAGAGCTGAGCACTAGAATGGTCTAGAATGTGTTGGAGCAACTTGTGTTCTAAATGTGGTTGATTGCTGATAGGAGATGGGTGGTGGACTGATGAAGACTTATACATGGTGGCTTTGACTCGGGATGAGATGTTTATTGAATAAAACCCTTTCATATTAAGAGCTCCCTCATCGTTCATTTCTTTTGAACTATTGGGAAGTGAATGAGCTAACTTTAAACGCAGTCTGATCGACTCAAACATTCTGGATAAACGACTCATGGATACTTAGTTATACACTCATCACGCAGTATTAAAACTAACATTAACAATAGTTCAAAGCGATTTTGAAAATATTTCTTGGTAAACTCTATTGTTGGTGTAAACTGGAATCGGCTTATTTCTAAATATAAAAAAAATTATGCGTAGGGTAGTATTTTGAATATATATATATATATATATATATATATATATAAATGAATTAACTGTTTCTGTCACCATGCATGAAAGAAAAGTCTAAAGAAAACAACGTACATTCACAAACTATTTCCACCCTTATACAATGGCTTGTTTATGTGAGTGAGCACAGAATTAGGTGGCTCTACGTACCATGATGATTAACGGTGTGTTGTGCCGAACATGCCATATTTGGTCATACATGTGGAATCTGACGCACCAGGCTTTAACAGATAGGCTTATTATTATCCATGCACATGCTGATGTCACGTAGGGCTTTCACGGAAAAAGACACCACGTACTTCAATAATGGGGTACGTGCCAGAATACGTACGGTATACTTTCTGGGTTGACATGCATGTCATATTCACAATGTCAATATACTTTATATTAGTTATATTATTATATTAGTTGCATGTACCATAGTGCACTTATGGTTAGATAAGCTGGGGTATCAGTTTGAGTTGCATTATGGCTGTCTATATGACAGACGGAATTAAAATGATAACGTCTACTGCACTATTGGCTGCAAACCTATAGCTTATATAGGATTATATATTATAGCAGTGTTTACATAGCAATACGTGCAAAAATAATTCATAATATAGAAAATAAAAGAGTTTGCCGCGGAGTGTTCATAATTGTCATAAGGTAGTCAATAAAACGAGGCAAGTTGTTAGATTTAATTGACTTTGATAAAATGATAGAAATGTTGGAGGCGCATACATGGCTATGTGGCCTTAATGAACCATTCTTATTGGGGGGTTTAGTTCCCAGCAAGAAGTATTTAAGGTAGTTTCCTGTCAATTTCCAGGACCTTTAACCTTTTACCCATATCTTAAGTAACGTGGTAGTTAATTTCAAGCAGTGCCTGGTAGGTGGATGAACTATGCAGTCTTATGACCTCTTATTGAACCCTGTCATTCTTGGCAAGCTTCCATAAGTATTATGACATAGGCCTATATGAAACCATTCTTTCTTTTACGTTCTTGCCACGAGGGACCACCCGACCTCGTACCCGACCTGTCACAGCATTAACCGCCCCTATAGTATACCATGATTAGTCATTGTTATAGTATATATACAGCCAAGTGAGATATGGCAAGGGGTAACTATATATAGTCTACCACGACACAGCTGTATGACTGCAATATATGCAAGTATTAGTGCAATTCCTGTCCTTGCATTCGAAGTTATGATTGGTGTGCCTGAAACAAACGTCGTTTTCATGTACTACTTATACGTGCAACACCCGTCAACGATCTGGTGTCGACGTGCTATATGTCCAATGTGGGTGGTATAGCATTCATCCCGGCATGCATGAGTTCCACATGTACACACACGCGTGTGCACACACCCGCGTGCACGAACACACACACGATACATTGTCGCATACATGTGCACTCTCACATGGTATGAGGTTAGGGCTGTAGCAAAACAAATTACTGGATGGCGTTTGGGCTCTATAAGTAAAGGTGGCAGTGTGGGATCTGGCTTGCATGTAAAAAGGGTATGAATCTGGTTCATTCTAGGTTTTTAGAAGAATTTTAAATGGTCTGGAAATAAAGGAAAATGTGTGCGCTTTGGCACCGACACTGCAGTTACACTTATACATAGTGCATGATTATTTACGCGGCCAAACATAGGACATAATTAATAGTGAATCACTTTTGCTTGGACCAATATTGACATTATCTTTACATTTTAAGCAATACATTCAGGTGCACAGGCCTACTGCAATATAACCAATTAGGCCTATACAAGTTTGCTATAGGCCTATTAAGTACACGGCTCCCTCACTCCTCTGAGGTGGACGTAACTATTAGATATAGGTATGATTTAAAGAGAATATGGGTGTGGGTGCAGGACATGTTCCGGGATATATATATGCTTCTCATACCCAATGAAGCGAACCTGTCCCCAGATCTGAAAGACCGCCATAATCTATTCATTATCCACAAACATTTATTTATTGGTCTCTATCCAAGGACATGTGGATCACTTTCAGGCCAATATTAATGATCATTTGCAATTCAAGGTCGCATGTTGTCATGGTAATAAGTAGGTGTGTTATTAACGCGAGCGACCTTATAACTCTAATGGTAAACTCGTCCATCTAGGCACGTCCAGCTACGGGTGAGAGAGGAGGGTGTCTGTGTTCTATAACTCAAATTCACGGACTAGTCATTCTTCATGTTAAATTAATCTTAAGCCCCAAATCCACTAGGGCATTTTGGACCTCAGCAATTTTATTTTCCTTTGATCGCCCACGAGTATCGTGTATTGAAAGGAATATGTTTGATAAAATCGCTGCTCGAATCGTCTGGCGACTTTGCCAGCGAATCAAACCAAACATACACATTTCAATACACCATACTCCGGGCGGTCAAAGGAAAATATGAATGTCGAGGTCCAAAATGTTCTAGTGGGTATATATATGGGGCTTTATCCTCCGTATTGACTTAAATAAATCTCCATATCATGTCATAGAAATATCTAATATCACGTTGTCTACGTTACCTATAAGGTCTGTGTTTAGTGTGGAATTTCAGAAAGTGCCCGACTCGCATTCGCTTTTAGGGGTCTAGCCCCATTCTTGTGCGCAGCAGAAAAACAATCCAAGAGCAAACAGTCTGTTTCACACGTTTGGCAGGAGATGGCGCCACAGAAACTTCTTAATGTTGCTCTGGTAAGCCTGATTGTCTGGTAAAAAGGCCATATTGGACACAATAGAAATCCAGGACGTTTTCCCGGACAATATATACATATAACCAACTGAGAAGGGGGTACAAGGGGGGTTAGCACCCTGAGGCTGGGCCCTGATATCAGCCTAAGGGCAGGGCCCACAGGGCCACCTGCAGCCTGATATCAGGGTTTAGCTGAGTGGTGCCAACTCCCCGAGGACCCTCTTCGAGTCTAGTTATGAATTCATTATAACTTTTCTGTTAGATCTGAACTCAAAAGGAAGGACGCATAGCAATCAGTGATGGTCGGCCTGTGAAGCTGCACATGTTTTTACGTTTCTTCATATAATGTTTTCGATATCCATCAAATTCACAAACAATAAGCAAGTAAAATGTAGCTAGGAACATTGTGCAGATAATGCATATGCTAGATTTTTTTTTATTTCTCAATGATTTAATCTTTTATGAATTATTGAAAAATAAAAGTTTCTGTATCACCCTGGAGGATGATACAAGGCTGGTTATCACCAGGTTTGGTCGGCAGGCTGTCTAAGGGCCCTACTCTCGTTGATAAACTCTACAATTAAGGCTTATTAATTTGGTAATTGATGGCATTAGTTTATCTAAAGCTACTCATCAGCGGTCAGTCTGTAATACCTGTTCAATGAGTGGGATGCCCTATAGCCAAGCATGCAACTTTGTCATAACCTTGAAGTGACATTGATATTCTGTTGCTGCAACCTGCCATTACGTTCCGGTTGTGTATACACGAATAATAATGACATTTTCTTTGGTATGGTTTCAACCTCATCTAAACAGAATGTCATAAAAACGTTCTGTTTATGTTTGGTTTCAAACTTGCCTGATCAGATTAATGTTGAAATGACGTTATGTTTGGGTAAGTTGAGGCATTGCGTTATCATAACATAATAAAATTCTCTTATGGTTTTAGAATGGTTCTGTTATGTTACAATTCGGCTGAAATATTCTATGATAAGTTGATTGAAGACTGCCTCTCCTGTCATTATCAAAAAGTCTAGGATGTTATAGTTTCTTTTTATGAAAGTGCTTTGATATTTTATGTCTTCGGGTAACTGGCATTCAGAAAAAAATGCGTAATTAGTCAGTTGAATTAGATGAATACTTTTGGAAAATACCAGGGAAATACTTTACTTTTTAAAACTACTACGAGTGCTATGTCTTTTCCCTTGGAAACCTTTAAAAGTAATGTTGATCTCTGATGAGAGTATGTCCGTTATGACGCACCTATAAACATGTAAGCTCTTTTTTGAATTATTACTCTTCAGATATTAAATAATGAAAGAATCGATATTAATCTTTTATTAAATTGATTGACATCCATCGTGAAAAAAATCACTAGTTGCTATCACAAGTCATGAAAGGTAGCTTGGAACAAAGACAAAAACACAAGCTGGGCTTACACAATCAATGAGCTAGAGAAAACATTATTATAGAGACTTTACATGTTTTATATACAGCAATACAACTTACTAATATCTATCTATTGTTCAGTATAAAAACATGCTACAGTAACCATAGATAAAAAATAGTTTTACAAAGATTTTCATACAAAGTCTTCAAGACGAAGGGGGGCGTGGAGGGGGTAACACAAATGAAGGGGGGTCAGAAGATAAGAAGTGATATCTAGCAGTAGTCCGTGCTCTTATCGTGGCCCTGGGAGTAGTACGTAAGGTACCAACCGTAGGCTTAAATGTATACTTTGATGTCGTTCTTATTTGTGTGTATTTTGATGTAGGTTGATTTGGCGGTAGTGGTGTTGTTTGTCTGATGGAGGTTCCCAAATGTCCTCCCAAAGAACCTGATTTTCCGTTCCCATAAAGACTTGTTGTCCTTTGCCTAACCGCGGGAGGGGTGCTAGACTGCGCCTCGACTCTCGCTGGATTTGTGATGCTAACTTGTCCCGGGCTGACCGTTGTTCCAGTCGGTTTTGGTGGTATGTATATTGGTTTGAGAAATGGGACAACGACGTCCCGCGACAACGGGTCTATTGTCACCGTACTCCCCTGCCGGTTACCTGAGGGCGTAGTGGAGGGCGTTAGGAAAGGGCGGCGGGAAGTGGTCTTAAAAATTAACGGAGTTGGTGAAAGGTTGGGATCTGTCAGTCCTGGTGACAATTTGGCCGTGATAATGTTTGAACCAGTGTACGTTCGTGGGGTGGTATTGGTGGTACGGAGAGTAAATGGCCTGGTATAGCCTGTATTGGCCCTGTTTGGTTTGGTCGAAGGTTGAGTGTTTCTGGTGTATCTGTCGGTCACCCCTGGGTGGTATCTCGCCGTTGACCTTGCTGTACCGCCACTAGAACTTGTTCCTCCAAACGGAGTGGCCATCGTTACTCCAGGGTATGCCATGCTTGTCCGGCGGACGTTTGGGTCGGTCACTCTTGGTCCTAAAGTTGTTTTTGTGACGCCAGTGTTGCCCAAGGTAGAAGAAACTTGATTTCTAAAAGAGGTGGTTCTGTGTGGAGTCCCCACCGTTGTCCTGCTGAGTGACGGCCTTTGGCTGCTACCTCCTGCACCACTACCTGGAGATGTTCCTCCTTGTAATGTTGGAGTCGTTGTCCTTGTTAATCCTGTCCTTGGCGTCACCCTTGCTCCAGCGCCCGTAGTCATCCGGAAGGTTGTCACACTACGGACAGTTGCCCCTGACTTTGGGGATCCAGTTGACGGGACAGTGACCCCTGGATTGGCAGTGTATCTGGTATGGACAGTCGGCTCGCCGGATTGACGAGTCACTCCGGAATTAGTAGTTGCCCTTGGTTGAACTGTGGCCCCTGACCGACTAGTGACCCCTGGATTTGCAGTGACCCCTGGATTGGCAGTGAAATCTGGTTTGGCAGTGGCCCCTGGATTGGCAGTGGCCCCTGGATTGGCAGTGGCCCCTGGATTGGCAGTGGCCCCTGGTTTGACAGTGGCCCCTGGATTGGCAGTGACCCCTGGATTGGCAGTGACCCCTGGATTGGCAGTTACCCCTGGATTGGCAGTGAAATCTGGTTTGGCAGTGGCCCCTGGATTGGCAGTGGCCCCTGGATTGGCAGTGACTCCTGGCCTAGTGGAGGCCTTTGTCTGACCAGTTGCCACTGATTGGACGGTAACACCTGGCTGATTGGTTGCTACAGCTTTGACTGTTGACCTGGTACCAGACGCGGCAGTACTGGTACTGCCTGGTTCTAGTGTCGATGTCGGCGTGGACCAGGGGTTCCACACAGGTTGAGTGGGAGGCACCCTCTCTGTTGATGACCTCCTACTGGGGGTTGCCGTCACAGCTGATTGGGGAACACTTGGTTTTACTGTTGGTGTTGTTTGCCGTCGTGTCCCCTGGTTTGTCTGCCCCCCGCTGCCTGCCCGCAGTGTAGGGGTAGTCCATGTCCCTTGTCGTGTGGACGGTCTCTGTCCAGTTGCCTCACTCCCAGACTTGGTTGTCGGTGTTATAGGTAGCGCTGTCCCTTGTCCTGTAGACTGTTTGGTTCCTGCCGCCACAAGCCCAGTGTTTACCCTGGATGTACTCTGCAACGATCCACTCCTGGTGGTTAGGCCTGATCCGCTGGGGTTTGTTTGTCTTATTATTGGTTTAGTTGTTGCACCAATGCCTTCTACAGGATTTTGGGTAGCCGCAAGGGGGTCTAGAATGGGGTCTGGTCTCGAGGGGTTTGTGTTCTTTTTTGATGAATTCACAAGAAGGTCAGGGTCCATCATAATAACACTGAATTGTGAAGTTGTCATATCAATATTTGGTTTTGTGGTAACGCCTCCATTTGTGTTTTGCTTGGCTCGGGACTCTCCCGAATTAGGGAGAGCGTTTTGTGATTGAACTATGATTGATTGTTCATCGATCTCAAAGCATGTGGTTTTATTGCAGTCGTCGTTGGAACTGTTGAAGGTTTTGGCAATTAGTTTCTTGTCAACTTGAATAGTGTTCTTATTAACGGTCTGGGTTAATGCAAAATCCACCACTACACTCCCTGGGCTGAAAAGGTAAATGGTAATATGTGTTTAGTATGATACTAAAGAGACATTTTCCCTAGTTTATATGAAAGCCAGCCGTTTAAGTAGTTGCAGTCTCAAAACCACAAAACGATAGGTTTGTATTATTCATAATAATCATTGCGCTGAACCACATTCCTTCATATCCATTACCAACAACTATTTGAAGAGCACTGTTGTAAAATAGTTGTTGGATCAAAAGAAAATGAAAAAAAAAGAAATAGCGTTAAAACGCTATTATAGTTACTTATGCAAGAGTTGCATATCGATTGTGACTTACAAAGCTATTTATCAATTAATCAAAATCTCATTTTGATGCGGTAAATCAAAATGTTGTTAGCGTTTTAGAGAAAGTAGGAAACCCCTTTATATTTTACCTGAGACGAACAACGTTGCAGCGAAAATAGTCAGTTATTTGTTGGGATTCCGTCATCCTTGAAATCACCTGTCAGAAAAGGGATTATCTATTTAAACCCGTATAGCATTCAACATGGAATAATCTATTGTATTAAACATGTAAAATAGATGAGGGTATTTATCATGTGCTATTAAACTATAGATACAGAAGGCAAAATTAATTACTTCACTGATTAAAATTTTGATTAGATTTTGATTTTTTAAGAAGAATGTTTTGTAAGCAAAAGAAATGCAGCACATCTGTTCCATGCAGGAAGATGATATATATAAAAAAAGGAATCACTTCATTAAAAAGAATACCCTGTATTCATTATCACAATGAATCTCATCTAAAACCTCAAACAATAAAACATATCAAACATGTTAGATAGTTTGTATCTTGTGATCACTTGGCCCCATACAAAATATCTTACGTTTCACACAGAAACTGGTCATAAACAGCAAATATGTTTATCAGGAGCCACGTTTTGGTGTCTGATTATGCTTATTTGGTAAATTGTAATCAATTCATAGACCCTTTAGTCCAAAACATGAAAATGCTGAATAAAATTATTTTTTTCAAAACTGATTTTAGATTTGTTTCTCATGATGAGATATTCCATCAGTCTGAAAACTCAGTGATTTCATTACAAAATAACTTTACGGAGCAATCGATTGTTAGGCGTTCATATTTCGTGTGACATATGGAACCACTAGTCATAAGATTCAAATCAACCCTTAAAAGCTACATGAGACACTGACCATGATGTTGTCAAGAGCGGAAATGAATAAACTTACATGAGAGCAGAATGAAGTAGAGAACTCTTTGAATGCCCTGGAGGTATTGTCTCTCATGTCGGGTAGGAACTGGGCGTTGACGACCCGAACTGTGATGTCAACCACCTCAACTGCGGACAGGACGTGCAAAAATAGGGAGTATAGGCCTAATACTCTTATCATTCAAAGTGAAGGTACAATTGGACAGTTTGAATGGGTAGGCATATTTTGTCTATATGAAGTACCATCGTGTATTATTCTACTAATTCTTTATGCATCTTAAACAGTATTCCGATTCAAAAATTGTAAACGCATGGGGAGGACATCTCCTTGCCATGTTACAGTTTAATGCGAATGCTGATAACATACATTTTCCTCTATTAATGTTATTTCAATCATCATTATATCATAACCACCTATACTACTATTGGAATAGCACATGTAATGTGAAATAGTTATGGATCAATAATAAAAAAATGTATACTATATTTCGTGTAGCAGTATAGTTAATTACCTTTGGTTATGTGAGGTGAATCTTTTTCGGCGATTGCGGTTTTCGGTGTCTCCGGCGACGAAACTGTTTTAAATACAGAAATGAGCCATAGTCAAGAACGATGGATTAATTAGAAAATAACGAGTGCCAGGAAGAAAAAAGCATCACCACACATGATCTTATCTGTAACCTTTCAATTTATATTATTGACCCAATATTGTGGCGCCCTTCTAGCGCAATACGCCTGAACCAATTTTTTATAACATGGATTTCAATGGGTCGAGGATAAATGTATTGGAAACAAAGGGTCTAAGGGACATTTCACTCCGAAAGCAGATTACTAGGCTATAGTAGGCCTACATGTTATAAGGAAAATGAATCAAAAGATGTATTGGAGTTTCTAAATTGCAATAATTCCTAGACGACCTACCTACAGCAAACAGGAGGTATCCTATTCCTATCGCCAATATCAGACAGAACAAGGCTATGAGAAGTAACACCCCTATTTTGAACCACTTCCGGTTGAGGGGTCGAGACGCCGGATGTTCCGGTTCGATGAGCAGGCGCGTGAGGGAGGTCCTGGAGGGACTTCCGTCGGCGACCCTGAACAGTCGGGAGGTGCGGGATACCGGGGGGCCTGGGGACAGGCCGTAGAACAGCGTCTGGTCCGTCGGGGACGGCGACGGATGGATGCTGTTCCGGGAGAGTGAACGCCGTATGTAACTCTGAAATAGCATTTCGTTATGATAAATATTGAGATTATCATATCAGAGTGCAAATCTAGGTTCGTTTTTCTGTTTCATTCTAACATGCTCATGGAGAATAGCTCCCAAACTTTCTTCCCTTATTGGTATACTTATACATGGTAATTTAAAATGCACTGTAGGGAATATGTTGACAAGTTCATTAATTTTCCGCCACCTACAAATGACATTTATCAACCACAAAATAATCTTGTGTTTTACATGGTTAAAATGTGTATTTTTCATGAAATATGGTTATCTTCCAATACACCCTTCTCATGACCGTGCGCAGAAGGGTCCTACTGTGTAGCAGACCAAGGTGGCGGGAGTCCACCACCCTAGGTCAGGGCATCCATACACAGGGACCATTTGGAACTTTTTGTCTATATATGTCCAATACACTAAGAAAAAAGCAAATTGATCATTTTTAGCACTCATATTAGTATGAAAAGAGATTTGATCTTTCCTACAGGTAACATAGTTTTATGATAAAAGATGTAGTTTAGATACATTAAGGAATTTTTCAGCATAGTTTTACTGTTTATTTGGAAGGAGGTCAACTCTAAAAACAAGTTAATTACAGACACTCACCAAGAGGGACTATTTTGGATCTCAGTCACCACACCACAAGTACCCCTTCTCCCCCTCCCCTACCACATACACACTACACACACTGCTAGTAATTACATAGCCTTCACCACCTGAGTGGGTACTAATTCTCACTACACTCTGCACCAGGCTTTGTGGTCCAAGCTGCAGAATGAATTTGACAGCACTCCCCTCACTAGGGTTCATGTTTCTGGTATGAGGGGGCGCCACTCTTAATAAGAAGGATGTATACGATATATGCATAATTCCTAATGTTCTATCCATATTTCCATCTGCATGATATGCCAATATTAGCCTGTCTGCAGGTGCATAACATTTTGAGAGAATTAGTCTTCTCTTGGCAGCAAAACCACTATAGCCTTCATTGAATCAATGAACCAAACATTGGATATTTTTACAAATCAACAATAATTATAGATGAAATTAATTTCCAATTGCTCTCATGTTGTTCATGAGTAGCATGCACAATGAATGCACGCTTCTGACTCATGAAAACTATTTCCAAGTCGATAAACTAAAATACTAGTTTCCTCCAAGGGTTGACTTTCATCCCCCCCCCCCCCCCCCACACACACACACTTTCCCGCCCTTTCTGGCTGAGCAGACGACAATTGTCCCTGATTGTACCCACCGGGCCGTGACCGTTCGCTGGGTCCGGCAGGTGATGTAGGGGCGACTTGACGTCCGCCGGGGGCGGGCGGCGGCCGACGAGGGCGAGGAGACGCTGACCTAGGGTCGTCGGATGGCTACCGTGTGACTCATAGGACGAGCCTGCTAATGAGTACACCTTGTATGAGTCAATGCATAACATATTTGTATACATAAATGCAAATTTCAATATGAATGAATATACAGCAATGAAACATTCTTAAGCCTGTATTCTACTAGGCGATTCAGACTACCAGAAATTTGAGAATTCATTACTTTTCTCTAACAACATGGCAAAAGGCCATTCATCCTACATGTCATTTTAAAGGAAATTTAAAATTCTTTCTAACGATATGCAACTTGTCTACAATATACACATATCCCTACTCCCGATTTATTAAATCGGGCGTAAAATCGGTTAGTGGAATACAGCCTTAAGTCTGAGTTTTCGTTCACCTCATCCAGAACATAATTTCATATCTTACATAAGGACCAGCAGGGAATTTCCGAAAACGGTTCTGAGCTTTAACATAATGGTAATTTAAGACTGGCTCAAAATACGTATCTACACTGAGTCTGACAGTCAGTGCATACATGTGAATGTGATGAAGGGACCAAAGAAATAAAGAAGTAGTATAAGGAAAGTACACTTTTGCACGGGCGTTCGAGTAGGCCTATTGCATGGAGGAGATTTTCTAAACCCCACCCTGTGGGAAAACTCTGCTTATATAAGGAAGTTTGGACAAGCTTAGAGTATTTTGTCTTTAATCCTATATATTTGTATATGTCTCATAACTTTGAAAAAATTATAAATTTGAAGTACCACTTTTCATCAGAGGCATAACACATTTTCTGATCTTCCCCTTCTTTAATATTTATGTAAATCTTTCATTTCATGTCTTTTTTTAGAATAGGTACTAAAAGCTGAATTTCCAGGCTCAGAAAAATACGCAGGGGCACCTGATCAGCATTAGATAAGAACTGATATGGGTGACGGTTGGTGGTTTGTTTGTCAGAGTATTGCTAAGGCGACCAGCTAACGGAAAATACTATTATTCGGACCAATTTATATAACTGTACATCATAACTTTTGAGAATCAATTTCACATTAACCATTATTTTGTGGCCTTTCGTAGAAAAAATGAATTTGTTGCAACGCAGTGAGACAGATTCAATATGATCTAAAGTTTACCAAAACAAAGTCTGCAGGGAGAATTGCTTCACCATCATAATATTACTTTATTGGATGACAGCCCCTACTATTATTAACCAATTCGGCAATCTTGAAGAGATGCGCATTACATAAACATGCATGTACGGCATGCATGGGATATGCACAAGTGTGAATTATGTAAACTTTTCATCACTTCCCGAACATTAATCTTTGTTTATTTTTCAGGTTTGTTGGTAATTGCCATCGTAACGTATTGCCGTCACGGATCAGTGACGTTGGAATTTCCCCCTAATTCATTACCATGCCATGTAGCAGCAGCATACCTGTCTCAGAGTCAACGTTGATCTTTCCCAGTCAAATATTTGTGTTCTAAAGACAAATACAGACAGCGGGGTTTTGTGACTCGCTTCAGTTGCTCCAACAGGAAGGATCGGTAATGATCGACCTGTAGGTGCATCCTAGCTTGCTACCTTGTTGCTATGGCGATATGATAGGGAGATGGTAAATAAAGAGGCCCTGCCCTGTCATTGAGGCGTGACCGATGAGAGAAGGGGTCAGTGGACCGTGAAGCCATGATGACAGGGGATGTCATCCTATTGTCAGTGACCTTGGTAATTTGGCAGGTCATGCAACGGGAAACGCAATATAAAACTAAACCGATTTTGCTCATACTCATACATCATAGTTTTGCTTGTCTTGTATGACCTTGGCAGTAATGTTACATTCAGTTTGTGTTCTTTTGATATAGATCGCTAAAAGTAATGACAATTTCTGATTTGGAAGTGAATGGACTGTGATAAAACTGTTTAAACATAGACTGTTTATACCAATATTGATAGAAAATGGCACAGATGGACGAACAGAATCGCCCGGCTGTAGGAGCACATAGTCTACTGTTTAAAAGATGGTTTCAAGTTAAAAAAAAACGTATAATAGTTATAAACAAAATCAATTCAGTATTAGAATGGTATTGCAACGTGAAACAGTATAGTTGGCCATCCTCACCAAATAGACCATCACAAATGATAGATTTCCAATTGGCCTAAATTGCTGAAAGCGTAGTTTACAAACATTTACCTCTCACGTATATAGTGCACAACATGTACTTCAAGTAAAATCTTGGTTAATTTCCCAAAGCTGCCCGTGTCAATTACTTATGGTCAGTTTCCGGAACACTTACATACAATATGAGTTTAAGATAAATACCTAGATGAATATTATTCAATATTGTAAAGTCTCAATTCAATTGCATTAATTGAGGGGAAAAAAAAAAAAAAATAAACGCACAAACCTTGCAGATCGGACTGACCTTGGTATTGTTCCTGCCACACCGCCCTAGCCGATGGCGGAGGAGGTCCAGGGGGCCGCTCCTGGGCCGGACTCTGCACGTGCCCTGGACCTGTCCCCTCACCTGGAGCACCCTCAGGCCCTCCTCCAGCAGGTCCCAGGCCCCTCTCAGACCCCATGGAGGAGCAGAGAAGGGCCATCTCCGTGGCCGTCACCCCCATTGACTGAGCCCCCCAACTGCTGTTGCAGAGAGTTCCCGCATCGGCCTCCTGCTGTGTGGTGTGGGTACTGGACTGTTGATGAGACATTGTGAGGTCCTTGTTGGTTTCTCCTTGTGCAGGTAAGGGGTCAGGACCCCCTGTCAGTTGGGGGTCCAATGTGACCTCTCCCTGTCCAGACAGGGCCTCAGTCTGCACTGCCGGCAGGGAGCTGCTCTTGTCCGCCTCAGACATCTGCTCGTCGTGGCCTAGTCGATGATAACGACTTTAAAATGTTATGTAACAGAAATAAGTACCGCTCTTTGGTTTGTGTCCATGTTGTTTGACTTGTCTGGGTGTAGTTCTGATATTTTTTGGTGGTATACCCTATATGATCAGTATTATATAGGTTCACAGTATATCTACTGATCTTGGCTCCCTTAGTTGATTGTAGTCTATGACGTTAGGCCTGGCGTCTGAAGAGAAGTAGCAGTATGTTGACTAGCACGGATAGTAGCCTCTGGATATAGAAGAAATCCTGCGGTAAAGTCCCTCCTGGCTCCTTCTCCTGAGGCTGTGTAGTATATTATTTTTTCTACTTGTAGTACAATCTTCCTGCTCTTCTTACTCCTCCCGCTTGTTCCTACACGATCTTCCTCAGCACCTATCCACTGCAAGTTTTCGGTCCCTAGTTCCCTGAGCTCCTGATGATTTATCCTTTGTTGCGGGCTCATGCAGGAACCGAGAATGCATTATGCTGTCCAAGTCCAGGGCGCTATGGCACCGAAGATGTATCTTTGTGGTCATTAGTTAATTAAGCAGGTATTAGCTTTAGCCCTATACCTCCGCTAAGTCACTTTAGATGTTGGTGCCTGGAATAAATAATACATACTTATGAATTTACTAAAGTAGCTCGCACACAATACTTTGCACTAACACTAACCCATTATAATATCTAAACGTCAGTTTCTGTCATTTTGGTGTGTGTATGCATGGAAATCCTTTTCAAATGTTCTTTGCTCACCAATGCCATGTTAATCTAAATTCGTTTTTAGCAAAAGCGAGTGTTTTCATTTGAAATAAGTTGTTTTGACTAACCGTATAAGAGAAGAGTTCATTACATTTCTTCACTTTTCCTTGTTTTTAAAAGGGAGCCAAAATAACCATTTCCAAGCATAAAGAGGATGTACAGGTTCTGCTTTATGTATTGCTGATATTGCTGGTAGTGTACTATATCTAGACTATGGGATACCGAGGAAGACTTACCTAGGTAGATGGTGTTAGGAGTTATTCCACTCATGCAAAAAGCCTAAACCTTGGTATAATTCCATTGTCGTCCAAGGTCGCATCGTGCGTTTCTTTGGCATTCTCGTAACACTCTTACGTGTGTGTAGATCCTTTACATAGAACAATCACCTAATGAATAAGCCTCTTGCACTGAGCTTCACTGAAGCGGTCCTTGAAGGTATACAGTTTGTAGTTGATATGCATGCAATAGGCAGGTTAGTGCTCGCACGTGTAGCGTGTGCGTATACGAGTATGCGGCGTGTGGTGCCGCCCATCCCTGGGGAAGGCCCGACCATCTGGTGGTCAGTCGATACAACTACTGAGGTAGGAAGAGGAAACAGTGCTTGGTTCTGGGGGGGGGGGGGGGGGGGAATGCTAGGGGAGCTTTGCAGGGTCTTAATCGATGATCCCATTTGGATTAAGTTGGGTGGAAGATGGGGGAAGAGCTAGGATGCCACTGATTGGGCACGGGGTGCACACCTCTTTCCCTTCTCATGCTTTCGTTCTGTCTGTCTGTCTTTCTTTTTCTTTTTTTCCTTTTTTTTTTAAATTGATGTTTTTCGTCGCATGCAATTATCTTAGGCAATATATCTCTCTATAACAAACCATTTTGAAATTCATGGACCAGAATACGCTGGAGATGTACAAATTAAATTGTTTATGTTAACATCATTAATTTTCCAAAACTGAAATGTGTGAAGACTGCATTAATGCTCTTACTTAATGGTAAGGTGCCATAGTAAAAGCAATAAGACCTATTCAAACGTAACATGAAATATGTTTAAGAGTGAAATCAGTATATAAAAAAGACATTCTTCTATAAATATAAGCAATAATTTCGTAAACTTAAACCCTATGATTCTCGATGATTAGAGGGTGAATAATGATCCACCAATCAATGCATATTTAATGTATACCCCCCATTTCCGCATGTTTTGCAACATTGAACCGGGATGTCCCAAACTGGGTTCAAATAAAAGTTGCATCTCGTGATTGTGGAATGTATGTAATATTTACAAGCACTTGCATAACTATTTCATGATAGACTTTACGGGAAATACCTACATATGCATAATTGTGTTGCTACAATCTTTCCTTCCTGTAAAATTTGGTTCACATTGCATGTAACTTGAACTATCATCAAACGTTAAGTATGCCAATCATGGTGTATGCCATGCAGTTATGTTTAAGTTGTTAGGGATTCGCAGTAATATATCCTTAAAAGCATTCATGCATTATCTACGGCAAGGAAGTGTTTACAGAATCAGTATCCTGAGTATATCGACGGACTTGACCTAGCCTCTTCCATCGGTTACCTGGCGCCCAGTATGCATCATGCAATGCGCGTCCATAGCAACATACTAACACGCGGAACATCCGGATTCTGCTCCGGCTCCCGTTACCAAAATACCTTTGTTTCTACCTTACTCTTGGTATTGATCCATTTCAGTGTGACCTTGAAGTTTAATCGTGTACGTAAAGAGGGAATCTCGGGGAAACTTTTTCAAATGAAAAGATTGCATATGAAAGGTAGATCATGGATATCTTTCTTCAATTGGGGCTATGGAAAATTATCTTCTGCACAGCAATAAAACCCATGGTATGGTATTAGTAGATATAAGCCTTATTATTATAGAGAGAGATTGTAAATACCATTTTTAATATAAGATATTTACATGTATGAAGATGCTAGCGACATGGAAAAGACCATCATTCTGCTCAAGATAAAACCAAAAAGAATACACAGCATTCCCCTCAACCTTATCCCTTTTTCCCACTGCTTCTTGTCTAAATCATTATGATATTAACTTAGAGATACATAAGATTGAGCACCAAAAAAGGACAGTGATTTGTTTCGGGATAACAAGTTGCCTTTTATAAGCCTCTGAGATGAAAACCGCTGGTGATTGGCTTAGAACACATCATGTGACATTACTCCAAAAAGATTGTGTTTTGCGACGCTCCAAGCCTGACAATTCAGAATACTCAATGTTGAACAGTTTTGAGTCACTTCCTGAGTGTTAACTTATTTTGTGTTATTTGACATTTTGAGTATTTTTGAGCCTCAATTACTTTTGTGTTATTTACAGTTTCGAGTATATTTTGAGTACTTCACTTGATAATTTTTCTAACTATTACATTAGCATTAAAGCCTATCTCAGCATCTTTTTCTACCATTTTTCTCAGTAGGCCTAGGACTATATGCATGTCGATCTTAGGCTTGGGATTTGCAAGGCTAATGTAGGCCTATGGTACATTTGTGAAATTTGCTATATGAGCCTCACATCAGAAGAATTATGCTAATAACCAAATCTGCATCACAAAGTTTAAGGAACATAATGTCTAAAGGAGAGGGCAGTGAGATTCCCTGCTTAGGTTGCTTAGCAACCCCAAGGGGGACAGTTTTATCTACAATTAACCTGATCTGTCCCCCTCTCCCAGGCTCAAGTCTTAGTAACAGTCTTGCATGAGCGACCATGCAGATAAGGCTATAACACACACCTGTCTTCAAGAATTGAAAATGGTAAATTCCAATAGGCTCATATAATAATGCATAGAGTCTATTAATCCCTTTATAAAATAATAATTGAAAAAAAAGGCTAGATCTTAATATATATATATAAAATCCTACCTTTTCGCCCTATTCTATCACTTATATGGATTTTACACGCCCGTGATTACAATAATTATATTAAGACATAGCCTACGCAATATTGAATCGGCATAAGCCATAGTGGTAATTCGGGTATTTTCGCGCACCTGATGCGCGAAATTAGACTTGTAGCAGAATCAACATAAATCTTAACAAAGTATTTTCATGAATGAATAATGAGTTTTAAAAAACCAAAGGATCTATATTATGAAGGTAGATTACTTTGTCAAGGGCGTTTAATTAAGGATAGGGCCTATAGAATACAGATCTTTTTAAGGGTTATTGTAGTTCTTGCCCTGAATGGATATAGACAATACAAAAACTATGCGAATTTACCTAGTTTGATACATCTGCATGAAATAAGTACATATATCTAGTCTAATTTCACGCAGCAGTTGTAAGATGTATCCCATTAGGCCTATATATATAATGACATAAGAGATTTATATAAGTTTTTACACGATATTCTACAGCAATCTACCTCAGCTTTACTTTATTTTGCAATATACATTTTTATTTCATTTAAAAATTGTAGAGAAATTATAGAATTTTTTGCATATTACAAAATAACAATTAAATAAAGAGACCTAATGTATTGACGCGGGTGGCCAGTCCATGTTTATTTGGACACTACAGCATGAGCCTTGGACTAGCGCATGTGCTAGTTATAATTCTCTGTCAAAGTAGGGAATTATAGGAGGAGTGAATGTGTGACGTAGGTATCATACTAAAAGCGTGTACGCCGGTCAGAGTTAGCTGAACGTTGAGTGAGTAACCATCCTTGAAAGGTTCGGTCTTAGAAGCTGAGTCCTGTTGTTTGGAATAGAGTTAGTCAGACAGTGCTAGAAGGTGGGAGCATTGACTGAATGTGTTTGAGGGGATTCCTTCCTTGGAGCTGATCATTGTCAATTGAGATCTTGTCACGGAACGGCAATACATAGGAGAATATTAATAACGAACAACCTTTCACGCGAGTGTTACATCTGACATGATGTGGGAGCTATAATTATGTATAGGACGACAGCAATCGAACGAGGAGGAGACTGAGTTTGGAGCTAGCTATTATCTACAATTAATTACAACTAATTACGTACACCATATAGGGTAAAGTAGGGTAATATGGG
Organism: Lepidonotus clava; assembly: GCA_936440205.1. NCBI lineage: Eukaryota > Metazoa > Annelida > Polychaeta > Phyllodocida > Polynoidae > Lepidonotus > Lepidonotus clava. The sequence goes on from OW387148.1 coordinate 3,078,821, forward strand.
CATAGCGGGTAATATGGGCACCCCTGGTTTTGAGAAATCTATCAGGTTTAGGTGAAGCAATGTCGTGTTTTCTTGTACAGGGTCAGATGGCAATACCTAGGCATGTTTTTTTAAGCAGGCAACATTTTATTTTTTTGAGTAAATGGACATGTAAGTTTTTGACACTTTTTTTTCCAAATACGTCAGACTTTGAACACTCATCAAATCTCTAGAAACACAAATATTGTAACCATTTAACTTTTATCAAATAGGACAACCCCTTTAGAATATAAATTGTGGTGAATGGAAAGGGATCATCACCATAATGTTTAACAATAAGGAATCTAATGAGGCTATATGAAAAGGGTAATATGGGCATAGGTAAAAAGGCTAATATGGGCATGGTGCTCATATTAGCCTGAGGGTGCTCATATTAGCCTCATTCGATATATAGACTTATAAAAATGTACTTGTCAAGGGTGGCAATCATTCTGATTATTGAAAAATGAATATAACTGGATAATGTAAATCATAAGGATTATAAAGCTAAAAGAATTATTTGAATCAAGTAAGAAGAACCCGAATTATTGTCATTTTAAATCAGGTGAGGGGTAAGATGGAAATGAGCAGTGGTGGATTACAGTGCATTACTGCTACATATAGCACCATAGGTGACATATTATTTTACATCATTGCTAATTTCAATGTGATTATTTTAGTAGGGGTAAATTTCTTCATAAAATATACAATTACATAAAAAATAGAATGCCAAATTTGAAAAACTTTAAGAGTACATTGAATTGAATAGCAATTCTTAATTACAATTTCCATGCTTGCTTACACTTTTATGTTTTTGACCAGTAAGAATTTAGCATTTGTATCACCTGGTGTAGACAAACCCAATCAACGTGATATACATTTTTGTCTATTCAGCAAACATTTTTTCATGTTTTAGAGCAAATTATTACCTATTTTATGGTGTAAAGCAAAGTACTTGTTCAAAGTAGGTTGAAAAATGTATTCAACTCTAATGAAAGATAACCAAATATTTTGTTTTAATTTCATCAAGCATTTCTTGCATTGGTGCACAACATTGCATAATTGAAAGTGTTCCATCTAATCCCATACCTGTTAATAGAGTACTTAATTCACCTTTAGAGGGACATGTCTTGACATTTTGAATAGAGCTTTTATTTAGCAGGGAGAGTGTTATGGTAGAAAAGAACTGGCCCTATGTATCAATTTATATTTCTCATCTGCTACCTCAGAGAAACCTACCCTACCAAGTTGCAATGAAAGAGTATGATTTTGTGACTATGCTTGTGGGCCAATATGCTACTTACTAAAATGGCATGTAACAGTTAAATGATGTTATGATGAGTCTGAGGTCTCACCAAATCAGAGGGTTATAGAAATGTTATACTTTGCCGATGTTGCAATAGTTTTGTGACATAGGTTCATATGGAAATGAAAGCTCATATCATTCTGAAACTAATTATAAAAAACCTTTTGGTAAATTTTGAATTCCTGATAATAATCTAAAATGTTTCTCTTCATTTCAATTGATTTTCCTGATAGCTTTTGCATTCCAGCTATCAAAACTTAATAGGCTTTTTTTAAACATTGACATTTGAGGGACATATCTCAGATGTTACTTTCAAGTCCTAGTTTTTATTGTATGCCAAAAAGACTAAAATTTTTATGATTCTGAGCTAAAATACTGAATGATTTCTCTATGTATATGAGTTTATATCTAAAATGTTCCAAAAATTAAGGTGAAATTGTATTTTTTCAATTTTTAGCTTTCTGTTGGTTTCCTGTCATATCATCATGTTACACAGCAATATATTCTGATAGCATTAACTATTTTCTAGCTAAGCACAATATGAAATATGTAATATGTAAAACATATAAATGGCCACCATGAATGCTAGATTAAACACCAATTTATAATGAATGTCTCAACAGCCATTAATAAAAACTTAGTCTCTATAATTGAAGTTCAGTGTTTTCCACCTCTTAATGAAGCCTTTGATGCTCAACCTTGTAAATTATCCTTCAATAGAAAATAAGAAATTAAATGTGATTCATATTGAAAAGTACTTCTTTTATCTATTCAAAGAAAGAAAAGCACATATTTCAGAAGTTTAATTCAATCTTTCCTACGAAAACCTGAAAAAACTGTAAAAATGTATGCACTATGCCCATATTACCCTATTTCAATAACAATGCTTGTCTTATAAAGGTAATATGGGCACATATTGTAAAACCTCTAGTAAATAAATACAAACTTATTGCATCATGATATACAACTAGCATTCCCATCCAACACCATCCAACCTAACTTTATCAAAGGTTCTTTACTTACTTTTGGCCAAATATTATTATTTATAGTATTTAAGGCCAAAAAGATGGGTAAGTTTAACATAGTATTACTACCAGTCTAATATGAGCACCCCCCTTCAGCAGGTAATATGGGCATAGTGCTCATATTACCCTCTCCGATGGCTAATATGGGAAATATTTATTTCTCTTCTAATTCAAAAATGGCTAGTACCAAAGTCTTGAAAACTTGAATAAATATTCAATGATTGACATGTTTTGAGATAAACAACAAAAGATTTCATCTAAATAGCTTGTTTTTGATTTATAGTCATTCATCCTTAAGGTGCCCATATTACCCTACTTTACCCTACAACAGATAAGTAGTATCCTTTTTGGTCGAGTTCAGCACATCGAGCAGAAATAGGGTCGAGTTCAGCACATCGAGCAGAAAATAGGGTTGAGTTCACCTCATCGAGCGAAATTTAGGTCTTGTTCGACACATTTAATGCTTGAGTCAATGGTAGAATGTGTTGGTCTTGTTCAACTCATCGACTAGATTTTAGGTCGAGTTCAGCACATCGAGCGAAATTTTAGGTCTTGTTCAACTCATCGAGCGAAATTTAAGGTCTTGTTCAACTCATTATAAGCTTGAATGAATGGAATAATGTGTTGGTGTTGCCCGACTCATCGAGTAAATTTTAGGTCTTGTTCGGCTCATCGAGCGAAAATTTAGGTCTTGTTCAACTCACGAGTGAAATTTTAGGTCTTGTTCGACTCATCGAGCGAAATTTAAGGTCTTGTTCGACACATCGAGCGAAATTTAAGGTCTTGTCTGACTCATAAGTTTGAATGGAATAATGTGTTGTTCGACTCAGGTCTTGTTTAACTCAAATGTAGTTTCTAATATGTGGTTGCCATCTAGTGAAATGTTAGCGAATTATTAGTTTTAACTGCCATCTATTGGATTGTTATAGAGTTGCTTGTAAATGAATTTAAATAACGTGATTGTTAATGATGCATATAATATTAAATAGTTTGGTGATTGGTTTTGGTGATTATATTTAGAGGTTAAGAATCATATATAATTCATTAGTAGTAGATATATTTAAAATGGTTTATATAGAGTTTTGGTGTTGTTTGTTTTTATAGATTGGTATAATCTATGTATCGTATTAATGTTTTATTTGTATTGTTTTTGAAAATAAAACTGTTATTTGAACATAATATGAGTTGATTAATATGTTATTTTTAGATTTAAAAGTATTGATATTGAATCTTTTGTTTTAATATGAAAATGGTTTTGACCTAGATAATATAAGGAAATCGTTGTGGCGACGTATAACATTTGTTGCTGTGTTTTTATTATTGAGGGTCTAGATTCTATAAATTGACATGATAGTGCTACTTATCAGAATTCTGTTCCACTGGAGTAATGAGTTGCTCTTAATGACCTTCTGTTTAATGATTATATTATCATTTAGAGATTTAGTTTCAATGGTTAATCTTAAGAGAGTTTATGTTGGCTATTGAGGGTTTGGTCTAATTTGCAAATTGTGATTTTCATTAAATATAGGTTAAGAATAGCGTTTTGGAAGATTATTTCTGGAGTTTCAGGATTAGATTGGTAAGTAAATGTATTTTATTTTGAATTTTGAATTTTTATCAATTTGAATATGATTTCTTTTATGTGTTTTTAATTATAGTTTCTTTTGTAGGTTTATTGAAGACTGGTCGTTGAGGGGTGATACTTCTTCTTTTGACTTTGGTAAGGTGGTATTTCAAAACTATTAATTTCGTAATCTAGATTTTCGATGTTGAAACTTAAAGATTTCCAAATTTGTATTGGTATTTGCGTAATTGTTTCTGAGCTTGATTCTTAGTACGTTGGACGGACGTCGAACCAACGCCTCTCTTAAAAATGTAATGTTTTGTTATAGCAGGTAATAATTCTTCTTCTTATTTGTCTTTGGTCCTGTTTCACCGTAGATCTGATTGAGGTACTGAAAGGTATTTTATTCAATAAGCTTTTTACTTTGAAAGTATTGTGATGTTTTGAAAGGTATTATTGAATTTTTATTAAATTATTAGTAGAGTTTAGTTTCTTTTTGAAATAGGTTTGATGTAATCTTATTTAAGAAAAATGCATAATATTGTTTGTCATAATATTTTTGACTGAATTTTGTTAGATTATTTTGTGAAATGTAAATGGAATATAAAGTTTGGAATTTTAAAATTATTATTGTTTGATTTTGCTTGAAAATTTGGTATTTCATAATCTTTCATAATCCTTTCAGTTCCTCTGTTCCTTTGGAATGTTTGAACGTATTATGAACGTACTTGCTGGAATTTGATTGGCTGATATTTTGGGACTTGGTATAAATAGTTACGTAGGTATAAATGGTTGCGTCACAGGGGTTGTTCGCTGTCGTAATCTGAATCTTCTGATAGGTTAAGTCGAAGATTTGTTTTATTATAGTGCGCAGTAAGGATTCCTTAGGATCTCTAGTGCGGTTTCATATAGGCTTATATGGATATATCGGATATGAACGTAGAGGATAATTGAACTTCATCGGATTCACAGGATAATTTAAACAGTGCAAAGACAATTATACAGAGAACAATTGAACTTTATTGGATAATCAGTACTTGGATATTTCTTCGAGACTCTTCTTCGATACAACACCGATAATACGAGGACAAGGTAAGTTGAAAGTTTTATATTTGATTTTAATAGATATATTGGTTATGCATTTTCAGATATAATGTTAGGATAAGTATTCTTGGATATTATAGGTTCAGATTATTTGTTTGTTTGTTATATAATAGATGAAGTTTAATTAAAAGGACAGTTGTATATTCGATGAAGCTTTGTTTGTTTGTTTAGTAGTTCAAGATTTAAAGAGTTGTTTGGATTGTAGGGAGTTCAAGGGGATCATCATAGAGTTCAATGGTTTCGGGGGGTAGTAAGCGGGGAGTGTGAGGTCTATAGTATTGTCGGTTCTTTATTTTTCTAAGTCTGTGGATGGTGCATGATAGAACTTAGAAGCGTTATTAGGATGATGAGAATTGAGCATAGAGTTCCGCCAGCAATTTTAAAGATCAGTGATTTAGTTGGAGATTGGGTGATAGCCTGAGGGGTACTTGACGGTGTTGAGTTTAGAGAGAGAGGCTTACTGGTAGATAGTACTGCTGAGGTGGGTGTTGAAGGCTTGGGGATTGTTTTTTTGATTGTGATAGGTGTGGGATTTGTTGGATTTGGTGTTGGAGAGATGATTGGTGTTTTGTTTGGAAGAGTCGGAGGCAGGATCATTGGTGTTTGAAGGGTAGGGGTTGGCTTAGAAGAGGTTGCTGATGTTGAGGGGTTTGGAGATGGTAGTGGTTTAGGGGGAGACGGTAGTGGTCTAGGTATGGTTGCAGGTGTTTGAAGGCTAGGCGGCGACAGTGGTTTAGGCAGGACTGTTTGAAGGACTGGTTTAGGCAGAGCGGTAGGTGTTTGAAGGCTAGGCGACGGTAGTGGTTTAGGCAGGACTGTTTGAAGGGTTGGAGATGGTAGAGACGCTGGTGTTTGGAGGCTTGACGATGACAGTGGTTTTGACTGGGTCGTAGGTGATGACGCTGGTGCTTGAAGTGTGGGTGATGGTTTAGGTGGGGTCGTAGGCGATGTCAGTAGTTTAGGCGAGGTCGTTGTTGTTGTTAGAAAGGTAGGTGGTGGCAGTGGTTTTGGCAGAACTGTTGGTGCCGGAAGAGTTGGTGCTGGAAGAGTTGATTTTCTGAAATAAAGAATTAGTTTGGTTGGATTTAGCTGAAATTATGTTAGTTGGAAGTACGTTGTAGCTAATAAATAGTTAAAATTATTATGTGATTATCATAGTGGTTTGGTCAGAAAAATATGTATTCTATCATAGTTATACTTTTTATGGGAATTTTAAAATCTGAAAATTCAATGCGTCATTTATAAACATTTTCTGCTTCTTTATTACGTCATTTATTATTTCAATGCGCTTAGGATGCATGACACGTCCTTAACCTGATCACTGGGTGGTAGTTTTGGTTATAGGCCTATAGCTGAAATTACGTTGTGATAGGTGGGTTGATGAGCAATGTGGTCTGGTAAGATGGTGAGGGTGAAGTGACTTGAATCTTAGGAGGGATTTCTTGATCATTTTTTGAGTATTAGGACAAGTGGGGTATGCGGGACAGTTATAGGTTTGATGAGTTTAGTGGTAGTTTATAATTATGAAAGTTTGTAATTATGAAATTCAGGCTTGTATAGGGTTGGGAGCCTCAAGTAGCTTCATTAGCGTTCGTAATTTGACTAAGCGTTTAGTTACAATTTAAGTATTGATTCGTTCTTACATTTAGCATAAGTTTATGAGTTTGGAAATTAGATTGATTTAAGTAATAACTTACGTGCATATTCCGGATTCACATTTGTACTTTTTTTCGTTGACGGTCATTGTCGTGAGAAAGGGAAACGCCGCAAGATCGTAGTTCAGTTGAGAATTTGTTGGTTCGGCCGTTTCCAATTTCAGTAGTTCTGCTTGGATTGTTTCAATCGATAGATGTGCTGGAATGCAACTGCATTCTAAAATTCCTGGTTCTGTAATGGTCTCGCAGTTGTTTTGTACAGTGCACGTGGTGCACATTTTCGTACAAATCATTAAGAAAACTAGGCTTACAAGAAGAATTTTCGTCATTTTGTAGTGTTCTGGGCTCCAGGTTAGGCTCTAGGCTGCTGCTGGTTTGAGTGCTTGACGGTTTGATTCTGAGTATAATCTTTTTGGGGCATTCTATCAAGTATTAGCGTTTTATTTTGTTTGCTTTATCTTAATCTTAGGGCAAGATTTATCTAGGGGCAGAAGTATTAGGTTTAGTCATTATGTGCATCTGTTGAATTGCTGCCCTCTGGTGAATGTTAATGTCGGTAAAGGTTTTGTAAATGTGCTGCCATCTATCGAATAATTGTTTAGGTTTGGAAATGTATCGCCCTCTGTGGAATTGTTTAGGTTTGGAAATGTGTCGCCCTCTGTGGATTAAGATAATGAATTTCTAACAGAGATCTTTGGTGTTTGTTTAGATTGTGTGAGGAAGATCGTGCAGTGCTGATCGGTTAGTTTAAGCTAAAGGAATTAAGCAGTAAGTATAATAGTATATATTTACAAATGAGTATTGTTATAGATTTTGTAAGCGAACTTGGTATTAAGTGTTCTTGTTTTTTTTGTAGGGTTATTGTCAAAATTATTAAGCGGTGTTCTTTTTATTCGGAGTTGCTTAAAATTTGCCCTTGTGATAGTTTAGTTACTTTTTCAGTTGTTGTTAAAGTCGCGACATTAGCTCAAGAGATTAATTCAAAATTATATAACAAGATAACATTAAAAGATTTGTGTTTAGAAGCAATTGTGAATATTGCTCCTAAAATTACTAAAGATGAATTAGACACTTTAGGATTACCCTGGACTTTAAAAGAAGAAATTCTGAATTTTGCTGAGTCACAATCCGAGGAGTTTGATGAATTCGCATATTTGTCAACGGTTGTAGTATTGTTTAGACATCATATAGGTTTTCATGTGCTATATACTGAAATTTAATCAGCTTTATTAATGGGTTCTGCTTTTAGTTTTAGCTGTATTAATGAGTACTGCTTTAGCATTAAATTTTTCTGAGTCAAAGTGTAAATTTTGTTATTTTTATAAATTGAAGAGGTCAGGGAATTCATGTAAAGAAAATCGTTGTTTTTGTAAAATTTGTGCTAGTCATTTTAATTCTTTAGATTTTAAATTGGTTCCACCTTGTATTCCTATTTTAACTTCTTTAAAGGATAAAGTTGTTTCTAAAAGATATCTTTTGAATTTAAATTTTAGATTATTAACATTTTATAAGAAAACTCCACAATATATGAGACTTATAGCTGATATTCAGCTTTTGGTTTATTTGCATTTTGCTTACTTTTGTTTTCAAATTATAAGTCATGTGTCATTTATACTTTGTTTAGATGACAAGTGAAGCGACATATGTTTTAGTACCATCTAGTTCGTTTCGATATCAGACTTGTCTTGATTTTGATAAAATTACGAGGTTGAATGGTTCAGTTACTGAAATAAGGTGTTGTTGTCATACTTGTATTAGTTTGTATCTTTATTTTACACTTTTTGATCCTATTCCTCATTGTCATCTTATTTTACTTTATTCTAAAGGTAGGTTTATTTCAAAAAGAATTGCTTTGAATGAAAATTTAAAGATATGTTCATTTTATAAAAAGGTATTAAAAGAGAATTATGATAATGTAGCTGAATATTATAATAGTTTATTGTTTGCTCATTATGCTTTTCTTTCTTCTGCTATTACAAAGCATGTCGGCTATTCTTTAGTTTCAACATTAATTGAATGTATTGTTGTTATGCCATTTTAGTATGCGATGTTTTGAATGAAATCTTTTGAGCGCTTTCAGTTCAAGTCTTATCTTTGTTTTTATAAATCTAAGCGGTTGAAGAAATTGGTTATAGAATATAAGTGCAATTGTCCAACTTGTATAAGTTTATATCTTTTTTCTTTTCATTTAAAATTAATTCCTCATTGTCATCTTATCTTATTGAGTTTTAGGGGTAAAATAATTTCAAAAAGAATTGCTTTAAAAGAGAATTTCAAAATATTATCATTTTATAGGAAGTCAGAAAAAGATAAATTGGTTAATTTTGTTGAATTGCAACGAAGTTTATTGTATATCCATTGTGCTTTCTTTTGTTCAGTCATTATAAAGCACGTTGGATATTCAATAACTTCAGGCTAGGTTATGACATGAGAAGAAGATTTTATTTTTATAAATATATTTATTCAAATACTTCAAAACGTTTTCGAAAAAGAATTTGTCATTGTGCGCAGTGTTATCATTTGCTGGATCTTTTTTGTTGTAAGAAATCTTGCCATCTTATTTTATTGAGTTTTAGGGGTAAAATAATTTCAAAAAGAATTGCTTTAAAAGAGAATTTCAAAATATTATCATTTTATAGGAAGTCAGAAAAAGATAAATTGGTTAATTTTGTTGAATTGCAACGAAGTTTATTGTATATCCATTGTGCTTTCTTTTGTTCAGTCATTATAAAGCATGTTGGATATTCAATAACTTCAGGCTAGGTTACGACATGAGAAGAAGATTTTATTTTTATAAATATATTTATTCAAATACTTCAAAACGTTTTAGAAAAAGAATTTGTCATTGTGCGCAGTGTTATCATTTGCTGGATCTTTTTTGTTGTAAGAAATCTTATAAAGGTTTTTTTAGGTTTCATCAGATTCTAACTAAACGTGAAATTTTGAATATTAATGATAGAATATTTGAGTTTTGTCGAATGAATCCAGCAGAGTTTCTGATTCGATCATCAGAGTACATGTTAGGATATTCAGAATTTTTTATCAAAATTGCTCAGATTTATTTAATTGTAGTGCAGCATGAAAAATATAGATTAGCTTACAAGCGTCGTAGGTAAATATAGATTAGTTTATAAGTATTATAGTTGAGATTGTTATTCAGATAGTGATTAATTGTAGTTCAGTATGAAATATATGCATGAAATATATAGCAATATATAACTATTATAGGTAAAAATTTGCTTAAGGTTAGGTGTTACGTTTATAGATGCAGATAAGTTATAGTATAAATTTAGTTATTTTCAAAGTCAATTTTTATCCCAAAATTAATTTTGATTTGTTTGCAATTCATAGAAATATTAATGTTTCAACTGTTCTTTATAGAGGATCTTTAACATTTAAAAGAAAATCTTATACATTAAAAGTAACAAAGCGTGGATTTTGTACTATTTATTTAAGGAGGAATTTTTCAAGTTTATTATCTGATATTTCTAAATTAGCTTTAGAAGTTTATGATTTTATTGAATTATATTGTACATGTGAAGAGGTAGCAGATGATATTTCTATTTTTATAACGCCAAAGAATATTCAGATAACTTTTCAAATAATTTTTGTTTCAGAAAGGAGTAAAAGTTTTATGGAATTTTGTTTTAAGATAGTGGAAAGGTTTTCAGATAAATATAGTTTTGAGATTAAAGAGTCAAATTCGAGTGATTCTGTTTGGTTGTCATATACAGGAACTGGCTCATCATATTTTTCAAGTTTTCGTTTAATTTTGAATAAGCTTGAAAGTAATTGTATTTTAACATTTTCACATACTTTTAAAGGTAGTTGTTTAACAAGTAATGTTTTATATTTTTCTGAAGTTTGTAATGATATTAGGACCTGCTATTTAGGTATCTAGATATTTAACTTATGGCCGGCATTTTAGATGAATTGCTATTGTTAGTGGTGGGGTTTTTATTGAAAGTTAATTCAGATAATAAGCAGTTTTGGCATAAAGTAAAAGTTGATGTTACTCATCCTTTTCATTTTATTTTTTTGCAGTTGAAAGAGCAATTTATAAGTGAAAATAAATTAAATATATTTAAGGATGAATTAAAGGCTACTCTTCTTGAACATTTAAAGAGTAGTCAAGCAACAAGGAATGTTGCTTATTTGATTATTTTTAGTGATGAAGAGAATTTAAGATTAGAGTTGCGGTCTTTTCAGAGTGTTATTTTGCAGAAGCTTGTAGATATTTTAAAATTAAGTATTATAGTATATACTGGTTCTGGTCGATCTAATCATTTTTCACCGTGTGACCACTTATTTAGACAGGGTTTACCTTTGGTTATTCAGTGGAATAAAGATCAAAATAAATTTGTTCAAACAAATTTAGGGTGTCATAAGTCATCAAAATTTTCAACTAATGAAGATTTGTTTACTAAGAAATCTTTACAAAAATCATATAAGAAAAGAAAGATAAATGGTAAACAGTATAAGAGTGTAGAGAGGTTATCTACAACTGATTCATCTGAATCAGATGAAGATAGAAAAAAGGAAGATATTGAATTGAAGCGAAAATGTAAGAATGTTAATAGTGATTGTTCTAGTGTAAATGATGATTTGTGTGTATCAGATACAGATGAATATGAGGAGGTTGAAGAGGTTAATAAACAGATAAGTGACAAAAAGGTTAATGATTTCCTATTTGAGCTTAACAGATTAAAAGAGACTCAACAAAGTTTTGGTAAAAGTCAAAATGATTTTGTAGATGAAGGTAAAGAAATAGGAGAAAGGAAAATAGATAAGAATTGTTCTGGTAAAGAGTTTGAGGAAAATAAAACAAGTAAGAGGAAAAATATATCAGTTAATGTAAGTGAAAGTGGAAAACATCTTCAAGATTTTTCAACATGTTCAGTGTTGTATCAAGAATCTAAGGAAAAGATTGATGCTAATATTTCAAAATTTGTTGAAATTACTGACCGATTACGTAAACATGCATTAGTTATTCAAAATAATCTTTTGCCAGGAAATATTGAAACTTGCTTATGTTGTCCTGTACATTGTGCTCAGCCTTTGATTAAAGCTACAAAAGATAAGAGAGGTCCAAAAAAAAAAATTTAATTTTATGTAGCGAGTGTAATAAAGAGTTATTTTCATTTTCGTTATTACGTTTACATAAATTACGTTTTCATTCAAATTATAATCCAAAAAGTCATTTGTTTATTCCACCGCCTATAAGAAATTATTCTATCATTTCTAGGAAATTTCAAGCGACGTAATATTGTGAGTACAAGATGAGAATGTGTTCTTTAGCTTTTTTCCAACTTATGCAAAGTTGTTTGTACTTTTCAGCTTTGGTTTCTTTCTATGCAGGTAATATTGATCTTCCTTTAGTAATTGAAATTCCAGAACAAGATAGTTTATCAGAACAGGAGTGTATTGGAATAATTAAGGTTATTTCTGAACATGACGAAGAAGATTGGTTTCGAATGTTTAATGAGTTTTCTGTTCAAGCACTTTTATTTTTTTCATCTTATTTCCATTGTGATGCTATTTTGAGTTATATTCAAAGTACTATGTGGACAAGTAAGAAGAGAATTGTAACTACTTTAAAAATGAGTTGTTATTTATTTGGCATAAAAGACAAATTTACTCAGAGTATTTTGAATTCAATATCAAATTATTTAGGTACGCCAGAAGATTATATAATTTATCTTGTTAGACTTATCCATATTAAAGGAGAGAGACATGCAATGAGAGCATTATATAGGAAATTGAGGGATGTATCGCGGTATAGAAGATTGATTTTTTCAAAATTTGATGTGCATTGTATATTTTGTTCGTTTCCAATTATTTTTTCTTATAAAGGCCCAAATTGTGAGATGGTTTTCCTTCAATGTTGTTTTAGACCAGTTCATATTTCAGGTTGTTTTGAAGGATTTCTTTCTCAAAGTTATGATATGGAAGTTTATTGTTTTAAATGTAGAACTAAATGGCGTGAAGGAAGACCTATTTTAGATAATAGATCTAGATTGTATTGTATTGAAGAAAGGTTAAGTTATGTTCCAGATCATTTAAGACACATTCAGAAATATTCTTCAGAGTTTTTATTTGACAGGTAAATTGTTTTTGATTTTATTAAAGGAAGATCAATATGACGGATTTAGTTTTAAGGCATATTTAACTATTTATAAATTGCTTTGAGATTAATCAACTGATATAGAGATTAATTAAGTATGTGAATTAGTTAATATAGGTTAATGTAAGAAAGTAGTTAATATTTATAATAGAATAATGACTGGGAAGATAGTTGATGGGTTTTATTTATCTTTAGTATCAAATGTTACTCATCCTACACGACATAATCTAACAAGCCATTTTTTTACTGAGTTACCTGTTGAAAAAACATGTAAGGGTTATTGGGAAGTGGCATTAGTCGAGATAGACTTTCCAATATCCTGGTATAATGTGCCAAGACATCCAGAACAAGGTCGAAATTGGGTATTAAGTAGAGATATTTTTAAATTAAAAGATCCTCGTTTTCGTGTAATTAAATCTATAGATCAAGTAGATATGACTTCAATTAAGAGGGTTACCAAATCTTTTGCTCATAAGTTTGGAAATTATACAATAAAGTCATTAATAAATGAAATGAATGATAGATTTATAAAAGCAGATAAAACTGCATCGGAGGGGAGTGAAGGTTATCTTAATTATCGGAGGTGGACAAAACTTTATGTTGATGATCAAAATTTGATTTGTTCATTGTATGTTGGAACTGGTGATACCGTATTTTTGTCAACATATTTAGCTCAAGTTTTGCGTTTAGATCAATGTAAAGGAGTTATAAATTGGGGACATTTATGCGAATTTAAAGGTAATAGGTTAGGTAGTACTGTTGGAGGTTTTAATGATGTATTAGCTTTGGATAAGGGAGCATATAATCAAGTTATACAGGCTCAATATGGAACAGAATATGTTGGATTAGGTATTCCTGTTTTTCCTACAGATTCAACAAATATTTATATTTATTCAGATATTGTTGATTATGAATTTGTAGGCAATGTTGAAACCAAATTATTAAGAACTGTTCAAGCGTTTGGCAAGTTTGGAGATAATGTGAAGCATCGTTATGATTTTCCTTTATATAAGAAATTAGCTTATGATAGATTGAAAGAGATAGAAATTGTTATTAGAACTGATCAAGGAAAACCTGTTGAATTTGAGTATGGTAATGTATCACTTACATTGCATTTTAGGAGACTTGAGATATAAAAAATTACCTTATGATAGATATAAAGAGATTGGAATTATTGATAATTCTGATCAGAGAAGTATGTTCAGGTTGAAGTCTATTCAGATCAAGCAAGAGAATGTATTTTTACTTAACGTATAAGGAAAATTGATATGAGACCTAAAAGGGTTTTAAATAAAGATTTAGTGAGGAGACGTAGGGCTTTAAATAACCTCTTAGTTGATTATGATTTTGTTCCACAGAAAAAGCGTATAGATATTGAGTTATATCTGTATTTAAAATCTAAAGTTTTGTATAAGAAACTAGTGAAAGAGCTTTCTCGGCATGGAGGTATCAAATTTCAACTTTCTTTAAAGGTTTTATTAGGTAAATATAAGGTAGATACTGAAGAGTATTTTGAATGTCAACCATGGTTTCAGAGTCGTGTTACTCAGTTGTTGACTTTCCATTCTATTAAAGATAAACTTAATGAAGCTAAAAGATTAATTTTAGCATTTTTTGATGGGTTTATTCAGATGGGTTCAGGTTGGTTTTTGAAAGAAATTCAACTTTTACGTTTATCAGTTTATAGGTTTAATCCTTTTGGCGGGTGTGCATATATATCTCTTCCACTTCCTAAGAAGCATTCTCTTGTTAATATATTATGTGAAGATAATAGATGTTTTGTTTATTGTGTATTAGCTGCCTTTAAGAAATGTAGGAATCCTAGCAGATTTTCAAATTATCTTGATATGGTTTCTACTTTAGATTTATCTGGTCTTTCATTTCCAACAAAATTAAGTGAAATACCAAGATTTGAAAAGAATAATGGTATAACTATAAACGTTTTTGGTATACATTTTGTATCTCTTACGTATGTTCCTTTTCCTATGTATATTTCAGTGAATTTTGATAAAAGTAATCATAAGAAGCATGTTAATTTACTTTTATATAATAATCATTATATGTTGATTAGGAATATTAGTTCATTTCTTACTCCATTTTTTTGGAAGAAATCAAGATATTTCTGTAAAAAATGTCTTGTTTCATTTTCAAACAAAACATCATTTAATCTTCATGAAAATGCTGATTGTACAAGTAAAGTATTTACTGGTCAACTTTATCATATGCCGTTACAGGGAGAAAGAGCTCGTTTTGTGAATTATGCTAAACAAATTAAAAACCATTTTATTATTTATGCAGATTTTGAAACATATAATGTTGCTTTGAATAAACAGAAAGGTAAATCAACTTTGAAAACAGAACATAGCCTTAATGCAGTTGGAGCTATACTTTTATCAAAATATTCTGAATATTCAAAACCACCTTTTATTTATGTTGGACCAAATGTTATTAAAAAGTTCATAGAATATATTTATCAAATGAGGGCAGAAATTTCATACATATTTGAGAAAAATAGGAAACCATTAAATTTAACACCTCCGGATATTTTGCATCTTTCACAGCAAACATGCTGTTACCTATGTGGCATTAAATTTAGGAAGGGGGTGAAAAAAGTAATAGATCATGCTCATTTAGGGAGAGAGGGGAAAGGAAGAGATGTCAATTACGCATGTAATGCATGTAATTTAACATATAGTGCACTTAAATTCTCTTTGTTTAGAATCCCAATCGTTATGCATAATTGTATGAATTATGATTCACATTTTGTTGTTCAGAATATTTATAAGTTTATTGCAGATGATATTACTGTTATTCCAAAATCTTCAGAAAAGTTTCTGTCAATGTTTTTTGATAGTTTTTACTTTATTGATTCATTTCAATTTTTACCAAATTCTCTTTCTAATCTAGCAGATTTATTAGTAAAAAAAGATGTAAATGATTTAAAGGAAACAAAGAAATATTTTCCAAATGAGAAATATTTACCTTATGTAATGCGTAAAGGGGTTATGTGCTATGATTATATAGACTCATGGAAAAAGTTAGACGAGTGTAAGTTACCTTCACGTAAAGCTTTCTTTAATTCATTAACAAATAAACATATTACAACAAAAGATTATTGTCATGCTTTAGAAATGTTTAAAATTTTAAAATGTAAGACAATAAAGGATTATTTGAAACAATATTTGAAGATAGATGTTTTACTATTAGCTGATGTATTTGAATCATTTAGGGAACAGTCTTTGGATTTTTATTCTTTAGACCCTGCGAAGTATTTAACAGCACCATCTTTGAGTTATGACGCGATGTTAAAGTTTACTGGAGTTAAGTTTGATTTATTAACGGAATATGACATGTATGAATTTTTTGAAAAGGGTATTCGAGGTGGAATAACAAATGTTATGAAAAGGTTTGCTAAAGTTAAGAACAAGGGGGAACATATACTTTATGTTGATGCTAATAATTTGTATGGTTATGCTATGGTTCAACCTTTACCTTTTAAAGATTTTGCTTGGATAGATCCTAAGAAATATTGTAGTTTTGATGTTTTGAAAATAGAAGATTCAGCACCAATAGGATATGTATTAGAAGTTACTTTAAATTATCCAATTGAGTTGCATGATTTACATGACATGTTTCCTTTGGCGCCAGAGAAGATAAGTATTGATTATAGTCAGCTTTCGCCTTATGCAATATCTGTTTTAAAAGAGTTTGATATTAATTATACTAAAAGTACCGTTAAGTTAATTTCAACGTTATCACAAAAGAAGAGGTATATTTTACATTATAGAAATTTAAAGTTATACTTGCAGCTGGGACTGGAAATTGAAAAAATTCATAGAATTTCATCTTTCAAACAATCTTGTTGGATGAAGCCATACATTGAATTTAATAATCAGAAAAGAAAGGAGTCAACATCTGATTTTGATAAAGAATTTTTCAAATTAATGAATAATTCTACTTTCGGCAAATGTATGGAGAATGTTAAACGAAGGGTTAAGATGGTTTTAACGTCAAATCAAAAGAGATGTTTAAATATAATAAAGAAACCAACTTTTCATTCATTACATATATTTAATTCGAAATTTGTAGGTGTTCAGTATAGGAAACCAGAACTTAAGTTAGATAAGCCAATTTATGTAGGTTTTACTATATTGGATTTGTCAAAAATGCATATGTTTAATTTTCATTACAATGTTATGTTAAAAACATTTGGTTTAGGTTCATTACAACTTCTTTATACAGATACAGATTCATTTATATATAAGATTATTCATAAACGTTTCGATGCACTTCTTTATGAAATAAGGAATAATTTTGATTTTTCAAATTTGGATAGAAATAATGCTTTGTTTAGTAAGGAAAATTTTAAAGTTTTAGGGAAATTTAAAGATGAAACTGCGGGGAAAAAGATACTTGAGTTTGTTGGTTTAAGACCTAAAATGTATTCTATATTGTTGGATAGTGGTAAGGTTATAAAAAGAGTTAAAGGAATAAAAAGAAGTTGCGTTGAAGATTTTCTACATTCTGAATTTAAAAAAGTTTTATTTAAATGTAAACGAACTTCAGTTACTTTTCATACAATAAAAAGTTTTAAACAAAAGGTATATACAGTAAAGGAACATAAATCAGCTTTGTCTCCATTTGAAGATAAGAGGTGGTTGTGTTCTGATGGGATAGATACTTTAGCTTATGGTAATTATAAAATAAAAATTCGGAAAAGGAGATATAAGGACATTGAAGATGATAATGATATTAGTGAAAAATTAGATTGTGATTACTTGTGTTTGGACTGATTACTTTGTGTTTGGACTAATTAGTATACTTATTGTTAATATAGTAACTTATTGTTATTATAATTGTTGGTGGATAAAATGGATAAAGAAAGGGAAAAGTCTAATAGGCATTTTGTTTTTTCATTTGGGAGAAGGAAGCGACTAGATATAACAGATTTTAAAGATGAGGTTTATATACATATTAATGATTTGTATAAAACTAAAAATTTATCATTTACGAGGCAAGAAATTAAAGAATTGTTTGGATTAAAAAAGCAGGTAGAAAAGAAAATAAAGAAAGTTCGTACTGTGTTAAAAGAAGAGTTAAGGGAGAGAAAGGATGAAGAATCTTCTAGTGTTGTATTAAGTAGTGATGATGAGGATATATCTGAGAAGAAAAAGAGGAGGAAGAAGAAGCAACGTAAGAGTAGACCAACTAAGGTTGCGAGAGTGGATATGTCTTCTGCTGATGAGGAAGAGGAGGAAGAGGAGGAGAGTTCTTAGAGAAATAACTTTGTGATAGGGTAGATTTGTAGCAAGGTTAGGATAAGATAGGTATAGGCGTGAATGATATTAACATAATGGAGACCTGTAGAGATAAGAGTTTATCGTCAATATATAGGACTGTGAGATGTTTTAAGTGTGGTTTAGTATATGATTATGCGTATAATTTTAATATGGATGATGAAAGATGTGATTCATGTTATCAGCAAGACAAGGCTAAAGTGACTACTACTGTTATTTTGAATGATGATGGTGATGATGAGGAAATGGAAGAAGTGATTGCAAATGTTGATGAGGGTTTTATGGATTATAATGAGGAAATATCTGAAGATGTTAGTATTTTAAGGAATGATCCAGTCAAGACTGAAAAGGATTTGCCAGATAATTCTAGTATTTTAAAGAGCAATGATTTGATTGAAAAGGATGTGCAAGATAATACTAGTGATAGTGATAGTGATTGGGAGATGACACCTGAACAACAAATAATCTCTAATATGTTCATAGAAAAATGGAAACGATTAGAAAAAGAACGAGTATGTAAGCTAGCTTTAATGGAGAGAGATAGTGATGATGATGATGAGTTTACACCTGAGGAGCAAGAACATATAAGATTATTAGATCGTAAGCGTAGAAGGCTGGAAGATATGACAAATGATGAATAAATGTTTCTGTGATTAGGTTAGTAAGGCTGAAGTATCAAGCATATTCAACATTAGGTGAAGTATCAAGCATATTCAACTTACAAAGGTAAAGTATTATTATATGATATTATATTATTTGCTATATATCATTATGGTTTTACAAAATTGTAATTATTGTGGCGATGATCGTCCATTTGTTGACGGTAAAAAATATTGTGAGGTCTGTGAGGAAGGAATGTTTAAGGAATGTATTAGGTGTCATTTACCATATGATCATCCAAAATATTTTACTTTGGATGATAAAAGATGTAATTCATGTCAAAATAAGTTTGTGAAGGAGAAGGATAAAGTTGCATCAGCGAGGATGACAAATTTAGAAGAGAGTGAGAGTGAAGATGAGCTTATAGATGAGGATAGAGAAAAGGAGATGGAGACTAAAGATATGAGTGAAGATGATTATGATGATGAGGATCTTGTTATTAATCTTCCAAAGAAAACAAAGAGGAAAATAGTTAGTGAGGATGAAGTTGCTCCAAAAAAGATTAAGAAGACTAAAGATATGAGTGAAGATGATGAGGATCTTGTTATTAATCTTCCAAAGAAAACAAAGAGGAAAATAGTTAGTGAGGATGAAGTTGCTCCAAAAAAGATTAAGAAGAGAGTTTATAAGAAGAAGAAGAAAGATAATGTAAATGATGAGCCAGTTCCAAAGAGAAGGGGCCCAAACAAAGCAAAGAGTGCACCGAGAAAGCCTAGAGTTCCACCAAAACAGAGGTTGACAAGACAGGCACAAATTTATGGTTGTATTCCACTTTTTTTTGTTAAAACTAAAGGGGGGGAGACTTTAACAATGAATCCTAACTTAGTAAAGTCAGGATAAATCATATTATATTATAATATTATATTATATTCAGCGTGAAAGCGCTGAGGTGCTTACGGACTCTATATTAATTTACTATCATGTTCTAGATCTGAGTTTCAAATAGTGTTTAATGGGATGTAAATGTTTGGATAGCCAGCTTCATCCTACCAGCTATTTGAAAAAATCAGTGAAAGAATGTGAGTTTTGTATATATTGTATTTAAGCTTAGCATGTGATTGTTGTTTATATTAAGCTTAGCTTGAGCAATAGTAATTAAGTTTTGCTTGTGATTGTCTAATACTTAGTATGAAATATAATTGCTTTAATTGAGTAAAATGGAAGATTATTTGAATAAAAGGGATTTATTAGCATCTATATATTTCAATCCCTTACATTCATCTTCATTTTCTTCTATTCGAAAATTATATTTATCTGCAAAAGCTATTAATCCAACTATTACTTTGAAAGATGTTAAAACATTTTTACAAAATACCGAGACATATACTTCATTTAAACCTGTTCAGAAAAATTTTCAAAGACGAAAAATAATTGTACATGGAAGAAATGATCAATGGCAATTAGATTTAATGGTAATTCCTAAATTGAGAAATGATAATGATGGTTATACTAATATTTTAGCTGCTATTGATTGTTTTTCTAGGTTTGCTTATGTTGAACCTATGAGAACTAAAATGTCTTCAGAAACATTATTTGCTTTTAAAAGAATATTGCAAAGAGCAGGGGTTAAACCTCGTTTAATTCAAACTGATTCTGGTTCAGAGTTTAAAGGGGTTTTTAGCAATTTTTTAAAAAAGAACAATATTCAACAGTTTTCAACTTTTCAAGATCCAAAATGTGCTATTGTAGAGAGGTTTATTAGGACATTTAAAAATAGACTGTTTAGATATATGAAAGCTAAGAAGACGAGAAAATACGTTGATATTCTACAAAATATTGTTAATGGTTATAATCGATCTTGTCATAGTACGTTAGGTGTAAGTCCAATTGAAGTAAATCAAGGAAATGAGCAGGAGTTATGGGAAAAACAATATAAAGATTATTTATATAGTAAACAAAGATATCAAGGCTTAAAAGTCGGTGATAAAGTGAGACTAACTAAATATCGAAAAGCATTTCAGAGAGGATTTTTATCAAATTGGAAAAAAGAAATTTTTCAAATAGCTTATATTCTTAATACAAGACCAGTTACATTTGTTTTGCAAGATAAAGATAATCAGATATTAACAGGTGTAGCTTATATTCAGGAAATAGCTAAAGTTGTAGGGGCATAGTTATGACGTCGGAAGAGCATTTTAATATTTTTGATGCAAGATTGAAAACTCCGTTTTCAATGATTATTGCTGGTCCTAGTAATTGTGGAAAGACTACTTTTGTAATTGATTTGCTTAAGAATAGTGATAGGTTAATAGATAAAGATTTTGAATATATTCATTGGTTTTATGGTGAAACATTTCCGCATGATAAATATTTGTTAGAGAAAAATGTACAATTTCATCAGGGTTTACCTGATTCTTTTGATAATTTTGTAGATTCTAGCAAAGAGGGTCTTGTTGTGTTTGATGATTTAATGTCCGAATGTGGTAATAACAAATTGATTTCAGAATTTTTTACAAAACGTTCGCATCATGAAAATGTTAGTATTGTATTTATAACACAGAATTTATTTCAAGATGGAAAAGAAAGAAAGAATTTTTCAAAAAATGCCACTTATTTGTGTATTTTTAATTCGCCTCTTGATCAAACAATTCCTTATTCTCTTGCTAGAAAGCTTATGCCAAAGAATCAACGTAGTTTTGTTAATATATTTGAACATGCTGTGAATAAACCTCATGGTTACCTTTTCATTGATGGTCATCAAAAGACACCTAAAAATGCAATGCTTCGTGCAAATATTTTTGGTTTAGTGCAGCATGTTTTTATTCCTCAAGTTAAATAGTGTTGAGATTGATAAGGTTAATCTTTGAAAAGTAATTTGTTTGGATATTATGGCACCACAAAAGAAGTTGATGGCTCCGCAAAAGAAAAAATCACCTCAAAAGAAAAAGCAGAGACAAAGTAAATGTAAGAACAGTGCTTATGTACATAGACATTACCTTACTTTACTTTGTTGTGCGGGTCATAGTGTAAAGAAAAGAAATCAAATTTTAGATTTAGCAGATGCTAACGATATATTTTCAATTTGTGATTGTATTCATAATGTTTTGAGAGGAAACGTTAAATTGACTAAGTTACAGTTTGAAAAAGTAAAGAAGTTTAAAGAGGTTATGAGATATTTAGTAAGAAAAAATCTTTCTTTGAAGAAACGAAAAGATACTTTAAAACAAGACGGCGGTTTTCTTCCATTTATCTTACCTACAGTGTTAGGTCTTTTATCTAAATCTATTATGCCAATTGCAGGTGGATTACTTAGTAAAATGGGTAAAATTTTATCATAATGATTAATTGACTTAAGGTTAAACTGGAAAATATTGGTATTACAAGATTATTATAAATAGCTCAGATGGCTTCTTTTAAAGAAAGTGTTATTATACCATATGTAATGTTTAAAAGTTGTAATTTTGATGAAAAAACGAAGAAAGATAATTATGTTTTATCTAGACAAAATGAATTAATGCAGGAACGTATGTTTCAAAGACAAAGTTATCCTACTTTTTCATCATATATTCCTCAAGATTATGAAACTATGAGGAGTAAGCATACAAATATTTTTGATGAAAATGAATTAACAATTGAGGAAATTTTAGAAAGAATAACTTTATCACAGAAGCCAAATGTTGGTAGCATTTTAAAAGCAATGAAAAATAAATCTGCATCATGGGATGAAAAAGGACAATTAACATTAGGAGATGAAGTAATTAACGGTTCAAATATTATTAAATTAATGCAATATTTTTCTAAATCAAAAGAATTTAAAGCGCAACCAGTAGGAGCTGATAAAGTGTGGGATTTCTTAATGGATATAAATATTCCAAAATCTTGGATAAAGTTAAGACCGAAGAAAGCTTCATCTATAATGGAATACTTTTCGCGTTTTCCAGAAAAAAAAGATGAAATACCTAAACCTAGACCTACTAAAACAATTGAAGAATATTTTCCACGTATTCCTAAAAAGTCTTCTCCAGTTTCAGTAGGTAAATATCCTTTCGAAGAAAGTTATAGAGCTTGGATTTCTGATGCACTTAATACTCCTTACTTAATGAAAGATAAAAATGAAAATTTAAATCAGGGTAAAGCTGGTGTTCATGTTGGAGAAATAGTTGAGAAGAAACCACCTAAGTTTGATGTTAGTGATTTTGAATCAGATAAGGAAGAATTATTTCATAAGAAAGTAGCAAGTCCTACATCAGATGAAGAATTTGTTACTCCAAAATTAGATTTAGTTAAACGTAAATCCAAAGAAACTAAGGAAAAAAAGGAAAAAAAGAAAAAAAAGAGAAAGGTAACTAGTGTTACAAGTAATGTAGATGAGGAAGTTTCAGTTCCAAGTCCAGAACGAACATCATCATTTGGTAGACCAATTAAACGAACTTTAAAATGGGAATCTTGGAAGCCTTAGAAAGTGAATCTTGACCTACTTGAAATTACTTTAAGATTATCACTTTCAGATCATTATGAATAATTTCATTAAGTAATAAATCTCAGTAAATTTATGTTAGGTTTATGAAATAAGAATGCAAAAGTATTGTGGAAAAGATTATGTTGGGCATTATAGAAATTTCTTTAAAAATAATGCAAAGACTCAGAAAGGAGGGTATGCAACATTTATTCCTCCATATATTGGAGTTCAGCATCAACGAGGTTATGGCATTGGAAATATATTCGGCTCTCTTTTAAAGGGACTTTCTGGTATGGCGTTACCAGCTTTTGAATCTGCTAAAAAGCATTTTTTAAAAAGTGCAATAAAGGGTGGTCAAAATATAGTTAAAGATGTTATTGTGAATCGAAAAGGTATTAAAGATGCATTTAAAGATGAGGCTACTAAACAGTTTAAACAATTAGGTTCAGATTCTATTAATTATTTAGCATCTAAAGCTAAGAATAGATTTAATGATTCAGATGATGGTGAGTATGAAAATAGAAGAAAAAGGAGAAAGGAATATGATGAAGTTCCTAAGAAAAGAAGGAAAACAAGAAAAAATACTACAAATAAGAGATCAAATAGAAATAAAGATATTTTTAGTTAAATATAATTCAAGGAAATCTGCCTGAGATACACTTTATCTTATGTTATGTTATGTTTATATCAATTATTTTTGATCCTATAATTTGCTGAAATTTTGAGTTTAATTAAAATGTCTATGTTTAATGAGTCTTGTGTTTGTGTAGATGATAGTTTTGATTATTATAATGTTCCACCAACAGATACAACTGCACGTAAAAGTTTTTATTCTAAAGTTTTTCCTATAAGCTCTTTAAGTCAAGGCGGTCCAATTGAGTTTGCCTTGAAGTCAAATAAAGCTGATTTTATTGATTTATTTCGAAGTTTTTTACAATTAAAAATAAAAATTTTAAATTCTGACGGTACTGCTCCTGATGCACCAGCTGTGGATCCACAAACTGGTGCAGTAGGTGCTATTCCAAATTTGTCAAAGGTGTTTCCTGCAAATTATTTCAGTGGAGCTTTGTTCAAAGAAGTTCAATTGTATATTGGAAATAAATTGGTTTCATCAAGTAATAACCTTTATCCCTATAAGGCATATATTGAAAATCTTTTATCTTTTAGAGAATCTGTCTTAAAATCTTGGGGTGACTTGTCATGTTATCATAAAGATACAAAAGATTTTAATGAAGTTTCAAATTTTGATGCTGCGCATAACCAGGGAGCTAAAAAGAGATTTGAAAAAACTCAATATGGGAAAAGTTTTCAGTTAATTTGTAAAATTCACAATGATTTGTTTAATCAGCAAAAGAAATTTCCTGGAGATATTAATATGAAAGTAAGGTTAATACGAAATGAACCAGATTTTGCATTGATGGCCAAAATTGAAGATGCAAAATATAAAATTGAAATTGAAGAAGCAATTCTTCAAGTAAAAAGGTGGACATTAGAAGACACATTTTTAGATGAAATAGAGAATAGTAGAAAGCCAGATAATTTTATGAAATTTCCTTTTCGGCGAGTTGAGGTAAAATATTCAACTCAAGCTCCTAACAAAAGTATTCTTCAAGAAAATCGAATGATTTCAAACGATGAATTACCAAAAAGAATTATAGTTGGTTTTATAGATGCACGCGGGTTTGATGGAAATTTGAAACATAATCCATTCTATTTTCAAAATTTTGGACTGACAGACATTGTTATACAAAAGGGTGAAGATGTTTCTCCTTTTTATGAAATGAAGTGTGACTTTGACGCTGATAAATTTTATGAAGCTTATATGGCAATGCTTTATGCTACAGGTAGACTTTTTGAGAACGATCCTATAAGTATAACTCCTGAAGAATTTAAAAATGGTAACACATTATATTGTTTTGATTTATGCAAAAGTTTACCAAATTCAAATTCATTTGAATTATCAGAAAATGGTACTATTAATGTAATAGCAACTTTAAAAGAACCTAAGAATCATGGTATAGTAATGGTATTCTTTAATGAATATGACAGCATGCTTGCAATCGGGCCTGTAAATCAACCTGAGGTTGTTATGCATTCTTGATTGCTTACTTGTTTGTAAATAAATAAATAGTAAATAAATATTTGACTAAGTGTGCTGGAATAATAAGTATGCTTGGATCAGATATTTATAGAGTTTTAAAATCTAATATAGTTACGTCTAAGATTTTTAAAGGTGTTTATTCTTCGGATAATTTAACAAATATAAGAAATGTGAGGTATCCTGCTGCATTTATAGTTAATACAGATGAAAGTTTTAAACCTGGTGAACATTGGGTTGCTTTCTTTTTCAAATCTTCTAAAGCTGTTCCAGAGTATTTTGATTCTTATGGTTTACCTCCGTTTAAAAAAAGTTTTTTAGTTTTTCTACAAAAGGGTAAACATAAGGATAAATTTAAATTTAAGTATTCTTCTAAAACTTTACAAAGTTTGTTTTCAACTGCGTGTGGACAATACACTATTTATTATGTGTTTCAAAAATGTAAAGGTAAAAGTCTTATAAAGATTTTGCAAAGATTTACTAAAAATACTTTGAAGAATGATAATTTTGTTACTCGTTATGTTGAACGATTGAATAAACAATCTATAGATAAAGTTGTACGTAATGTTGGTAATTTAGAATGTCATTATCAATGTTCTAAATATATGCAAGATGTTATTGAATCTTTAAAAACATGATTAAGAAATATGATTAAGATTAATATTATTAACTATGTTTAAGTATTATTTGAGTAATAAGATTAACAATATGGATATAATTAATAAGAACAATTTGAATGGAATTAAACCATCAACAAAATTAAGTATTGGTGGTTTATGTGTATCGGCTGCTCTTAGCTTAATTGTAATTGTACTTGAGATAAAAAGACCAAACTTAACTCAGCAGAAATACTTGTTAAATTGTGTGATTACTGGAGAATATAAACAAATGTCAAGGTTATTTCTGAGATGTGAAACTCAACAATTACAGCCTATTAATCAATTAATGCAACCTGTTATTGGAAAGGTTTCTGCGAATGCTTCGCAGCTTATGCAGCCTGTAATTGTTAGGAATTTTTCAGTTACTGAATTGCAACCTGATATTGCTAAGGTTTTTGTAAATGCTTCGCACCTTATGAAACCTGTTATTGACAGGAATATTTCAGTTTCTGAATCACGGTTGAAACTTATTAACGGGAATTGGTCGACCTTTGCAAATACATTGCAGCAAAATATTAACAAGAATAGGTCAACCTCTGCAAATATATTGCAACCCGTTTGGTAAATTCATGTAGGAGGAAGTTTGATTTACAATTGTGTAATAGTGTAATATGCATTATTATATATTTTGTTGACATTATTACTTATATGCAGACAACATTATTCTCAGAAGGAGTTTGATTGTCTGTGTAGCAATAGAGCTACGCTTCATAAGGAAGTTTGTAAGTAATAATGTTTCAAACTTTTTTCCTTAAACTATATACATGTGATTTCAGTGTCTGAAAATGTATTTTAACTAAACCTATCTGCATTGTAACCTGATAGGTAATGGTATTTAACTAAAATGAGACCTGTTATTGACAGGAATATTTCAGTTTCTGAATCACGGTTGAAACTTATTAACGGGAATTGATCGACCTTTGCAAATACATTGTAGCAAAATATTAACAAGAATAGGTCAACCTCTGCAAATATATTGCAACCTGTTTGGTAAATTCATGTAGGAGGAAGTTTGATTTACAATTGTGTAATAGTGTAATATGCATTATTATATATTTTGTTGACATTATTACTTATATGCAGACAACATTATTCTCAGAAGGAGTTTGATTGTCTGTGTAGCAATAGAGCTACGCTTCAGAAGGAAGTTTGTAAGTAATAATGTTTCAAACTTTTTCCTTAAGCTATATACATGTGATTTCAGTTTCTGAAAATGTATTTTAACTAAACCTATCTGCATTGTAGCTTGATAGGTAATGACCAAGACCACAAATTCATGTAAGAGGAAAAGTTTGATTTACAATTGTGTAATAAGTGTTACATGCATTATTACTTATATGCAGACAACATTATTCTCAGAGAGAGTTTGTCTGTGTAGCAATAGAGCTATGCTTCAGAAGGAAGTTTGTAAGTAATAATGTTTCAAACTTTTCCTTAATGTGTGAAGGTTATATATTGAAATAAGAGGAAAGTTTGATCTGACATTATTATTCTCAGGAGTTTGATTGTCTGTAGCAATAGAGCTAAGCTTTCCTCAAACTTAAATATTATCATAATCTTTGCAGAATTTATATTATGTTTTGCGCAAACTTGAAGGATGTGCGGTTCACTCAAGACTGGTATGAAGATCGTGCGCGGTTCAATCATGACTGGTGTGAAGATCGTGCGCGGTTCAATCATGACCGGTGAAGATCGTGTCAGGTGCGCTATAAATATGGTTGAAGATCGTAGAGAAGATGTGCGTCTACGATGTTTGAAGATTGTTGTAATCAAGACTTGAGATGATTGTGAAACTAATTGTTTGTATAATTATGAAACTAAATGTTTGTATGATAAAGCTAAGAGCAGTTCGAACATTTTAATATAATGTTTCATTGGCATATGATAAAATTGGAATTTAACATCATTTATGTTGTTGTGTTTTATTTTTATAATATATGATAAACATAGCGAATACTTAGATTAAATCGATCACTCAAATATAGATTTTGAAAACTTGAATAGAGATCGATATATGTGATTACGCTAGATGTCGCTGGATGCAGCTATCTAATTATCATTTATAGTATACGCTAGATGACACTGAACAATAAGTGCCTTAAAGTACTGCGAGATAACGCTATTTTTATATAATCATTACGTTCTTATATTCCTTCAAATATATTCGAATTAAAATAATTATATTACTTTTAATCTGAAATATTGTGATAACCAAGTTGTTTATTATAAATAATTTGGATAAACTTGGAAATTCAAGCAGAGTATATTGAATATTTATATAATGAAAGCTAAACTTACATGAACACCTTTTATAAATATATCGTTTCACTGAAATCTAGCTATTCAACAATTATCTAATCATCACATTTTTATCTGATCAATCGATCGAATCCAATCTTAAACCTCACACCTCAAACGAGGGCACAGTTTAGAGGTTAATTTTTGTAGGCTCACCATGCTGGAAGTGTTACTGGTTTGCACTTGGTTGCCATCTACACAACCCATGAGCCGATAAATAATCAAAAGTAATTAAGTCATTCGACTCTTATCTTCCCTTAAATTATATTGTGATTACTGATTATAGTACGATTGATATAGGTCTTGTTATCTGCAATTCCAAAATGAAATCTAATCGTGAACTTAAATTTGCTAAATTAAGTACGGAGGCGATAACTCCAACAAGAGGTTCAAAAAAAGCAGCTGGATTTGATTTATACAGCGCTTATGATTACGTTGTAGCTCCAAAAGCAAAAGTATTAGTTAAAACTGATATTCAAATTGCACTTCCTGAAGGATGCTATGGCCGTATTGCTCCACGATCAAGCCTTACATACAACCATTTTATTGATGTCGGTGCCGGAGTAATTGATCCGGATTACCGTGGAAATGTATGCGTCATCTTGTTTAATTTTGGTGAAGTTGAGTTTAAAATTGCAAAAGGTGATAGAATAGCTCAGTTGATTTTAGAGAGAATTTTTATTGCTGATTTGATTGAAGAAGTATCATTAGATCAAACTGAGAGAGGAATAGCAGGCTTTGGTTCAACTGGAAAGTAAAGATAACCTTTGATTCATTTGTAAATGACCTAAAGATGTAAAGATGTAAAGATAAATAAAAATTATCATATGACTTTAATTCTAGTGTTCTTTATTTATCAATTGCATAACCTTTTAACTCATTTGTACGAGTATGTAGCGAGATAGACATACCTTGAAAACTATTAAACTTTCATTTATATAGAATCTCTTTTAAAACAGTTTGTGGCATAGGAAGTGAGTGGAGTTTAGAATGTTCCGCTCACGAGAAGTGAAAATTAAAGTCCAGCTCGCATCTTCGACGCAAAAGTCAGGTCTTGCCCGGCTCACCAGCTCCAAATCAACCAAATATAATCAAGTCTCTTTTATAGCAGTTAGTAGTAAATGTTTTGCTGGTGAGCCGGGCAAGACCTGACTTTTGCGTCGAAGAGGCGAGCTGGACTTTAATTTTTACTACTCAGATAATTAACTCTCTATAGTTAACTAACATGACAATTTTGTAATCATTTTTGCATAATAATTATGTCGTATTGCAGACTCATATGATAATTTATGTAAGCATTTAACTTTAATTTATATGAAAAAGTTTAGAAATAAATCAAAATTAAAGAAAAGGTATAATGAAGAAATCCTCAATTTAGTTTTTATTATTTCTAATTTCACGCACAATAATAGATGATTTTAGGTTTTAGAAGCATGACATTAGATATATGCTGCGTGAAATTAGGCTTACGACATTGTCATGTTGATCTCCAAATTTCAAGATAATAAAATCTATTAAAATCCTTGAAATTTTATTTTATTTCATGAAATGTCTTTTGGATCATGTAACATTAATTGATTTTATTGCAATCAATTATTTTTCAATTCAAGAATCTTGACATGATTGCTTATAAACGATACCATAAAATTGATAAGAAAAAGATATAATTTTGTAAATTAATCATAGAAAATTTATTTGATTGTCTAGATATAGATCTAGGCCTACACAAGAAATGGTTGCCACTGAATCATTAGTGATGCTGCAAAAATGTTGATAATAATTATTACTCATTAAGTGTAGATCTACAAGCCTTTATATGGTGAGTGAATTAGAGACCTGCGCGAAATTATTTCAATTTCCCTATTCAGTATTGGTGATAAGGCCCCTGGAGGTCTCACGGAACTAAATGTGGCGCCATCTGTAGTGTCATATACCTTTCTGTCCCGAGGTGAAGGGGATGCCAGTCTCTGAGTGGCTGATAATGGGATAAGAAAAAATGATAATGCAAAATTAGAATTCACATGATACCCCCTACTATTTCTGAGTTATTTCATAAAAAAAGATCCATGATATGGGGTGTTTGGTAAATGTCAGTGGGGTTTTAAAATGGGCACTGTGCTCCATGAATTTGGTCGCTGCAAAACTGCTAAAATGAGGGTAGGTCAACATCTGGGACTCTTGCGAAAAATTTTCACGGTCAACCTACCCTCAAATTTTGATATTTTGTCTCCCAAAGAGGTCTCAATAGGTTACTGAGTGACTTTAAGGTGTTGCAATGTTTGGGATATTTTTTTTTTCAAGATATGCTATATTAAACTATACAGGAAAACATTTGGTTCCGTGAGACCTGGATTGATTTGGCATGGTATTGAAGGTTGACGCCAGGAGCGCCACTGGTAGATCTATCGTAGTTCTGTTTCTGTCCCCTAGGTGGCGGTAACTCAAGGTGAAGGACGTTCAATTGCGCTCAAAACTTAGTTTTTCGACGAGGTGAAATAAAGTTCAAGTTGCAAGCAACATACGAATTATATCAACTACATTCTAAAACAGGAATAATACTCAATCTGTTTGCGGAATATTCAGGCTGTTGGATACACTCATAACATCAAGATGTCACTTTACCTCAAAAAATCGGACGATACGATTTGAAACCCCCGCGCGGTGGCAACTCTCCGACACTGACTCGACTCGAGTTTTACTCTTTCGTCGATGTTTGTGTAAGTTAATCTTATTTAATTATTCCAATTACTTACACTTACTTATCTTCCATGATTATTAGGGTGTATATTTCTTAGTATTGCCATGATCCACAGTTGCATCATAATCAGGATTGATCAGCGAAGGTGTTTCATGTTGAGCCCGGGCCGGAGACCGGCTCCCGTCTGAGTGTTCCCCGGCCTCCCCTCGAGGTGCCCCGGTCACACTTTTAGCCGGAGACGGTCTCTGCCTTTGGGTTCTGGGTCCCGGATTGCGGATCCAGGGGCGGATCCAGACAGTTAAAGAAGAAGAAAAAGGTGGGAGGGGGGGGGGGGGGGCTATTATAAAAAATCTTCACTGCACCCCCCCCCCCCCCAGGGCAATGAATTTTACATAAAATATATATATATCAATATTTGGCCAAAAATTGCGGGGGGGAGGGGGGGGGGGGCGCCACTGGGAATCCCCCCCCCCCCCTCTTGTTCCAATGGAGAACATTTTGGGATCCTAAAATGTGAAGATCTGTGTAAATCAAAGGGAGGGGGGGGGGGGCGGGAATCAGGGTTTGCGCCCCCCCCCCCCCTCCCCCAGAGCACTGCCTCCTGAGTATATCTAGATCTAGTCATGGTTCATGTAGCCACGCTCTTAGTCCAATCTCACAAAACATTTTTTTTAAGTAACGTTATCGCGTTTCATTCTTGCATAAGTTTAGGATCATGATGTGTTTGGCTTAATAATATTAAAGATCGTAAATCTAAATTTTCATGAAAGATATAGACTACAGTAACAACGAAAAAGCTTTAAAATGGTGCGGGGAGGGTTGCGCCTTCGAACTACCCCAAATTCAGAGATTTCCCTAGGTTTTTTGTTATGGTTGCCATGATTCCCAACTTTTTAGCAATTTCATATTGAATGGATTTTTTTCCCTTGCCGGGGGATGGGGGGGGGGGGGGGTACATATATATTATGATGCATTTTATCCATGTAATGAATTATCCATATTAAATTTCTCTCTCTTTTTTTTTTTAGCCATTCTTAAAAATTAGGTCTTATATTCAATAGCTCTGCCACTTCGGCACCTCGACCCTAGAGTTCTTGGGGTGGTGAGTACTTCTGACGGGCCTGTACTGAAATGCGCCCCCCGAGAGGCTGCCACCTGAAACCCAGGGCCAGAAACCCTTGACATCGTGGCGTTAGTAGTATAGGCAAAGTGACATTGGGAGCAGATCTATGATTTGTAATTGGCAATATGTTGGTAGTGTTTACATGAAGTTACTTATTTAGATCTTGTTTAGATATAATATATGTGCTCTACATGTGGTTTGAAAGATTCACAATCTATTTATAAATTATGGACGATTGAAACTGACCAAGAGCTTTTATTTCTTTGTGCTGTTTAGCATGGACATTATATAAGAGTAAGAGATGTCTGATTCTGATTTTGTCACAGGTCGCACAATGGTGCAGGAATTCCAGGTCCTCCGCTGTTGTCAGTGTGAAACCTTTCAGGTTCACCAAGTCAAAAAGGCCAAGAAATGGGAATGCAAGCTTTGTCGCCAAAAGCAGTCTTATATCAAGGTAAAGTAAACACGATTACAAAATGCAGTGATAATTGTTTGGAAATTTAGTAATTCGCGACGGGTGCAGATCCAGGAATTTTAGAAAGCGGGGGAGGGTGACAAATTTTAAAAGCCCCGGCACCCCTAGAGGGGGCGCAGCTTTACATTAAACAATTAATATTTGACCAAAAAAAGGGGTGCACATGCCTCATGTGCCCCTCTCCTACTAAATTCGTCTCTCCACTACCAGATATTGTGTAGTATAATCAGCAATAACGCTGATTTAGAGAGTGCATGATGTATTTCATGAAAACTTTTTACATCCCTGAACGTTATTTGTATCTTAATATGCTAAGAGTTTTTCTTTATTTTCTCAACATAAAATCTGGAATAAATACCCAAAAGAATCATTCTTAATTTTTGACGTCATTGATATCGGGGTTCTACTTAAATGCTATCACACTTTTTCATTAATTTTCTACCATTGGCCCCTCCAGGTGTTCGGTCAGGGGTCGGGGGCCGACTGTCGGCGTCACGTGCAGACCCTTAACATGAGACGGGGGGAGATGTCTGACCTGTCGGCCCAGGCCGCCTCCGTGTCACAGGACGTCAGACCGGACTGTGACGACCGTACTGCAACACAAGAGGTAGGACTACCTGTAGAACAATTGATGGAAAATGACCATAGGACGCCGGGAATCTTTTGAGTTTGAATATCATTCTTTTCTTTGTTAAATTTATACCTACTAATCTTAAGAATTTAAACTCAGTCATTCAGAATCTTTAAGAATTTAAACTCAGTCATTGAAAATGTAAAAGTGTTGTAAAATGAAAACATCTATCGCGAAATATATTTTGCCTTTGATTTTTTTCAAACATGTTTCTTGTGTACTATAGTTCCATAACATCATTTTCAGACTTGTAGATTTTTTGTTCTTTTTTCAAAACAATTTTATTGCCAATGTCACATAAGTACATGTTCTCCCCATTGAACAAGTGATAAATTACACACAATTAAAGATGATAAGATGAAGGGGAAAGAAAAGGTTCCACAGCGCTTCCATCTTAATTTCTTCTTCTAAGGAAGCCGCAGAATACAGAAATTGTCAATCACCATTCACTCTTCCTGATGTTATATTCCAGATGTTATCATATCTCTCTCTCTCTACTTTCAGGAGCCCGGCAGTGCTTCCTCCTCCAGGTGGCAGCAGTACCTGGGGGACCCAGAAGGGGGCGCTGACGGGGAGGAGGTGTATACTGATACCCTGCCGCAGGGGGCCGTCTTCACCACCAGCAGACAGCAGTTTGACCAGAACACCAGCACCCAGCGCAAAGAAAGGAGGCAAAGGTAGGGGGCTAAGATATAACGCATTCAAGACAACCCTCATTTGGACTCAGGCCAAAAAAAAAAAAAATTAAGAAGTTTCTGATTATGTTTTTTTCCCTAAATCCAAAAGAATTGACCTATGTTAGCATGAAAAACCATAAAACAGCTCATAGATGCTCAGGGCATGTATTTTAGATGCTAAAAATGTTTTTGGGAGGATATTTGGAATATTTATTTTATTTCCAACAATTCCCGGGTATCGTTGGTAAGTATAAAAAAAAAAGCGGAAAAAAAGATTGACCTACCTACCCTATTTTTTTCGTCCCATGTTACCTGAACACAACAATTTTCCTTTTTGGCCTAATTCATAGCATTTTTATCGATTGATTCAGGGACATTCATGCTCTTCAAATGTATTGTGCAAGTATTGTGCAATTTTGATTGGGGACCTTTCATTAAGTACGTAAGCACATTTTATAAAATCTCAGACACCCCTCCTCCTTGGGCTAATGTTTTTTTTTTTTTTTTTTTTTTTTTTTTTTTTTTTTTTTTTTTATTTCAAAATTCGATTCCTGATTACAAGTTCTTCCATCGAATTACATAGTGTGAATTATACGTCATTGATATTTCATCATAATTATAAACAGTGAAAACCCATTCCAATATTAAACAGCAATGTATACAAATACAAATTTCAGCATTCAAATAAACGCCAGTGCGATTCAAGTTGTATCAAAAATCATAGTTTTTATAAGATTTTTAAATCTCGTTCTGTCAGAAACATTCTGAATACTTGAATGTAATTTATTCCATTCATTGAGCCCCCGTACGTATGGGCTTTTCTGTATTTTTGTAAACCTAGTAAAATTCATTTTCATCTTTACCTTGGCTGTGCTTCTCAAATACTTGTCATGTTTAGGCTTTACAATATTTACAGCCTCCTTGCTTTGGGAATACATAAGTTTTAGCAAGTTTCGTTTGCGCCTAAATTTCAAATCTTCCAAATGATATAATTTGTATAATTCAGAGATCTCATGCCTATTGTCATGATGAGTACTAAATTCAATTAGCCTCAAGGCTCGTCTATGCAGCCTATCCACCTGATTAATTTTATTATTAGTACCAGAGTCAATTAAAAAATCGCCATAATCGAAATGAACAAGGATCATAGTTTTGTAAATTTGTAATGCAACTTTTTCACTTACGAATCTTCTAATTTTTGCAAATATACCTAACTTGCAACGAACACGTTTTAACACTTGATCTATTTGCATATTCATACTAAGACGATCATCTAAGTGAACCCCTAGATATTCATATACATGAACCTGTTTTAACACATTTTTACCAATAAATAGATCACATTGGTCAGTATTTATCATATTATTAGGTTTTACCAACATATACTTGGTTTTTTCCTCATTGATCGTCAGTTTGTTATGACCACACCATTCAAGCAATGTATTCAATTTATACTGAGCATTAAACAGACTTTCAAATACTGATTTACCTGTACCTATCAACATAGTATCATCTGCGTACATTACACACGCATTACTGTCTATTTTTTTAAAAATATCATTTACATAAATAATAAAAATTAATGGCCCTAGGATGGACCCCTGAGCCGTTCCATATGTTAGAGGCAATTTTGTAGATTCATAACTATTTATGCGCGTACATTGATATCTACCGGTTACATAATTTTCCATCAAGGCCAATGCATCATCGGTAAAACCATATAGCTTTAACTTTTGTAACAAAATGTGTTGATCTATCGAATCGAATGCACGAGAAAAGTCAATGAATATACACGTACTATAATTTTTACAATTCCAGTTGTCATAAAGTACTTTTAATAACTCAAAAATGGCCATTGAAGTACTTTTGCCAGATCTAAAACCAAATTGACGATCGCACAAGAGGTCCTTTCCTTCAAAATACAACATAATTTGTTTATGCATAACTCTCTCTAATATTTTACCCGGTAAACATATTTGGGTAATCGGCCTCCAGTCTTTAGGGTTCTTACTCTTATAACTAGTTTTAGGGATGGGAGTTACATAACCTATACACCATTTTTTTGGGAAACATCCCATACTTATACATTTATTATATAAATAAGTAATAGCTGGTATACACACTAAGAATGCATCCTTTAATAATCTGGAACTTATTGTACCACAAGCGGAGGACTTTGAAATAACAATATCTTTTACCAGTTTCAATATTTGGTTTTCGGTAACAAACTCAAAATTAAAATTTGAATCGACTCCAAAATCCTGGCCATCCATTGACCACGAGTCACTAAATTGTTTAGCCAAACGCGGCCCAGCATTCACATAATATTCATTCATGAATTCACTCAGTTCATTATTTTTTAGGATATTTCCATCCACAAGTAACTCTGTCAGCTTGGCACATCGTGCCTGCTTGCCTAACCCAGTGATATAATTTATTTCCCTCCAAAATTTACGAGGGTCACCTTTACAGGAATCCAATTTTTCCAGAACAAAATCTTCTTTAGCACGAGCTAATAACCTTTTAACCTCATTTTTCTTTAATTTAAATAAATCCCAGGACATTTTGTCTCCATACAGTAAAGCCTTTCTATACAATACATCCTTATGATTTATTTCTTCTAGGATTTCCCGACTAAACCATGCCGGACATTCATTTCTAACCTTTATTTTTACCATTGGACAATGATAATCAGCACAACTCGTTATTATAAAAATAACAACATCCCATAACTCATCCGGAGACAAGTCCAATGACCAAAAATCATCCCAGTATGCATTTTCAGCTATAGACTTTTGAAATAATTCACTATTGTAGTTTTTGTAACTCCTCCCATCAATATAAGTGTAAGTCTTTTTAACCCTGCCCTGTTTTTTAATTAGAAAAATTGGAGAATGATCACTTATTCCAATATCAAGCCTCCCACAGTCTGAAATGTTATCCATGTTTGTAAAAATTAAATCAATACGACTTTTAGAAGTCGGTGTTATCCTGGTATTCACGGATATTATCTGTTTTAGGAAATAATCTCTTTCAAATTCTTTGACTTGGTCAAACCCTCTAGTGTGTCGTTTGTTATAATCTACATTAAAGTCACCACAAATAAGTAAATCATATTTCAATACATCCCTAAGACCATCTATACTCATACCTAATTCGCCTAAACCATCAGAAACATTACCTGTGGGTGGTCGATATGCACAGCAAATATATTTCCTTTTAATGTTTTCCTTTACAATAGATATCCAAATTTGTTCCAAGTCAGGACTTATGTTACACTGATTTAATAGTAATTCAGTATCTTCCGCATATGGGTCATTGTACCTAGAAATGTACAATTGCCGATTTTCAGGGTTTCTGTGGTTCTATGTGGTACTGTATCGCTCCAATGCATATGATATTGATGGAAATGGTATCAATGGATAGAAAACACCATGACCTTTCAGAATATCGTTAGTTTGATCTAATTCTGATAGATATTAGAGATGCTATTAGTCATTGAAGCTCAAAAAATGGTAAATATTAGGGTTTTTCTACATTAATCAGAATTGAAATGAGTAGTTTTTAATATTTCGATGACAGTTATTAGATATATTGAATATTGGTCAAAGCTATGACAGTCCTGACTTCTTGATATCGATATTGGATATTTTGGACAAGTATGTTATTTCCCATTGCACAAAATACATAGCATAGTATTGAAAACAAACATCCATGATTGTTACTTCAATAAGCTATAATAGAGGGTAAAGAAAGGATGAACAAAAATTGTGTGTTACCTACATGACACCATAGGGTAAACAAACAATGTATCAAAATTTGTTTATCCTTGCCTTACATACAAATATATGAGGGTAGGTTAACTGATTTTATACTGAGATTGATCACGAACGTTTGCATTAGTTTTTGTCCAGTAGATTTCTGAATTTCAATCCCATGGCCATAACCATTATATTGCAAGGGTATTAGGGTATTTACTACAGGAAAATAAGAACAGACATTTTTTATTATTGAATATTTTGATATCAAATAACAACAGTTATTTATGCAAACATTCGTGATTAAAACAAACATCCGTGATCAGAACTTAGAACTTTAAAAAAACAGAGTAATAGTGTGATTTATTGCGTTTTCTCTGTAGATTAGTACTTCAAGATTGATATCAGATCTTACAGAAATAACTATTACAGAAAAATTATGCAATTCTAATACTGTACAATTTTGGTCACGGACGTTTGTATCAAATTTTATTATTTCCATAGATAGTCTATTCCACACATTGCTGTCAAAACAGTAGCCAATGATTAATCATGATACACTCCTTTTCACAATATATATGATTTCTCTTGATTATATTCATTCTTATTTTGTGTACATACTGATTTTCATTTTGATCACGAACGTTTTTAAGCTCATTGGCTTAAAAAAATAATTTCAGAACTGTAAACAGTCCTGATATCCTTCCAAAAAGATGAACATCGAGTAGATCTTTTATCTTTTACAACTTTCCACTGAAAATGAAAATCTTATTTCAAAAAATCTATTTAATTATGATCACGAACGTTTGTTTGGCATGTTCAAGGGCAGTTCTTGGCTTGAGAAGCCACTCTCAAATAAAAAAATGTAACCCATTGTTATTCACAAGTAATAGCATAATGTGAAAAAAATAACTTGGAAACTATATCTCATGAAAAACATTGATTATATACATTGTAAAGCAATACAGCAAACGTTCGTGACTGAAACAAACATTAGTGACCAAAATAAAACCTGTTATAACTAATCCATTTTAAACATTTGACAATTTAAACTAATTATTCACTGAGGATACATCTTTGTTTCATTGTATGCGCAGGTACAAGAGAAAATACTTAAAATTATGCCATATGATACACATTTAAAATTCAATAACAAACGTTCGTGACAAAAATAAACAGTTTGTCAATCCTCAGTTTTTTCTAAACAAATGATCTGATGGCACCAAATGTTATGGGAATAAATCAGGGACATGTAGGGTTAGCTCATAATTAGTAAATGTGTCTGGTTTAGACTTTTTTGCCGAGAAGGGACAAACTGAAACAAGGTTTTACACATAAAATGACCTTCATTATTTTTTGGAAAATCACAAAATAAAAAGTTTTTTGTCCTGAAATCTAAACTTTTCACATGGTTATAGGAAAACATATGAATGATATTTATATAATAGATAGTGATGGTAGGTTGATTAATAATTATAAAACATGACTCACTTTGCATTTTGATCATGAACGTTTGTTTATCAATTATAAAATTTTCAAGGATTTACAAAAACTGAAAGCCTTATAATAATCCCGGTATAATTAGGTTTTTCATATACAAAAATGTGTATTCTTGTGGAAAAAGAAGCTCTCTTTCATAAATGTAAGAGTTTTGGAAATCAAGCCTCTCAGACCCAATTGTACATTTCCCGGTACAATGACCCATATGTATCCTTTACATAAATACATAATCCTCCACCTTTTTTAAAATTGGTAGAGTTAAAACTTCTATCAACTCGGAAAACTACATATCCTGGAATATTGATCATCGCATCCGTTATAGAATTATTGAGCCACGTCTCACAAAGGCATATCAAGTCATAATCACAGAAATGGAATTTTACCTCTTCAATATTTTTCCAGAGGCTGCGTACATTCAACATAACAATCTTGAAACCCTTGACCATATTATATACATACAGATAACGTGATCTCACATATATAAATAGAAAAATACAACAATCAAAAACCTAGATCATCAAGTATTAAACACCAAAACATATAGACAGGTTTGACACTGGCTGCTTTTACACAAGGAACCAGTATCCCAAAAGGCGAAGAATATATTACAAATTATTTAACCCCTTGACACACGATTGTGAGCTCAAAATACTAACATGGTGATATACTAGTGAGTAGACAATACCCGGGCAAACAGAAACGCAAAGAACTGACCCCAGAAAAGGGTCAATATTGAAAAACCCCTTGCTCCTTAACCCCTTTCCATTTCCTCAACGAAGAAATCCCTCAACTTCATTAATAGTAGACCCAAATGA
Organism: Lepidonotus clava; assembly: GCA_936440205.1. NCBI lineage: Eukaryota > Metazoa > Annelida > Polychaeta > Phyllodocida > Polynoidae > Lepidonotus > Lepidonotus clava. Next base: position 3,118,705 of record OW387148.1, read on the forward strand.
TTTGCCCCTTCCCATACCCCTTCCTCCAGGGCCACCGATCCTAGTTTGCATCCCGTGCCCCAAAAATCATCTAGGGTTCCCTCATAAAGCTTATGTGGTCGTGTATTAATAAGTTTATAATAAAGAGTCCGATTCTGTTTGAATTTGCAATATAGAAGTTCCTCCATGACTATCAATCTAATACGATCCCATTCACTTCCCGTCTGAACTGTTTTACCTATTTTCTTAGCTTCCGCAGGCGAGTCAGTTGCCATTATTAACCCTAATGCTATCTCAGCCTTGTTTTCCTTCGCCTTAATGGCTTGGTATCCCTGCTCGAGAGACTTATATTGTACTCCCCGGTGTTCAAAGTTACATTTATAAAAATTACTAAGAAAACAAGCCGCTGAGAAGAAGACCAAACCATTATCTATCTTTTGGAGCCCATCTCCAATCATTTTCACATGTTTTGATTGTGTACGTGCCTTTTCTGCCAATGATAACCTTCTAATATTAAGTTTGGGTAATGCATTACCTATCCGTGGTTCTTTGTCCCTAATGTACTCATCAGGAATTCTGTGAGTCGTACCTAAGTCATACTCGACCCCATCAATTTGGATCATGCCTGGCTTTGATCTAACCTCGCATCCCCTTTTTTTTGCCAAATCATAGGCCTGTCTCAAGATTGCCCGATTTTTCCTAGTCTGTTTACTTTCTTCCCCACTAACCCTTAGCTCCTTAAATACATCTGAATATCGTAATCTGGATTTAAAATGGTAGATCTGATCCCGAATAATGGGATCCCTTAACACTATTTTCACTGGGCGCGGACTTGACCTATGCGGGTTGAAAGGACCCAACCGGTAAAAATGTTTTCCCTTAGACAATCAACGATGATGGTCCTGTGACTATCACTTGCGTTGAAGGAACTATCATTATCACTACTGGTGTTGGAGGGTACATTAGAATTCAACTCTGATTCATCAGATTCCTCATCTTTGTAGAATTTCATTAATTCAATAGAAACTTTCAAGGATTCGATTTCTTTCTTAAACAAAGTATTTTGAAGATCAACCCGTGTTACAAAATCATCGAAGCGTTCCGCATTATCTTTAACAATGTCCGCATGAACTTTAAATTCAGTTTCAACATTTCCTTTTAGCTGCTCAACGTCTTCAGCCAAGTCACACTCAACTTTATGTATATGCGTTGTTAGTCCTTCAATATCCTTGTTTGCCGCCCTTCTGGTAGCCAAGAGTTCCTCCTCAACCTCTACGATTTTTCTATCCATGTCTAGAAAGTCACTGATACATTTGTCTTGTTGACTGATGATTTTTTCTACCTTGTTGTCACGCACAATATTCGAGTCCTTCAGTTTATCCAGTTCTCCCACTAAATTTAATTTTAGATCATTTAATTTTACATCTATTGATTTAATAACCCGTTCATTACTATCCGATTGTTCCTCCTTCACGTTTGAAACATCCCTTTTGATCTCTAATAATATATCAAGGATATCTTGGTTTCCTGTCTTCAATGTAGTTTCCACGCTCAGGGCTCTCCTACGTGGTCTCCCTCTTTTGGCAGGTTGTTTTTTGCCTTCATCCTTCTCAGCAACACCCTCCGATATCAGTACATCAGCTAGGTTAACGTTAGGGGCATTTGAAACGTTCCCCACAGTTTCCTCGTTTGCAGCGATGTTTACACTGTCACTACCAGTGTTGTTGTTATTATCCACATCCCCCTCATTTTCGCCCACCGAAGCGTTTTCGGGTACGTTCTGGCTATCAATTTGGGTTACCTTACCCTGATTCTTCTTCCTTCTGAGCTTCTTTGAGTCCGGTCTGGAGGAATTGTTGCCCTCCAGAGACGTTTTACCGGACGTTTCCGCAGTTCCAGGTGGAGTTATACTGTGTAAACGTTTGCGGGACGACGTCGGGGTGTCCGCCATATTGTCTATCTTCTCCACACCGGTATCAACGATTTTCGGCTCCGTGTCACTCATATTTGACGTAACCACGGTTCCACTGTCCATTATTTTGGTCACCAACTCCTTATACAGTTACCAGACGTTAATTCGGACGTTTTGTGAGTACGTTTCTGTTTGCCCGGACGCTTCCCTCACAGAGCTCTATACCGAATCACCCGTACGCTAGTGGCGCCATCTTACCTCATCATGATGTACACATTGGCTTTGCACTAGAACGTGCACACATTTAACAAACCCTCCCCCCCCCCCCCACCTTGATGCGTACGTACCTATTGGAAGGACCCTTGATGGAAATGGAAAAGAATTCCATATAAAATCTATAGAACTGGAATTTAAACGTCTTTTAGGTTAAAGACTAAATATGCAATATTCATATGCAATGCATGTATCTTTCCATCAACATACGTTTCTTTTATGGTATACACGTTTACCTTGTGTGAAACATCATAACTGTCATCACCATTCAAATAAACATGTACTTTTTGAACACCCAGATACAAAGAACAAAGACGTGAACAGCAATCAGGGAACTGGTACAGGAAACAACGCCCTGACTATGCCAGTCAGGACCCTGTGGACGGCTACCCAGAAATAGATGGACATATAGGGAAGAGACTGCAGACAAAGGACAATGAAGCTGAAGTGCCTACCCGCCCATATTTACCCCCAACCAATGCCAAGAGTCAATTCACTCCCCTTTACAATAGCCCGAAAACCCAGAAGGAGGTGCAAGTTGGTCTGGGTGTGGAAAATCGACCCGTCGTTTCTGATAGCTTTGTGAAAAAGGCGCAGGGTGTATCAAGCAATCTAAATACAAAAACACTACATGGCAATGTACCCACCGAGAGGAGAAAACCAACCCCTGAGGTTGGGTCGTCCAAGTGGGCCATGTTCGTCGACAACAGTAAGGAGGACGAGGTGGACTCAGAGGAGGACTCAGATGAAGGCTACATACATAACCCTCCTGTGCCAAACCCAACTATTAGTAACCAGTTCACTGATTTAGACTTCCCAGTGAGTGTTAATGCTAAGTGCAATATTGGTGGAACACGACAAGAACAGCACAGTACACTTTCTGTTCATCATGTACCTTTACTAAAACAGCCTGAGGATGTGTCTCTGTTTGGTACAGAGGACGACCTGGACGACATTATCAGTCAGATGTGAGTGGTTACAGTGGACGACATTATCAGTCAGATGTGAGCGGTTACAGTGGACGACATTATCAGTCAGATGTGAGCGGTTACAACAGATGTGGGAACAAATGGTCTTTGTTTAAAAAGAAATTATGGTCATGAGTCTCGTAAATACGAATTTTTAACGAATAATGTTCTTTACCAGTGTATCCCAAAAGCTTTCAGAAAAAAAGCAGACAAATTGTCCTAGATTGATAGGAATTACACAAGACATTTCCGCGCTATGCCGTACATGTCATGATCAAATCAACATAGAAAAAAATCAGCAAAATAATATAAATAAAACGTGTCATTTTCAAAGGAGAAACATGAATATTCATTCGACCAAAATATCGAATGTTAAAGGATAAAGCATCGGACATTGATTGCAAAATGTCCTGCGATTTGGGATACACTGTTTACAATATATTTGTTTAAATTTTCTTTTTTTGTGTGTTGCTGCTTGCTGAGTTTAGGCTTACGTGTTGCATCACTAGATACCCCCTGGCCTGACACACTCTGGCCTTAGCCGTATCCATGGAGAGCTGCAAAGGCACCAATCATAAGCCAGGTCCTTGCATCCAGGCACTCAGAATGATAACAATGATTCTGTATGACACACCAAGCCACGTCTTCACGATGCGTTCTTTAGATAACTGAAACGGACTGCTCAAACGTATTATGAAACTTATGCCAAATATTGTTCCACACTTACTTGAAACTGTTTATTCGGCACAATCATTATAGATTGAAAAACTAAGTGAAAAAAACAGGTTAATGAGTGCTACTTAATTCAGTTCCTCATCTCATTAATGTTATTCCAATAGAAATACAAGATTATGTCTTTCCATAACACGTATAACTAAGAAGTTGTAGATTATAAAATGGACTCTTATGTACAGTAATGTATGAAGATAAAACAACCACTGTGGTACCCAATTTTACATCAAAACTGCAGTCTATTTTTTCATATAGTTAAAGTGTTTTCGATTGGTATTCCCCAAATAGTTATCTCAATCAAAAATATTCAAGGTAATGTCAAGATTTAAGGATATTGTGATTAGCGGCCGTTGCGCGGTGCTTATCACAATGTATGACACTTATTCCCCAAAAAGGAGTACAAGCATATGCAATATACCATTAAATGACCCTGTAATACATGTATCTAATGGTATAACTCATCCTTTAATGTCTTGACATGTATTTGAATTAGCAAACCGGAAATTTGAAAAATGTAATTTATACCTTTATTTTTTGATCCGTGATATCTCATTTGATATATGACAGAAAAACTTGAAATTTGAAGTGCACATAGCCAATATATATATATATATATTTTTATATATATATATACATATACATATATACATATACATATATATATATATATATAGATAGATAGATAGATAGATAGATAGAGGGAATTGTGTCTCCGATTTTTGATGCTGGACATGGTTTTTGTTTTATGAAATCTAGAAAATTAACAATTAAAAAGATCATAAAATCTTCCCATTTTTTTTACATAAATTCAAAACTAATTCCTAAATCAAATTTCTGAGACACGGTTCCCTTGGTATAAACGTTATTGACATGCCTTTAAATTTTCAAATGTTTACTTTAAATATCTAGAAAGAAATCCTGGTTCAAAAAATAAAAGTGAAAAAATAGTTTCTTTTAGTGTATCCCTCTTTGCTATCACACTTGATTGATATTATATTACCCTATGTCATCGCATAGAATAACAATTAAGCTTTCATTTGACATAGGCCTATTACTTGTTTGAATCCAAACATTATTACCACAGATATGATAACTTTCCTAAATCCACCACTCACCAGAGTAGTCTATCCTTAAATGATGAAGCAGTATAACTGTATTTGTAGAAACTGAATAAAATGAAATTTTTCCTCACCAGTCTATGTATTGGACCAATGTGCAGATTATCTATTTCGTCCAACCTGATTGTGGGAGGGGATATTAAATACACCTTGACGGCTTGACGGCTTCAATACATAGTTTTGTCTCCGTCCGTTTTATGTGGGAGTCGTTCCTGTGGTTGCCGTCAGGTGGCGGGGTGTACAGGTGAGTCATCCCCGCGGTGGGGGGTGTTAGGCCGACCTCACTTGTACAAAAGAGCATTACCAGTAGGTTTCGCCGGGTTTCGAACCCAGGACCTTTCGCGTGTGAGGCGAACGTGATAACCACTACACTACGAAACCGCTGCTCCAAAGCTGAGAGCCGTATTAAGAATTTTATAATAAATCTATCACGAATTGCTGCTTGCTCTACATGTATGAATGTTTAAGTCCATTTAATACTTTGATCTTGTGAAGAAGTGAACATGTTTTGAAAAATCACTTGGTCCCTTAAAGCACATGACTTGATGATTTAATTATTCGACGAAAAATTATTTCTTGTGTGGGATAGGCCAATGTATAATTAGAAAGATTAGTTCGATACACTGATGCACACATTATACGTATTTTTGTTATAGTGTAATTATTTTCCTCCTAAATATAAATGGAAAAGGGGTTTCCCTATCTATATCAATCCACAGTAGTAATTTAAATTAAAGCGTTGTTTGCGGGATATCATATGGTAAGGGACGCGCTGTATACACATTATAATGGAAAATCACACATTCAATAAGAACTAGATGCGCATCTTTGTTTAAGTTTTTGTTTTTCTATTAGGTTATGGATCATTGTGATTAATTCCCTTGTTTCTGGACCGATTTTCAAAATTCAAACCGTGCGATTTCAGGTTTCTTTGTCGTCCCAAAATAGTGCAATGACACCAGAATACACGCATAGAATTCACCAAGATTTTGATCACGATGATTATTTCTGACACTTCCTGATTGTTCTTCACTATTCGCGAAATTAGGACTTCAGTTATAGTCAGTAGTTATAATCAGTTATATCAAGGTACCCCGAAAACTTGTCAGGGATAGTTTGAGAACCATAATGGGGGTTCTCGGCCAGATGAACAAACATTCACGTGTCGAATTTATGAAATATATAGAAATCCCCGTTTTCAAGTCCCGCCTGCCGTATTTTCTTTAGCTCTATGTATCTCGCGGTGTCAAATTTATCAAATGGGCAAGTTACCGTATCAATTTTAGCGGTTTAGTGCCATAGACAGAGTGGACACAAGGGATTTGGAACAATTATCTCTGAGAGTAGATCACGAATTACATATCAATATCGATTAGATTCTGATCACCGACGAAGCTCCTTGTAATAAGATATTAATAGCCTATTATATCGACGATATCCTAGCATACCTAAGTATTAACCCACAGACTTTTTTCATTAGTGTGGCGCTCTGTTAGCAGATACATCTGAACCAATGGATTTGTTTGCAACTTGGGTGTGCCTCGGGCTTCTTTAATAAGAGCAATAGAGTTTACTAAAGGCGGGCCAGTCACACTGACCAACTCAGCCCAACTAGACTGTCTTAGCTCCGAGAGGTGCCAGTGCCTGCGACTGTCGAGTCTTAGTGGAATTTGGTTGCAATGGCTAAGAGAATGGCCCTAGACCTTTAAATCTAATACGGCGCCATGGTCACTTTTTGGACTTAATTGCGTACAGTTCTATGAATGAAGGTATGCTATACTCAATGAAGGAAGAGGATTCGCATTTACTAGGCTCATAGAATAACTGACGTAAAACTAAAAAAAGAATATGATTGAAATAATTTTCTTCGTGACCATTTCTTATCTCTGGACCACTCCCATCAATTCGTGAGATAGAGTAATCTCCGTCATTTGATTCCCTGCACAGGTGACCACTAATCATGTCATATGATAATTAAGAATGACCTGTTCTCTTTGACTCTTTACTTTTATTAACAATACACTCATGATGTAACCTTCTCAGCGTGTGACCAGCCCCCCTCGGTGAGCTCTACCCTACTGGGATCACGGCTTACTGACAGATTAACGGGGGCAGGTACCACCACTGCTAGTAGGTAATCTGTCAGAAATAAACATCTAATCCATATTATAGAGAGATGTTACAAAATAGCCATAATTATGTAAATATTTAGAACCGGATCGATAAGTAATTCCGCAATACAAAAATACCGATGGAATCAAAATTATTCTGAGCGAATAGTGAAGGGGTACTATATAGACCACTTCACTTTGAAGTATCACTGCCTTGTAGACATTGTACGACACTTGTTAATGCCTCTCCTATAAACCATCATATGGATGTTAAAGACAGAGCAGTACATGAAACTAAGAAAATCTATCTACCTATGAATAAAAACAATCATTTATCAATAAATAATGATTTTGTCTTAGGGTGGTTAAAATATGTTAAATCTACAAATGCCCTATGGCTTGTAGTTTTTTCTAAGTGTACATCGATGGCAAACAGAAGAATTTACTTTCAAGCTGTCTACTACATGTACACGAACATTGCATAGAGATGAGGCCTGTATCTTTTCCATGATGTCCATAATGTGGAAATTAGTAAATGTGTTCATGCACATTGATTAACATACATAAAAAGAAGATACTAAAAGTAAAACGAATATAAAGGTATTGAATGGTCAGGGCAACTTGTACAGCACGAGACTTTGTTACAAACATATCAAACGGTTTTCAGCAAATGTAATCATTGAATTGTTTATCTAGAAGCCTGGCAATGTATTAGAGTAAATCCCGAACTTTACATGGAATAAGCAACAACTAACTCAGGCAAGGCCTGGTTGAGCGCCTGTTAGATAGCATGGTCGGGTAGCATATGACATGTCAGCACTCAACAGAAAAGATATAGAGAAAACTGATGTGACATGATATTATCAATTTGTCCAAACGCCATAGAATTCCAATATGATGACAACCTGAATAAAAGGCATACATTTTACAGCATACTCCTGTTTTTAAGACCACCAAGAGGTGATCAATCATATATATATAGACCATTGGATTCGGGGAAATTGTGAAATATTAAACTTTACATCAAAACTGTGCATCAAAAATGAATACAATATCCCTTGAAGTTGGTATTACTGAATAAAATATATTGATATTGATGTAACTTGGGTGTGATTTGGACTTCTTTAATTAGAACAATAGAGATTTTTTTTTTACACCCAGTGAGATGTTCAAGGGGGGGCGCATCCTATTTTTCGCTAAATATCATTTTTGTTAATGTTAAATTCTCAGACCCGGGAAAATTTCTTTTACAATAGAGCCCCCGCTTTGGAAAATTTCTGGACCCGCTCCTGAATGAAGCCCCATTCGCCCTAGGCAATTTTTCACTGCGATCTTAAAATCGCAAGCATAAAAAAACTATTTAGGTGGGAACCGACTGAGCAATAGGACTAACATTCTACGACAAATATCTAGCATTGTTGAATATTTTTCAAGATATTTCTCATTTTCTGGTCAATTTCTAGTCGCTTCCCTCAATGGGAACATCATTCCTAGTCGTTTTCAATCATTTCTGATAATTGTATATGCTTGAATGTCGCCCTTAATGTTGACCAAATAATCGCACAACCTCATACATAGATGGGTCCTATGAAAACCACGAAAATATTTACCAAAAATAATAATTCTAAATACAAGAAGATGCAATTATTATCTCAGATTGTAATGAAAAAGTGCCCAGACGAATGGGGCTAGACGATTGCCCCAATTTTCTTTGAAGCTTTCCCCCATCAGCTGGCCCGTGGCTGACCGCAGAGGAGGGTGTGAGACGCGGCGTCCGGTATAAACTTCTCCAGGTGTCCGCACACGGAGGAGGCCTGAGGTCGGCCCGAACATGCTCCACGGGATCTAGCCTAATGGCCAGCAGCTACTGTTTACCTGGTCTCGTAGCGACCAGTGCGAAGCCAAGGCCTCACCTGTAAAGGTAACTCCGGCAGGAGAGCTAATAATCCCCCACCCCCCTCCCCTCCCCCACCTGGAGCGTCGACGGCATGCTCAGTAGTAGCAGGCAGTCGATCATTGAACTACCGCACAATATATTATATATACACTACTGCCTTATTTAACCACACCTCTGTGGTACGCGTTAATATACTCACTGATAGAGGATAATCCACGGTTAGATAAGTCGAGGTACCAAAACCCAACGTCGTTTGATTGAGAGGTTTAATCTTGAAGTGGACCTTCTCAGGAGAGGGGTCTGCACACTGAGGCTGGTTGACCGGCAGTCAGTTTGGATACTACATACATAGAGTTGACCGTCCATTTGGAGTTAGGGGCAGTCAATCTTAAAGGAATAGGAGACAGGAAAAGCGCGGCAAAATGGCAACCGACAGTTTGTGCGTCGGCGATGTCGTCTGCTTGTATTCAGAGGAGGCGTATGGATTCGTCTTCTCAGGACAATCAAGGTAAATATCCTGATATGATAAAAGAAGAAAGAAAAACACTATTTTCAAGTTTCACCTGAGCTACCCTGGGTTTCTAGGGGACCTGTCTAATAGTGTTAATACTGCATGTAAACCATGATCAGGGCCACGATATTTTAATATGACAGGGTGTCCATAGAACACCCAGCCTATGACTTGCGGGTGTCCTGCACCTAAGGGGTCCGATAGCCTGAGCCTTGATATCAGGGTATGAGTTTTAGGGCGTCCACAGGACATCTAGAGGGTCATGTCAGGGTGTCCTGTGCCTTTAGGGGGTGGACAGGACACCCAGGACGCTGCAGCTGGGGTGCCAACCAAAAAGAATCCACCATAATTCAGCTACACGATACAATTAATTAGTCATTTTCACGATAATTGTGATCGTGGGTCCAAAATATTTCATAAATGTTTATTTTCAACTTTTTTTGTTCCAGTGTCCTCCAAATGCACATTAAAATGTATTTTATGTTAATTGAGATATACTGTGAATGATTATATCATGACTTATTTCATAATTGTTATCTTCAAACTGTATCGTGAATTTTTTCTGGATAGGATTTTTGTATCGTGGGCCATAAAATACCCTCCACGATAAATTTGGCTGTATCGTGAATGTTTTTTGGTTGGCACCCCTGGATTTGGTGAGCCCTGTAAACCATGCACGAATTCACAAAAGTAGATTTGTAGTAGGTCATGATTGTATGCAAGGTTGTGTTCAAGATGATACAAAAACTCCACAACAAGTTGAACATTAGGTTAATCAACTGTGATGGTCTATTCATCATGTACGCTAAAGCGATTAAGTATAGTGAGTTTAAATCAGTACCCTCAGAGTCAAAGTCGATTCGTAAACTATAAATTAGGATTGAGTCGAATAGACTGTAACGTTTACTGCTATTGCATAACAAGTAAGATCAAGACCCGGCTTATAATTGCCCGTGAATGGCGCTGTTTAATGTTTCTAGGCCAGCGAGACTGACTGCCTTCTATACCAGTATTATTGTTCAACATTTACTATAGTCCTACATATAAATTTCATCGTCATTGAGACACATGTTATGGTTTCATTTTAGGAATATTTTGATAAACATTTTCGGATTGTTTTGAAAGAAATGTTCATTCATAATAGTGACGATTTCTACAAATACAACCACCTGATATATTGGGTTTAGAACTTTCACAGTGTGACCCACATTACAAGTTGAGTCTCGTTTGATGAACTCCCTTCTGATGGTCCTCAGTATAACCTTAGTTACAACCTGTGGTTCGAGTGGACGCCAGGCCCTGAATGACGTATGAAATACTTGATTTCATGTATAAAGTCAAATTATATAAGTCGTCGCAAACCCGATTGCAACTTTCAAAGTAATACCCTTAAACATTAGTTTTAGGTACTTGTGGTGGGCATGACTCACTTAACCCAACACTATAATTACATATGGCGAATGTGCGCGAGAGAAACTTTGATACTCCTACCTAAACTTAGTTTTGCAGAAATGCCATTTTCCTTCTTTTGTAGGATTTCCTACCTTTTGGTGATTTTGGATATAGCATAACCGATTTTTCCCACATAACTTTAATACCTGTTTTTCAGTATTTTTGTGTTATTTTCAACATATTCAATTACAAATCTAATGTCAGGACTTTATTCCTTAGTTTTTTTTCTGTTCATTGCCTCTGGAAAAAAGTAGGAAGCATGACATTGTTTCCTACTTTTTTATCTGTGGAGAATACTATCTCTGCTTTTGGTAGTCCATCATAAATGGCCAATTTGAACACAACTTCGTTACGTGGTTATAAAACATGGACGCTGAAAGAACAAAGTCTCAGTAAGACCTACAGTGAATATTGGCATTTGTTTTTGTAGGTTAAAGAGGACTTTATGGATCAATGGACTTACATAATGCATCATTAATGTACAGCAAAGTACCGAAGTACTTCTAATCTGGCTTGATTACTGAGCAGTTAATCCTAAATCTCGGTTAACATCTATAGTATAGGCCTATAATATTAAGGAACCATTGATTCTATTGAGATATTTCATCTATATCCTATAGTACAACACAAATTACAATTCCCTTTTTTTTAATAAGGGCGATCTTCTTATCTGTGGTGTATATATCATAAAAAGAACTGCCCCTTTTCGAGAGTCTGGCGAACGCGAGGTAAAACATGTATAATATGTAGTGCATGTTTTTGTTTTTTCGATGTTGTGTTAGGGAAGTTTTATCGAGATAAAGATCATAATCCAAGACCTTCTCTGCACTCTAAATGCTATTTCATATTTCATCTGAGGGTTAACTGCCCAAACTCATGAGATAGGGATTGCCAATAAAAGGCTATTAACAAGAATTTGATTTAGAAAAAGAAGCAATGCTATGGGGCCCTCCATTTAGTACGTTCGCACATTTTCACAAATTTCAGACACCCCCACCCCCATGCCTTGTTAAAAAATACGCATTGGGTTTGTACTAGAACATACGCACATTTTCAAAAATCTCATACCCCCCCCCCCCTTGATGCGTACATACTTAATGGAAGGCCCCTTTTTTAATCTTACCTTAAAACGATACCATGGAAACAAAGTGAACAATTGAAATTCAGTATAGTTTAAAAAAAAAAAAAGCTTTCGATGAATGCACATGCAGTAATTATCCTCGATAAATGGTAGATGTTTTGCGTTTTCTGAGGCCGCAATGACCAATCGAAAGGCAATGCACATGTGTGTTGGATGAGGTGGGGTTAATATATAAACAGAGAAACGACGGTCCGTAAACACATCCATACAATTACATGAACCTTTAAAACGGTGAACATGTATCGCCAGGACGAATGTAGCTCTGACTAAACGTCTTATTGATCGACTTGTTACATGCTATAGTTAAAAGGTCCGACCTTACTCTACTCAGTACAGCAACAGAGCCCATATTAGCTGCACACCGTTAAACAAATAATACAAACGTTCTGTGGTTTTTACATCAAATAGAAGGCACTTAATCTATTACTAAGACCTCAGACCTATAAAGTTAAAAGCACCTAAGTTCGAAGATTATGCAGCAACTTATCCGAGGTACAGAAAACCAATTTAAGGAATGCGTATATATATAGGGCCTACGTGTGTATTTTTTAGTAGTGAGAGAATATATTCTTTTAATAAAATTTAAATGAGCACAAAAATACACCCAATCATTAATAATATGCAGGAATTATCAGATTTCCCACAGAAATGGATCATAAGGGTCAACTTCAGGCAAGGTCCTTTAGTGAGAACTGTTGGCACAAAATAATTAAGCAGGAAGCAGGTATTGTTCAAAATATCTGTCTCTTCTCAAATATATGCAATTTCCTGACCAATCAGGCAATTCGATTCAATTTACGTACTTAAAAATTATTTCATTTGAAAAAAACGTAACGGTAGTGCTCAGAATTGAGGGTAGGTCGAGATATTAACACAGCAATTTCTTGTGGCCTTTAGATTATTATGTCCAAAGGGTCAATCACACTGAACTCAGCGGGTTGTCATATGGATTAACATTTGGATTACCTTTTAATCCAGTGATAATCCAGGTACATTGGCCTGGACACCGCTGGCCGGCTTTCTCACACGTTACCTTTGACCATTGGCTACGCCCCAATGATTACAGTCAGGTATGCTTTGACAATCAAGAGTTGGAGAGCCTCTTATAATACAGTCACATATTAACAGACTTATTTGCAAACTCATTTATGTTCAGAATTTTCACTATCCAAACGATGCTGTCTGTAAGAATGCAAACTGCAATGTGTCAGCTTTTTTTTATATATAAAAAAATCGCTATTTTAGTAAACGTATACTTTTATAGAGGGGAAAACTTTTTAATTGAGCTATAAATAATTTACTCGAACATCTGCCAAATATATATGTTCAGACTGCAGTGAAAGAGAGGGAATTTCTTGCTTTCACTTGCTCTCCGTGTTTTTACAAGCGTTGCCTATTGAAACTTATTTTACAGGCATGGCAGCCATGTGCTCTGTTATTTCTTGATGTTTCTGATTTACGGATTGAATGATGCTTGTCATTGAAAGTGTTTCCTCGAACCTACCAATATTTTATTATGGACGCCTTGGGAACCAAAGACAATCACTGCTGTCTACAGAAAACAAAACATCCATAGAACTATGCTGGGTATAATGTTTCACCTATTATAACATTTGCCTTGCCACAAGCTATTATTTACTGAACAGAAATCGCCAGACCCTCCGTTCTTGGGGGAAGGCGGTCTATGTTGGCATTCGGACCTCACTTTCCAATGTTGATCTAAGTATGCTTTGTAGCATTGTGTTGTCCCAGCCCCCTGCTACACTATAGTTACTAGGAACAATGTTAGTAAAAACGGGGACAGCACAAGTATATATGATAGGTTAATGTAACTTGAAAATATACAGTGGACAGTGCCAGTAAAATATAATAGTCGGTAATGTAAAATGTTTAGCTGAATAAATGCTAAAGGGAACACTTTATGCAATTGCATTCAGAAATAGCACCACTAGAACTTCAGTGCACGTCCACATTATTAATAAACATAACAATATCCCATTTCAGATCCTAGGAATATTAATTATGTTATTGTTCAAAATAGTATTCAAGGGCCATTATTCTAAATTATCTACGTGAATGGCTTATTCTATGAAATGGATAATTATGGAGCAGTTATGATTATATATGGCGATGATACTGTGCTAGTAGTTAAGGGAAAGCCAAGCGTGTATGCAATGAAGTGCAGTGAGGAGTCATATATATTTACGTAGGTGGTGGTAAGATGGCCCAATACATTGAAATTTGATTATTTGTTTCGAGTTTAAGGTGTTTTTGAATTTTAGCCTAATGCTTAGATGAGCAATATTGATAAATGGGGAAGGATTATGTGTACATATTATTTAAAAAATTGGTAAATTAAAAATTGGATGTGGCCAAAAAGTGCTCAAAAATTGAATGGTCGCTTTATACACCCACCGTGTCAGACGAGTTTGATTACTATAACTGTAAAAAAAGACAAAACACGTGTTATCTGATTTGAAAAGACCCAATGTTCATTTTTAGAACGAAAGATGTAACTTGCGTTAAAATGAAATGTGTATACTTATCTTGGAGCGGGTATCAATAATTCATTTCGATTGACATGTTTATATAATTTGAATAAAATAGGGAGATATTTGACAGAGAGTTTGTCGGTCACATTGTATAAGCAAACTATTTAACCACTGTATGAATATGCCAGTTATATCATAGATGGTGCTTGCAAAAATGAAATGAATTGTACAAATTGCAAGGATGAGGGTTAAAAAAATATTTACAAGATTAGCTACAAAAGTTATCATGACATACATGAATTTAATAGTATATGACATACAAATTCTTCATGCAAGACGAAATATCAGTGTGTCTCCCCACACAGAAAGGATGCTCCATGCGGGAATTAAGCATTATAGAGCATGTTTTAAGCTTTCAAAAGATAGCAAGCACATCAAAATTGGATAATTTTCAAGGAAGTTACAGGCTGTTGAACACAGGACTGTTGGTCTTCCTGAAAATGACAAAAAGCCAGGATATTCAGTATTTAATTGAATATTTGATAATCAAATCAAATTTCCCCATAAATTAATAAAATCCTTAAAAATCTATTATGCAAATAACTTTTGATCTATAAAAGATAATCTATTGTAGTTTGGACTGATAATATAATGAAGTCATGCTTATCCAAATGGGTTACAATTTCTGACAAAATCCACAAAATGTTGTCGTTTCCATGGTAACCAAACATCTAATGTTACGTAATATATGGGGAAAAAACATTCCATTAACATTCCAAATATAATGTTTTCCAATCTATATGGAATGTTTAGAGTGAGATAACTGAATTCTACACAAAAAGTTGGTTTAAGACACTTTCATCCCTATTTTTCACAAATCTACCCATATCTCCTTTAAAATTAGCTGTAGAGCTTAAGATATAATCCCCTCGGAGCATCCTTTCTGTGTGGGGAGACACATTATTCTAGTTACACATGATAATGTATAACCTAAAGGATTGCGAGGGTTATTTTGAAAATGAATGTGACATAAGAACTTTTACAGCACGTAGAAGTGGACATTTTGTTTTACATCATTCACATGGGTGCAAAAGAGTTACTACTATAGAGGTAATGATTTATGATAGAAGTTAACCGCCGATGTACAACTATTAGCAAATATGGCAGCTTTCAAGGGTGCGATTACACATTGCTGTCCAAACAAAAATGAAATTGTACCAATTCATTGTCATCTGCATCATTTAATCTCATTTTTCAAAAAAGAACCAAACATAACTTACGTATGTAAGATTGGTATTAATGATATTAATAATGATAACAAATGGTGATTAATGACTTACGGTGCACTATTCTCGAGAAATGTCTGCGTAATATCTAAATGGATTCTGTATATATTATATTCGAAACTATTTCAGACTAGTCTTCCAGTTTATTAAGTTAACTTTTTGTTATTTATCAATGACCATGAATTATTCTGAGGTTCCTCCAGTTAGTTAAAGGCCATTGCCATTGGTTCCCGTCAGCCTGTCCCATAGGGAAAGTGTTAGCTTAAAGAAATCAATAGAACTAAATATATAAAGCGTGTAAGATACGAAAACAAATATTAGAGAGACGTTTGAAATTATTGTGGTTGATACAAAACGTCTCTAATGTAAGTTTACTGATGGATTTGGTGTAGGGACTGAGGGACCCCCCCCCCCCCGCCTAATTTGTGCCATTATTTTACCAATTTTATATTTTGTTGATGAATAACTTAAAGTTGGTCTTTTTACAGAAGACAGAACATTAAGGCTTTTGTTAGAGGTGTAGATGGGAGTCCCAAAATCATCCTGTCGAATACAAAAAATCATAATGTCACTTTGTCGAATTTAACAAATAATCATGTGCAATGCCATTTATAAAATGTCATTCAGGCAAAGGATTGCCCATGTCGCCTGTCGATCTTAAGGGTCTCTATTCATCTTGATCATACTATTGATGCTGATGTTGATTCTTTTCATTTTTCAGTACGATACGCTCCGAACTAGCTATCAAGCCCAAGCAGGACAGACTCAAACCCGATCTCCAGGATCCCCAAGGTAAATAATATATAATAAACTGGTTAAAGGATGAATAAATAAATTTATGTAGTTCTTTATGAAATTTTAAAAGAACATTATGTCTCATAAATCTCTATCCATACAAATTACAAGGATACTCCTCGAAAAAATATTTCAATCATTAAATAGGCCTTAGCCAAATTTCTATGGGGCCATTCTCGATATCTGTAAGCATTTTAGTCATTTTTTAATTTCTCATTTTAGAAAAATATTAATGCAGAAATAGCCGTTCAAGGTAAACTCAGAGTGGGAAAGGCCAATCCCGCGTACCGAGGAATATCCGTGAAATAATTATGGGAACCATACCTCAATCTTAGATGTAAAATAATGCATGGGTTAAAACTAAACATTTCATCCGACTTCCTAGAAAGGATATAATCTTATGCATCATTGATGGATTGCCTGAGCCATTGACTAGAGGCATGATATAATATTATGTACGTATGATCCTACACATTTCAGTGAATCATTGTCTAAATATGATTACTATACGACATAATGATTTTTAACTAAGGATATGTCCTAAGAGCAACTAATTATATATATATATATATATATATATATATATATATAACTAGACATAGCTAAGAGAAGTGCTGCAGTGTTGTTTTGCGGCCAGTTTCTTCATGTGTATTGCTCCAGGAAGTGAATGTGAATGTTTTATGATTATGTCCTTGTCTATCTCAGAATGGGCCAACAGGTTTGTCGGTAAAATGTTACACATGTTTGGCTGTAGCACTATGCCAATAATTAATGGGTCTTTTCCCTGCTGGGATGTTTAATAAAGTAGCACCTTTTAAGTTTGAATATCCTTACAGGGTCTAAAGTACGCGACGAAACACATTAATAAATTGAAGACGGAATGAGTGCATTTGAAATTGATAAAAGTAAACATTTCTTCGAATGTAATTACTCACAAGTGTGAGAATGATTATTGCGGATGTATAGCACCTCCAAATTATTAAGATATATTGACCAAGGGGGCACAAAGCAATTGTTACTGCCATAGTTTGTATATACTGTTGAGGGCTTTAGTCTGAGACAAAGGCGTGTGCAAACTAAAACAATAACAATAGGTATACTTGATTTAGGCCTATTCTATACCAATGCAACAGAAAATGTGAAAATTTTGCATTGAAAACACGAAAATTGGCATTAACATTCACAGATAGGCATTATGCCCTCCAGGGCAATAACGGAACATTTATTCAACCGCTTCTGAGAGGGCAGGACAATGATGAAGGTATAAAGGTTGGGATTCTCATATTTAATAAATTATGTGAACTATGTAGTTCCCGCAGGACACAGGAATTTCGGTCGGTCTTGTCGATTTGATAGTTCATTGGTGTATAAAGGCCATGATCCACGTTGTGATATTGAACCGATTTTAAAAATCGGTTTCTTAAATAATAATTTTTCTTATACAAAGTACAATTTTCCAAAGAGTTTTTATGACATATTTGCGAAAAATGCATGAGAAAAAATCGGTTGGCCCTTTGTCGCAACGTGGATCACCGGCTTAATATGGGAGTCAACTCACAATAAGGGGGTAAATGCGGCAGGAACGATTTTCCATAAGACCATAAAGATCTAAAAACACCCCTTAACCAAAATTAATGCTTTTCCACCTCCTTCAAATGTGCAGATTAAACAGCTTGATGGTGACATACTTAACATATAAACTGCTCTTATTTTCAGTGGTATCGTTCCGGCTATGTGTGGCAAATCGTTACAAATTAAACAAGAAGCTCCGCAAGTTGCAGAGCAAACAGGATACGGACCCAGACAACATGGACCTGAGGGCAAATGTGGCGCAGGCACAGGTAGGGAAAGAAACTATGATTATTAAGTGTATATATATATTTATATTTACATGTATATGTATAGATGATTTATATTTTTCTATTTGTATATAATCATTCTTTGATTGTTATACCAATATTTTATGACAATAATGGCTATTTATCATGGCCTCTTCACCAGTGGATTAAATTATCAGTGAACTTTTCACTAGTTTCTATACCATGATATATATATATATATATATATATATATATATATATATATATATATATATAGTGGTCATTGCCTGTAAACAGTAATTGACTGGAGGTTCTGCCTGTGTACATGAGGTCTGTGAATGCACAGTGGTGGCTACTTCAATGAAAGGGGAACCCCCTTTACTTTATATGCGCCCATCGAGTGTGGCTAGAACACCGTATATCTTTAATATGAATCATAGTTAAGTGATAGGATGTGCAAGGCAATGCATTGCCCGTAATAGTTTCTCCTTTCATCCATAAATAAATGGTACATATACATTTGAATGCAAATACATACTTAGATACATAGTTGTTTACATAATGTATTCATGCATTGATAAATGAAACGTTTATATTAATATGCTGTTGGAGTATATATATTACAAGACGGTGGATCACAGAACACGAATAGACCAAATCTCAAGGATATATCATACATTCAGTTTAACAATAGATACAAACAAATCAATGGCACAATAGAATACTATTCATTTGAATGTCTCCTGGACCTTCTAAGTGTATTAGTTGTGGTATTTTCTGATAGAAATTTCCTCATGAAAGAAATCAGTTGGAATGAATGTTCTTCTTGCACAATGAGACGTAATAATAGTACACAACATGACCGAGCACGTTTCTGTTTTTTCTTTTTCTTTCTGACCAAGATCCCAGTGGTGGAGCAATCTGCTGCTCTTTGTGTCCCATCGACCCGCGGGGGTCGGCTTGACCTCCCCGGGGAGGGGGAGGGGGGTAAATTAGCCTGGTCACGGTCCCCCAGGTTCTGCAGACCAATGCAATGCCTAATGAACAAAACGGCAGGAATCAGGGGTAGGGCGGAATGTCGTATACATGCGTAACACCCATTTCTGTAGAAGAGATATGGCAAGATTGAATAGTATTGGCATTGGATTGTCATAAAGGTTTTGCAAGAGACTTAAGTTACGAGAATAACGAATTTCTTGTAAAGTGGCCAAGGGTCATTTCTAAAAATATCATTATTGATATTTCAAAATAATTTCCTTACAGTATCGACAATAAATGAATGATGTACCAAGTCAACTGGGAATTGGTCGTTAATACAGATGGGAAAAGGAAGCATGTCACTATCAGATAGATACCCAACAAAAAGCATTAACGTTGCAATGCAATGGTAAATTAGTTCAATGACTCATCCATTCCTAATTTGTGGGTTACCCTTTGCGTGCGTGCTCGTGGATTGATCAGGGATTAGCGTGGTCGGCTGACCTGACCCAGAACTGCTCTAAGCAAACAAATAGACGATGAGTACAGAGAGGTGTTGGCCCAGCCCCAGGGGGGCCAGCAGAGGCCACACCCTGCCCATTGAACAACCTGTAAGTGGGTCCCTCATGACCCGAGTATCAAACCACGAATATCTTTCGCAATTCAAAACAGCATCTTTTTAAGACGAATTGAACGGCTATTACAAAGTATGATCCTAAAAACCTCTGGATGGAGCCTTGCAATAACATAATAATCAGTTTTGCGCCACGTCTTCTAAACTTTGAATTTTAGTATTGTTATATGATTTCTATGACTCTCCATGAACTTGCCAATGCCTATTATGATACATTTTCAAATCAAAACGATAATTTGTATTCTTGCAATTCAATAATCGCAATCAATATTAAGGAAAGAAATCGTCTGCGGTGAATCGGGCATTAATGATTATCAGCGTTTTGGTAGGCATACAGACTTGATATCTAAGGGTGAGAACCAGAGAAAATTCAATACCTTGCATTATATTGGAGACTATAATATTATAACTAGCATTATATTGGAGATGATGTCTATTTCTTGAAAAAGGCAATACAATCAGATTTGTCTCATTTCCAAATCTCACAAAGCCAAAGCTTATGTCCACACAGATAGTGGTCGTCATTGGTGCCTTCAAATCCAATGCATGTGCGGGTTGTTAACTGAGATCTGTTCCTGTGAAATGGAAATAATTCGAATTCTGGAATTGATGTATGTTTTTGATTGTTAAGATGTTTGTGCTCCTCTTGTAATATTCTACATACTGTCAAAAAGAAAATGCCCTCTCTTTTTTTCCTATCGTAAATTGCCTGCTTATCAAAAAGGCATATTTCATACTCACGAGCAAACCACGAATCTAGTTTACATTCATGGAATAACCATCGTCTATACACAAAAAATGTCACTGACATAAAGGGTCCAGTTCGGGGGGAGGGCGCGTTTATCCTGACTTTAAGCTGAATGAACCCGGGAGAATAACAACAGGGGGACGACTGTCAAGTTACAATAGAAGTAAATGCTTCAGCCACATGGAATGACCTCAAAAGTTGCTGAGAGTTTGTACAACCACCAATACAAATTATTAAGATGTTACAAGCTCAATTCTTCTTAAGTGGAGTCGTTTTACTATAAATCCTAACCTATGGATGTTTCTTTCCTTACACTTCCCCCAGGTTGGTGCCCGGGCTGAGAACGAGGACAACGTGGCCGAGCAGAGCAGACAGCTGGGGAAGAAGGTCCTCTACGGCCAGGTCATACAGGTAAGGAAATATACCCAACTAATTCATACAGGTAGGGCAATACTCGACTGGGTCATAATAATATAAGAAGACCCGCAGGGGCCATCTGAGGGTACCAGGATGAACCGCCGGGGACTGGGACGGCCTGCTGGCTTCGCCCTTGCGCCGTCCCGGTCCCTGGAGGTTTGTCCCAGTACCCGAGGATGAGCCGCAGAGAAATATCGAGTTAGGGGCTCCGCGAACCTCGTTGCATCATGAATGACAGTCTCTTACGAGTGATGAACGAGTCCGTTGTTTTTTTCATTATTGTGTGGTCATTTGTTCTCTGGTCGGGTAATAAAATATAGAAAACCCTTAGGGACTGTCCTCGGGTACCGGGATGAACGGCCCAAGGGTGATGCCCGCAGGCCGTCCCAGTCCCCGGCGGTTCGTCCCAGTACCCTTGGACAGCCCCGCAGATCTTCTTATATTAGTATGAACCGCTCATCGAACGAGAGGGTAATATAGTTGGGGCAATACTCAACTGGGTCATAAAGGAAGGGTAGAACTCACCCAAGTCATACAGGTAAGGCGATAGTCATCTGGGTCATACAGGCAGGGTAACTCTCAACTGATTCATACGGGTAGGGCAATACTCAACAAGGAAAAAAAGTCTAATATGGCCAGGGCAAAGAGGTAGGCCAATACTCACCTGGGTCATACAGGTAGGGCAATATTCAACTGGGTCATATAGGTAGGGCAATACTCAACTGGGTCATATAGGTAGGACAATACTCAACTGCGCCATATAGGTAGGACAATATTCAACTGGGTCATATAGGTAGGACAATACTCAACTGCGTCATATAGGTAGAACAATACTCAACTGAGTCATATAGGTAGGGCAATATTCAACTGAGACATATAGGTAGGGCAATATTCGACTTGGTCATACAGGCCGGCCAATACACAACTGGGGAAAAAGGGCAATATTCATCTGGGTCATACATGTGAGGTAATACTCGTTTGGGTCATACAAGTAGGCCAGTACTCAACTAGTTCTGACAGGTAGGGAACGACATGCCTGAACATTTCTTCCTGTGGGGGCCTCACCTGCCTATAGTTATTTAGTTTTCAGCCTCCTTGGATGTGTAAATAAGTCCTTAGGTTGATTTTGTATTATTCAAAATATTTTCATAAGGTAGATAGAGTTTGGTTGTTGTTATGCCTAAAGCTGGTGCCTCGAAAGGTCAGCTCCAAGTACTCTGATTATCTTTTTTTACCGACCTGCAACTGGAGGAACATAAACAATGTTGTATGTTAAGTTGTAGTAAATAGATTAAAATTTAATACAGATGGAGCATACCTTTGCATACATATCATACCTACCTATAAAGGTCATATGGAGATTAGATTCCTTAACAGACCGGTCACTTTAAGCCTAATTGGGCTGTTTCGAATTATTAACAACCGGCCTTGACTGTCAAGGGTGATCGCCCATAACCTTTACCTTGTGTGTAAACAAGGTAATAATAGTTTCCAAATCGTAGTCCGTATAGCGGACTCCCTTCAAATGAACTAGAGCAAGTTGTATATTTGCCAGTAGCCAACCTTAATTTGATTCTTGAGAGCGATTTGTATAGTCCCTAGACGTCAAACCTAGTAATTACTTCTGGGCTCCACTAGTTCAGTCATTTCCCCTCTTATGTAACGTTTGTTGACATAGGAATTAGGGTTATGGCAACTTGTCCGAAATGACCGGCATTTTACCTGCTTCAGTTCAGGTACAAAACTGGGGGAACCTCCTAATGCAATTCATTGATTGTGGCCGCCATTATCGGGGCCAGTAGTTATATAACCAATTACCTTCCTACACGGCACCTAATAGGGAGGTTATATCAAAGTGGGTGCCCTTAATAGGCCATCGATTACGACTTATACTGGGCCAGTGTTGGTAGTGTTAATGATGATAATCAAACAAGGTATATGAAGATGCACGACTGATAGTCCAGAAATCGCGTTGGGACCAACTTGATGTATATATAGGAAATTATAGATATATATTAGGTCCAGGGAAATGTAAGAATGCCCCTGCCAATTAACATACAGATAACATGTCTATATAAATCCAAGAATTAAGTCCGCTTTGTATGTACGCATAGGTGGAATACCATTCACACTATCCCCAGATAGCAGAATCTAAATATTTCTGTCGGTTTTTAAGTTTTATCAATCAACAAATTACCATCATATCATATTATATTCTGCACATGATAATATTGAGGTATGTATAATCATAGATAAAAAAAATCACATTGTAGCGTCTTGAAGATCAGACTCACTCTGAAGACGACAAATAAAATGTTATAAAAAAAATATAAAAAAGTCGGGGGGGGGAAATCAAGAAACATAGAAGGGGGGGGGGCACTCAATATAGAAAAGGATCCCAGTGCCACCCACAAGCCTGATTGACATTCTCATAATACCATAATGTTCTTGGTTGACATTCCAGCTTCAGCATATCTTCACCAACAAGTACATCCACGTGAGCACCACTCAGACCTCGGAGACCGAGTCCAGCAACATGCAGGTACGGCAGGAAACACTCAGGTGTCTGGGATTAAAGGGTACTACATTATTGGTAAAGGAACTGGTAAAGGGCTAGCAGATTTTTTTAAAAAGTATGATATGAATAGCATAGTCTATCACATTCACAATAAAGTGGAGGTTAGAAATAAAGGGGATTAAAGGTATTGGCATGATATGCTGATAGTTTGTAAAGCAATCTTGAGAAGAATATTTGTACACGTCTGTTTGGGTTAGTGGGTATTACAACTAATAACTAATTGTTGAAAGCAAACATAGCCAACACTAATTTTCTTTTCTCTACTTGATTTTCCTATATTGATCTAAACTTTTTTTAGTTTGCCTGCATATTGTGAAAAGGGGGATAGCTTAGAAAAATGCATTTCCATAACCAAATTCATGTTTACATGGGTCCTAAATCTAATAAGTCATCTACATTGTATTTGATTCCAGGTCAACCTGATTGAGTTCAACGCCAAACACGCCCAGTTCCGCATAATGCCTCGTTACAAGGTTAAGGCCGAGGGTGATGTGGTAAGTAGGCCTTTAATAAACACATAGTAAGGACCAAGGGGACACAAAGCAATGGTTATTGCCCTGGTTTGCACACCAGGAAGGGCTTTAACCCAAGACATAGGTGTGTACAAACTACCAATCGCTGAATGTGCGTGTAGTCTGTACTTGATGTATCCCATAGTAATTACACATTAAATGTTGATGATTCTTAATCACAAAACAAAAATTGGCATTAGCATTCACAGACAGGCATTATTACACTCTGGGGCAACGAAAGCTCTCTTTTGTTCACCTGCTTTTGTGAGGACAGGACAATTCTGAAGGTACAGGGGTTGGAATCCTGATATAGAATAATTTAGTGCATTGTAATCTCATGTTCATCCCTATGATCGGACCCCATATGAAAAATTGTATTTGTGTCTCAGAAAAAAAGAAAAAGTTTGAATCGTTACATTTTCCCTTTGTGCTAACAGATCCAGGTGGAGGATCAGATCGTGTTGGAGAGCCTCAAGTCGGCTGGGCAGTACCTGCACGTCAGCAAGTCCATGTTTGACAAGATGAACGTCTACAACCTATGGTAGGTGTTACCACTATAAAATAATATGTGTTATCATTGCCATTGATCCACTGAATCGCAAAGGCACTATTAGTCACAAAATTTTTCCGACTTAGCACCACCCTCAATTATTCTGAGTTACAAAACTGAAAAAAAAAGTTTCATGAGACGTCATGAATAACTGATGATTTGAATGTCGTTATGTTTGAAATTTGAGTGGATAAAATCGAGAATATACTGACTATTTTAACACATGATGAGACTTTCAAAACTGAGAATATGCATTAATATATATAGTCATTCATATTAGTCTGATTAATTTGTAAATGGGTTACATTAAAATGTAAAACGTCCAAAAGAGACTAAATGGCGTTTTTGTATTCATTAATTGCTTTAGTGTCTCGACAGATTTTAACTGTGAACGGTAGGTGTTCGCTTCATAGGTTGGATTTAAACAGTAATTGCATCTTTCACAAAACGAACATAAAAATATAAACATGTATGATTAGTTAAGTTCTTGTTACTTTATTCATTTACGTAACCTTCTTTGGTAGAGACCATAATACAATGAATAAGATACGTTGTTCCTACGCTATTCCCAGGTACTTGGGAGACTCAATGATTACCTCATATTAATATTAAAAATAATGCCATTCAAACGCCTTTGCTTTCTAGCCAAGAGCTGAACTTATCAGTTCTACACTCAGGATTTACCGTATACCGACGTTACAAACCCGAAAAGGACCACCAAGATCTGATCAAGGTAAAACAAGACTGAGATATCTAAACAGTTTGCTTTCGACCGATTTTTTAATCGAGCAGCTACATGCAATACTAAGTCTGCGAGCTGTTATGATTTAGGCCTAGATTCTTATCATGGCCTCAGTTGGTCTCTGTAAGTTGGGAAATTCCTAGAGAAACTTTTATCTTGTTTTACGCTGTAATAGCATGTGATCATCATTGAATGAATAGTCATTAACTTTGATTTACATAGAATAGGGTTATGTTCACCCAATCATTTTGTATAATAATGATGTTTAAGCTTTACCCCTTTGAAGACAACCTGTAGCCTCCCCTCTGAGAGGTTCATACTCATTTATAAAAAGAATTCTTATCTTGTTTTACTCCTCTTAATTATCTGTAATAGCATGGGATCAATAAATATTGAAAGAATAGTAACTAATTTTGATTTGCATAGAATATGTTCACACAATTATTTTGCATGATAATGATGTTTAAATTTTACCCCGTTGAAGGCAACCTGTAGCCTCCCCTGTGAGAGGTTCATCGGATATAGATGGTAAATAATGTGATTGCAGGAGCTCTACGGTTTTGTGAAAAATGTCAGCATCGACTTCCTTCAGTGGGCAGTCAAAGTCCATAAGTTACGGGTATGTGGGCCTCCCACAGCCTGCAGCCGGTACACGCCGTTTGACAAAACGCTTATTAAAGGGAACCAATGAGAAGGACCAAAAGTCAAATAACTGAAGGAATACATTCAGAGAGTCTAAACTAAGCCTATGTTAAAGTAATAGCCATCAGAACTTGTTAAACCTTATGAGAATCACATACGAAGTATGTTATTTCTATTTGTTTGTAAACAAAGTGGCATTCGTGCAGATCGGCATCATACTTGGAATAGCCAATAATAACGGTATTTTACTTATGTTCAAGCTAGTTTTCACAGTTTACACTTCACCATAGTCCTGATTGAGGCTGATGTAATGTATTTCATAAGTTATTTGAGTTTGGAAAAAAGTCAGTTTTTAATCCCTGCCTTGTCGTTAGTTCCCTTTAAATGCTTACTGATGCTACAATAAAAGCGTTTTGGATTTCAAAGCTCTGACGGGTTGATGTGGCCTGTTGTGAAATATTTTGCAAGATGCCCACATCAGCTATGTGTTACTATACTAACTTCAGAAATCATGTTTTCAGCATAATTATATATAGGTCCGTGTACATGTTCTGCCATGGATGGGGGGTGGGGGTGGCGAGGTTCCTTGAATGGAACTTTTGCGTATAAATTTCACAATTTTAACCTAAAAAGGGGGGTGGCGAAGTTCACCAAGTGGAACTTTTCAACTTTTTAAATTTCTTTATAATGTAATTACATAGAATCTTTTGAAGGAAAGGTAGAACTTTTGGGAAAATTTTCTCTGTCGGCGGGGCGGGGGGGGGGGGGGAGGGCGAGCCTGGGTCTGGGTCTGGTGTAGGCCGGGCATAGGAGGAGGGGGAGGATTTAGGCCGTATACCCAAGTGATCTATCTCCTATCACCACTCTTTGGTGTGATAGATGCACACACGACAGGGTCAGGAACAGGTATCTTAGTTTCAGCAAGACTATACTTCTTCTAATCGCTGACCAGTTTCAACTTTGCTTATCTTCTGATGCTTCTAACTGAGCTCTGGACTTCGCCACTTGCAATGCTACCATGCTCTGCGAACTTGTTTCAAAGCCTCATTTCTACTACAGGGAGATGATCTTACCTTCGATGTCTCTAAGGTAAAGGACTTATCCCCTCTCATGATATCACAGAGATTTCAGATATATTTCCTGTTTTGATTGGTATTGTAAGATATCTAATACTTTAACTCAAAAAAGTAAGCATGAGATCAACTAAACTTTCAGCCTTGTGTTTAGACAAAAAATGTAAGCATGAGATAATTAAGAATTTCCGGCCTTTGTTTGCATGATAAAAGGAATTGAATGCAACATTTTGAATCTCTCAATATTTTCCTTCTCTCTTTTCAATCCAACGCCTCTTTCCCTACTCACTTTTTCCTATTTCTTATTTTCAGGAATTCTTGCAGGTACAGTTAACCTTCTGCTGGATTTGAATTTTTCGTTTAATTTCGAAACACCTATGTTGACTGCACATTTTGTTTCTTCGATCCGTTTGAAATGCGTTGCACGGACCTATCATACGATCTGAAAAATCATCTATTTGTTGATTAGATATTTTTACCTTTACTTTGAATAAAGGCAATTTTAATTTCATCCAATACAATTATTTATATGCCGGCCATAACGGTAATTATTTTGCTGATAACATAACTATTCGTTTCAAGCGTGTGTATTATGGCTTTTATTGTTTTGATGTTTGTTTAAGATTGAATTATTTTCATATTTTGTTAACTTTCGGCAGATTCCTTAGGTCATTAAACAATTATTAGAAACATTATCAATTTACGTAACCCTTTTCAGGAAGCATATAGATGCCACTAGCTATGTAGTTTAGCAACCATTTCATAATCGATATTACATCTTTCTTTAGTATTATCGACAATTGAACTGGACCACATTCATTTGTGGTTTAAAATAAATCGTTTTGCTAAATTTCGAAATGCAACTTTGGGAAAATATATTCTGAAAGGGATGTTAGCATAATCTCCAAAAACTTTAGAGATACGTTGTTCATTCTCGAACTCTGCGTTATCAGGGTGAAGATCGAAGGCATAATCGGTAGATGATCAAGATTAGATATAGTTGTTCTGGATTCGATTCTAAAGTATACCTGTTGTACATATTAAAATTACCCAGTATAAATAAACGTTGATAAAAACACATTGGAAAAAAAAAAAAATTTCTATTGTGAGTACGTGCGAAAAGCATAATTATGGTCATGTATGTCACATATAGTCATCTGCCTGAAGACGCAGATGGTATTGTGGTGTTAGTTGGTGCTCTCTATAGACATATTTCAATAGAGTGGCGCCCTGCTAGCGGAATAGGCCTGAGCAATTGATTGGGATATGGGTTTCAGTGGAAATCGTTGGGTACAGGCCTTCTATGGGAGGGTTTACTGCGCAGGTTCATGGGAAAGGTGTATACGTCTTACAATGTCCCTGCTGGACCTATACTTTTCAGCAGGCTGTCCAAATCTGCAATGTCTGCTCGCTGTCTGACACTACCCTCAAGTCTCTAGTACCTGTTTGAATAGCGAGCCAACACAAAATCAACAGGATACACCGAGTGAGAGGATAAGTACAGGCCATTTGAAGGAGACTTGTTTTAGAAGTGTGTCTGACTAAGGTGATTGTTTCTACTTCCAGGCCGGGGTACCCATTCGTCTGTTCCACAAGGAGATCGAGGCTTACCTGTGTGTGGAGGGACTCTTTGACGACAAGGTTACCGAGGATGGTCAGTATACATGTAGTTCTCTTTTTGAAATATAAAGCAATTAACGTCAAGGGCACTTCAGATTTACACCAACAAAGATACATAGGGACTTTTCAAAGGCCAAACCATTTATATGTATAGCCGTCGTGTAGCTGACCCCCAAAAAACTGGGCGCCTTTTTTTCATTATTTTTTATTGAATCAAACATCGTCACAATTTTGTGCTTTTCACGACGCCTTATTGGTGTTCATTTAAAAGTCCATACAATTAGGACTTCAAAAGTATCCAAAACACACATTTTGGCTTAATTGATCGACACATGAAGTTACAATAAGCAATTACCAATCATCTGGAATCTACATGGTCACATTTTTAGTTAAAAGTAGAGATTGCACTTACTATATTTGATAGATGTTTCCTATTTCGTTACACATATGCTTATTTCATTGAGATTCATTTTTCAGTTCACCTGAGGATCCGTCCCGTGGACCAGAACAACCCCAAGTCTCTGTTCCCGTCGTCCTCAGCCATCACCTACTGGATGGTGGAGATGCAGGAAGGGCCCATCAGCGGTCAGTATACATTATCTAGGGTCCTATTAGCAGTCAGTATGAGTATACATTAGGGCCTATCTAAGGTCCTATCAGCGGTCAGTACGAGTATACATTATCTAAGGGTCCATCAGCGGTCAGTATAAGTATACATTAGGGCCTATCAGTGATCAGTATGAGTATACATTATCTAAGGGCCATCAGCGGTCAGTACAAGTATACATTATCTAAGGGCCTATCAGCAGTCAGTATGAATGTACATTATCTAAGGGCCTATCAGCAGGCAGTATTATCTAAGACTAGTCTAAGGTCCCATCAGTGGTCAGTACGAGTATACATTATCTAAGGTCCCATCAGCGGTCAGTATGAGTATACATTATCTAGGGGCCTATCAGCGGTCAGTATGTGCATACGTTATCTAGGGGCCTATCAGCGGTCAGTACGAGTATACATTATCTAAGGGCCCATCAGCGGTCAGTATGAGTATTAATTATCTAAGGGCCCATCAGTGGTCAGTATGAGTATACATTATCTAAGGGCCATCAGCGGTCAGTATGAGTATTAATTATCTAAGGGCCCATCAGCGGTCAGTATGAGTATACATTATCTAAGGGCCATCAGCGGTCAGTATGAGTATACATTATCTTAGGGCCATCAGCGGTCAGTATGAGTTTACATTATCTAAGGGCCATCAGCGGTCAGTACGAGTATACATTATCTAAGGGCCATCAGCGGTCAGTATGAGTATACATTATCTAAGGGCCATCAGCGGTCAGTACGAGTATACATTATCTAAGGGCCATCAGCGGTCAGTATGAGTATACATTATCTTAGGGCCATCAGCGGTCAGTATGAGTATACATTATCTAAGGGCCATCAGCGGTCAGTACGAGTATACATTATCTGAGGGCCCATCAGTGGTCAGTATGAGTATACATTTTCTAAGGTCCCATCAGTGGTCAGTATGAGTATACATTATCTAAGGTCCCATCAGCAGTCAGTATGAGTATACATTATCTAAGGTCCCATCAGCGGTCAGTATGAGTATACATTATCTAAGGTCCCATCAGCGGTCAGTATGAGTATACATTATCTAATGTCCCATCAGTGGTCAGTATAAGTATACATTATCTAAGGTCCCATCAGCGGTCAGTATGAGTATACTTTAGGGCCTATCAGCGGTCAGTATGAGTATACATTATCTAACGTCCCGTTAGCGGTCAGTACAAGTATACATTATCTAACGTCCCATCAGTGGTCAGTACAAGTATACATTATCTAACGTCCCATCAGTGGTCAGTACAAGTATACATTATCTAAGGGCCCATCAACGGTCAGTATGAGGTTACATTATCTAAGGGCCCATCAGCGGTCAGTATAAGTATACTTTAGGGCCTATCGGTGATAAGTATGAGTATACATTATCTAAGGGCCATCAGCAGTCAGTATGAGTATACATTATCTAAGGTCCCATCAGCGGTCAGTATGAGTATACATTATCTAAGGTCCCATCAGCGGTCAGTATGAGTATGTATTATGCCAGGCAAATCAGTCTTTCGTTATTATCACACATTGATTGAGAATGAAGGAAATTGAAACATCAACAAATGTAAATTGTTAGAGAAGTGAAAAAGAAGTGAATGAGAAGCAGCTTGTTGCTATCCTCTAACTCCTTTAAATAAGCAGACGCCTGTGCACCTGAGGATCAATAGCAAAAGAACCAACTACATTAATAAATAATACGTTGACATACTTGAATATGGCGCCAAACTGAGTAGACGTTAGCTGCGGCCGGCTCCACAAAATATACGTGTACCTGGGTTAAACTTGCATTACGAACAACACTAGTTGAATGCCTGCTTGTTAAACCTTCAGAGACAATATATACGTGGATTTTGTGACTCATAAACTCAATTACATGGAAATATCCGAGGATATAACTTACAAACAAGTGATATTATGCCGCCCAAACACTCAAGGAAGCCTGGGTCAAGTTCAAGGACAGACACCAGTATAAACAATAACAACGCGCCTACCAAAACAAAGCATGACTCGGACTCGGACCAAGAGGAGCATGTTGAGGACGGGGTTGCTGCTAAAGACATTGAAGAACTTCCTGATCGTGAGCTTTTAATAAAGATACTAAAGAACCAAGAATCAGCTAGTAAAAGTTCTGATAAGAAGTTTTCAAAAATTGAAAAATCGTTGAAAACAAATCAAGCAACATTTGAAAAACATGTTAGTGAAAATCATGACGACCTGACGAAAATTAGGGAAGAGATCCAGGGCAACAAGAACGATCTAACGAAGCTAAATGAACGATTAGATAAAATAACCAAGGATCTGGAGAAAAGTAACGCTCAGGTAGAGGACTTAAACCTTACTCTTAAAGCAACACAAGAGGAATTACGGGTGAAGTCAAAGGTACTGAACAAACTAGATACCAAATACATGAAGGATGAGGCGGAGGAAAGCAGGAAAACGATTGTGATCGATGGTATAGGGGAGAGAGACTTCAAGAGACCTAAACAAGTAGTTGAGAAATTGTTCAAGGATTTAGAGATAGATATTCAAGAAAGAGATATCATCATGGCGTATCGCATAGGCTCCCTTAATGCGGGTATAGCAAGGCCAAGATCCATCAAGGTACAGTTTGCAAACGGAAACTTTAAGGCTAATATCTTTAAGAATATCGAAAAGTTGGGTAGAATTGAAGACTGGAGGGGGGTCAGGATTTCAGATGCGCTTTCCCCAAAGGAATTACGACAGCAAGGTGACTTAAGAAGCATATATGCTTTTGCCAAGGGTAAAGGATTGGATGTGAAAATACGAGGAAAGGCACTAGTGATTGATGGCCTACGTTACACTCACCAGGATATTTTTAAACTACCTCATGGACTCAATATGGAAGATGTCAAAACCATTGAAGTAGAAGACGGGATAGCCTTCCAATCAAGTTACAGTTTTCTCAGCAATATGTATCCGTGCACGATCAAGGATGATGGGCTAACATATCGATCAGCTGAGCATTTTTATTCGGTGCAGTTTGCAAAATACCACGATAGGCAAGATATAATAAATGATATTTTGATGGCTGAGGACGGCTATGAAGCCAAGAACTTGATCAAGGGTATTAAGGTTAAACCAGGCTGGCACGAGGTTAAGGTACAAGTTATGAAAAGGATAATACAGCTGAAATTCGAGCAGAATGACAGTCTCCGCGAAAAACTTCTCAAAACCAAAGGATACCTCTATGAGGCTACCAGGGATACCGAATTCGCATGTGGAATGTCTTTGTCACAAGCAAAGTATATCAAAAAAGGAAACATCACGGGCAAAAACATTCTAGGTTCAATCCTAGGTGACTACAGGGACTCAATTATAGGGTAATTCAAGAAACTGTTATTGCCTTCTGACAAGTTGAATTACTGTTGTATAAATAAGTGATTACCAATTGAGGGATTGTGCTATGTTGTGGGAGCAATGATGCGTGAATAGTAATGTCAATTGCCCAATTCAAAGTAACATACTGACCCTGTTTTCTGGCTGAATGCCTGGGCCACAGTGTTTATTGATTCATTGGATACGTAATATAATAACTGCAAGAGTTTTACTGATACTGCTTTTCGAATTTAAGTTTTAAATTGAGTTGAAATTGTAATAGAGTAGGCTTACAAATTGGATTATTCTTAAAATATTTAAGAAGCTGTACACGAGGTAAAAATTATATATGAGAGCATTTTGCCGTAGTTTTATGTTTACTTTGAAGGTAAATTGCTTCTGACAAGCTACTGGAGGCATGTTGAGCCGATTCCAGATTATAGAAAATTATTATAATATATACATTGAGAGCTGGACTTGTGTTATACTGATGGAATTAATAGCAATCAGACTTAATGAATGTATAACTTAGAGGAATTATTTCATGGAAGGGGTTTACATGTTGGGCATATTAATATTAGGAGTTTAATGAATAAATGGGAATTATTCAAATCGCATTTTATGTCTAGTCATTTGGATATAATAGGACTCTCTGAGACGTGGCTGACTAGTAAAATTACAAATAACCTTTTTGAGCTATCAAATGAATATGATTTTATACGAAATGATAGAAATTGGAATGACAATGCAACTAATGAAACCAAACGAGGAGGTGGGGTAGGAATATTTATAAAGAAGAATCTCAACTACTCAGTAACGTCTTTTAATAAATATAATCGTAGCTGTTGTGACATTGAATGTCAATGGTTAACTATCTCACATCCAAACTCCAAACAAATAATTATTGGAAATTTATATAGACCTCCGGCAGGAGATGTTCAAAACTTCATCAATACCCTAGAAGAATTTCTTATAGATATGCAACTAGGAAACAAGGAACTAATTTTAATGGGCGATTTTAATATTGATTTTATGGAAAAGAATAATGTCAATACAACCAAATTGAAAGACTTGATTAAGCCGTATGGGCTAAGGCAACTGATTGACAAACCAACTCGTTATTCAAGTGTTAAGAATAGTTGCATTGATCTATTTATTACTAATTCAGATCGAATCAAAATGTCCATGGTTTGTGATATAAATATTAGTGATCATGAAGTTATAGTATTAACTAGGAAAAAAGTCACTGTAAAGAAACCCAAATGCTCATTTACTGGTCGTAGCTATAGAAATTATAATAAACGGTTATTTCAAAGGAGCATTATGGAGGCTGATTGGTCTGCTTTTGACAATAATAATAATGTAAATGAGAAGTGGAACGAATTGCTACTAATTATACGCAAGGTTATTGATGATATGTGTCCATTAAAGAATTTTAAAATTAAGAAAGTCAAAGAACCATGGCTATCTCCCCAATTAATTGAATTGATTAAAGACAAGGATGAGGCATTGAAGCAAGCTAAAAATGACCAGGATCCCAACTCATGGAAGACAGCAAGAACCTTAAGAAATAATTGTACTAATAGACTTAAACAAGCACGTGCTGATTTTATTAAGGAAAATTTGGAAAATAATATTAATGACTCTAAAAAATTCTGGAAGAATATTCAAAAATTAATACCATCTTCAAAAAAATCAAGTGATACGGATTTTAATATTTTTGACAAAACTGCTGATACATATGTGAAATCAGAAAATACAGCGGCTTTTATTAATGATTTCTTTGTAGATATAGGACCATCCCTGGCTGCCAAACATAATAAGCAATGGGATTACTACGGACAAGAAGTAGAGTGTAGTCTTAATATTTTCTCAACAGATCCTGACGAGGTATTACAAATTTGTAAAAAATTGAATATTAACAAGTCATCTTGTATAGACCATCTGTCAACAGAGATTTTACGTGATGCTTTTCTAGTAATACCAGATAAGTTAAGCATTTTATTTAATCTGTCATTCAAATTGGGTAAGGTTCCTAACACCTGGAAAATAGCCAAAATAACTCCTTTGAAGAAAGGTGGTAATCCTGAAGATGCGAATAACCTTCGACCAGTCTCATTATTACCAGTTATTTCCAAAATAATTGGGAAAATAGTACATAGAATTACATACAACTATTGCACAGATAATAATCTACTTAATAAAAAACAAGGAGGATTTAGACCGAATTATTCTACTTGTCAAACAACTGCCTTGTTTATAGATGATATCTACCAAGCAATGAATAATAATGAATTTACAGTAGCCACATATATTGATGCAATGAAGGCTTTTGATTCTGTAAACCATGATATATTACTCAAAAAATTGAATAAGTTCGGAATTAGAAATAAGGCATATGACTGGTTCGAGGATTACTTATTTGAGAGATATCAATGTGTAAAGGCTAATGATATTGTCTCAGAGATGAGGTTAATACATGCTGGTGTACCACAAGGTAGTGTGTGCGGGCCACTGCTCTTCTTAATATATATAAATGATTTATGTAATGCAATACAATATACTAATATTTCCCTTTATGCAGACGATACTGTACTCTTTGTTAGACACTCAGACTTGAATGAGGCTTTTAGACAAATGCAAATTGATCTTAATAATTTAGATTTATGGTGCTCAAAAAATAAGCTAACTATCAACAATAAAAAAACTAAATACTGAGTCTATGGAATGAACTCTAAAATCAAGAAAAGTCGAAATACAGATTGTATATTATCCCTGAGTAATAAGAGGCTAGAAAGAGTCTGCTCATATAGATATCTGGGCTTTGTGCTTGATGAACACCTAAATTTCAATAGACATGTAACTGATTTATGTAGGTTAGTAAATCATAAATTATATCTGTTATCATGCATGAGGAAATATTTAACTAAAGCAGCTAGCATCTCAATTTTTAAGACTATGGTATTGTCGCTTATTGAATATGGTGATGTGATTTACACTGGTACTACATGGAAAAATATTGATAAAATCCAAAAATTGTTTTATAGAGGATTACGAATATGTCTGGGTGATGGGCTCTACCATACTAAATTTGAATTGTGTAGGGAATGCCATTTGGCTCCACTTGATGTTAGAAATAAGAATCACTTATTACTATTTATGCATAAGATGAAAAATGATGTCTCATTACTTAAACCAAAAATTAGGAATACTAGATTACATGATGCACCTGTTTTTAATGTATACAAACCAAACAATGAGAGAGCTAAATTGAATGTGTTGTACCGTGGCGCATTGGCATGGAATGATCTACCATCCGAGAAAAGGAATATGACATATAAAGACTTTAAATTGTGTACTAATAATCTTATGAAAAATTAAATTGTATAGGGTTGTATTTTTAAACAAAGCATACTTACTATTATGATTGTCTGACATGACCCAATAGTCCATGATACTGTATTACCAGTTTTAGTCTGATTGTAAAAGAATATTTTGTTCTATTGTACCAGCTCTATGTACATATATCTTAATTTGTCTTAAGCATTTATACAATTGATTATATTCTTAACTGTGGAAATCACTTTTGTGATGTATTATATAGACAATCAATTTTAGCAAGCATGATATACATGCTACGCAGGCACTAAATGTAAACAAGTGCTTTTGCACTTATTTATTGTCTGGATAAATAAACGAATTTAAAAAAAAAAAAAAAATACACTTCTCAGTACGATATATAGATAATTGATTATTTCTAGTTTCAAGGTGTGACGCCTGTATAATTATCAAAGAAATGATTTCCTTTTGTAGGGAGAGTGCATACATAGATGGAGTTAGATAAAGATAAACATGTCACATAATTTAACTTTTAATTTAAACATCTATAGACGAACAATGTATACTATTGTTTCATTCATTATGAGATATTTGACGCGCCTGGAAGAACATTCATGTACTTACATAAAGACGCAATACACTCATTTTGAAATACATGTAATTCCTGCTTCTCTCTTCCAGGGGGCGTGATGCGGTGGGAGCAGCAGTGTCGGTTCCGGCACCTGACCACCCGGATGTACCTGGTGATCCACAACAAGCGGGTGGTGCTGACCAAGGACAGCAGTGACCCGGCCACCGTCTTCAGGCTCCACCCGGTCATCAAGGTGAGGGGCCGTCCATAGATGATGTCACACACCAGTCAGTGTCCAGTGTGACCGGTGTGAGGGTTGGGGGTTGGGGTGAGGGTTCCTAAAGCGGGTGGTGCTGACCAAGGACAGCAGCGACCCGGCCACCGTCTTCAGGCTCCACCCGGTCATCAAGGTGAGGGGCCGTCCATAGATGATGTCACACACCAGTCAGTGTCCAGTGTGACTGGTGTGGGGGTTGGGGGTTGGGGTGAGGGTTCCTAAAGCGGGTGGTGCTGACCAAGGACAGCAGCGACCCGGCCACCATCTTCAGGCTCCACCCGGTCATCAAGGTGAGGGGCCGTCCATAGATGATGTCACACACCAGTCAGTGTCCAGTGTGACCGGTGTGGGGGTTGGGGGTTGGGGTGAGGGTTCCTAAAGCGGGTGGTGCTGACCAAGGACAGCAGTGACCCGGCCACCCGGTCATCAAGGTGGGGCACAGTGAAAATGTTAAGGCCGCAGCATGCGCCCTGGGCTCAATAAAATCTTAAATGAGGCCATGGAAAATTCAACATATCAAATGGATCCAATATGGCATATTTCTGTGAAAGTATGTCTCAATCGATCTAATGGGAAGTTCGTTATTGTCATATCCAAATTTCTTCTAACATTTCACTGTAACTGTAAGGGCATCTCAATCATGCCAGAATGCATTCATTTTATAGAAAGTATAAATTTGCATTCACTGTATGCATTATTGATTAAATATGGGAACTATTGATAATTCCTAAGTTCCTCCATATTATTGTGACGTTCTCTGGTAAGTCGGGGTTGCCGATTCTTACGACAGAGGAACGTGGGGGTTGTTCGGGTCTCGGGGCGGACGGGGAATCCGGGCCAAGAACCGAGATGTGTTTCTAGAGTCGTGCCTCGCGCACGAGGGGGGGCTGAGCGAATCGATCGGCACTCGATGTCGACGGAGGACTGCGGGGGAGGGAAATTATGGTAGGGGTACGGGTCGGCCGGGGGGCGGTCCACCCCTGAGTTCCGGTCCGCGGGGGCGACGGGCCGACGGTCGCCTATTGTTTGGTAGCGTGGGGCCGAGCACGCCGCGCCCTCGTCCCCGCGGACTTCGCTCCCTCGTTCCGCTCCCCATGTCTTCGTACCATACTACGCCTCGGTTTCCGGTACTACTTCGGGCCTTCGTGCCCTACTTCGTTCCCTCGTTCCTCGTTCTTCGGGCCTTCGGGCCCCTTACCCTATGTTTCGACTACCTATCTCGGACTTCGGCTGTTTTGTCCTAACTTCGGCTTAATTACTCTATTCGGCTCATCTTTAGTGGTTGTTTCAGGAAAGAGGACACGTCTGGACACCAGGAGAACTGTTAAAGAACTCTGTTTATTCGGGCCTCACCGCCCCTTTATATACTAGAGAGGTCAGCCCTGATTGGCTGCTTTCGGTCACGTGACCTACAACTGACGTCACTTCCGGTTTATATATTCCGTTTCCGGTTTACATTTCACTTCCGGTTTACATATTTCCGGGTTTCGTTCCATTACGTTTTCGTTATTCGTTCTTTACATATTCGTTATTCGTTCTTTACATATTCGTTCTTTACATCTATTTCGTTCTTCGTTCTTTACATATTCGTTATTCGTTCTTTACATATTCGTTCTTTACATCTATTTCCATTATTACCTTATTTCTATTATTTTAACCTCTATGTATTTTGGCTGAATAGCCGTTCATCACACCCTCCCGCACCTTCTTGAAAGGTGGGAAAACACGTTATACAAAATTTCAACACAGTTCATACAGCAACGACAACAGAACATACTCTAGAACCAGAAACATTTCAATCCTACGCTCCTTATCGGCAGAGGAGGAGGTGTCACCCTCTGTCCTCCCCGGTCTACTTCGGAGGGCCCCCGGGGCCTATCCGGCTAATTATTATTTCTCTTCTTTCTTCGTTTTTCTTTCTTCGTTTTTCTCTCTTCTTAATAAAAGTTCATATAATTCGTTTTTATATATCTTAGTCTCTTTTTATCTTCGTCAGAGTTCTCTTATCCTTGATCTATTTAGGACCTCCTCTTTTTCTCGTCTTTAGGATGAGCGAGCCGGTCATGGCTCTCCCACCCGGGACTGGGGATCGGTCGTGACCCCGTCGCCCCCGCTCCTCTCCTCCGGGCTCCATTTACTTAGCCCCTCGGCGCGTTTTTCCTCGCCTTTTTTACCCTCATTAGGACAGAGGGACCGGTCGTGGTCCTCCTGCCCGGGGCCATGGGTCGGTCGTGACCCGCAGTGCCCCCGTTCCCTTCGTTTTTCGTCGTCCAGATGTTCTCCCCTCGTTCGGGTGGAGAATCGGTCGCGACTCTCCCACCCAGAGGCCAGGGTCGGTCGTGACCCTTAGTCCTCTCGACCCTCGGTCCGTTCTACCGTCGTCCAGACGTTCTCCGTTGTTTTTGGGTAGAGAATCGGTCGTGGTTCTCCTACCCGGTCGGTCGTGACCCCTCGTTCTTCCGTAACTGTTACTCTTCTCTGCGTTCTCTTAGGTGATGATGATGATTTTAAGGATGAGTTGAAGAAGAAAGACTGAAGCTTTTGTGGATAGAATGTTCTTTTTGGACTTCGCACCCTCGGTCGCCTCGGCATTCAGAGCCCCCCAGTGACTTTTTCACGGTTGGCAAGGACAACATGTTCGAGCCAAAGGCCAAGGTACCCAAAGAAGAAGATGGCGTTGTATGTGGAAAGGAACTTAACTTCATTCATTAAAGCTTAGAGTGGAAGCTTCAGCAGACGACGTCGCGGGTTTCGTGCTACTTGTCACGGTGAAGCTTTGAGATGGAGTTCGGGTGAAGGTGAGACTGAGAAGATTAGAATCATTAATTATCGATGAAGTGTCCGTTTTCCGTACAGGAACTGAAGTTTGACTTTTACGACACATGTCCTCGTGGTTAACCCAGCATCAAGATGTTCCGTCCTCGACCACGTCGACACATTTGAAGATTTCAGGATTTCAGAAAGAGATGTCGGAGAGAGTCCACCATAGTAAAGTATTTCCGTCACCGTTCCGGGCCCAAGTGGCATGACAACAACCGGAACGGAGACCTGATTAAGAAGATAATTTTGATGAAGTTTCTTTTTGATGACAGGAGCCGGTGCCTCTCATCCCTCCCCCCCCCCGTAAGCAACGGCAGGAAGACAGTCCTCTTTGGGGCGAGAGGGAGGCTCCTTCGTTCTACTGATGAGATGATTTTCCTAAGAAGAGGATTCCTGTTTCGGGCACTCGGGCCCTCGTTCGTTTCCTAGGCTCTCGGGCCTCGCTCCGCTTACTAAGTTTTTCTCTTCGTCCTCCCGGAGGACCGTGCTTATAGACGATTTTCGTAAGACTGTAATACCAACAAATAGTTCGTTAATAGAGGTAAGTTTAAGATCCGGTCTGGTTTGATTTTGGAGTAAGGCCACAGTCGTCCACGGTGCCATGTCACATTGCATGGAGACACTATGCCTATGACGAACGCCGAGACAACAGCTCCGAGCCGTTCCGGGCTGCTCCTAGGTACGACGGTTCGAAGTTGGTAAGTTGAAGATATTAGTGAGAAGGAGAAGAAGAAGCCGTAGAAAGTGAAGATGGACGACATCAACTGGGACCTGCACCCAACGTCAACGTCTGAGATCCGGAACGGGCCCATTCTCAATAAAATAGCATATATAGAGAAGAACTCATCCGATGTCGAACTCCAAGAAGGATCGCTCCTCGTCGCTCTTTGCAGACCTCTTGATTTGTCTATCGAGGCATCCGCAGCCGACGTTCCAAGCACCACCTCCCTGTATATTGCAAAGATTACTTCCCTATATGTTTCAAAGACTATTTTGTTTCGTTCCTTGGGAAGAAGACATCAGGAAATACGACATGGAAGGAGTCTCTGTCGTTACAGCAGGTAAGAGATTAATATAAGTTTTAGTAAGTCTATTAAATTTTTTCGTTTCTCGTTCATGTATTGTTTTTACTATATATTACGGTCGGTCACGAGCCAGGGCCCCTAAGTTATCGTCCCTGCTCGTGCCTTGGTCCTCCGGGAGACATCTACGACTCGCCGCAATCCTTTCACGACTCGCTGCATCAACTCTGGCACGATAAAACCAGCATTCAGGTCGAGAAGTTCCATTTTGCCGCTCTTCGTATGCGGTAAGAGGCTGAAGACAAGGAAACTCAGAAGATGATGGTACATGAATCCGGGTTCATCCACATTCTGATCGATCCATCCAAAATCAAGAAGACAAAGTTGCAGGAAGTAGAAGTGCCGCTAGAGGACAGAGGTCGTCTCTTCCTCGCCTCCAGATCGCTCAAGGCAGCGCGGGAGAAGGGTTTTCAGTCTTGGCCCGCGCCAGCCTTTCCTCCAGCGGCGAGTCGCCGGCCCACCGGTACCTTATTTACCCCGGCACGACCGTCGACTCAAAGACTACAATGACAACACTATCCGTCCATTCTGATTTCCTTTCCTCGATTCCGCCTCCCAACTTTCACTCTCGCTCCCGGGCCACCCGGCCCGTTATCCATTTCCGCGACCGGACGATCCCGTTCCACCTGCTCGGTCCCAACCAACGCAGCGGGCTCTAGGGAAGAAGAGGAACAGCTACAAACTTGTTTTTCCTCCTAGCGCCTCCTTCCGTCCCGTATTCGCCCCGCAGGCTTGGTAAGTTCATTCCAGTCATGG
Source organism: Lepidonotus clava (assembly GCA_936440205.1). Lineage (NCBI taxonomy): Eukaryota > Metazoa > Annelida > Polychaeta > Phyllodocida > Polynoidae > Lepidonotus > Lepidonotus clava. The sequence goes on from OW387148.1 coordinate 3,160,476, forward strand.
ACCCTCCAGCTCGCTGATTACACTCAACACCTCCTAACACATGTGGTTTCGTTCACTTCCGCAAGAAGGTTCCCATAAAGAAACTAATAAGAATAAATTAAGATAAGAATGTTCGAGCCCGCCAGTCCGTTCCCGATGAGTTTAAGTAAAGTTTTCGGGCCCGTCCAGCGGTCTCCAGGAGAGTCTTTTATCCAGGCTTCGGCCTCCTGTGCGGCTCAGGTACCTCCGCCTCGGCCCGGTTCTCTCCCTGGGGGTTTGACACTATGGGTGAGGAGCCAACGCCCCGTAATCCCTCCCCACCCGACTCGCGACGCGCCATCTTCCGCCTCTGGTTCCGTCGCGCTGTTTTTCTTCCGTGCAAGACCTCGAGCAGCATCTACTTCACCCTTCTTCTTGGCGCCGGATCGGCAGCAACAGTCTTTCCTCCCTAGCGGGGAGCTCGAGAAGCTGATCCACCATTCCGCTCTGTTTTTCCGCCTCTCTTGTCGCCTTCAACAAGTCATCCAGTTGATCCTCGTTTTTGTGCATCACTAGGGTCTGAGCCAATTGGACGGTCCGGTTGTGTTCGTTAACTAGCTGGTCGACCCCCGGGAACTCCCTGGTCAACGGCCCCAGTGCCGCCGTCGGGAACTGCGCCATCGCTTCTTCAAATGTCTCTGGCTTGCGGCCCGTTTCTAGTGCCATCAGGAACGCCATAGACGCCGAAGCCATTGCTCTTGTCTTGGCCGTCATTCCTCGCACCTCCCTTGGGGGCCACGTCAGTTGCACCTGAATGGCCTTTTCCGCGTCCCAGTCCCGTACCGCTCGCGCCGTCACCGGAAAGTGTCCCTGTAAGACCTGGTGAACGGCCTGTGTCCGTAATAACTTGAGTCTCGGTGTTTCCCTAGATGGTCCTGCCGTCGGCATCTCCGTTCCTATAGACCCGAACACTGAATCCGCTCCCGACTCGTCCAATTCTTGTTTCTCCGGCTCGTATCCTCTGGTCTCGGTCTGCCCCAACTCCATGTCCTCTGAATCTTCCACCTCCGCGTCCATGGACTGGGCAGCCGGTATTTGTAATCTGTGTATCACAACCCGCGGTTGTAGCGCCCGCCCGTGTTTATCCTCGTCCTTGAGTGGGGTATCCGGTCCTGGCGGCGATCCCATACGTTCGGGCGACGGTGGTCCCGGGGTCTCGTCCGACCCTTGCGACCCGAAAAACGAGCTCCCCAAACTGGCTCGAGTCAGGTGTCTCTGGCGTGTCTGGTGCTACCGTAATGTCTCTCATTCGTTTCAATCCTGGGGGCGGCACTATCGGCTGCTTACATACCATCTTCTCCAGGGGTGAATCTGCTTTCGTCGGGGTAGGGGTAGAGAACAGCGGCTGTGTCGAGGCCGTCGACGCCGTGTCCTCCGGCCTGGCCGCATGCCGAACATACTTTACTTTCTCCACTCGCCCCGACGGTTTGAGTCCCTGCCTTTCTGCCATCTCGCGTAGAAACCTCCCTAGGTACAATGCTTCTCTTTCCACCAGCCGGCCTCCCTGTGCTTCCCGAATGCTGTCCTCCAGCTCTCGGTCGGATCTCGCCTCATGGTAACCCCTGAACGATCCCTCCCGGTTCATTGTTCCTTTTAAATACCCGGGGTACCTCGGGTGTCGTGATTCGTATATCACCGATTTCTTATGAACTGTCATCATAGTAAATTGTGCGTCGCTACAAGGTGGTTCTAGTCCCGTGGTCCGTCTGACTCCTGTCGAGGTCTCAGGCTGTGATGGTCCCAGCTCTCCCGTGCTGCTAGACTCAGCGATAATCAAAGACCGATCGCTTCGGGCCGACATACTCCTGCCTGACTCCGACTGGTCCGAACTCGTTCCCTCCTCCAATTCTCTCGGGACTTTCTTGACCTTTTTCCACTTCTTCTTTCGCGACGGCTCCTCCGTCGGGCATCCCTGCGTCGGGGGCCTCTTGAAAGCGAGCGGCTCCTCTTCTTCTTTGACTTTCGGTCGTTGGTCGTCGGACGAGCTCACCAATTCCACCACCTCAGCCCCCGGTGGTATTCCTGAGCAACCCGGCTTCGGGGTGGGTGTGGATGTCCGTCCTTTTCCTCTGCCTGGGAGTCCTCGTCCTCTCGGTTCCCGTGGTTCTCCCTGGGCGTTTAACTTCTTAATTCGGCTCTGTACTAACCCTGATATTTGGTCTGGTGTCAGGAGTGGTTTCGGGTTGACCACGGCCCGGCTCGCGCTTCGCGGCGACTCGGTGTCTTCCTTCCGTACTCCTTTCGCGGCCCTCCGAGGGGAACGACGCGTGGGTGTTGATCGTTCCGCCACCTCGGCCAGGGGTCCCTTCCCTGCTGCTTTGGCTGCTTGGGCTCCCTCGCCGGCCTCGTCGGCCTCTGATCCTTCTTCGGTTGCTACCTGCTCCAGCTGCTCGGCGTCGCTGTCCTCGGATCCTCTCGACGCCCTCGGGTAGTAAGGGATGCGGATCTGCCGTCGCGGCCTCTCCGGTGCCTCCTTATCCACCGCCCTCTCAGGGGGTTGAAACCCCTCCGGATGGCGCACCGCGTAGTCCCGCTCCATGTTGGCTACCCGGGCCGCCGTTTCATCCCCAGTAGCGAAACTGGTGTACGGCGGTCGTCCTTTCGGGTCCAAGGCGAACGCCGCAGCATACTCCAGCCTCAGAAGGGGGTCTTGCTTCGGCATCCCCCTCTGCAGGTTCCCTTCGTGTGAGTCCGTCATGTGCTTCCTCCAGTCCTGGTGTGTCGAATAGGCTCGACTCGAACACACCGGGCACATGTAGTACTGCTTCCGTAATCCATCGTGCTGGCCTTTAATATGCTTGGCCAAGTGCTTAAACTCCTTTCCGTGACAATGTCCTTCCCAGCACTGTCCGCTCATCGTGTCTGTTTTCCGGGCTTTCGGGGCTCGTTCCAATCCTGAAGCTCGTCCCGTCAGCCGTTTCCGTTTTTGTCTCGTGGTGATGCTGCTCGTCTCGCTTCTCTGCTTTTCTTCTTGTTTTCTTCTCCTTAGCTCAGTCTGCTCGTCTGCGATTCGATGAATCCTGGTCGGCTGACCAGAATGACCTGCTCCGGCGAGCGCTCTGCCTTTTATAGCCGCCGCAGGCGGAAGTGGGCGTGGCCTGCACTAGCGACCCCTAGCGTCAGACTCACCATCCACTTCTACGGTGGCGCCCCCTACTATTTTCCGGTCCCCGGGGCCCGCTGCTGGTCACCGCCTCGCCTGTTTTCTTTACCTCGCGGCCCTTCGCTCGTCCACGCGTTTTTCCTAGGCCTTTTATTGCCCCACCGGACGCCCTCGGTCCTTTCATCCCTCGTCGCCTTTTCTTGCCTTTTTCATCTTGGCCCTCACAGTGCTTCCGCACACTTCCCGGAGAACACAGGGGCTCGGCGTTATCATCTCTTCGCCGCCGCCCCGTTCTCTTTATCCTCTTTTACTCCTTTTACGACCTACTTTAAAGCCCGTCCTCGTTTCAGGCCTCGCCTTTTACAGCCGTCCGTTCGTTCCTCCGGCGTTCCCGAGAGTGCCGCATCTACTCTCCTCCGGTCTCCTGGACGCTGTAAAGCGGTATTACCAAGTCGGCATTACTTCAGAAGTCTTCACCAGCTTGCCACCGGGTCTGTCTTCTGTTGTAATCCAACCATCTTTTCCACGCTGTGGTTCCTCCGAACTGACCGGAAAGCGGCTCCGTGGGACTACTTTAGACATTCGGGCCGTCGTGGCTCCCGAACGCCGTTTTTCGTTCCAACCCCGCATTTCCCACCTATATTACATCCGCAAGAGAACCAATCTTCAGCTAGGTAGCGAATCTCTACAGCCTAACGACCTGCACTCCTACTGTAGTGGTCAACGCACCGCCCCGACTCAATGGCCCCAGGTTGATCAGTCCTTTTTGGCCAAAGCCTTTCTGTGTAGCGCCGATTTGGTCGTTCCCTTGGTCCTCTTCCACCTGCGGAATCGAGACACGAAAACGACTTCATCACAAAAAGGGGGTACCCCGTTTCCTTACGTGCCCTAGCGCGCCCCACCCCAAGCATTTACTGTGCAGCCTCGTATCCTTGCTGGTCAGCTACCATCCAAGCTGGCGCAGCGTGTCCTCGGTAGGGTTCCAGGCGGTCCACATGGACCACCCCCCCCGGTTTCCCTCGTTTCTTCCGTACTACCACCCGTCCTCGGTCAAGCACCTTGACGATCAGTGCAGGGCCTATCCATGGAAATCGCAACTTCGTTCCTTTGTCCCTATCCACTACCGTATCGTGCACCCAGACCAGTTCTCCGGCGTGGTATTCCCGCCGAGTCACCTTCCCATCGTACTCGTGTTTCTGATGGATGGCGGCTCGTTTCAGCCCCGTCCGGGCCTCCCGATAGGCCGCGACTAGCCCTTCCTCCAGGCTTTCCACATAGTCGCTTACCCGTCGGGGTTCCTCCTCTGGTCCTAGAGGTCTCCCATAAATCGCCTGTCGCGGCATCATGGTCTGTCGGCCCAGCATCATCATATTCGGTGTCACTCCCGTGCTGGCTTGCGGCGTTGCTCTATAACTCATCATCACGAGCGGGACCATCTCGTCCCATTCCCGACCCGTCGCTCGGCAGCTGGCTTTCAAACAACACCCCAAAGTACGGAAACTTCGTTCTATGTACCCGTCACTCCTGGGGTGGTACGGCGTCGTTCTTGTTTTGTGTATCCCGAATAGTGCACAGACCTGAGCCACCACCTCGGATTCGAAATTCGTGCCTTGATCCGAGTGTAGTTCCCGAAACGCGCCGTACCGTGCTACTACTTCTTCAACCAGTTTGTTCGCCACTGTCGTTGCCTTTTGATCCGGGATCGGGAAACACTCCAACCATTTGGTGAAATAGCATCCCACCATCAGGCAATACTTATTTCCTCGTTTGGTGACTGGGTACGGGCCCGAAACATCCATGGCCAGCCGTTCCATCGGCTCCCCCACTATGTACTGATGTAGCGGCTCCCGTCTTCCTCTTCCCTTTTTCAGCAACGCGCAATCACATTCTCGACATTCCTTCCGCACGTCTTCCCGGAGTCCCGGCCAGTAAAACCCTTGTTCCAACAGGGCCGTCGTCCTGGCGACTCCTAAATGCGCTCCTGCCGCGCCTCCATGGTATTCCCTTACCAACTTGGCCCGTTCCCCTCGGGGAACGACCAACTGGTTCCTCCAACCATGTCCTTCTAGTTCCCAGTACTTCCGATGCAGCACGCCATCCCTGAGGCTTAATCGTTCCCATTGCCTCCATAGGATCTTTGTTTCCCGGGATTCCGGAGATATGGCCTCCCAACCTGGCCGGTCCGCATCTTTTTCCATCCGTGCGACAATCGGCCCTATATCTCGATCCCTCCTCTGCGCTGCTCTCATCTCCTGCGGGGACCATCCGGGCTCGTACCCCCGGGCCCGCGTCACTACTCTCACTTTTTCGGTATTCTCGTGCTCCTCTCCACATTGTTTGCACGGATACCGGGACAACGCGTCAGCGTTCCCATGCTTCCTGCCCGGTCGGTGTTGGAACGACACATCATGCGAGTCGATAATCTCAATCCACCGAGCAGCCTGCCCCATCGGTTCCTTACTTCTCTGCAGCCAACTGACCGCGCTGTTATCCGTCCGGACTATCACGCGTTGACCATAGATGTAGCACCGAAAATGCTTCAAAGCTCGCACCACCGCCAACAGTTCTTTCCGCGTGGTGCAATACTTTCGTTCGTTTGACTCCAGGGTTTTGCTCGTGTAAGCTATCACCCGTTCCTCCCCTTTCTGCTCTTGCGATAGCACGGCTCCCGTTCCCACGTCACTGGCGTCTGTGTCAAGCCACCATTGTCCTTCTTCCTCCGGGAATCCCAACACCGGGGCCTCCGTTAGCGCCTTCTTCATCGCATCAAATGCCTCTTGTCGTCTCGCGCTCCACACGAATGGTTCCTCCTTCGTTGCCAATTCATACAAGGGGGCAGCCAACTCCGTGAAGCCGTTTATATGCCTTCTGTAGTACGAACATAATCCCACGAAGGCTCGTACCTCGTGGAGATCCCGCGGGACCGGCCACTCGGTTACTTGCCGACACTTTTCGGGGTCGGGTTCGATCCCGTTGAACGAGACAACGTGCCCCAAGAACGGAATCTTCTTCTGGAACAGCTTACATTTTCGCGCCTTTAACTTCAGTCCTGCAGCGTTCAGTCGGTCCAGAACCCGTACCAATCTTTCCAGAGTCACTTTAAACGTTGGTCCAAAGACCAGTATGTCATCCAAGTATACCAGACACTCCTCCCACACGATTCCTCTGAGGATTCTTTCCATCAGTCTCTCGAAGGTGGCTGGGGCGTTCACTAGCCCGAATGGCATCACTTTAAACTCATACAATCCTCCTTGAGTCACGAAGGCCGTCTTTTCTTGGTCCTCCGGTGCCATCTCCACCTGCCAATATCCGCTTGCGAGATCCAGACTGCAGAAGAATAGGCTTCCTCCCAAAGTGTTGAGGCTGTCCTCTATCCGCGGGAGCGGATAGGCGTCCACTTTCGTAGCCTGGTTCAGTTTTCGGTAGTCAATACAGAACCTCGTTCCTCCGTCCTTCTTTTTGACTAGAACGGTCGGGCTACTCCACGCACTCCCGCTCTCTTGGATAATCCCTAAATTTAACATATCCTCCACCAGTGCTCGTTCTTCCTCTCTCCTGGTGGCCGGATACCGTCTGACCCTCTGCTTGATCGGCATCTGATCCCCCGTTTTAATTCGATGTTGTACTAAATCTGTCCGTCCTAACTCATGTTTCGAGGTCGCAAACATTTGTTCCCGGGCCATGATGGCTTTCTCCAGCTCTTCGCCCTCCTTCGTGGTCAGGTCTTTCTTAGCCTCCCCTATCATTTCAACGAGCGCTCCTGGGGGTTCCTTTGCTTCACTTCCTATTCCTCGTACCTCTTGTACGAAGGTGGCTTCTCCGAGTACCCCGCCGGTTTCCAATTTCGCGCTCTCGGTCCCTCGGTTGGCCACCCAAACTTCATTTTCTTCTCCCAATGTCACCGTTCCTGGGATCACCTCCAGTCCCATAGGTAATCCAGCGCCGGTGACGACAGCCAGCTGTCCACCCTGTCTTATGTCCATTCTCGCTACTACTGTTACTCGGGTCACTTGGAGTGGGGGTATTTCCGTCGTTTTCTCGATTCGCACGACCTGTCCTCCGACGGTAACTGCCCGAATCCCATCCGTTCTTTGTTCTACTCCCGGGATTCGTTCCCCCTCTCCCTCCCCCTCGGCGGGCAGGAAGATGGCACTCGCGTGGGGCTTAACTGTCAGCCGGTATTTCACCGCGAAGTCGTTTCCCAGGATTCCTTCATCTCTACCGATGTCTGCCACCATGAACGTCCACTTCAACACGCGTGTTCCCAATTTCACTGGCAAGTTCGTGCATCCGTAGCACCGCAACGGACTACCATCTACCGAGCAGAGACGTCCTTCATATCCATCCAGTTCTTCTCTTTTTCGTCCCCACTCTCTCCAGAGGCGTTCTGACAGCAGACTGATCATAGATCCGGTATCAACCAAAAAACGGACGACACTCTCTCCCACCGTCCCGGCCACATAAAGTCCACATTCTCCCATGCCTACTACTTCTCTCGCCGCGCCCGAAGGGGGCCCCGCGCTTACTGCGACGGCGACTGTCCGTTTCCCTGACGCTGAGAACACTCTCTTGCGAAATGGCCCTTCTGGTGACAGTGATGACACTCTAAATCTTCTTTTCGCTTCTTAAACGCCTCCCTCCGGGCCGTTGCTTGTCTTCTAGCTTCCCGTTCCTCTGCCAATTCTTTCATCATCTCCTCCAACTTACCGTTCAAGGCCATGATCTGTGTATTGGCGTCCTCCTCGGGCTTCACTGCCCGCAGGAGGCGGCGTGAGTATCGTTCCTGTATTTCTACCACCTCTACCGCCTCCTCTAGTGTCTTGCATCCTTTCTCTGCACACTTCAGCTGAAGGTCTTCCCCAACTGCAGCCTGGAACGCATGTAATGCTGCTTTTTCCTGGCTAGCGTAGTCGTTGGAGAAGTAGGCTCTCGATGCCAGTCGCCGGGCATTATCAGCCAACTCCTTCGCTGTCTGGTTCTTTACACGTTTCAAGCCCGCCAACTCTTGCAGAGCATTACACGTGTCCTTCTCCTGACCGAACCTCCGGCGCAACGCATCCACCCTCGCCGAGTAACGGAGTCGTTCCCTGTCCGGGAGTCCGACAAAGTACATTCGTGCCGTTCCCGTCAGCGAGAGGAAAAGCATCGCCGCTTTTTCCTCGGCCGTCCAGCGTCCCAATGTTGCGTACTCCTCAAACTGGTTGATCCATCCTTCGAAATCCGGTTTACCGTCATACTTCTCTGGTCGTAAACTGAACTTCTTCAAACTCGCTCCTTCCTGACCGGTCTGTTGTTGTTGAGCCCGCACATTCTGCTCATCCGTCGGGGTGGACGTTCCCATAAAATTAAACTGCCTACCCATGATGGTCGTGTCCTCCCCTTTGGTCTCGGTTTTCGTACCTCCTTTCTCCTCCCCACCTTCCTTGAAGGCGACGTCAGAATCCATCTGCTCGAAGACTGCCGCAGTCGCCATGAGTATCCAATACCGATGAAACACCCAAGATCCACAAGTCCGTATGTGCCTATTTCAGCACCACCGCTGCCACCAGTGTGACGTTCTCTGGTAAGTCGGGGTTGCCGATTCTTACGACAGAGGAACGTGGGGGTTGTTCGGGTCTCGGGGCGGACGGGGAATCCGGGCCAAGAACCGAGATGTGTTTCTAGAGTCGTGCCTCGCGCACGAGGGGGGGCTGAGCGAATCGATCGGCACTCGATGTCGACGGAGGACTGCGGGGGAGGGAAATTATGGTAGGGGTACGGGTCGGCCGGGGGGCGGTCCACCCCTGAGTTCCGGTCCGCGGGGGCGACGGGCCGACGGTCGCCTATTGTTTGGTAGCGTGGGGCCGAGCACGCCGCGCCCTCGTCCCCGCGGACTTCGCTCCCTCGTTCCGCTCCCCATGTCTTCGTACCATACTACGCCTCGGTTTCCGGTACTACTTCGGGCCTTCGTGCCCTACTTCGTTCCCTCGTTCCTCGTTCTTCGGGCCTTCGGGCCCCTTACCCTATGTTTCGACTACCTATCTCGGACTTCGGCTGTTTTGTCCTAACTTCGGCTTAATTACTCTATTCGGCTCATCTTTAGTGGTTGTTTCAGGAAAGAGGACACGTCTGGACACCAGGAGAACTGTTAAAGAACTCTGTTTATTCGGGCCTCACCGCCCCTTTATATACTAGAGAGGTCAGCCCTGATTGGCTGCTTTCGGTCACGTGACCTACAACTGACGTCACTTCCGGTTTATATATTCCGTTTCCGGTTTACATTTCACTTCCGGTTTACATATTTCCGGGTTTCGTTCCATTACGTTTTCGTTATTCGTTCTTTACATATTCGTTATTCGTTCTTTACATATTCGTTCTTTACATCTATTTCGTTCTTCGTTCTTTACATATTCGTTATTCGTTCTTTACATATTCGTTCTTTACATCTATTTCCATTATTACCTTATTTCTATTATTTTAACCTCTATGTATTTTGGCTGAATAGCCGTTCATCACATTATCAAATTAAGAGTATTGAGACGGAAGCACCCTTGTTATTTCATTTCAAACTACTAGATATAAATCTAACTAGACAGAAATCGAGGAGTTATAACACAATAGCATTGTGATACCACAATAATATTGTAATCAAGGAAGAGCAGGTGCTTTGGACTTTAAAAAGTTTTATTAATTTAAAACAGATAAAAGAACGTTCACACACACAATAGTCATGATTGTCATTTCGGTACGGCCACTTCATTTAGGGTTTGGGTCCACCAAACAGTTAATGAAATACCAATATAACCATAGCTAGGAAGGTATGATTAACAACTAGATGAATGAATTCTCCATGTTTTGCCGGTTGAGTAGGAGAAGGACCAGATCGAGTTTGAGACGTTTTGCCGTATCGAGCACGTGGTGACCAACACGTGGCTGCACGCCTCGCCCGACGAGTACCACCGACGACAGATGGCCGGCCAGGAGGAGAACGACATGTCGATGGCCGGCCTCCAGTGGACCACGGCCCAGCTCAAACAGGTAGGTGACTGTCAGCTGAGACAGGGTTGGGGTACACAGGGACGGATTTAGGGGGGGGGGGCGCATGGGGCACGCCCCCCCTTTTTTTTCCTTTTTTTTTCAAGACCTTGGAGGGGTGGACGGGACCCTTTTTAATATGTGCGCCCCCTCCCCCCTTTCCAAAATTCCTGGATCCGCCCCTGGTACAATTACCAACCAACCAACCAACCAGGTAGGGGTACTGTCAGCTAAGACAGGGAGGGGGTACTGTCAGCTAAGACAGGTAGGGGTACTGTCAGCTAAGACAGGTAGGGGTACTGTCAGCTGAGACAGGGAAGGGGTACTGTCATCTAAGTCAGGGAGGGGGTACTGTCAGCTAAGACAGGGAGGGGGACTGTCATCTAAGTCAGGTAGGGGTACTGTCAGCTGAAACAGGTAGGGGTAGTGTCAGCTAAGACAGGGAGGGGACTGTCATCTAAGTCAGGTAGGGGTACTGTCAGCTAAGACAGGGAGGGGGACTGTCAGCTAAGACAGGTAGGGGGTACTGTCAGCTAAGACAGGGAGGGGGACTGTCATCTAACACAGGTAGGGGGTACTGTCAGCTAAGACAGGGAGGGGTAGTGTCAGCTGAGACAGGGAGAGGGGTACTGTCAGCTGAGACAGATAGGGGTACTGTCAGCTAAGACAGGTAGCGGGTACTGTGAGCTGGGACAGGGAGGGGTACTGTCATCTAAGTCAGGGAGGGGGTACTGTCAGCTAAGACAGGGAGGGGGACTGTCATCTAAGTCAGGTAGGGGTACTGTCAGCTGAAACAGGTAGGGGTAGTGTCAGCTAAGACAGGGAGGGGATACTGCAAGCTAAGACAGGGAGGGGGTACTGCAAGCTAAGACAGGGAGGGGGACTGTCAGCTGAGACAGGGAGGGGGACTTTCAGCTAAGACAGGGAGTGGGACTGTCAGCTGAGACAGGGAGGGGTACTGTCAGCTGAGACAGGGAGGGGTATTGTCAGGTAAGACAAGTAGGCACTGTCAGCTAAGACAGGGAGGGGGTACTGTCAGTTAAGACAGGGAGGGATATTGTCAGCTAAGACAAGTAGGCACTGTCAGCTGGGACAGGGAGGGGGTACTGTCAGCTAAGACAGGGAGGGGTACTGAGTTTCTTTTAGGTTGCATCAACTCACACAAAATTTCTGTTTTACTTGTGTAGTAGTATGATTATCAAGATTTGAAAACATTGATGTATGTAGGTGACTGTGTCTGACGAGATGCAGTATGACGACGCCTTCACCCTGCAGAAGGTGGATGAGGAGAACATCCAGGTGTTCAACTACATGGCCGGCATGGTCCCCTTCATACAGAAAGTCATCACTGAGGTAAGCATATATGTTTAACATCAAAGTGTTAACATCACTTAAAGTCATTCATAGAGAAGGTCGTAGAAAGAATGAGTGTAACATAATGGATACAACTTCATGCGGTATCCTTCATGCAGGTACAAAAATGTCCGTCATACAGAAAGTCATTACAGATGCAAGAGCATGTCCAGTAAATGTTGCATATCATTACTGCCAAGAGCCCATCTCAAGGACCCTCTGAATTTAGATGAATATAAAAAGATGCAGAGGCTAACTGAGAATCTTCATTTTTAATGTCCATAATGGCATTATGTGTTAAAGTCTTCACAGTTTAGTAACTTTTCCATATCACCCTTTACGTTGGAATTTTTTATCATATTTGTTTATTCAAAATTCATACATGATACAGTATGTTCTTCCATTGTGGTACAAATGGATTTTATACAGAACGGTAACTTAGCTAAGAATGATATAGATGGTATAAACATTGATAGATTGTATTAATTAATAATTATACTGACATTGATGTAGGTGTGATGAAGGAAACAACAAAAGTTCTTATAGAACCTTTGATATATTACCTTTTTTCTAATTATTCTAAGTATATTTTTTACACACAGGGAACATTACAGAACAACATGATGTAGTTCAATATTCAGCAACTCAAATTAGTTGCTTAAATTCTATCTTAGTCTTTGATAATATGTGATATAATGTTTTATTTTTAATCATGGTACACATCTGTTTTAATCAGAAACGTAGCGGGATGCAGCTGACCTCCAGGATCACCCAGGACATCCTCAGTGTACTCACTGAGATCAAGAAGTGGATGATTGTGGACACGGTGCCCTGCAAGATGAGGCAGAAGCTGCTCAGGAACCTTAGGGTCAGTTGAAAAAAGACTTATTTGTAATACATATTTAACTTTTCTTAAACTAAGCACTGGGTTTCAATGCTTAACATTTAATTGTGAACTACAATGGGATTATTAGATGTATGAAGGTGTAAATTGTTTGTGTTAAACTAGCTCTTTCTAGATAAATGGTTTCTTAGTTTAAAATCTTCTTCCGCGTGTAGACATTTTTATTAACGACAGAGATTCCGTTGCTCTTGTCTCCTGCTCTTTCTTCAACGTAGTTAAGCTTTTAAGAACGACGAAGGAACTCGCGTGTAGTAGGATTGTGAATTCATTATGTTCTCATTGTGTGATATAGTCGCAATATTATAGTACATTAGTGCAATTGTTTTAGGCCATTCAATGTTAATTGGATATATTGTGCAGTTTATTATGTAGACTTTTTAACGATTATTGTATACTGATGTGTGTTACCTGTATTTGCCCTTTTAGGTGGTCGAGCTGTTGGTCTCTATGCTGCAGGTGCCGGTCAGGGGAAGCCAGGACCAGGCGTAAGTTACCTTTTGAATCTATAACAATAATGACGAATTAGTCTGATAACACAGTAAATAGCCCCCAGAGATGGGTCCGTATGAATTGGATGCATTTTGTATCTCATAGAAGGGTCGGGCAATTGCTAGACGTCGCGAAACCACAGCGTGTATTATAACAAGAGCAATATAGATTATCATTTGCTAAAGAAAATATACATCTCGATTTCTTAACCTGCTGATTCTAATTTCAGCTACCTGACCCGTATTCTGGTGGAGTGCTATGATGTACTCTATACATATTTGAAAGGAAACAGCAGGAAAAACGAACTGTACATCGCAAAACACATCGACTTCTTCGAGAGCCAGATTCGTTATGAGGTCAGTTGTCACAATTTGACCCGCAAAACAATGTTCTGGTAACAGCTACGAGATTAATTGGGCCTGATTGACATAATGTAAAGTCAGTGAAACGATGCTTTTATTTTTTATCCAGTTCATCATTATCCGATCAGTATAGAATACTTGGAGATAGGCGAAAGGCATTTTGACTATGGTGATTCTGGTGAATCTAAACACTCGATTTTGTAATGTTATTTATACAATATGCATGAAACTCTACGATTTGGTTGTTTAACTGTCAGATGAAATGAATCATCGTTGATATAATTAATATTTTGGAGGCACTCAGTTCTTTCAATATTTACGTTTTAGCCAGTAATGCCCTCGAGGTCATAAGATATTCTTTTAGTTCCGTACGTTTAGATAAGAGCATTTATAAGAAACAAGGCCAATATGTATTATTTATTAGCAGTCTGTTATGTTGTGGTAATTCACTGCATGGTGCGTGTAAATATGTACGTATACTCATCATGTTTTTGCTAATTTAACATTTTGTTACAGGATGGACCTCTGGTAAATCTAATATTTTCACTCACCATTCAAGCATGTATCTGTATTGTATAATGGTGATGGTAACGCTGGGTTTTGGTACAGATAGACATTCAGACGCATACAGACCTCCTAACAGACGTGTAAAAACAGCAACACTCCCTCTCCTAACCAACCATGTAAATTCATCACACTTTATTAATTTAGATAGAATCATAACTACTTGGAATGGAAAATTAGTTGCTAGCGTTGATACAAAGTTTAACATTTTAACATGATTGGATTACATATGGTTGGCCTTGTAATACTGTCCGATTATCATATGAATAAAGGGGATGCTGGCATCAAAGGGGAGAGGGAGTTCTGGTAAGGTATGAATGTTAACTATGACAGCACATAAGATCTGCGCTACAGTATTACCGACGTAGCGATGAATTTCCCGCTATTACTATTATACAGATACATAGATAATTACATCGATCGCCTATTCAAACCGATGTCTTTCTCAGCACACCGAATTGTAACAGGGCATAATATTATATAAAAGAAGCTTATGATTTATTAATTTCTCGCAACACACCAATTCCATTCACCCCAAATAAATATCCCCATCTATGAGGTATCAAGCAAGTAAGAAATATCAACATCTTTTTGATATTTGAATCATTTATTTGTTACCTCCATAGATAGCCAGTCACAGCTCACAAAACACATCAATTATAACACTACTTAGTTTCTCATGGACGGTGACCGTTGTATAATGGTCTTAGTTTCTGTCCAAATGTTAAATCACCTAGCTCTGCTGCTGAGTCACAGATAATATTCATGCACTCTTAATCAAGGAGAGCTCGTATTGTATATTTTTCCATTCTTTTCTGAATGATTTATACTTTGTAGTAATCGGGGTCATGGAACAGTCAGTTTACAAAATCATAATATGATTATGTAAATGGATTTTGGTTTAAAATACGTTATAATTATTACATTAAGTTAGATCTTAGATTTGTCCAAAGAATGGCATAACTCGTAAAAATCTATGTACACTTCCCATGATTCTAAGGTATTGCGTTGTCTCAGTTCTAACAGGCCGATTGTGATGCTGCCAAATTTGTATACCTTTGTCTTTTTTTCCCGAAAGTATTACACGGAACCAGACACCCTATATAACATTTGAAAGAGAATTGTAAAGCCTTTCTAATGATATATAACATTTCTACACGTAACCTTTAATTCTCCTGTCTATTCATTAAATCGGCAGCAAAATTGGCATGTAGAATATAGGCTTTAAATGGTTGGGCTAAACTAGGTCCCTTGCTGTTTTCAGGGCAGTAAATAGATCTAGAGATATAAGGTTAATAATGATGTATAAAGTGGTTACTGGTAACATTGTCTTCTCGGGCTTAACAGGTGCAGGTTCCCTCAATATCTCTGCTTTGTATTATTATGTTGTAATCCTGTGGTTCATATGGTATGTCTGATGTACGCCTCTTCGTTGTTAAATGTGCAGAACTAGAACTTCCATTAAAATAATAAATGATAACAATTCAAATATACTGTGCACAGTTTATCATAAGAGATGCATAAATTCACAAATCGACATGGAATGTACTAATTTAGAAAAAGAAAATGATGGTACAGTTTGTTTTTAATTTCATAATTTCTTTTCAAAAAAATAATGTCATTCTGTATAAGTCACAGAAAGCTTTTGATAAACATTAAATGATCAATTTAAGAGTTGGTTTTATATTAGGAAAGAGATGAGTCTTGTAGGAGGATTATTGCACATATAGATTGTATATGTCCTGAACTGTAATACCCCTGAAAACCGGGGGAAACTCGAAGGATGCATTGAAATAAAATCGAAAGGAAATGTTATCTGGTTACTAACGTGTGCGTGCCCTGTGCAGGGGGACATCGGACTTAACGCTGCCCACATGGTGATGGAGCTGGTGAAGGACAACCGTAAGATCGTGGACAGGATCACCCACAACCACATCGACAAGTTCGTCCTGCTCCTGCACAAACACAAGGTGAGGCCCGGGGACTTCCCAGTCAAGCAGGCGACGTAGAAATAATCAAGCCCGCATCTAGGGTCACCCCCCCCCCCCTCCTTCCCCAAGCTGGGCCAGGTCCACTTTCTGAAAAAACAATATTCGAGTCTTCGCTCCTCCCTCTTATACTGGCCCTCTGCTACCCCTCTAAAACCTCTTACCCCTGCCAGTCCTCTGCTATCCCTGTAAAAAACACCTCTTCTTCTTTATGGCTCTCCTATGAGCATACTAGATTCGTCACATAATCTTTGGGCAATAATGTCACCGGATTATGTGATAATGTCCTAACATTGCAATATACATTGCAAGCTAAAAAAAAAACATAACCTTCACAACCAACGGATGATGCCCTGGCTTTAAGCTATTTTACCTCTAGAAAATCCACTTTTTGGAAAAGGTCACCCCCCCTATCAAAAGTTCTGGATACGGGCCTGAATAATGTTGCAGTGACTTTGTTTATTTCTTCTCGTTACATGCCGCTGTGATGTTCCAGAGACATACATTGTATGGCACCCAATAACTAGCCTGCAGCCATGGCTGGTGGTGAGTGAGTGATGGATGTTTTATGCCATACCGACAGCCAGAGTCATTTTCACGGCGAAAACAGGTTGGGACAGGGCGGGCAAACAGCAGGGGATCAAAACCTGGAAATCATTTTTGCTCTACCTCATCCCTTAGTGAACCCAGACACTAACTGGGAATTGAACCCAAAGAAGCACTTGGTCAGTGCTGGGTCCCCCCTATTGTCACCTTATACGATCAGCAGGGGCTACTGGGTGCCTATATTCTTCCCTGTCTAGGTTTCTTCTAGACCTCACCCAGTTAGGACATCACAATAACGATCTGTTTGAGCTGTATTGATAGGATTAGGCCCAATCACACTATCGCAAATGGCTCTTAAGGAAATCCTCTCAATGCCCGGCCTAAGGCTTGCCACTCATTAATATGTCTTTGCAACAGGAATAGTTTATACTTTGCATTCCTAGAATTTAGGCATTGAGAAACGTATGCTAGAATATACAGCTACGGTTGTGTATGCCCCCAACCTGAGTCTAATTGATGTATGTTTATGCTGACAGAACTACCACTACCTGGACCTGCTGAGTGTGCTGTGTGTCTGTGACGGAGTCTCCATCCCCGACAACCAGAAGTACATCACCGAGGTCTGGCTCATCAAGTCCAAGGTTGGTCATATATATTACCTGTTTTAGAGCAAGGTGTGACCTCTTTACAACTGTACAGCTGCAATTTTACCTATAAAACTAGTGACTTTCCCTTTACAGGACGCCTCCGTATATGCCGATTGGGCGTTGATGAGTAGTCTCCATTTCAACATAGCTGTTATTCTATATTATAAGTTATGGATATTTGCAAATCAGAACTACAATAGATTTGATGTGTTAGAGAAAAAATGACACATCGTGGCGTCACACAAATATAGTTGTTTCTTGAGTACATCCTATACAACAAGTTATTTACATTCGCATGCATTACTTATTTCACACTGAGGACACAGTTTCTGTTTTATTAATAAATCATCGACGATATTCTTGAATTTAGGTGGTAAGTTGATACAATTACACACATATGTATATGTATAACTAAGGTATTCAGTGTTGTAATTAGTGTCATAAATAGATTATCAGGATTAAGCTGTATATTGGTGCCTGGGAAACTCTGGTCAATATAATTATCTAGGACCTGTAGTGTACATAGACTAAGTTATACAAGGTTAGTTCGACTCAGAGGTCAACTTATAGCGCATAGACAGGACGGTGAAAATCACGATGGTAATACCCCATTGGTGGCGTAGCAGTAGTAGAACATAGTCCCGCTATTATACAGCTAGTATGATATTTAACGTTTCACTTTGATATTGTGTCAGGTTATTAAGTAAAACAATTGAAATATGCATGTTACTGACCAGTGACCAGTGTTAGAGACAGTGTATGTATATATTTATAGGCCTAGAGATAATAGCTATTGTGACGTTCTCTGGTAAGTCGGGGTTGCCGATTCTTACGACAGAGGAACGTGGGGGTTGTTCGGGTCTCGGGGCGGACGGGGAATCCGGGCCAAGAACCGAGGTGTGTTTCTAGAGTCGTGCCTCGCGCACGAGGGGGGGCTGAGCGAATCGATCGGCACTCGATGTCGACGGAGGACTGCGGGGGAGGGAAATTATGGTAGGGGTACGGGTCGGCCGGGGAACGGTCCACCCCTGAGTTCCGGTCCGCGGGGGCGACGGGCCGACGGTCGCCTATTGTTTGGTAGCGTGGGGCCGAGCACGCCGCGCCCTCGTCCCCGCGGACTTCGCTCCCTCGTTCCGCTCCCCATGTCTTCGTACCATACTACGCCTCGGTTTCCGGTACTACTTCGGGCCTTCGTGCCCTACTTCGTTCCCTCGTTCCTCGTTCTTCGGGCCTTCGGGCCCCTTACCCTATGTTTCGACTACCTATCTCGGACTTCGACTGTTTTGTCCTAACTTCGACTTAATTACTCTATTCGGCTCATCTTTAGTGGTTGTTTCAGGAAAGAGGACACGTCTGGACACCAGGAGAACTGTTGAAGAACTCTGTTTATTCGGGCCTCACCGCCCCTTTATATACTAGAGAGGTCAGCCCTGATTGGCTGCCTTCGGTCACGTGACCTACAATTGACGTCACTTCCGGTTTATATATTCCGTTTCCGGTTTACATTTCACTTCCGGTTTACATATTTCCGGGTTTCGTTCCATTACGTTTTCGTTATTCGTTCTTTACATATTCGTTCTTTACATCTATTTCGTTCTTCGTTCTTTACATATTCGTTATTCGTTCTTTACATATTCGTTCTTTACATCTATTTCCATTATTACCTTATTTCTATTATTTTAACCTCTATGTATTTTGGCTGAATAGCCGTTCATCACACCCTCCCGCACCTTCTTGAAAGGTGGGAAAACACGTTATACAAAATTTCAACACAGTTCATACAGCAACGACAACAGAACATACTCTAGAACCAGAAACATTTCAATCCTACGCTCCTTATCGGCAGAGGAGGAGGTGTCACCCTCTGTCCTCCCCGGTCAACTTCGGAGGGCCCCCGGGGCCTATCCGGCTAATTATTATTTCTCTTCTTTCTTCGTTTTTCTTTCTTCGTTTTTTTTCTCTTCGTTTTTAAAAGTTCATATAATTCGTTTTTATATATCTTAGTCTCTTTTTATCTTCGTCAGAGTTCTCTTATCCTTGATCTATTTAGGACCTCCTGTTTTTCTCGTCTTTTAGGATGAGCGAGCCGGTCGTGGCTCTCCCACCCGGGACTGGGGATCGGTCGTGACCCCGTCGCCCCCGCTCCTCTCCTCTGGGCTCTGTTTACTTAGCCCCTCGGCGCGTTTTTCCTCGCCTTTTCTTTACCCTCATTAGGACAGAGGGACCGGTCGTGGTCCTCCTGCCCGGGGCCATGGGTCGGTCGTGACCCGCAGTGCCCCCGTTCCCTTCGTTTTTCGTCGTCCAGACGTTCTCCCCTAGTTCGGGTGGAGAATCGGTCGCGACTCTCCCACCCAGAGGCCAGGGTCGGTCGTGACCCTTAGTCCTCTCGACCCTCGGTCCGTTCTGCCGTCGTCCAGACGTTCTCCCTTGTTTTTGGGTAGAGAATCGGTCGTGATTCTCCTACCCGGTCGGTCGTGACCCCTCGTTCTTCCGTAACTGTTACTCTTCTCTGCGTTCTCTTAGGTGATGATGATGATTTTAAGGATGAGTTGAAGAAGAAAGACTGAAGCTTTTGTAGATAGAATGTTCTTTTTGGACTTCGCACCCTCGGTCGCCTCGGCATTCAGAGCCCCCCAGTGACTTTTTCACGGTTGGCAAGGACAACATGTTCGAGCCAGAGGCCAAGGTACCCAAAGAAGAAGATGGCGTTGTATGTGGAAAGAAACTTAACTTCATTCATTAAAGCTTAGAGTGGAAGCTTCAGCAGACGACGTCGCGGGTTTCGTGCTACTTGTTACGGTGAAGCTTTGAGATGGAGTTCGGGTGAAGGTGAGACTGAGAAGATTAGAATCATTAATTATTGATGAAGTGTCCGTTTTCCGTACAGGAACTGAAGTTTGACTTTTACGACACATGTCCTCGTGGTTAACCCAGCATCAAGATGTTCCGTCCTCGACCACGTCGACACATTTGAAGATTTCAGGATTTCAGAAAGAGATGTCGGAGAGAGTCCACCATAGTAAAGTATTTCCGTCACCGTTCCGGGCCCAAGTGGCATGACAACAACCGGAACGGAGACCTGATTAAGAAGATAGTTTTGATGAAGTTTCTTTTTGATGACAGGAGCCGGTGCCTCTCATCCCTCCCCCCCCCCGTAAACAACGGCAGGAAGACAGTCCTCTTTGGGGCGAGAGGGAGGCTCCTTCGTTCTACTGATGAGACGATTTTCCTAAGAAGAGGATTCCTGTTTCGGGCACTCGGGCCCTCGTTCGTTTCCTAGGCTCTCGGGCCTCGCTCCGCCTACTAAGTTTTTCTCCTCGTCCTCCCGGAGGACCGTGCTTATTGACGATTTTCGTAAGACTGTAATACCAACAAATAGTTCGTTAATAGAGGTAAGTTTAAGATCCGGTCTGGTTTGATTTTGGAGTAAGGCCACAGTCGTCCATGGTGCCATGTCACATTGCATGGAGACACTATGCCTATGACGAACGCCGAGACAACAGCTCCGAGCCGTTCCGGGCTGCTCGACGGTTCGAAGTTGGTAAGTTGAAGATATTAGTGAGAAGGAGAAGAAGAAGCCGTAGAAAGTGAAGATGGACGACATCAACTGGGACCTGCACCCAACGTCAACGTTTGAGATCCGGAACGGGCCCATTCACAATAAAATAGCATGTATAGAGAACTCATCCGATGAACTCCAAGAAGGATCGCTCCTCGTCGCTCTTTGCAGACCTCTTGATTTGTCTATCAGGGCATCCGCAGCCGACGTTCCAAGCACCACCTCCCTGTATATTGCAAAGATTACTTCCCTATATGTTTCAAAGACTATTTTGTTTCGTTCCTCGGGAAGAAGACATCAGGAAATACGACATGGAAGGAGTCTCTGTCGTTACAGCAGGTGAGAGATTAATATAAGTTTTAGTAAGTCTATTAAATTTTTCCGTTTCTCGTTCATGTATTGTTTTTACTATATATCACGGTTGGTCACGAGCCAGGGCTCCTAAGTTATCGTCCCTGCTCGTGCCTTGGTCCTCCGGGAGACATCTACGACTCGCCGCAATCCTTTCACGACTCGCTGCATCAACTCTGGCACGATAAAACCAGCATTCAGGTCGAGAAGTTCCATTTTGCCGCTCTTCGTATGCGGTAAGAGGCTGAAGACAAGGAAACTCAGAAGATGATGGTACATGAATCCGGGTTCATCCACATTCTGATCGATCCATCCAAGATCAAGAAGACAAGGTTGCAGGAAGTAGAAGTGCCGCTAGAGGACAGAGGTCGTCTCTTCCTCGCCTCCAGATCGCTCAAGGCAGCGCGGGAGAAGGGTTTTCAGTCTTGGCCCGCGCCAGCCTTTCCTCCAGCGGCGAGTCGCCGGCCCACCGGTACCTTATTTACCCCGGCACGACCGTCGACTCAAAGACTACAATGACAACACTATCCGTCCTTTCTGATTTCCTTTCCTCGATTCCGCCTCCCAACTTTCACTCTCGCTCCCGGGTCGCCCGGCCCGTTATCCATTTCCGTGACCGGACGATCCCGTTCCATCTGCTCGGTCCCAACCAACGCAGCGGGCTCCAGGGAAGAAGAGGAACAGCTACAAACTTGTTTTTCCTCCTAGCGTCTCCTTCCGTCCCGTATTCGCCCCGCAGGCTTGGTAAGTTCATTCCAGTCATGGACCCTCCAGCTCGCTGATTACGCTCAACACCTCCTAACACATGTGGTTTCGTTCACTTCCGCAAGAAGGTTTCCATAAAGAAACTAATAAATTAAGATAAAAATGTTCGAGCCCGCCAGTCCGTTCCCGATGAGTTTAAGTAAAGTTTTCAGGCCCGTCCAGCGGTCTCCTAGGAGAGTCTTTTATCCAGGCTTCGGCCTCCTGTGCGGCTCAGGTACCTCCGCCTCGGCCCGGTTCTCTCCCTGGGGGTTTGACACTATGGGTGAGGAGCCAACGCCCCGTAATCCCTCCCCACCCGACTCGCGACGCGCCATCTTCCGCCTCTGGTTCCGTCGCGCTGTTTTTCTTCCGTGCAAGACCTCGAGCAGCATCCACTTCACCCTTCTTCTTGGCGTCGGATCGGCAGCAACAGTCTCTCCTCCCTAGCGGGGAGCTCGAGAAGCTGATCCACCATTCCGCTCTGTTTTTCCGCCTCTCTTGTCGCCTTCAACAAGTCATCCAGTTGATCCTCGTTTTTGTGCATCACTAGGGTCTGAGCCAATTGGACGGTCCGGTTGTGTTCGTTAACTAGCTGGTCGACCCCCGGGAACTCCCTGGTCAACGGCCCCAGTGCCGCCGTCGGGAACTGCGCCATCGCTTCTTCAAATGTCTCTGGCTTGCGGCCCGTTTCTAGTGCCATCAGGAACGCCATAGACGCCGAAGCCATTGCTCTTGTCTTGGCCGTCATTCCTCGCACCTCCCTCGGGGGCCACGTCAGTTGCACCCGAATGGCCTTTTCCGCGTCCCAGTCCCGTACCGCTCGCGCCGTCACCGGAAAGTGTCCCTGTAAGACCTGGTGAACGGCCTGTGTCCGTAATAACTTGAGTCTCGGTGTTTCTCTAGATGGTCCTGCCGTCGGCATCTCCGTTCCGATAGACCCGAACACTGAATCCGCTCCCGACTCGTCCAATTCTTGTTTCTCCAGCTCGTATCCTCTGGTCTCGGCCTGCCCCAACTCCATGTCCTCTGAGTCTTCCACCTCCTCGTCCATGGACTGGGCAGCCGGCATTTGTAATCTGTGTATCACAACCCGCGGTTGTAGCGCCCGCCCGTGTTTGTCCTCGTCCTTGAGTGGGGTATCCGGTCCTGGCGGCGATCCCATACGTTCGGGCGACGGTGGTCCCGGGGTCTCCTCCGATCCTTGCGACCCGAAAAACGAGCTCCCCAAACTGGCCCGAGTCAGGTTGTCAACCGCCGCCCGTGTCTCTGGCGTGTCTGGTGCTACCGTAATGTCTCTCATTCGTTTCAATCCTGGGGGCGGCACTATCGGCTGCTTACATACCATCTTCTCCAGGGGTGAATCTGCTTTCGTCGGGGTAGGGGTAGAGAACAGCGGCTGTGTCGAGGCCGTCGACGCCGTGTCCTCCGGCCTGGCCGCATGCCGAACATACTTTACTTTCTCCACTCGCCCCGACGGTTTGAGTCCCTGCCTTTCTGCCATCTCGCGTAGAAACCTCCCTAGGTACAATGCTTCTCTTTCCACCAGCCGGCCTCCCTGTGCTTCCCGAATGCTGTCCTCCAGCTCCCGGTCGGATCTCGCCTCGTGGTAACCCCTGAACGATCCCTCCCGGTTCATTGTTCCTTTTAAATACCCGGGGTACCTCGGGTGTCGTGATTCGTATATCACCGATTTCTTATGAACTGTCATCATAGTAAATTGTGCGTCGCTACAAGGTGGTTCTAGTCCCGTGGTCCGTTTGACTCCTGTCGAGGTCTCAGGCTGTGATGGTCCCAGCTCTCCCGTGCTGCTAGACTCAGCGATAATCAAAGACCGATCGCTTCGGGCCGACATACTCCTGCCTGACTCCGACTGGTCCGAGCTCGTTCCCTCCTCCAATTCTCTCGGGACTTTCTTGACCTTTTTCCACTTCTTCTTTCGCGACGGCTCCTCCGTCGGGCATCCCTGCGTCGGGGGCCTCTTGAAAGCGAGCGGCTCCTCTTCTTCCTTGACTTTCGGTCGTTGGTCGTCGGACGAGCTCACCAATTCCACCACCTCAGCCCCCGGTGGTATTCCTGAGCAACCCGGCTTCGGGGTGGGTGTGGATGTCCGTCCTTTTCCTCTGCCTGGGAGTCCTCGTCCTCTCGGTTCCCGTGGTTCTCCCTGGGCGTTTAACTTCTTAATTCGGCTCTGTACTAACCCTGATATTTGGTCTGGTGTCAGGAGTGGTTTCGGGTTGACCACGGCCCGGCTTGCGCTTCGCGGCGACTCGGTGTCTTCCTTCCGTACTCCTTTCGCGGCCCTCCGAGGGGAACGACGCGTGGGTGTTGATCGTTCCGCCACCTCGGCCAGGGGTCCCTTCCCTGCTGCTTTGGCTGCTTGGGCTCCCTCGCCGGCCTCGTCGGCCTCTGATCCTTCTTCGGTTGCTACCTGCTCCAGCTGCTCGGCGTCGCTGTCCTCGGATCCTCTTGACGCCCTCGGGTAGTAAGGGATGCGGATCTGCCGTCGCGGCCTCTCCGGTGCCTCCTTATCCACCGCCCTCTCAGGGGGTTGAAACCCTTCTGGATGGCGCACCGCGTAGTCCCGTTCCATGTTGGCTACCCGGGCCGCCGTTTCATCCCCAGTAGCGAAACTGGTGTACGGCGGTCGTCCTTTCGGGTCCAAGGCGAACGCCGCAGCATACTCCAGCCTCAGAAGGGGGTCTTGCTTCGGCATCCCCCTCTGCAGGTTCCCTTCGTGTGATTCCGTCATGTGCTTTCTCCAGTCCTGGTGTGTCGAATAGGCTCGACTCGAACACACCGGGCACATGTAGTACTGCTTCCGTAATCCATCGTGCTGGCCTTTAATATGCTTGGCCAAGTGCTTAAACTCCTTTCCGTGACAATGTCCTTCCCAGCACTGTCCGCTCATCGTGTCTGTTTTCCGGGCTTTCGGGGCTCGTTCCAATCCTGAAGCTCGTCCCGTCAGCCGTTTCCGTTTTTGTCTCGTGGTGATGCTGCTCGTCTCGCTTCTCTGCTTTTCTTCTTGTTTTCTTCTCCTTAGCTCAGTCTGCTCGTCTGCGATTCGATGAATCCTGGTCGGCTGACCAGAATGACCTGCTCCGGCGAGCGCTCTGCCTTTTATAGCCGCCGCAGGCGGAAGTGGGCGTGGCCTGCACTAGCGACCCCTAGCGTCAGACTCACCATCCACTTCTACGGTGGCGCCCCCTACTATTTTCCGGTCCCCGGGGCCCGCCGCTGGTCACCGCCTCGCCTGCTTTCTTTACCTCGCGGCCCTTCGCCCGTCCTCGCGTTTTTCCTAGGCCTTTTATTGCCCCACCGGACGCCCTCGGTCCTTTCATCCCTCGTCGCCTTTTCTTGCCTTTTTCATCTTGGCCCTCACAGTGCTTCCGCACACTTCCCGGAGAACACAGGGGCTCGGCGTTATCATCTCCTCGCCGCCGCCCCGTTCTCTTTGTCCTCTTTTACTCCTTTTACGACCTACTTTAAAGCCCGTCCTCGTTTCAGGCCTCGCCTTTTACAGCCGTCCGTTCGTTCCTCCGGCGTTCCCGAGAGTGCCGCATCTACTCTCCTCCGGTCTCCTGGACGCTATAAAGCGGTATTACCAAGTCGGCATTACTTCAGAAGTCTTCACCAGCTTGCCACCGGGTCTGTCTTCCGTTGTAATCCAACCATCTTTTCCACGCTGTGGTTCCTCCGAACTGACCGGAAAGCGGCTCCGTGGGACTACTTTAGACATTCGGGCCGTCGTGGCTCCCGAACGCCGTTTTTCGTTCCAACCCCGCATTTCCCACCTATATTACATCCGCAAGAGAACCAATCTTCAGCTAGGTAGCGAATCTCTACAGCCTAACGACCTGCACTCCTACTGTAGTGGTCAACGCACCGCCCCGACTCAATGGCCCCAGGTTGATCAGTCCTTTTTGGCCAAAGCCTTTCTGTGTAGCGCCGATTTGGTCGTTCCCTTGGTCCTCTTCCACCTGCGGAATCGAGACACGAAAACGACTTCATCACAAAAAGGGGGTACCCCGTTTCCTTACGTGCCCTAGCGCGCCCCACCCCAAGCATTTACTGTGCAGCCTCGTATCCTTGCTGGTCAGCTACCATCCAAGCTGGCGCAGCGTGTCCTCGGTAGGGTTCCAGGCGGTCCACATGGACCACCCCCCCCGGTTTCCCTCGTTTCTTCCGTACTACCACCCGTCCTCGGTCAAGCACCTTGACGATCAGTGCAGGGCCTATCCATGGAAATCGCAACTTCGTTCCCTTGTCCCTATGCACTACCGTATCGTGCACCCAGACCAGTTCTCCGGCGTGGTATTCCCGCCGAGTCACCTTCCCATCATACTCGTGTTTCTGATGGATGGCGGCTCGTTTCAGCCCCGTCCGGGCCTCCCGATAGGCCGCGACTAGCCCTTCCTCCAGGCTTTCCACATAGTCGCCTACCCGTCGGGGTTCCTCCTCTGGTCCTAGAGGTCTCCCATAAATCGCCTGTCGCGGCATCATGGTCTGTCGGCCCAGCATCATCATGTTCGGTGTCACTCCCGTGCTGGCTTGCGGCGTTGCTCTATAACTCATCATCACGAGCGGGACCATCTCGTCCCATTCCCGACCTGTCGCTCGGCAGCTGGCTTTCAAACAACACCCCAAAGTACGGAAACTTCGTTCTATGTACCCGTCACTCCTGGGGTGGTACGGCGTCGTTCTTGTTTTGTGAATCCCGAATAGTGCACAGACCTGAGCCACCACCTCGGATTCGAAATTCGTTCCTTGATCCGAGTGTAGTTCCCGAAACGCGCCGTACCGTGCTACCACTTCTTCAACCAGTTTGTTCGCCACTGTCGTTGCCTTTTGATCCGGGATCGGGAAACACTCCAACCATTTGGTGAAATAGCATCCTACCATCAGGCAATACTTATTTCCTCGTTTGGTGACTGGGTACGGGCCCGAAACATCCATGGCCAGCCGTTCCATCGGCTCCCCCACTATGTACTGATGCAGCGGCTCCCGTCTTCCTCTTCCCTTTTTCAGCAACGCGCAATCACATTCTCGACATTCCTTCCGCACGTCTTCCCGGAGTCCCGGCCAGTAAAACCCTTGTTCCAACAGGGCCATCGTCCTGGCGACTCCTAAATGCGCTCCTGCCGCGCCTCCATGGTATTCCCTTACCAGCTTGGCCCGTTCCCCTCGGGGAACGACCAACTGGTTCCTCCAACCATGTCCTTCTAGTTCCCAGTACTTCCGATGCAGCACGCCATCCCTGAGGCTTAATCGTTCCCATTGCCTCCATAGGATCTTTGTTTCCCGGGATTCCGGAGATATGGCCTCCCAACCTGGCCGGTCCGCATCTTTTTCCATCCGTGCGACAATCGGCCCTATATCTCGATCCCTCCTCTGCGCTGCTCTCATCTCCTGCGGGGACCATCCGGGCTCGTACCCCCGGGCCCGCGTCACTACTCTCACTTGTTCGGTATTCTCGTGCTCCTCTCCACATTGTTTGCACGGATACCGGGACAACGCGTCAGCGTTCCCATGCTTCCTGCCCGGTCGGTGTTGGAACGACACATCATGCGAGTCGATAATCTCAATCCACCGAGCAGCCTGCCCCATCGGTTCCTTACTTCTCTGCAGCCAACTAACCGCGCTGTTATCCGTCCGGACTATCACGCGTTGACCATAGATGTAGCACCGAAAATGCTTCAAAGCTCGCACCACCGCCAACAGTTCTTTCCGCGTGGTGCAATACTTTCGTTCGTTTGACTCCAGGGTTTTGCTCGTGTAAGCTATCACCTGTTCCTCCCCTCTCTGCTCTTGTGATAGCACGGCTCCCGTTCCCACGTCACTGGCGTCTGTGTCAAGCCACCATTGTCCTTCTTCCTCCGGGAATCCCAACACCGGGGCCTCCGTTAGCGCCTTCTTCATCGCATCAAATGCCTCTTGTCGTCTCGCGCTCCACACGAATGGTTCCTCCTTCGTTGCCAATTCATACAAGGGGGCAGCCAACTCCGTGAAGCCGTTTATATGCCTTCTATAGTACGAACATAATCCCACGAAGGCTCGTACCTCGTGGAGATCCCGCGGGACCGGCCACTCGGTTACTTGCCGACACTTTTCGGGGTCGGGTTCGATCCCGTTGAACGAGACAACGTGCCCCAAGAACGGAATCTTCTTCTGGAACAGCTTACATTTTCGCGCCTTTAACTTCAGTCCTGCAGCGTTCAGTCGGTCCAGAACCCGTACCAATCTTTCCAGAGTCACTTTGAACGTTGGTCCAAAGACCAGTATATCATCTAAGTATACCAGACACTCCTCCCACACGATTCCTCTGAGGATTCTTTCCATCAGTCTCTCGAAGGTGGCTGGGGCGTTCACTAGCCCGAATGGCATCACTTTAAACTCATACAATCCTCCTTGAGTCACGAAGGCCGTCTTTTCTTGGTCCTCCGGTGCCATCTCCACCTGCCAATATCCGCTTGCGAGATCCAGACTGCAGAAGAATAGGCTTCCTCCCAAAGTGTTGAGGCTGTCCTCTATCCGCGGGAGCGGATAGGCGTCCACTTTCGTAGCCTGGTTCAGTTTTCGGTAGTCAATACAGAACCTCGTTCCTCCGTCCTTCTTTTTGACTAGAACGGTCGGGCTACTCCACGCACTCCCGCTCTCTTGGATAATCCCTAAATTTAACATATCCTCCACCAGTGCTCGTTCTTCCTCTCTCCTGGTGGCCGGATACCGTCTGACCCTCTGCTTGATCGGCATCTGATCTCCCGTTTTAATTCGATGTTGTACTAAATCTGTCCGTCCTAACTCATGTTTCGAGGTCGCAAACATTTGTTCCCGGGCCATGATGGCTTTCTCCAGCTCTTCGCCCTCCTTCGTGGTCAGGTCTTTCTTAGCCTCCCCTATCATTTCAACGAGCGCTCCTGGGGGTTCTTTTGCTTCACTTCCTACTCCTCGTACCTCTTGTACGAAGGTGGCTTCTCCGAGTACCCCGCCGGTTTCCAATTTCGCGCTCTCGGTCCCTCGGTTGGCCACCCAAACTTCATTTTCTTCTCCCAATGTCACCGTTCCTGGGATCACCTCCAGTCCCATAGGTAATCCAGCGCCGGTGATGACAGCCAGCTGTCCACCCTGTCTTATGTCCATTCTCGCTACTACTGTTACTCGGGTCACTTGGAGTGGGGGTATTTCCGTCGTTTTCTCGATTCGCACGACCTGTCCTCCGACGGTAACTGCCCGAATCCCATCCGTTCTCTGTTCTACTCCCGGGATTCGTTCCCCCTCTCCCTCCCCCTCGGCGGGCAGGAAGATGGCACTCGCGTGGGGCTTAACTGTCAGCCGGTATTTCACCGCGAAGTCGTTTCCCAGGATCCCTTCATCTCTACCGATGTCTGCCACCATGAACGTCCACTTCAACACGCGTGTTCCCAATTTCACTGGCAAGTTCGTGCATCCGTAGCACCGCAACGGACTACCATCTACCGAGCAGAGACGTCCTTCATATCCATCCAGTTCTTCTCTTTTTCGTCCCCACTCTCTCCAGAGGCGTTCCGACAGCAGACTGATCATAGATCCGGTATCAACCAAAAAACGGACGACATTCTCTCCCACCGTCCCGGCCACATAAAGTCCACATTCTCCCATGCCTACTACTTCTCTCGTCGCGCCCGAAGGGGGCCCCGCGCTTACTGCGACGGCGACTGTCCGTTTCCCTGACGCTGAGAACACTCTCTTGCGAAATGGCCCTTCTGGTGACAGTGATGACACTCTAAATCTTCTTTTCGCTTCTTAAACGCCTCCCTCCGGGCCGTTGCTTGTCTTCTAGCTTCCCGTTCCTCTGCCAATTCTTTCATCATCTCCTCCAACTTACCGTTCAAGGCCATGATCTGTGTATTGGCGTCCTCCTCGGGCTTCACTGCCCGCAGGAGGCGGCGTGAGTATCGTTCCTGTATTTCTACCACCTCTACCGCCTCCTCTAGTGTCTTGCATCCTTTCTCTGCACACTTCAGCTGAAGGTCTTCCCCAACTGCAGCCTGGAACGCATGTAATGCTGCTTTTTCCTGGCTAGCGTAGTCGTTGGAGAAGTAGGCTCTCGATGCCAGTCGCCGGGCATTATCGGCCAACTCCTTCGCTGTCTGGTTCTTTACACGTTTCAAGCCCGCCAACTCTTGCAGAGCATTACACGTGTCCTTCTCCTGACCGAACCTCCGGCGCAACGCATCCACCCTCGCCGAGTAACGGAGTCGTTCCCTGTCCGGGAGTCCGACAAAGTACATTCGTGCCGTTCCCGTCAGCGAGAGGAAAAGCATCGCCGCTTTTTCCTCGGCCGTCCAGCGTCCCAATGTTGCGTACTCCTCAAACTGGTTGATCCATCCCTCGAAATCCGGTTTACCGTCATACTTCTCTGGTCGTAAACTGAACTTCTTCAAACTCGCTCCTTCCTGACCGGTCTGTTGTTGTTGAGCCCGCACATTCTGCTCATCCGTCGGGGTGGACGTTCCCATAAAATTAAACTGCCTACCCATGATGGTCGTGTCCTCCCCTTTGGTCTCGGTTTTCGCACCTCCTTTCTCCTCCCCACCTTCCTTGAAGGCGACGTCAGAATCCATCTGCTCGAAGACTGCCGCAGTCGCCATGAGTATCCAATACCGATGAAACACCCAAGATCCACAAGTCCGTATGTGCCTATTTCAGCACCACCGCTGCCACCAGTGTGACGTTCTCTGGTAAGTCGGGGTTGCCGATTCTTACGACAGAGGAACGTGGGGGTTGTTCGGGTCTCGGGGCGGACGGGGAATCCGGGCCAAGAACCGAGGTGTGTTTCTAGAGTCGTGCCTCGCGCACGAGGGGGGGCTGAGCGAATCGATCGGCACTCGATGTCGACGGAGGACTGCGGGGGAGGGAAATTATGGTAGGGGTACGGGTCGGCCGGGGAACGGTCCACCCCTGAGTTCCGGTCCGCGGGGGCGACGGGCCGACGGTCGCCTATTGTTTGGTAGCGTGGGGCCGAGCACGCCGCGCCCTCGTCCCCGCGGACTTCGCTCCCTCGTTCCGCTCCCCATGTCTTCGTACCATACTACGCCTCGGTTTCCGGTACTACTTCGGGCCTTCGTGCCCTACTTCGTTCCCTCGTTCCTCGTTCTTCGGGCCTTCGGGCCCCTTACCCTATGTTTCGACTACCTATCTCGGACTTCGACTGTTTTGTCCTAACTTCGACTTAATTACTCTATTCGGCTCATCTTTAGTGGTTGTTTCAGGAAAGAGGACACGTCTGGACACCAGGAGAACTGTTGAAGAACTCTGTTTATTCGGGCCTCACCGCCCCTTTATATACTAGAGAGGTCAGCCCTGATTGGCTGCCTTCGGTCACGTGACCTACAATTGACGTCACTTCCGGTTTATATATTCCGTTTCCGGTTTACATTTCACTTCCGGTTTACATATTTCCGGGTTTCGTTCCATTACGTTTTCGTTATTCGTTCTTTACATATTCGTTCTTTACATCTATTTCGTTCTTCGTTCTTTACATATTCGTTATTCGTTCTTTACATATTCGTTCTTTACATCTATTTCCATTATTACCTTATTTCTATTATTTTAACCTCTATGTATTTTGGCTGAATAGCCGTTCATCACACTATCATGATAACACGTTTATATCATGGAACATAAATATATGACTTCCGGATGTGATGAATACCGAGGACAGTAAACTAAAGTTCTTTTGATGCCTCTTCTTGATATATTTTCACCACTCTAGATCTGTACTCAAATGTCCCTAAACAGCATCTGCCAGCTGTGATATATATATATATATATATATATATATATATATATGATGGACTTTATATTCACAGGCGACTGGGGAAGAATCATCAGGCTGGGTTGTAAAGTTCATGATGTATCCTTCAAAATTCAGATTACAAAAATGGTCTACTATTTGCCCTCCTGACATATGAGCCTCTACCTTTTACTATACATTCATACCCTTTCTCGCACTACACTTAGCGTAAGGTATGCTAAGTACTTCTAATGTATAAATGTACATCACTGCTGTACAGAATGATTATTATCATATCACAATCTTGATCATACAAGATTATTGATAAACATAGTCGTCCAGTTGTCTCCATAGTGTCCTGGTGTCACACAACGTTGGATGTCAATTTCGGACCAATTAATACCAATTATACAAAAACATAGTCGTGGACATCATTGTATGATTCTCTGAGTAAGGGTTAAATGAAATGAATATATCAATGAGATAAAAAGAAATCCTAACAGCACAGAACATATACCATAAGTACTTTGCCTCTGTGGAAAAAAAGAAATATCAATGATATGAGGATATACCAGAATAAAATCCATTGATTTCGGTGGGCTGTAGGTCTATTTTATGCCGCCATAATCATGAATCAGATGCTCACATATATATGTAAATCCCCTTCTCCCAGAACTGCGTGTACCACACGGAGCTGGGCCAGGCCATCGGCAAGGACTCCAACGTGGTGTACGTGTCTGCCGACAACACCCGCACCTTCACCGCCCTGCACGACTTCGTACAGGGGGTAGGTAACCAAACTGATTGATATATAGTAAAGATAAGTCGTTAATATTGCTTCATATGTATGTATGTTGTTAAATGAATGATATCTAGTTTCCTGTCATTAATACTAGTTCATTTGGATCACACATAATGAAGCAATGATTTGAATAGGATCATGATGGGTTATTCTAATTGAGTTGATATTTTGTTATTTTGCAGAAAGACCTAGAAAATGACTCAGAGTTCCTCTTCTTGGATCACCAACTGGACCTCTTCGGCAAACTCTGCTATGTAAGTTGTAGATCTATCTCTTCAATAAATTGTATTCAAAAGCTTTATCTAACAAATTAATGTATTGTCATTGTGGGCCAACTCATAAACATAGCTTTACCTCATGAACAGATATTCATTTAAAGTTATGGTAAAGTTTCAAATGTTTTGTAGAAATGGCTAAAGTATACATTATCTTTGTTTTATGGTCATAAGAGGTTTTTAAGTAGTATTGTGTAGTTTTGTAACTGTAGTCCAAATAAATGTATAATAGATGAATTAGAAATTAATCAAGGCGGCATGCTGGGCTGTTTTCTTCCAAGGTGTTAATTGCGTTGGTCCTCAATCAATACAGCTCATTGCATTAGGAGGGATGTGTGTAGGGGGAGAGGGTTAGTGATGGTCAATCATACGGGTTCCCAATCTCTAATATTTTAATTTTCTTTCTGAAATCGCTAGACTTGTGCTAATTCTGTTTGTTTGATGGGATTAGGGTCGTAACGAGTACGCCATCGACGTGATCACCAAGAAGCTGGGTTACCTGACGTGGGAGGAGGCCTTCCTCTGTCTGACCAACCACCAGCTGCCGGACCAGCTGAGGGCCAAGTACTGCCACCTCATCATCAGTGAGTAACACCTCCTTTACACAACTTAATGAATATGTTGGGGAGCGTTTACACTAATGGCAGAGTATACACGACGTCGCCTGTATAAGATAAACAATACACGCGACAGTCTACGGATTCCCATTTCTGTGTACTACTAATATTATAATAAGAAATTAAATTAACATCTAAACTAAACGACCATCTATAATTATATCCCCATTTCCACACACTACTAGCATGGCGCTCGTTTTTTGAATCAATTCAAGCGACAATATCACGGAAATAGTTGAACCGACGACCCGACGACGGCGCCTATATAAGGAAAACTGTATAAGTGACAATATAGGCTTCAAACTTCCATTTCCGTGGACTACTTTTACAGATATAAGTTGTCATTTACATAAATAAGTCAATTCATACGATAAACATTATCCCTTTATTAGTCAAGCCTGCCAAGGCGACGTCGTCCATACGAGTATCTCATTTCTGGTAACCACTAATGCAATCATAGGTTGTTGTGTATGTGGAGATATAAAAACAAAATGACCATCTCTAAATTATAGAAACAATTCACGCAATAGTGTCGCTTATATATTATTGTGAAACGAATTTTGGCGATGGCAGAGCCAGGAGACAACCTCCTATACATGCGACTTCGTGTATGCAACGTCGTTTACACTAGAGGCAGCGTATACACGACGTCGCCTGTATAATATAAGCAATAGGCCTACACGCGACAATCTACAAACTCCCATTTCTGTGTACTACTAATATAATTAGAAATTACAGCATACATAGTGAATCGTATAAAAACGGCGCGACCATCTATAAATCTCAATTTCAATAATTATACTACTATCATGTCGCGTGGATTATAAAATCACTTCAAGCGACAGTGTCACGTAAATTAAATAGTGGAGACTACCGAAGCCACATTGTTATAAACGACGTTGTGCAGGACTGTACACATGATGTCGCCTATATAAGGAAAACTGTGCAAATGACAGTGTAGGCGGCTCATGTTTCAAATTCCAATTTCTATGAATTACTTACAGACATATAAATTGTCGTCTATAAAACTAAATCAATTCACATGATTATCATTGTCACATAAATAGTGACGTCGCGCATATAGGTATATCATTGTTGGCGACCACTAATGTAATCATAAATTGCCCCCCTCCCCTTTGAATTACCAATGTGTTTCTATATTTGAATGGGGTGTCATCTAATCAATGGGAGAGCGTCGCATGCGCCTCAGCCCCCCCCCCCCCCCTCGAAGTTCGTCCCTGTACATTGTATTGTGGACTTGCTATTCTAGTGCAAACCTAATGTCAGAATTTACAAGTAGGTGCACCACATCGATGACATTTAAATTCCAAACACTATCCAGTCTAATCAATTTACCAAAAAGGGCGAGGTCAACAGAAATCTGTCAATAAGAATGATCGCATCCCAATATTGACGGGGCGCGTGGGTCCAAACGTTTGAACAGAGACAATACTTTTTATTATAACACTTTTTGCTCCCTTTCCCCAGGTCTGTTCGTGGACGTGGGGGAGAACACGTCCGTCCTGGACAGGATCAACCTCACCTTCATCTACGACGAGATCGGCTCCAAGGAGGAGTCGGCGGAGGACGTGGCTAATGCTGTGAGTCCATTAAATTTAAACAGAATATGTTACTACAATATAATTCAAAGTAAACAATTTTCGATTATCATGTAAAAGATGGACGAAAATAATTCAATTAAAGGCCTTCCGTTGAGCGCGTATGCAACTTTTCAAACATTTCAAATCCCCCCCCCCCCCCCCAATGCAATATGCAAGGAAGTTGTAAAGGAACGTATGCAAATTTCCCTAAATTTAAGAGGCTCCCGTCCTCCTCCCCTTGGTACGCAGATACTCAACACCTGCTTAAAACGGATCACCCATCCCAGAAAAAACACTATTGTAATATCCCTAATGGATGGTGGGATGCCATTGGGTAAAGGGGCGTCCTAGTGCACATGGTGTGTCGATGGTTGCTGGGGAATAAACTGTTACTATTACCCGTAAGGTGTCACTAACAAAAGACTGTCAAATAGATGGGTCAACAGATGCAGTCAGACCCTTTTTTAAATATTTATTTTGTATACAAAAGTTGCATAAATATTTTGTAATGTGCACAGAACAAATCATAACATTAACTGCTGTTCTTCGTTCAAAGACTATTGAATACAACAAATTGCACACATACATACATCCCGGGTTGCCCGTCACAGTGGCAAACCTTTCAATAAATAATTACTATTGTATGTGCCAACTATTAAGTAAATGGATTCAACTCGGCCGTTCGCACCCTTAGGCCGGAGGTTCTAGGTCCACGTCCCAGAGCCGACTGGGCAGTAAGGTGTCACTGGTAAGAGGCATGTGTCTTATACAAACCAGGGTCTGGGCTTCAAGAGGACATATGGTATCACCTAATGCATGCTCACAGCATCTTGACTGTTATATACATTAGGCCATGTGCTGATCACTCCTTGTCACATGTATCAGGGACTTGTCTTCTTTTTGATGCTTTTGGCAGATATATGATTGCAAACACTTTAGAATAGCATGGGAATCTTATCACCAAGCTCCCCACCAAAATATTATGAAAAAAGTCAGATAGTTTTATTCATATTTATATTTTTCCCTCGTTCTAGGGAGTATTATGGCTTTAGCCACATCACTTTACTTTATTTGCCACTGAGAAAGCAAAGCCTTTGTATATACTGATTGCAGCATTTTATGTATAAGTATCCTTTTACAAAAAAGGGAATAGTAACAGTACAACTATACCACAGACGTGGCAGTCAGTCAAAATCTTTAGGATTTACGTTTATTTTACTAAATCCTTGTACAACCTTGTGAAGTCTAAAAAAAATTGGTATATGGTTATTAATTGAAAAACACCCGAACAAGAGAGATACATGAAAATAGGTTTGAACAAATAAGACATATGGTACAATATTACCTAGCAGATCACACCTATCCTTGATGTTTTTAAGGTAAGTGTAGTAAATATACAACTTGACAAGAGAGGATGTGTTATGTTCTAAAACAAAATAAATGCCTCGCGTGTGCATCCAACTGCTATCTAGTGATGCCTTGATAACACTCCTAAACATGAAATAAACATCTTCGCTTGCTTATGACTATGCCCTCACGTCGCCAGAAAGGATTTAAGTACGCTATAGTCGCAGATGAGGTAAGGGTAAGATTCTACATGCTGAAAGCCCTAGACTCTCAATACGTATCTAGTTTTATAGGAATACGTATAGGCTTAGCTGACGCCATTTATAACATGTCGTGTAGCTTTTTGATTTCCTACTCGCAATCTTGATGTTTTTTAACCCTCTGCTTCTTCATAGACATTCTTTCCTTTCACTGAAGTTCTCTCTAACCACGAATATGTTTACGTTTTATTATTTAATGTCCTAATTTCACCTTATGCAACTGCATTTTCAATGGCAACTTTAAATGCACAGATTTACCAGAAGTTTAGAAATCACGCGTTGTTGTTCTGAGAGAAGCTATCAAACACAATATACGTGGTGAATAGGCATTAACATGTTACTTGGAAAGACTACACGTTTATTGCCTAGGAAGTTACTTTGCACCAAAGACCATAGATTTCACAAATTGTTAGATTGTTAGTCTACACTGTGATGCGTGTATTAAGATCCTAAATTAATTGAAATTGAAGGCTTGTCTTATAACATAGTATACAATGTAATCACAATCATGTTAAAGTCAACAAAGATTTAAATTCTTATATTTAGGTCACATTTTTTATATTTGAATTATTATAAATAAAAGGATTATCGAACTTAGATATAGCCTGCAAATATTCCAATGGCTCTCAAAAGATTTCATATTTCTATCACTTAGATAGCATAACTTTCATATCCAAAAGAGGCACGTTAATTACATTAACAACTTTATTATTTTTATTTGTGTTCATATGCATTATGTTCTTTAGTTGGTATAATTTCATTACGTTCTTTAGTTGGTATAATTTCATTACGTTCTTTAGTTAGTATAATTTCATTATGTTCTTTAGTTGGTATAATTTCATTATGTTCTTTAGTTGGTATAATTTCATTATGTCTTTAGTTGGTATAATTTCATTATGTTCTTTAGTTGGTATAACTTCATTATGTCTGTAGTTGCCTTCTGTCCTTTAGTTGGTTAACTAATGCCACTGTCTGTATTTAGCTGACTCCCCGTAGTCGCGGCCGTCACTGGACCCAAGTAGGAAAGGTAAAATGAATGTTGGTAAATGTTGGTGAATAGCCCAACCCCTTCCCTTAACACTGCATGGTCCAACCCCCTTTTACCAAAGGATTCCAGTGAGAGATTATATATATCAAAAATGTAAACGTGCAATTTGGCTGAAATATTTATCTGCTTTTCTGTTTGGAAAGGTTGTATTTTTGAGAAAATTGTTTCTATTATAAATATTACATTTCGACTGCATTTCTTTCACTATACCTTTAATGCTATTTCGGCTTGCTTAGGATATTTGAGGTGGATTGCATGTTTTACAATGATGATCTATGTACCCGTCGTTGTCGATGAATTTACCCTGTAACATAAGCTAAGCCAATACAGATGTTTGTGATATTTGACCCTTATATCATGGAACGTGTCTGTTTTTATACTGCTTCTAACTAGTGATTGCATGGCATCGCACCATTCCCGCTGATAGAGCGCTGCTAAGTTTTGTTTTGACCGTTTGATGTCCCTGAAATGTGTATCCCCATAGTTCTCCAAATAAAGAAAAACTCCCTATTGGTGTTTGTCTATTTTTGGCAGGCTGACTTTGCATGTAATTCCAGTGTTGTGTGCGGTCTAGAATTAAGTTGAAAATTGAAAGAAAATTCCGTAAGAGTATAGGTGTGGAATCCCAAAATTGAATGTCGCATTTCCTAGCTAAGCTAATTGATTAATTTGGGAAACAATATTGTTTCCCAAGTTCAATATCAAATTAGTATTCCTCCCTGCGATTCATGGTAATACTTTAGTGAACTATTTCGTTCAGTAAAGTATCACCATGAACTGCATGGAGGAATACTAATAATACAATGCAGTGCATGCAAATTCGACCAAGCTGTCAATCGTGCTTCTCAACCAACGGCAACTGCACTGTTCCTACAGAATAGCTGTCTTGAAAACAGTTGCCTGGACCGGAGTAGTTGTCAGTGGGGTCGTAAGATGACAGATGGCTACTGTGATAAAATGTTAAATCACAGGCACCAGCTTTTCACTCCACGTAAAAGAACCAATAGGCAGGTTTCCACAGAACGACAAATCATGCTTTTTATCAGCTTTTCAGGGTTAACCCTTTCGATCTTCGCCGACCAAAGCCTTTTAAGTGCCTTTGGTCGCTGCGGTTAGAAAGGGTTGATACTAATTTACCACGGTTCCGTTCTGTGGAAACCCGCCTATAGTAGGCTTAAGTTCGTGCAACTATACATTGCTGATGGCTTGGAGTCAAACATATTCAAAAGGTGTTCCCTTTACCACTAGAACAGTACATTTCAGCTTTACGAATGCCTACACAGAGCAGCTGAACCTAATCAACGCCCTGACAAGAATGCGACGTTATCGTAACGTTGTTGTGACGTTCTGTTTTACGTCTTTTTGTTCTTGTTAGATCATTTTGATATATCCCAATGATTCTGGTGCAATGGACTGCTGTGATGTTGTACTGGGACATCATTTAATCGTTCTGGTTACATTTTCAATCCAAAATTCTGTTTTGGTTGGGTCTTAACATCAACAGAAATAATAACGTTCTAGTTTGATTTATCAACCTTACCATCAATTAACGTAAATGTACATGCTATTTTAGCTAGTAATAGACTGGCCAAAAAGGCATAGTCACATAAGGCATAGACATATTGCATCTAATGTGTCTCGCTGCATAAGGGCACTGCAAACATGACAACACGATCGGGGGTTCCTCTTATACTGTGGCTGTACCCTCAAACCCCATGACACCATGGCTGTACCTGAACCCCCCTGTGGTCCGTTTGGTTGCAGGAGGCCCGTGAGCGGTCCCAGACCAACGCCTACTTCCCCCAGCTGAGCGACTGGATCTCCAAGTTCCTGGACGAGAACAAGGACATGACTGCCTCCCTC
The DNA here is from genome assembly GCA_936440205.1 of Lepidonotus clava. Taxonomy (NCBI): domain Eukaryota; kingdom Metazoa; phylum Annelida; class Polychaeta; order Phyllodocida; family Polynoidae; genus Lepidonotus; species Lepidonotus clava. The sequence goes on from OW387148.1 coordinate 3,199,703, forward strand.
ATCGGCCACAACATGCTCGTTGAACAGGTCAGATGACTCTATATAAGTTGTGGTTTAATATCACTACAATTATATAAATCCTTAGTAAGCCATCCAACTCTGTGAGGCTTCTTAAGACAACATTAGGCCTATTGTTTTTCTGTCAATGCAATGATAATTTTCAATTACTGTCTAATTTGTATTCAGATACGGATAAAGGAGTATCAAAAGCAACAAAAAGTAGGCAAGCAGAAGCGGCTGTATCAATCATAGTAATGTTATAAAGTTATATTTGGGTTGCATGGAACTTACAGCAGCAGAAGGAAATGACCCCAGGCAGATGAAAATGGAGTAGAGCCTAACTTGAATTGCAACCATGTATGGCTATGATTATATCATATTAATTTTACATGTTCGTTTTAAGTTAATCAGGAAAAGCATCTTACCAAGACATGAAATACACTTTGCTGGTTATATTGAGAGAGATTGAGGGTCAATAGGAATTGCCAGTTTATGCACCTTTCCCATGAGTCTGCGCAGTGGACCCTTCCATAGACGCCTTGGCCCCAATAATTGGACCCATTGGATGCGTACCGTTACTCATTGCTAGCTAGCAGGGCACCAAACTGACCAAAATGACCATCCTTATTGTTAGCATAGCTTATTGTTATAAGAGGATTTAATAAATATTTCCCATATTTATATATGTCCAAACTTAATGACTTGTTACTTGTTATTTCCTATATTTTAGCTAATTATTTAATCACGATTAGCGTGGCGGTAAATTTGTATATACTTTATAGTAATTACTAACCTGTACTTGTGTTCCTGTGCCCTAGGTGCTGCGGCTGGTGCACTACCTGGTCAGGTACGGCTACTACGGAGACATGGACGACATCAAGAAGCTGCTGGGGCCTTTACTGTCCCTGCTGGACGGCCGGAACGACAAGCCCTACCCCACCGCCTCAGGTACATGCCATTTGGTGCTAGCACCGTCATATATTATCACTCTTATAGGTATTTTCGCCAGGAGCAGATGTAATCATTTGGAGATTGAATTGAGGGCCTGGCCTTCAGATTTAAAGCGCAGCAATGCAGAGGGTTGCAACTGGTTAAAGAAAACGTCATGGCTTCTCAATTATGCCAATTGTAGCGTGTCTTGTTTTGACTTCTGTTGTTGAGTATTTAAAAGTAGCTTTCTTTTATCAAAATGCAAAATCACACTTGGAACTTGATTGATTACACCCGAAACCTATTGCTTACACCCCAATGTAATTGCTCACATCCCAAACCTATTCTTTACACCCCAAACCTATTACTCAAATCCCAAACCTATTGCTCAAATCCCAAATCTATTTTTCACACCTTAAACCTATTGTTCACACCCCAAACCTATTCCTCTCACCCCAACCCTATTCCTCCCACCCCACACCTATCACTCATACCCCACATTTATTGCTCACGTCTGTCCCTCTGCCCTCTCCCCCAGTGGTGACGGCGGGCGTGGTGGAGGAGTACCAGAGGAGGGGCAGGTATAAGCAGGGCCCCGAGTCTCAGGCCATCATCGACGCCAAGTTCCAGTAAGTACTCATCTATACAGCTAGCACAAAATTAGTTCACATGTAATTATGCACTATTCATTCAATACCTTTGGTTTATTCTCCAATAGTTATGGGTAAAATGTATAATGTACGTAGAATACATTTACAACTTATCTGAGTATTATCTTTCACCATTGTTAGGGGCCATCCATAAATGATGTCACTCACTAGGAATTGGGTGGGTAAGTTGAAACGTGTAACACTGCCTGAACGCGATCCTTATTTTCATATTTAAAACATCACATTACATTTTGGTGTGGCAGGGGGTTGGGTGGGTCCTAAAAGTACCCTGAAAAAGCGTGCCATCATTTATGGATGGCCCCTTACTATGTGTGATTTATTTTGTTCTTTTCACTAGGAAAAAGAAATATTTCGCAGGCATGTATGATCTTCTGGTAGTTGTACCGATCTTATTGTGCGTCTCCCGTAGATTTAATTTACTCTGCGATCAATTCTAATATGACTGCCCTTCTTATGCCTTCAGAGCCATGGAGGTCTTGGACCTGTTCTTCAACTTCCGGTTCAACGTCCGTCTGGAGGTTTGTATTCATACACTTACAATAATTTTTGTTATTTTGTTTTACATCATCAACATTAAAATAACCGGTTATAATACTCACAAAATGTAAACAATTTTGTGGGATTAAATGCAGGATGATAGAAATGATTCACATTGATGGCGGTGCACTGGTTATTATTTTGCTTGATTAATTTTCACGTACAAGAGATGAAATTGCAAGTGATTACTGTAAAACCCCTAATTTAAGCCGAACCCTAATTTAAGCTGCACTGACTTTGGACTTTTTCTTTGGACATATTTTCATAACATTTGTTTAGAAGTACCATTTTATTCAGTGTTCCGTGAAACCCTAATTTAAGCCAAGCCCCTAAAGTACAGACCCTATTGGAAGAAATTCATGGAACTAACCCTTCTTCAAACCGCGGTCTAAATTAGGGGTTTGCGGTACTTAAATTTCCAAGGGAATCCAGACAATAAACTATTATCATCATCGCGTCAGGGCATCCTCTTTACAAAACGGCTTTTTGTTCGGGGTGGGGCGAAATTAATGTTGTCTTCATATTGCTTACATTTTCTTCCAGATGTCAGGTGATAGGAAATCTATATAGATAAGCAATAATGAATTGATATAACATTCTATATCTGTATTCATTTCAGCGCTTCGTTGCCGAGTTTAAGGTGACGTACAACGCGGTGAACCATGTCGTGGGCGCCAGTCACAAACCTGAGCTGGCCAAGCTGTTGGAGGACGAGTACGACATCTACGACGACGACAGGTCGGTGGGGTCCTGGATAGAAGTAGTAGTAGTAGTAGTAGTAGTAGTAGTCCAGGTGTGATCCAGAGAGGGAGTCCAGGGGTCCTGACCCACCCACCCTCCCCTTTGGTGGACACCTAAACTAGGCAAAGAGAAAAAATGTCAAAAATGTGTTTTAGTACTTAGCCTATATGCTGACCCCCCCCCCCCCCTTTCCGTTTGGACATTCTGGATCTGCCCATCTACAGGGGCAGATACAGGATTTTCAAAAAGTGGGGAGAGGGTCCTGAAACTGCGTGCATTTGCGCATACACATGCGGCAATTGTAGTTTAGGGGTCCAAAGGGGGGGGGGGCTCAGGAACCCCAGGAACCCCTCCCCTGGATCCACCCCTGCATCTAGTAGTAACATCTTAGTGACTTAGTTCAAAGAGTCATACAAGCTGACCTTATGTGTATCAATGCCATGCCATGCATGCTCCTCAAATCTTTCACATTCATAGGACAGTACGGGACATACAGATATGGCTAATAAGAAAATGTTACGGTAAGACCGATGGAGTGGATCTTATAAGATCAATGGGAATAAGACAGATTACAATTATATACAAGATTTGAAATTCCCATTATTATCGGATTTCAGGTAATCTTACTACAAGTGAAAGAAATTGCATGCCGACCGGGGAATGCAATTATATAAAGTTTAACAATTAAGTTATAAATCAGCATGGAGTATGTTACCTTGAGAAGTCTGTGTATCGTATGACTTGGAATTTAAAACATTTCTTCATTATTCTTCATCTAGTGTCAACTCTGTGGCCGTTAAGCGACTTAAAGAGCTATTCGAGGCTACGTCTTACTTCGACCATCTACCCATCACCGAGATCCTGCTGGTAGGTCGCTACATTAATATTAGTCTACATTGTACACTGTATACTGTAATATTGGATACTGTAAATTGACACTTACAGCATGGGCCCATGAGAATCCGTATCCCAGTCACTTGGTTGAGGTATATTTCACTAGAAGGGTGTCACACTATTGAAAAAGGTGTATTTACAGGGAGTGGTTATACGCGCGACCATCGCGTACTTATTTCGAGATATAGCCTAATTTCTTATATACGCGGACACAAAGTCAGCCCATACAGACCTGCTTGTATACGCGGACTTAAGATAAGATGGCATGCATTGTATTTCCAAAACCTTAGATGTCCAGATATTAAATAAAACATTGAAATAAGAAAAAGAAAAAGGGGGTTCGGGGGCTATGCCCCCGATTTAGACGTATTTTCAAAATGATTTGATGATGTAATATATAATTATTTGATCTAATGTCCGCATATACAAGGATCTTTGCATGCGCGTACCTAGGGTCCGCGCAAATAGGGGTGCTAATTCGCGCGGGGACACAACTCCGCGCATACGGGCCAACCAATGTGCGCGGACTTTACCCCCGCGTATACAAACAATTTTCAGTGCGCGGCCTTCTGCTGCCGTGCCCACGTGTATAATTCCAGCCGTATTTACATACAATCCAATCATCATCATCCTACTTATTGAATGATATCGAAAACTTTATCTCCTAATAAAGGAAAATGTACGTATGTACTTTTTAAAAAATTCCAGACCCCCACCCCTCTTAGTGCGTACATACTTAATGGAAGGCCCCTTAACGTATTTCAAGATGTATGAACAAAGACCTTATTCCATTGGTTTATACTTCCAGGATCTCTCGCACTATGACTATGACAAGATGGTACAGAAGTCCATGGCCCTGTTAGACCGCTTCTACTCCGGGTATGACAACCTCTTCAAGAGGGCAGTGCAAGCACAGGTAGGCAGTGGTTTCAAATACATATAGTCCAGGAGCCAAATCCAAAAAATGACTTTTTTCGTCCAAAAAGACGGAGGATCTAATATTATATACCAATGCCGAAATACATTATGAATACTAACTGGACACTGCCATTCAGTATTTTTGGTGTATTGGCACAGTGGGCAGTATTTGTGAATACTGCCCACCTTGCTTTACAGTGTAAAATATTTTTCTCCTTATTTTGTGAATTCTGAATGGAATTGCATGGTTATTTTTTTAATTTCAGGTAAAATAATGCAGTCTAATTAGATAGAGATAGTGATAGAGTCCTTATGAAAGAGAAAATAATGAATATTAGGGAAAACTGCTTGACACCAGTCAAAGTGTGTGCATAATCAATACATTGGAATACTGCCCACTTTGCTCCACTGGTAATTTCCTCTCTCTTTTGCTTATAACTCACAAAATATGGTATATAATATAAGGAAAACTTACCTCGGTTGACAGTACAACCCTGTATACTCGGTGGGATGTCAGAAAAATTACTGCCCTCAGCCTAACGGCCTCGGGCAGTAATTTTTCGACACCCACCTCGTATTCAGGGTTGTACTGTCAACCTCTGTATGTTTTCCTATAAAAGTGGTTTTAAATCGTAGCCCATTACCTGAAGTTTACATTTTGACGTGTTGGCATTTGCGCAACACGCATATTTGGCCGGTATCCATGGCAATGCATAGCAACCACAGAATGATGAAATTTTTAAATGTTTTGGTTGCCATGGCAACCATGTAACCATGACAACAAAAGTCATCCTCTTTTCACATTCCCACCTCCATGGGCTTTCATTTGAGGTACAACAATGCACAGTTTTGCTCATGTATGAAAAATTATTTTAATATTTCTACTTTTTCACAATGTTACTTAAAATTCTGGACGTAAAAAGTCATTTTTTTGATTTGGCTCCTGGACTAACAGTCAACTTTAAACAATGCATAATGCTCAATGCATTAGTCACTATGGACTACTTTTTGCAGAATTTCAATATCGAGTATTACCTTTTTTGAATTAGAAACGCAAAACTGATCTACACCTGAAAGACCGGTTTAGAATGAATGTCTAACTACGAAATTGCCAAATAGGAGGATTCCACCCTTATAATTTCTTCATTCTCCTGCCCTTACACTATAAACAATCTAATTGCCCTGAAGGGCAATAATGCCTTTCTGTCCATGCTAATACCAATCTTTGTATTAGTAATAAAGATTGATATTTTTAAACTTTCTAAGTGTAATTTATATAAAATTAATCATGTACAGACTGCAATTATTATTGCCCAGTTTGCACACGCCTGTGTCTCCGGCTAAAGCCCTTGATGGTATGTGCAAACCAGGGAATAACAATTGTTTCATGCCCCCTGTACTATACATATAACTCAATCCCCATATCACAAACTGTTTCTCAAAAAGTATAGAATACTACCCCCTAACCCTCCCTTCCCCCCTCAGGTGCTGATCACCGAAGACTCGGGCGTGGTCCTACACGACCTGAGGACCATGTTACCCACAATCCACCGCCTCACCTCCGCCAAGATGACGTCAGAACAGACGCAGATCATGGGCGACGTCCTCGAAAAGATGATCAAGTAAGGCGCACGTCCGGGGGTTTCAATCAATCAATAGTAATGATATTGTGTTGGATTCAATCATCTATATTCTGACTTTGTTCGTACAGTCCATAGTTGATCACAGACTGTGATCGGGTGATTACTATTGCCTTATAGGGCCTAGTTCTAGGAAGCATAACCTATATGTAAACTAAGAGCAACAATCTCTTATATCATTAATTATTGCAGTTCTCATACAACGTGCTGTATATCCCAATCAGTTTAATGCTACAAGGCGATTCATAGGTAGTATTATTGTTGACCTTGTTATTGGTTTACAAAATTCAACGGAATGAGATCAATATTGTATATTTTCTCAAAACAATTGCTGCTAAGAAAATAGAAGTACAAAATTTAATAATTATCTATTGTAAAAGTGTTACATACCACTGTGCCGCCCTTAACTTGTCTCCTTGACTTGACCTTTTCAGGTTCTGCCACCTGGAGAACGAGCCGGACGAGCCACATCCTATGAACCAGAGCATCCTCTACAACCACGGTAAATCTCCAATAGATGGAGTGCATTAACAGTGACAACCATGGATAAAGGCTCCAGTAGCCATTCAATAGACAGCAGGGGGCGCCCCTCCCTATTTTGGACAAAATTTCTTGTTTCAATGTAAAATTCTCGGTCCTGGAAATCCGACAGAACATTTTACAATAGGGCGCTCCTCCTTTTACAAATCTCTGGATCCACCCCATGGGCCTTTAAAATAACGAAATGCAGGGACAGCCATCGAAATCAGAAATGTAAACATTGCTCAATCAGGAGGGGAGAGAATTTACTCGAGGGTTTAAGTTATTACTCTGTCAAACAATAGTCATGCCCCATATAGGTCCCACAAAGTGTGCCCAAGCCTTGGGTCAATTATTGTAACTGTATCTATATTTTACTGCTGCTGTAGCGTATCAACTTGAAATATTACATTTTTATATGATTTATAGGTTTGGTTGGAAATGCGGATAGATGAACAACTATGTTTATGGATCCAAACAAAGAGTGAATGTAGCAGTCACATATTGATTATATTTCAAATGCAATTGTTATAGATTATAATGCATTAAGAAATAATTATGGATAATCATATCTATATCACCAGCAATTGAACGATGTAATTCCTAAACAATTAACCTTTTATTTCACAATTTGGAATATACTCTCCTAATTAGGCATGATACATGTATCCTGTTGTGATATCTGATCGTCAGATTTTGTGACCTTTCAGACATTCTGTCCACAATCTTTGACGTCCTGGCTCAGGAGATCGACATCCGGCTAATGGTGAGTCGAGCTTTGTATTCATATTTGTTTATTCTTCTTCTTTAATGTCGTGAACGGTATAATCTTTACATGTGTTTTCTTGCAAGTCCGGCTACCATAAACCTTTACTTTTCTCTGTAGCACTCGTTACTCTTACATTGGGCAAATAGAACTATTATCATTCCGGATTTCATCTTCTGATTTGCACATTTTTGTAAACTCGGTTACAGCTTTTGTTTTAATTAGGGTCGCACAGTTTTTCCTTCCCATCCTCAAGTTCATGATCAAATACACCGACGATTTAATAGTGCTACTGATATATTATGCATATATATGTTATTAGGGTTTTGAAAATTGCTGTTGTCAATTGCTGGTTTGGACTTTTACTGACCTTTTGTTGCCGATCGTGAGGACCTACAGTATTTTGAGGTATTTACTCAAACAAAAGCGTGCATGTTCAACAACAATCACATCACTTTGTGATAATAGGGCATATGCTCATCCAGCTAGAATACTGTCCTCTAATGAATTTATAGACCGCTTAACACTTTGTATGCATGCATTCACTTAAATATTCACAAAAGGTTACATGCAAATTAATCAAATATTTTTGTATTGTTACTTTGTTAGAATTTGGTGGAACTATTATATGATATTGCACGTGCATTAAATTTGGATCTTACAAGCGACTAGTTTCTTTTCTTTGTGATAGCGTGGAATAATTGATGAAAAGATTATACATGTGAAAATGCGGCGATTCTCAAGGTCAAGGATTAACTAATTTATTATCATTTTCAGCTTATCAAAATGATATACAATGTATAATGTTAGTCGATGTTGAAAATCAAAACAATGAATATATACAGGGCTAGGAATTCGAATGGACCAGAGGAGGCTTTCGAAGGAGGTCTACATATTTCACAATATTAAAATACTGAGATTTTAAGAAATGATAAACTACGGATTTGACTAGGGTTCATACAATCCTTTGTTATTACATTCAGTAACATTGACAATATTGGTCTTCTAACGTCCTGTTTTTATATGCATTTTCATCATTCTGTAAAAAAAAGAACTACTTAAAACTGAGAAAGAAAATGGTGAAAGTAGGCGTTCTGTGTTTGAAACGATATTCAAAACAACGTCCTCTCACACACCCTGCATGTGGGCTTTAAAAAAAATAGTGATAGGAATGGCTGACAATATGTTTCTTGCTTGGTTCCTGAAGATCGACGGGGTGGTAAGGCTGCCGATTTTATTTGTGTGTACTTGTGTTGGAGCTCTATACCACAGTTTGGACGCACCGTCTACATTGAATCTTTTGAAATAAGTGATAAACGACATTGAATGTCTTGAATATATCAGATTGTATCTCACATTACCTAGATTTAGTGAGAATACTTGCTTGGTAAGTTGCAACTGTGGTATTTTCTATTTTCAATGTTTATCGAAGTATATTATTATAACATAAATATATATAACCGACTGGGGAGAGGGTACACGGTGGAATATCGAGGTATGTCAGTAATATCAACCTGAGGGCAAGGCCCACAGGGACACCTGAAGGCTGATATCCCTGACAAACTGAGGGTTGATGACCAATCGAGGACCCCGTCTCCAGCAAGTTATGGATTTATCATACCCTGGCAATATTTCAAATGAAGTTTTAAAGCTTAGGCTAAATGAACAAGGGGAACTATTTTTGTACACCTGGAACTACTTTCCTGTATCACCCTCCAGGGTGATAAGCCTTTTGGCTACCACCCGGCTTGTAACAGTGAAGCAAATCTTAAGTACTGAACCTGTATCACCCTAGGGTATGATAAAGATGTGATACGTTTTACCTTCTCCTTCAAATTTGCGCCTCTCTATTTTATCATATAGGATTTTGCATATTCAATCACTTTTAATAATCTTATTCAATGAAGATCCTTGTCAACTAGTAAGACCTTTGTGGAAGTTTTTTCTTGGAGTTTACATCATCATAGCCAGTTTTCCTGGGTGCCCAACTTTACATTCTGATAATAAATTCAACGTCAACCTGACGTCAAATTCTTGTCTGAGTCGTCATATTTAACTTACATCATATCATAATCCGTATCATCTTTAAACAAATTACTCACTTTCAACATAAAACTAATCAACAACCCAAACTCAATATGCAGTAACCATTTTTAATTGCAAGCCAAAATCAGAATCCCACGAATTGCTTGATCCTTGGCTTTCTAGATTTCGAACTGATAGGAGTGTGTCAATCGGTTCAATATTTCTTTTGTATCCTTATAACCGCATGTATACATAGATATGTTTCATTCAACTATTCAATCATGCTATTCTTACCAAAGATCCTAGCCTAATGTCATTATTTTACCTTTCAAACTGGAAGAACAAAACAACGAAGGACTCGGAAATAGGAGTCGATGAAGTACATATTTATACCCTTGTGTACATTCTCCCTGCTGTCTCTTCTCCTAATCATGTGGTTTGGCCAGAAATGAAAAAAGCGATGCAATAGGCATATAGGATACAAAGCAATATATCTTTATTATACACTGTCGAAATTATGGCCTCAATCTTTAAGATACTCACTCATAACTGATGCCCGTGTGACAATCCCCATTTCCGTATTCATCTCCAGTTATGACACACATCTATGTGAAGAGATGATGTTTGGCATAAAAGCTAGACGCCAGAAGTGACTCAAGATTTGCCAAAGACATGTCAAACATTGTTGGATATAATATATACCTGAGAAAATTCACAATCATTGGCATCCCAAAGATTGTGAATCACAGATCATGAGTTTCCTACCAACATGTTGCTTAATATCTAGAGATATTGCTCACGATCTTTAATAGGTTTAATGAACATCGTTGCAACCTGTGGCACCCAAGAGTCACTATCTTTGGTTATTTCTTCATAGTGGAATATAGGCTTTACATAACAAAACCTTTGTTGCTAGCAGAATTATTAGGTAACCAGTCTCTCCTTCCACCCCCCTCCAGGACCAGTACAGCGGTATCCGCAAGGTGTTCCAGAAATGTTTCCAGCTGCTGAGGGCCATGGCCCGGGACAACGAGGTGGTGCAGCGCCGGCTCTTTGACCGCATGGACATCCTGCTGGACATAGAGGGTGCCGAGAACCAGATGGCAGAGGCGCTCACTGAGGTAGGTTAAGACACAGTAGGTTCTTCTAGCCAGATGGCAGAGGCCCTCACTGAGGTAGGTTCTGACTGTTTGACCACATGGACATCCTGCTTACCAAAGAGCTTGCTGAGAACCAGATGGCGGAGGCCCTCACTGAGGTAGGTTAAGACACAGTAGGTTCATCTAGCCAGATGGCAGAGGCCCTCACTGAGGTAGGTTAAGACTCAGTAGGTTCTTAAAACCAGGTGGCAGAAGCTATAACTGAGGCATGCTATCTTACAGGCTTTTCAAGCCTAGTTATGAGTAAATTGTAACAATTTCCAGAGCAATGTTACCTCATTGACTACATTTTATGAGGATGTGATTAAATTGCTATTACCCTGATTAAAAGTTAACGTGTTCAGAAAACATGCTTGTTACACAATTTTTCACAACCCATACAGCATGTAAATAACCACATTAAAATTTGTCTATGTAAGACAGTTTAGTTAATTTATTGAGTTAAGATAGAAATTGTGCACTTGATAAAGGCACCAACATGTTTCCTTATGGCAATAATATTCATTGTTTTTTTCCACCTTTTGCCTCTCAGGTGTTCACAGGTAACAAACACACGTGTCTGAAGATCCTGCCCCACCAGGTGCAGAGGGTGATGCACATCGTGTCCACAAAGACCACCAAGGCCACGCAGTTCTTGGACCTGCTCAACGCCATCGTCAAGGTAACCAGTCCGCAGTGGGCTAACCGGTAGTTTATTGATTCAACTTACTAATTTGTGACAGACGATCTTTCCGTCTAGTTATCTTCGCAGACAGTAACAGCCCTGACATCTTATAGCCCATAATGGATGAGTCTAAAGAGTGACGTAATTTGAAATAGCCATCAACTGTCGATATATAGTTGAAATGTTTAAATTTATCTTTATTCATCTGAAGCCTATATGCCACATGCCGATTTTCCCGCTTATCTAAAAGGGTATAGACAAAGGGTATAGACAAGTCATATATCACTAAAAAGGTTTTAAGATTCTCTTTCGATACATAGTTACATGTAATATCCTCTGAAAAATCAACATCGAATTTTGGAATACAGGTTTAAGTAGGAGTGATATATTATCATGTGGAGAGAAATAAATAGTCCAAACATAATATACTAGAGCATTAGCTTGAGAGTACATGATTATCATACTTATACGGAAGATCAATTCTTGTAATTGAGTATAGTTGAATAAATAAAAGAAATATCATAATCATAGCTACCTCCACATTTCATTCACATGAGAAAACTTTGTATTCATACAGTGATGATAATAATTATGAATAATCAACGCCATGTTTCATCACAAATAGTACTAATATTACCCCCTCCCCATACAGGTGGAGGAGCTGAACCTGCCGCTGAAGCGGAACCAGGGCTACGTGATGAAGTACTTCATGCAGTACCGGGCCGAGGTGGCCCAGCTCATCGACGGGTCGGCCGAGAACAGGCAGAAGCTGCTGGCCGGGGACACCTGCCCCGAGCTCGAGTACCTCATCTCCCTGGTCGACCTGCTCGCCACCTGCGCCGAGGTACGGGGAAGGGGTGGTTGTATAACGTATTGTACTAGACCATAGACATACATTATGTATCTCCTTGATTAGACACTGCAGCAGAGTGCTTTGCTTACTATATAAACAAGGCCGTTCAACGGCTCTGACATGAAAGCTGGTTGCTGGGAATGGAATGGGTTGCAATTGACGGCCAATGATGAGCATGGTTTGTCGTTCTGTGGAAACGTGCCTGTAACTCCCAGTTTAGTATTATATGGAAGTGTTTTAGCACACATACTTATGACTACTTGATAATTTCCTAGTATCAATGGGTTAGTCTCTTGAAGCAAAAATACAGTCTATACCCGACCAATATGGACAACTTTAACGTACTATTGCTATAAAACGAAGGTGTACCAATCCATCGTACAACGAATGATAACAATGTAAATCGGTGTAAGAAAACTGTAAGTAAACGGAATTGTTGCAGAGGGTATACATCTTACATACCAGCTTACCGAAAGTACATAAATCACTTTCATTATAAAATCCATTGATACGGTTAATAATTTTTACAATATGTGTGGTTCAATGACAAGCCGGACCTTCTTTGAAGTCGTTGTAAATTTCCATTACATTATTGGTAATAGTAAATCCCGTTCTGCCCCCCTTGTTATTACGTAATAACTCCCTATGTCTGTTTCAGGGGGAGAACCGGTTCATTGAGTCCATCTGTCAGACCATCTTCTCGGCCGACGAGCTGCTCGACATCATGAACAACTCGTCTATAGAGAACAACCTGAAGCGGCCCTACGTCAGGTTCTTACTGTGGGTCTACCTCAACACGGCCGGCGGGATGATCGACTCGGGTCAGGGGGAACTCAACCACGATAGGTGGGCACAGGATTTTGCACTTTTTATTCCCAATTATTCAATTGTATAATCATATCAATTGTATCTATTTGGCTAGTTTTTTCAGCCATGTGCTCTTGGCTGGTAATGTCATAATGAGCTGTACAGGAAGGATCTAAATGTTGCTATATGAATTATATTTATGTACGCTTTAACGTACAAAGAAGTGTTTTGCCCTGTAGATTAAGTCTTAAGATATAGTTTATCCTTGTGACAGTTCAAAATTCTCTATATTCCTCCTGTTGTCCAACATTTAACTAAGGCCTTAAAGTAGTAACTCGAACGTCCTATATTTTTCTTTTTCAATAAGTTAAAAAAAAGAAGGATTTAGGGTGGCTGCACAAATTAATTCCAGTCAAAAATCAATGGGCCGCATTTTAAGGTAGTATTTTGCAATGTATTATAAGGTGTTAATCCTCTCCTTTCCTCCCGCGGCCAGGCGGATGTGGACGTACCTGAGTAACCTACTGGAGGACGTGCGGTCCCTGACGGACTACGTGTCCACCCACACCGAGATGGTCAAACAGCTGCTGAAGAAACCCCCGCCCAGGAGGTACGTCAAGGGCTGGTGTGGTGGTCAGAGATTGGTGTTATTTCGACTAACCTCAATACATGCATTACTCACCTTGCGCAGATGTGGTACAATGATCACTTTTTGTTTTGGTGAATACCAAATGGTGATCATGACTATGTGGCTGTTACATAAATAGAATTATTCAGTTCTATGTTATATTGATTGGTGATTATAATCCAGCGAGTTTGTTTAAAGTGAATGTGGCATAAATATTAGTTTTTTTTATATGTTTAACACTACTGAATGGTGACGCCTTTAGATTGATCGCCAGTTTGTAAGCTCGTCTTAGTAATGGTTGTCAGGCGGTTTAGCAGTACACAACCGGTTTTAACGTAAATGGCAATCATTGATTATTTATCTCAATGCACAAAAACCTTTCTTCACTGACAGGCAGGGTGATAACCAAAGTGTTATCACCCTGCAGGGTGATATCAAAAAGTAGTTCGTACAGAGGAAATAGGTCCACCTGTTAAGTTAGTCTTAGCCTTAAGATTCCCATTTAAAGTATTGCCAGGGTATGATAAATCTATAGCGAACCAAGGAGAAGGACCTTGTTGGGTTATCAACCCTCGATGTGTCAGGTATATCAGCCTTTGGACTGTCTGGCGGGCCCTGCCCTCAGGCTGATATTCCTGGCACATCTTGGTAAACCTTATCACCTTGATAACCCACCTCCCCAGTTGGTAATACACAGCTCTCACGCCTTGCTAGAAGGTTGAAATAAAAATCTCTTCTATCTGATAAGATGCAATTATAAACAGAAAGGCTAAGGGGAACCCCTCAGAAAAGCCCTTTATGTTATTCTTATTGAGGGCAAATGGTTATAATGCATCAACCATTCACTCTTACTTTGGATGACCATAAGACATTTAATTTTTATCTTCGTTCAAGTATTCTCTTATCAATAATCATTATAGTTTGATGATACGTTAATTGTTCTGGTTAACTAGGTGATCTTTGACTCTTGCACTTTTCACTGACTGTTTTATATGTTCCATTCAGCTATACCGTTGGATTCTTTAATTATTTAATTTGAATCAATTAAATCACTGAGCCTACATTGCACTTAAGATTATATTCCTTCATTATTTTGATTTCCATATGAATTAATGTTGTACCTCTTTATAGCAATAGTAAACTGTATCACTGAAACTTATCTCACAGTATGAATTAAACGCAATGATGCACGCTGAATGTCAAAGAATACAAATAGGAATGTAAACGTCAAAAAATACGATCCATTGTAATAGGTCAATTATGTAACATACATTATGTAATTTCACAATATTGCTTTGTGATTCGTTGGGTACACCGTACTAATTTGGTTTCGTTGTGTTTTTCCTTTCTGTTAGTGGCCTGTCCGAGCCCCAAATCGACCTCCCCCTGGACAACCCCGAACAACTAAACGACTTGCTCAGGTTGCACTTCGAGCTGCTCGTTAAGCGTTATGATGTGTACACCCACTAATGTACTTACCCGCTCTTACCCCACTCAAAGGAAACTTGTATAAAGGCTAACCCTTAGGATTTATGGGTGAATTCAGAGAAATACTTACTTTCAAAAATCTAGAAATGAGGTCAGTTTTGGCCTAGCCTAATATGTGTGTGCACTAATATATCGTTTTGTTTCTTGCATTCAACCAATGTTTTGCTAAGACTTGCCAAGTGATATTCAAAATCACCTGTTTGTAAACAGGCTGACTTGATTCACAGGAAATTGTCTTGTCAATGTGATGCGTTGTTCAATCTTTTGGGATGAACATGGTGTTTATGCCGTGGTTCAAGAAATCCTGCACAGTTTCAGATATATCATAGATTCCTCATCCATCCCTTAAATAAACTGAGGAAATCGGCCATACAGCTCCTCGGATATGAAAAGTGTCTTCACGCGTGTGCACTAACATAAAAGCCATTTTAGTGGATGAAATATTAACATCAAACTCAATTAAGGAGGGACGCTACTGGCCGCCAAAAGTGGTTGTAGCCCAGTTGCGGTAATATAAAGGGGGCCACTTTTATCGTTTGTAGCAGATGTCGATGATGGCTAAAAGAATATAGAGAAGGAAGAAGTTGCCATTATTGATCAAACTTTCAGCTTTTCCAGTGTTTCCTAAAGAGTTTCCAACTAGAATAACAGGATCATAGGATTCCGTTTACTGTCAACTGGCTGCCAGTCCGTTGAATCCTTTACAAAAAAGAGCAAATAGGCACTCATAAACGTATTAGAGAGTCAGAAGCATGGAAAGGGTTAAATTGTAGTATAACAATAACATCAAACAGAAATAACAAGACGTTTATTTATTCACTGCTCACTGATACAGACGTAAACTCCGGTAACCTTTGTTTGTAACCTTCCCTGAGTGTGTAGACTATAATATGTGTGGTTTCTGTCATAGTGATATCCACCCACCTGTATTATTAGAGTATTATGATTACACTTTGCATGATAGCAATATTCTAACTACTCATTATTTTTGTTGACTAAAATACAAGCTCTTCCTCTGTGATATTTCTAATTGCCCCTTTGATAATGTACAAGCTGTTTGTATGTGTTTTGTATACATGTATATGTTTTGCGTGTACTAACCCCTTGATTTTAGAGGAACCACCCAGCCGTGCATGGGCCTCCTTTACATAGGATTCATACCCTAAATGCCTTCTCAGGTTCTATAATTAGAATAGATGCTTGCGCGTGTGGCTTTCCTTTATGAAATTTGCTTCTGATTATATAAATTACCTTTGAATGTTAAACCTAACGGGATAGCTAAAAGTGTAGCAGAGATATCACATGGCTTTCTATGGAACTCATGTTACTATTCGCTAAAACATATTATTGCGGTGTTTTCTGTAGAGTACTATATGTAGGAGTTATCACGTTGTCCCCATATAGTTGTCCTCTAATTGTTTCTGTTCCTGCCCTCCTTCAGTGAGCAGGGATACGGCGACTACCGCACCCACCACGGCACGCTCCACTACATGTTTGAGGCCGCCTTCCCCTTCCTTTTGGTGAGTGAGGTTTCTTTATCGCTCCAAGGGAAATTCAGGCTTACTTAGAGGTATGAAATAAGCTACGATAATTGCTAGGCTTTGCTTGAAATGCTAGCTGATTATGCTTATGACGTCTATAGCCCTTCTTGCTTATTTGTAAAAGAAATAACAACCCTTACCCTAGATTTAGCCTATTTAGACAACCGCTATATTCTGGGAGAATGTTGCCCCACGTGCATGTTTTTTTTGTGTGGATAAATCTGCTTTGGCTAAAAGTTGTAATATTGTGTTTCAGGTGTTCTTCAAGACTTACTACCGACCTGACCGCGAGAACCACCCTCAGGAGGCTGACATCGTCGACAAACTGGCCACAACCATGGTGGTACGTACTCCCGTACTGTAGTAGCTGCCCAACTTTAAAGGATTATCTTTATATGAAAGATACTTCACCTGCCCGAATGTCAAAATTTACCTGTCACACCTACCCGGCCGGGAAGGCGGGCAATCCTTAACGTCGACCCCTACTTGAGTAGGAGTTATAAAATTGTCCATTATATAAACCTGAATTACCTTAATATTATATGTCATCCTCAGGGAAATATATAAGTCATAGGAATCCTGAATGATGATGTGTACAATGTACTTGATGTTGATTGACAAGGATCTAGTTTAGATATTGTTATTGTCAGAGCTGAACATTACTTAAAATTTGCATAAAATGAGCCATATTGTAATGAATTAATGTGATCCTGTATACATTTTTTACATCTATAAGTGTAATAACTCTGAGAACCAAGGTAAACCTTGAAGATTATTACTAATAATAAACCTTAAAACCAAGATGTTGTTACTGAGCCCGTGCTTCTCGCTGCAGGCCTTCATCGATCTGGTGGCCCCTCTGATGAGTAACGCCACCCACATGAAGGCCATGGTTTCCAGTATGAACGTCATCCTCACCGCCTCTACCCTGCCCGTCAAGGTGAGTGGGGAACAGCGGGGGTGGTGACACTAGTACAAGGGGGTTTGACTTGATCTCAGCTATGCCCCAGTGTGTGTGTGTGTGTGTGTGTGTGTGTGTGTGTGTGTGTGTGTGTGTGTGTGTGTGTGTGTGTCTAAAGCCCCATACCCACTGGGCGATTTTCCCGGCAACCGGCGACCTCCGATCAAGAAAGTCGGAGGAGTCGGCGGTAAAATCGGCCGATTCCTGTGACGGCCTGTAAGTATCCCATATTGAAATGGTAGTGTTTGATATGAATCGGTGCTAAAATCAGCCCACTGTATCACTAGAATCGGCCGATTTTACCACCGATCCGTCGGCCGACTCAGTAAAAATGTCCTAGTGGGTATGGGGCTTTAAGCCCCATACCCACTAGGCGACTTTTACACAGTTGGCAAACAGATCGGCACTAAAATCGGCCGATTCTTAAGCCCCTTACCCACTAAGCACATTTGACAGAGTCGGACGACAGATCGGCAATAAAATTGGCCGACTCTACTAGGAGAGTCGGCCGATTTTAACGCCGACTCATATCAAACATGTATATTTCAATAATACATACTGACTTGTGATCTGAATCAGTGACGATTTTACCGGCGATTCTGCCAGTTGCCCATTGCTGGGGAAATCGCCTAGTGGGTATAGGGCTTAAAGGCCCATACCCACTAGGCGACTTTTACACAGTTGGCAAGCAGATCGGCACTAAAATCGGCCTATTCTTAGGGTCACCAGTTAATACAGTATATTGGAAATTGCATGTTTGATCTGGATCTGTGCTAAAATCGGCCGATTCTAGAGGTAGAATCTGGCGATTTAACGCTGATTTGTCGGCCGACTGCGTAAAAATGTCCTAGTGGGTATGGGGCTTAAAAGTGACTGACATGGGTCCTTATTCCGCTTCACCAAAAGGGGGTAACTTGTTGCTTAACTCAAAATGGGTGTATTGCATACTGCATGCATTACACATACATTTGCATAGAAGGGATAATCTTTAAAAATACTACTTGGAAAACAGACAAAATGAATAAAGAGTAAGATATAATGAAATATGAGTATCATTTCAAAGGAAAATAAATAATGTTCAATGATTTTTATTTTGGACCTATAGCGGGTACCTAAATTGCCAGTAACAAACGCTGTCATTGAAATTGGAAAATACTGCACGGTTACTTTGCTTAGGTACAATTTTGATGGTATCTTGTTGAAGAATTATTAATGAATTTGAAACGTAGTAACGTGGATTTTAAGTGGGAGCTTCCATTAATATTGACCTCCAAGATACATTAAACTGATATAAATAATTAGAAGATATTTTGCATATTATGCTCAGGGCTGTCAGCCAGCCGCCTTTTTTGAAAGAATAATATCTCGAAGTCGGGTACATTTGTATAATTTGACCGGATGGAATGGTTATTTTGTTCTTTGGTGACAAGCATGCTATTAATTTGTTTTAAAAATATAAGACTTTATCATGAGTCTTTCACAATTTGGAATGGTTTGTACATTTCGAATGATATGGCTGTTGTTTTGCACTACAAGGAAAAGGTAATCTTTGAACAATTTTAATGTGTGTGTGACTTAGTACGCCATAATTGATCCATTTTTTTTTCGAAATGATTAAATCCTAGTAATTCTCTACATGAAGATAGATTGCTTCCTATCCAATACACAAACTAAGGGATGACCACCGCCATAGTCTCATTACTATACGCTACGTTTATTCTGTTATTTGATACCATCACATAACAATCAATTTTACAGATTTTTTTGCATTCATTTTATTATAGTAGTAATTTGATTATCAAAATAGATAGCATATTAGCAAATTTATATTCCTTGTGAACTTGATATTATGATATCATGCATTTCGTTTCTACATCATTTATGTTTCTACATTTCATATTGCTATAAAATTTAATTTGCGTGAGTGGTGTTTCACATTTTAAATTTACTACAATAGTTATGCTTCATGTGGAAACCTCAAAAGCATTACTCGCTCATTATTGTATGGATTTTACGTTAGGAATTATAACGAACCATGATAGACAAAACACGAATTGCAATTGGAACTGTAACATGAATTGCAATTGGAACTGTAAGCGTCAGTTATGTCTCAAAGCAGTACAACAATGAATATATTTGAGCTGCAGGCCTATTTATTTTATACTTTTGTCTACATGGATCTGTGATAATACGGCAACAAAATATTCATTCTTTCCAAATGATGTATGGCAAACAGAAAATAGTAATTATTATTATTTGTCCTATTTTCAGGTCATGGAATCCTTCCAGGATAGATACAGCGGGAACAACCAGGTGATGGACATCCGGTCAGATGCTAGGAAGGTACGTCCAAACAGGGTTCTTGGTTTTACTCCTATAGACCTTGTGCAGACGTGGTCACGTACTCCAGATTTTGGTGATCACCACGTGGTTCTCAATGCCACATGGCTATAAAAAGAACAGACATTCATTAAATCTAAATAATCAAAATTTATCATTCTGATACACTGAGTTATTGTGAAGTGAGTTTTCCTAGAATATGCTGTCTAAATTGTAAATACTTATGCTTTTGAAATGATCACCAAGATAGCGGCCTCCCTATTTTGAGAGGTGTGACGTCATCTACACAACGTCTATTGACTAATACTTTCCAATGGGTTAGAAATGTTATACATCATCGTCGTGTCACTTTGAGAAGATTAATGAGCACAGGTGGTACCTAGTGCTGGTATTAACGTTGACCAATTCATTCAACCTAGACTTCAACAAACTATCAATTTGTAAAATGATTGATAAATAGAAACACACGACCAAAGCCTGTATTCCCTGGGCAAACCTCACTGCTGGCAATTCAATCTACCACGGATGGCTGATTTTCACTATTTTAAACACCTGCAGGCTAATTTGAGCTAATTTTGTAGACAAAACCCAATTAAAAACTATAGAAAATAAACAAATAATTTTTATATATCCATCCATAATGAATGAATTTCTAAACAATTCAGGAATATTAGATGTAATTGTTGTAGTTGACCTGCAGACTAGCCTAAATCAAGGTGCATGCTGGGAAATATGTAGTCAAGTCACAAGGCTTAAGTATAGGTTTTTTCAATAATCATGGCATGATTTGTAGTTTAATATGATAGCATTGACTACATTTCCATTTCGTATCTATATAACATATGATATTTCTCAAGTTGGTATGAAAATGCATTCATTTCAGAAAGATAAATAGCAAATATTTGTAAATTTTCTATAATATTTCTAGAGATTTTGTCTATAAAATCAGCCAAAGTACCCTGCAGATGCCAAAAATACAGTAATCCAGCTATCCGTGGTAGGGAGATTTACATACATTTTCATAAATCGCCAATTCTCCCTACCACGGATAGCTGGATTACCGTATGTGTATAAATCCCTATTTCAATTGGCGATTTATGAAATCGGTAGTAAAATCGGCTTTTGTAATAAAGCCTTAATGCGTGCCCTTTTCTCCCTGTTCAGTCGTACGAGGAGTACTACGAGACGGAGGAGCGGCTCAACGAGCGACTCAACATCTTCGCCATCAACTACAGCTCGGCCTACGGGGGGATCAACACAGTACGGGCCCAGCTCGGCTACCCCAGCGACGGAGGTAAGACAGTCACATACATCATGATACCAGATTGTTCAAGTCACATTTCAACCTTTTTGTGAGCCCTTAATTATAGTTTTTAGTATTGTAGCTTATGGGAAGGGCTCACTCAATCAGTCATGTCTTTTGTAGGTATTTGGGCTTTGATCTGATTGCCCAGTTACACAATCTTACATACAGGCCTTTGTCCACTGGCATGCATTTGTAAGCAAGGACAATTAGTGTGCATCAAGTGTTATTGAGTGGGCAGGCCTCTCCCCTGCACCCTCCCCCACCCCCACTCCTTGAACTCAGTTCAAGGAGTGGGGGTGGGGGAGGGTGCAGATTGAGAAGCCAGAAGTGGGTTACATAACCAGTACCCCTCCTCATTAGGACCTGTACTGTGATCTGCAGGTGGGCAGGTCTAGGTCTAGGTGGGTGGGTGCAGGGACCTAGTGTAGGAGCCCCTTTCCTAAGCCCCTCCCTGAGTTGTGTGTGACAGCTGGAGTGGTGGTGGTGATCACTACTCATAGGTTGTAGGAAGGCCTTCAGTTTATTGAGGGACGACTTTTGCTATAGATTACATACATTAGATATATTGACATTTCATTCAATTACCTTTCAAACACACTGAAATGTCCATTGTTATGTTAAGGGTGAACATCGATCGTTCCAACGATCGGAACTTTGATAGTCATTTGCTTCTTGTTTTTAGCATTGCTACTGCGACGACTTATTTATGAGTTTAACATTATGGTAACACGTCGTTATAGGTGGCAGGATATGTCTTGAAAAGTCTGTTGTCATTGATCGTTGGATGTATGGAACTATTATAAAGAATAGAAGTATCAATAGCTTAGGTCCACCCTATAACTTTTGAGACATTAAACCCAATGGCAAGATCACATCTCCTGTAAGTATCGAAGACGTTTCTGATAAGCCATGATAAATGTTTTGCAAAGATGCTATACCTTTACAAAAATCACGACGTCATTATTTACAAATTGGGGAGTTTAGAAACCTTTCAGTTTTGCAAATAGTTTCATCGTGATTTTTTAAACAAATGGTGTATAGGATCTTTTGAAAACTATTCTCGCAGTGTAAACTATTTATTCATAGATCCCTCGGCCCTCCCTCCACCTTTTAAATACACAAGGACTCAATGACAGAGCTTTTCACAAGGGGAAAAATACATCATTTGGTCAAAAAAAAGGGATATATGTCCTCTGCGTCCTCCAAAGCCATCGCCAATCATGCGTTTGCACGATATTTTAGTAATAAACCTAGGTATACTAACCCACACCCACTATATAATCCTGTATCAACTTAAGTTTTTCCTCATGCTGTGTCCTGCATTCTGTCCTCAGAGTACATGGACACCGGCGGGGACGAGGAGCTGCCTCTGTTTTATCTGTTCATGTTGTTCCATCCTGTGTCTTCAGAGTACATGGACATTGGCGGGGACGAGGAGCTGCCCCTGTTTATCTGTTCATGTTGTTCTACTCTCTGTCCTCAGAGTACATGGACATCGGCGGGGACGAGGAGCTGCCCCTCGGGGAGGAGTTCCAGGAGCACATCGCCTGTTTCATCGTCCACACCCAGAAGGAGAGTCTGCTGGGCTTCAACAAGAAGGAGATCAACGCCGACAGCTACAAGCTCTGCGGCAAGCTCGTCGAGCAACTGGCGTGAGTAGGGTATACAATGTGGATAGGTCTAGGTAACAAGGGTTGGCATTAAGGGATCTGAGCAAGGCCTGTGATTATCTTACAAAGCTTTGGAAATATATTTACTGTACATATGTATACATGGGACTTTTCTTGCAAATTGTTACCTTTGAACTGCTATGATATCAAGGCATGGTATGTAGGGCAAACAATGTAGACAGGTCTAGACGCCAAAATATCATTTGACAGCAGCTGGCGTGAGTAGTATATACAATAAAGACAGACCTAGACACCAAGGGATGGAATTTAGAGGTCCAGCAGCTGGCGTTAGTATATATGCGGTGTGGACAGGTCTAGATATCTAGAGATTGCATTTAGGGCTCCAGCAGCTGAGAGTAGTATATACGAAGTAGACAGGTCTAGACACAGAGGGATGGCATTTAGGGGCCCAGAAAGTGGTGTGAGTAGTATATACAAAGAAGATGGGGAAAGACACCGAGGGAGGGCATTTAGGGGTCACTCAGTTAGTGCGAGAAGAATATATACAAAGTAGACACTCACAGGTCTAGATACCAAAGGTTGGTATTAAGCAGCATTAAGCATGTTAAGGGATCTGAGCAAGGCCTGTAATTATCTTGCAAAACATTGGAAATATATATACTGTACATAATATATGGACTTATGGACTTTTCTTGCAACTTGTTACCTTTGAATTATAGAAATCAAGAACATTGTCTCTTGGAAGACCAAACAATAGATGTCTTCGCATCTTAAAACCCATGTTTGTGAAATTGACTTGTTCTTAAAAATATGGACATATATTATTTACTGAAATACTGAGACAAATACACATTTTCAATATAAGTAACAGAAAATAGATCAGCAAGGAGGTGAGCGTCCACAGCTCTAAATTAACATACAACCCCTCTCAGATCGCTCCGATCTGTCCAGACTGACCTTCCCTGTGTTTCCCCCGCAGCATCTCGGCGTCCAACACCCAGATAAGTGAGAAGGATCGCCTGGCCCAGGAGATGCTCGACATCAAGTGTCTGCAGATCCTGAGGGGAACCATCCACAACGAGATCGTCAAGTTACCCGACGACTGGGAGACGGACGTCAAGGCCAACAAGAAGTGAGTCACAGATTTTTATTCAAGAGTTTAAAGCAAGATTTGAGATAGGTGCTATAAATACAAAGTAAAAATACAAGTTGATTTTGTAAAATGCCATCAAACTTTCAGATCCTGCCGTCTCATTCCCTACTTGTTTCCTTTTAATGAATGAAACTCTTCGTGCCTTAATCATACACTCCCATTGACCTGTTTTAACCCTGCTCTCCATTATCATGTCCCTCGTGTATAACCCCTCCCCCACTCCTCCCTTTCCAGGATCCTTGACCATATCACTGAGGTGCAGCGTGCCCTTAACGATCCTTGACTGAATCTCTGAGGTCCGGGATGTCCTTAACCATACCATGTCCCTTATGTTGAGAGGAGCAGACCAATAGAGCTAACCCTCCACCCACTTCTCCCTTTCCAGGATCCTTGACCGTATCTCGGAGGTGCAGGATGCCCTTAACCGGGAGGACGCTATGCTGAAGGTGCTCGGCCACCTGGCCAAACCCAGCGACGACATCGTCCGCGAGCTGCTCTGCTTCATCACCTGTATGTTGTTTGGGGGTAACAACGCCGTGCAGGTGAGCTGCTCCGTCTTCTCTCCAAATAAACACTCCATGCGCACCTTCAAAAAATTTGTGGCAACTTTGAAGAAACGTCTTTCTGTTATACCGGACTTGAATCAACACAATATGGATACTGAAGAATTTGTTAACAACTAGTCAAATTTCTTAGTATTAGATACGCATGATTGTACCTTTGATATGATAGACTGTTTGTCAACTGTACTGCATATATTCATGTTTTTTTTATTAACAATAATATAAATTTTTAGGATAAATGGAACTGACTGGTACTGGCAGTTACTAGCAACTCTGCTAATAAAACACGTTGTCAATGTAAAGAAACGTACTAAAAGAAACGTACTAAAAGTTATTGTGCATGAGATTGCATGATTTTGTCTTCTATTTAAGAAGTACTTTGGGAAGATATGTGAATTACTGAATGATTAAATGATTAAAAGTTAGTAGGACACTGACTTAACTTAAATGCCTCAACATTGAATGGGATTTAGGTTGCGAATGAGGAAGAGTGCAATTCAAAAGAACACATAATATATGATAATGGTAGTCATTGTCATAACCTTGGTACAGATAAATATATACTATATTCACTTCATTTATTTTCTTTTTCCTTCGATGATTTTGTTTAAAATTTGCGTTACTTCTCTTTATAGAACAGCTTAATTCAATATTTCCTGGGCACCAGAGAGGAAAAGTTCTTCTTTGCTATCAAGAACCGAATGCAGCTATCGGCGATTGCTACTAAGGAAAAGTGAGTACACATGATCATTAGATTTGACGCTGATATAATCCTCAATCCGTTAGTTAAACATTGTGTTTCCTTTTGGATTCTGATATGGGATAATGTACAAGTGAATATAGTATGAAGACTTATGAAATTATATGATATGTTTTTATGTATGTTAAGTGTACCAGTTGCACTAGACACTGTCTTCGTGAAAAGCACATAAATGTATGTGACGATAATTCAACAAAAAGATACATATATATATAATATTCTCGCTAGATCTAAACCTGTTTAAGTTTGATGAGTATAGACCTTTACCATGGTGTAGCGCCGTGCTTGTGGATATGTCTGTGGGAGAGTCCACTGCGCAAATTCATGAGAAAGCTGTATAGCTCAAGTAATTCATATCGTAGATTTAACAGTTAACCGATAATCTGTCCATTTATTTTCCAGGCGGTCGTTGATTGCTCAGCACCAGGCTAAGGTGGACGAGGCCCTGGAACAGGCGCGGAGTCTGGCCAAGGCCCTGAAGACCGGCAAACTGGCCGCCGAGGTGAGCCCGGGCTGGGGACGACTTCTGCTGTATTTGAGTTGATTTAAGATTATATCCCTAAATTGTGCCATTTCACTAAATTAAAGCTTTCTCCAACAGAAGATCAGTTCTGAAACCTGAATAATGTTGCAAGATGTGTCTCCATTGTGCTGTTTTTTAAACTGCAATATAATATGCATATTTCAAATAACCCTTTACTTTCTTATTCATATCCTTAACGTCCATACTCGATATTCCAACCTTTGAAAATATGGAGGAAAATGTTACAGAAATACGTTTAATATAGAAATAGTAAGCTAACAATGTTCCTGGTACTTGTCTTTGCTAGGAGATTATGGCGGCCAACACCAACCTGGGGTCGACCCTCCAGTCCCGGGTCACCATGGCCAGCGGCGGGCGGCACAGCCAGGTCAGAACGGTGAGTTTTGTGTCATACTTATATTCATATATATATATATATATATATATATTTGCAAATTATCTTCAGGTTGCCCTGGTCTTCCAGATGAAGTTGCAATGTATCTAAAGTGTAACATTTGTACATACATCTGATGTCACAGTGTAATAGCCTATTTACAAAAGTTATATCTGGTTACTATTTCACCTTGGGCTTTTTATCTTACTTTGCAATGAAATGGAGTCGTCTAATGTAATTTGTACTATCTACAAATACAGCTGAACGATTCCATCTTACTAACATATTGTCATGCTGCTCTGGGATGAGAGGCCAAAGAAATATCCTACTTTCATTAGAAATTTCCAATATTTTATGTATTACATCAAATGACATTATTGTTTATTTTCCATTGGACATGGCTTAATGATATCATTTCACATTGTCAGAACAAACTTTACAAAAGGAATGGAAGCGACAAATTTAATGGAGAAATAAGTGCCAATTTTGCGGACGTTTTAGTGCGCATAAACACTACCCCACAGTGCCCATTTGAAAAAGGCAATTTATATTTGTGAAATTGTGTATTCCGTTAAAGGTATGGAGACAATCCACCATGTATGAATACTGAAATACAAAGTATTAACTGATTTACATTATTTCATGCCATGTGTATCAACAGAGGAATCGTCACCAATTGGTTCTTCGACGACTTAAGCAGATGAGACTCAATAGAAAGGCAATGCTTTTATGTCAAAGTTGAAAATGTTTTACATATTGAGAGCTATTACACCTGTTTACTCTTTCGGCCAGCGTGCTTTATCTTCTATACCAAACGCTTGTATTACTTTTTTGCAATTTATATCTGCTTAATATTCCTAGTTTTAAAAAAGCATTTAAAATAAACAGAATATTACTCTAAAAAATGTAATCATGCACACTTGAAATGATATCGGGGACAGTCAGGCTTTATGAAAGGGTCTACTCATTGTAAGGAGTGGCTTTCATCTTTCATATCTTTTGCTTCCTTTCAGTATGCAACAACCTTTTTACTCTAAATACTTGAACAACGAATCCTATTTTTATCATATTGCACTTCAGAAGAGCATTGAGGCATAGATCCCTAATCTTGCTGCGCACAATATTTTCAGAATTTTATCATATCTCGTGGTCTTTGAACTGCCTGTTCAAGGGTGCCTTTTTTCTTCCAATGGACACATATCTGTCTTCAGCTTAAACTAAAATTATCATTATCATGGGGTCCAAGAACATAGAGAGAGACAGTAGATTATAAACATGCAGTTTGAAGTTAATATACAATCGGGAGAATTTTTATTTCTTTTGAGGAGAGAGTGGTTATATTGCCCTAAAATGTCCAGTAGGCAAAAATATGCCCCTAATATATAATATTCAAAAGAAACATCTGAGCATTAAAAAATGTTTTAAAAAGAAGAGAAACACTTGAATTGCTTTTTACAACATACAATACTAAATCATTTTCAGAAAAACTCGAGCGCGGCCCTGAAGAACCGTTACGGCAGTCGGAGTTACATGGGCAGCTCGACGAGTCTGAAGGGGTCCAAGGCCCTGATGGGGTCCAGGCTGCTGGGGGCCGCCTACCCCGAGAACGGGGCGGCCGGTATCGAGATGACGCCCATGGAGCGGAAGATGGGGGCCAAGAGGGACGACCGGCAGGCCCTGATCACCAACAAGGTGGGCCCCAGCCCGGACGACCTGGAGCTCGACCAGGAGGCCGCCGACAAACGAGACGTAAGCTTTTTTTATCTGTATTTTTTTTACTGTTTTATTTGTTCCTGTGTTACAAAAAGCAAATGATGCTAGTTTACATTGTACTGCCAGAGCCGTTGTTATAGAGACGGTCTTTTACTACCTCAGTTTGGGCGATGTGGATAAAACCGATCTCAAGATTTTAGTAAGGGCTGGTGGCGCTCTTTTGTAAACCCCTATAGGGCAGAAAACTTTACATCCAAACCATAAAAGTATCATTATTTTGTAAAGTAGAGGAAGGGGTCCCGCAATGCGCCCCCATACCTCAATCCTGTCTAGGGAATGTAATAAAACCATCCGGTTATCTTATAACACAGATATACACATAATCATGTTCAACTACTTTTGATCATATTTTATCCCGTTTATGAACAAAGACCGCATGGTCACACAGTATACACAACTGATACCATCAAAAGTTTTTAATGGAACTTCAAACATCAAAATTAATGGTGGTATTTTTCCTGAAAATGCAGACCTAAACCTCTGTTTATTCTGTCCCTCAGCCAATAAAACCTGTGGTGGGTAACGATCGTGTGTCAGACCAATAGATAAGCATCTGTTCACAACTCCATGAGGGTAATTTTCATGAGATGAAAATGACATTGGTGAAAAAATTGGGAGAATATATCCGTTTCCGTTAGCTGAATTATCGACAACAGCAAAATAATTGCACTCTAATGGACTAGACTAAAGTGTAGATATAATGTCATTTTTTTGTGAACATTACTCTCATGGTTCAATTTTTCACGAATGCATTACAATCATATGGTCACCAGTTCACATTGGTCAAGATCAATAATTTGCATGTAAACTGAACAGTTTTAAGATTTGTTTCATTGCACAAACATTTTTGATTTTCAAAGGAGAACAAGAAAACATCATTTACATTCACTATCAATTCGTTTTGCAATCACCCCTAGCTTTTAAGAAACTAATGCAGTATGACATTGTTTCCAGTAAGTTAAGTACGCACCTAAGCACTTTACATTGACTTTCTGTTCACCTTTAAGCGGTCACAATATTGCGAATAGAAGAAAAAACAACTACATTCAAGAAACGTTTACTTCATTTCCAAATACGAGCAACATAATCTGATAATAAAAAGAAACAAATTACTTAAATGAAATTCCTTGTATGCAGAAACCTCTCAAATTTCAACAACTGATTATACAAAACCTTCATTCGGTCTCTGTAATTAGTACTAAGGGAAAACTACCATTAGGTTGAAAGTTCAATCTTGAATACAAAGTGGGCATTGAAAAATTACTGCATGAGGCCATTAGGCTGAGGGCATGCAGTACTTTTTCTGATATCCCGCTGAGTATTCAGGGTTATGTTTTCAAACAAGGATTGTTTTCCTTATGTTATATATACATTTTTTTTATGAAATATGAAGAAATCACCAGTGGAGCAACGTGAGCTGTATCACATTGCACTGACCGGAGACACATCCTGGACTTTTTCACAATTTTCACTATTTGCCCTTATAAGAAGTTCTAAGACACCATTTCCATTAGATGAGAGTACATGATTTGACCTATGAATATAAAAGTGGAAATCCATTCAGAATTCACAAATTTAAGTTCAACTGTGCCATATACCACAAATGCTTCATGGCAGCTTCCGGATAGTATTCATAACTTTTCTCGGCTTGTGTATATCATATAAGTTTCAGCTGTCTTTTGAGAAAAACTAATCGAATTGTTATTGACGCCGCTGTGGTTCCTCCAGGAGTTTGACGCGGAGGCGGTGCGGGCCCGGCTGGAGGCGGCCATGGGGGACAACGCCGCCGCCCTCGACTCGCGGGACGACGGGTTTATAGAACTGGTCCTAAGGATGCTTGGCCTCATGTGTGACGGCCAGAACTCCACACTACAGGTAGGGTACTCATTCTCATTCTCTCTAATGGAATGACATACCTGAAAGTTTACAGAAGTTGACTGACAACAGATTTTTAAAAAGGAAATGAAAAAATTGTTTGGCATAAGGTATGAATCAAGTAGGTAGAGTTCTCCGATCAAATGGTAATACTCATATAATTTCTGTATAACTCTTAATAAAATGGAAAATTGTAAACTATGAATGTGATGTTCAATTGTAAATATATGTTATTGTGTAATACTATACTGCTATGTGATAATATGTATGATATATCTTGACTGGTGGAAAAAGTGGTGTACACTGGAATTTAAAAAATCACGCTGGGTCAATCTTGAGAACAGGCTCTTTTCAGCACCGAAGTATGCATAGGGTAAAACAGTTTTGGAATAATAATGATTAAAAAAGGACTTGGAGAAATAAGTAATGGGGCTAATATGTGCCTTGTGGGACTTGCCCCTGCAGGTCAGAAGCAATGCTAGAAATAAAAGAATTATACATAGGGAACATAGTAAATGGGCCTTACGGGTGGAACTCTACCTTACAGATATTCAAGGACCTGCTGTAGAATCAAATTATCAATGGGGGGAAACGTGTGCAGAAGCCTACCCTACAGGGAAAAATATATAATGGGGCTCATGCGGGTTTATAGTGATCATAATATTATGGTGATCACCAAACGCCGGACATGTGATCACATCTAAGGGGAAAATATTGAAGGGTCCAAACGGCGTTTCAGAATAGCACAATGAAGGTATTTCGCTGGACATCGCACCAAATAAAAACACTCGCTTTAGATTGAATCCATTATCCCCTTTAACTCTGGAGGGAAAGAATTCTCCCAGTGCGTTAGGTCCTTGTCTCACCAAACCTTACATACACACCAGAGACCTTGTATGCATATATAGGATATATTGAGACTGGAAAGCCAGGGGTAAACCTGTTATGGCACCTGCACTACTGGCCTGCCACCTAGGTGCTGGTTGGATTGGATTTGGATTAACCATGATGCCTGTGGTAAAATTGACCTATGAGGTGCCACCTGCCATTCCAAAAATATATTGGTAATGTTCAAACCCTGGTCATGGTTGACCAGGTTGGTTCCAACCAGCCACTAGGGGAATGAGCACATAGGCCAAAAGAGAAGCTTTGCAGTCTCTTTATATCCTATTTATATACATACAAGAGAGTACAGACGTGTATCGTTCCTCTATATATATATATATATATATATATATATATATATATATATATATATATATACATACATACAAGGTCTCTGATACACACTTTGTACCGTCCCCAGGACTACCTCCGGGAGCAGCCTGACAACATCAAGTCGGTGAACCTGGTAGCCGAGACGGCGCGCTTCTTACAGCTCGTCTACAGCTCCATCAACAACAACACCATCGGACTCGTCATCGAGCTCTTCAGCACGCTCGTCGAGTTCTGCTCGGTAAGCTGCCAACCTTAAGCCTTTGTTCTATATCATGATTCCTACCCCAAAACCTTCATCATTGTCCTGGCCTCTCAGAAACTAGTGAATAAAATATCTGTTATTGCCCCAGAGGGCAATAATGTCTGTCAGTGAATGCTAATGCCAATTTTTGTGTTTTCATTTATCATTTTCAACATTTTCTGTGTGATTGGTATAGAATAAATCAAGTATAGACCATGGGGACACTCAGCAATTGTTATTGCCCCAGTTTGCACACACCTGTCTCGGGCTAAAGCCCTCAATGGCATGTGCTTTTGTGTTCTTACAATGTATACTAATAATGTTTTCTGTGCAGGGTAACATCCAGAACCAGCTGACAGTCTTTGACAACAAAGTCTGTGATTACATCAACTTCATTCTGCGGAGTGCCCAATTCCAAGGGTGCGAAGTGAAACAGGTTAGTGTGACATCTAAATAGGTTAAAATATGCGAAACTGTAATAACAAAATTTGACTAAGTTCCCTGGTATGTTAATGGTGGTTTCTTTTATCAGAGACAGGAAAATACAAATTGAGATCGATTATTAACTTTAAAATTATTTGACTTTGGAAACTTTTAGAGCTGAGCATTTCTTTAACTTTTATTATGTTTGGTCATTTGAGCCTGTCTGGAAGAGACTATGAATAGGGCCGGCATTAGTGATACAACCTCTACATTCCCTTCCTATGCAGATCATGGAGTTGAAAAAGTCCATCAGTACCTTGATCACGGCTTTGACAGAAGAAAACCCCAAACAACCCAAGGATTCGCTGGCAGGGGTCAAACCTCTTGGACTCGACTTAGCAAAGGTAAGCTGGAGAAATACCAAGATTTTAAAAATGTTATTTAGGTTACTTTAAGTACAGTGGAAAGATCCATGGTTAGCAATCAGAAATCTTCTAATGTATACAGACCCTTTTAAGGGAATATTTGTTGACCTTCAACGTGTCAAAAGTCCAGGAAAATATTCCTCGTATCCATTAGATAATGATCCTATAATTATATGAGATCTTACAGGAAACGTTACATTTGCCCACAGGCAGACTGGCATAATTGGATGACTATGATTTGATGTACAAAAATATATTAAATTAAAAAAAAAGATTCATATTAACATTGGGAAATGCCTTCTTTTATTCAATAATGAAAATAAATTGATATTACAAAATCAAAATATATGGCAAAGCATGGAGCAAATTTATTTAAGATCCCGGTGTGGGCTAAAAAATAAAAAAGAACAGGGAGCCTCTACACAGTGCCTCGTCGTACACTACTACATCTCTTACAAAACAGTTCGACTGGATTCATATATATAGCCTAGAGATTTTTATTTATCTACAATCCAATCTACCTTACCTCTTATGAACTGATAAGTTTTCTTCCTAATAATTATCATGTTATGCTCATGAACATCATTAAAACTTGTTGGTCATTTTTATGGTTCTGAAATGGTTTTTCATTCTGTGTATCTGTCACCAGGTGGTGTGGGGTGGAGATAGGGTTCCTCTGTCAGTTTAGACTGACACTGACGGACTTGTAATCTTTGATAACCAAATGATAACATGTCAAGATTTAAATATTGTTATAAGTTTACCTTGTGTTGGCCATTGATAACACCACATTCAAGACCAACTAAATGAAACAAGGTATTCCAAGCTCATCAGTGGATCAATGATAAGATACTTTACTTACATTTAGCCTGCCATCACGATAAAAAAGGTATTAAATGTTTTTTTAATATATTGTCACCCCCAAAGGCATGCACAGTCTACAAGGCTAAGAATACGATTGTAGATAACCTAGGGCGGGTTTCACACCAGCAAAATCATAAATGTCTATTTCACATATTGATATTTAGATAAGATTACCTTCTAGTCTTCACTGATAGCCATGCATAAGATATAGATTGCATCAAAAACACTGGATCGGAAGTCTACCACATCTTCATATCTAAATCAAAATATACAATTAGAAAAACAAAGTTGGAGCAGTTGTGAAACACTCACTTGATATGCACCCAAAGATCTCAAAGAAATACATCACATGCCAATTCGCCTATTTTATTGTCACTTGTATGTCACAGGTATGAAATTTCACAGCATTTGATATTCTTGACAGGAAGAGAGAAGAAAGGGATGTAGCTCAAGCATCCTTTTGTCCGATTTTTCATCAAGAAAATGCAGATTTATGCAGGATTCTTTCTGCTAAGAATAACGTGTTTCAAAAGTAAAAGCCAATTTCGAATGTAGTTATGCAGTTATCAAAATGTCTCTGAGGAATCTATGATAAATATGAAAATATAAAAGTCCGTTCTATAACACTTGAACTGCTTATTGGACTTTCTGGTACTGACCTCAACAGGAAAAGTTGTATGTGTAGGAGACAATCAGGTCTCTGTTCCCGAAAGCTCCATGCAATAAATGTTCGAAAATATGGTGGAAAAGTTTGAAAGATTGAAATGACTTTGCCCCGTAAATTTACAATTACATTATTTGTCATAGGATGTCATGGACTCCTTAGACGCGGACAGTCTGGAAGATGTGATGTTGGACTGTTACAAAACTGCTTTTGTAAGTATTTGTAAACTACGTTTTTTAAATCTCAAATATCTATTTAGGATTGACTTATAGTTTAGTCAATAACCTTTATTTTATTAGTATTATGTTTCGCGCCAATAACTATACGCTTGCGTAACAGTGGTTCAATAGTAGTTTGCTTGGTATTATTGAATAACGTTGCCTCTGAATTGACATCCATGTACTTGATCCATCAACATGTTAAACATGTGGTGAAATTCTAATATAGACATGATTAATTTGCTAACTATAGGAATTAGGTTGCGAAATCTTTGGGAAAAACACAACAACGCTCAGAGTGGTAAATGTTATCATGGTGTATGCCACCGTTAGAATTTTGCTTTGGCTGAGCTTGAGGCATTTTATATCAAGATAACCGCTTTAGCGAAGGAACAGCTTAAATTAGCTACATTCCAATAATCTTATCATGACACACTAACGCATGTTTATATTGATTCACTAACAGAATCTGATGATTCTTCTCAAATAAAGATTAAAGTAATGACATATCCAAACAGTTCAACCTTATTGTAAAAGCCATTAAAACATATTTCAATTATTGCAAATTCAGATAACCTCAATGATACATGTGTATGATATATATTATAACACAAAATGAGTCGCTTTCTCTAATCGGACGCGGCGTTTCAATGCTAACCATACGACGACATCGCGTCCAAACTCTGAAATTTGCAACATCTGTTAGGACACTATCCCACAAACTGACACTTGAGGGATGGTTTCAATTTTGGGATAGCAGCTGTTTAGGGGAAAGTGCTTTTGTGCTGTTGTCTCACAAACCAGTTAGAAGGATAGCATTATGTTTCTGCAATTCTTGAATGTCTTGAAGTAGATGACGTATTATATTTTGATACTGGATATTATTCGGATAGCATTTGTTTGTTTGATTGCGTCGCAAATAATACAAATTACCAATATTACAAATTCAAATAATCTCTATGGTATGTAAAGATGGTATAACACAAAATGAGTCGCTTTCTGAAATCGGACGCGGCGTTTCAATGCTAATCCTACGGCGACATCGCGTCCAAAATTTGAAATTGATATCGCCTGTTCTGCATGCAGCCGACCCCCGCGGACAAGAAGCGGGGCCCCCAGACGGAGTACCAGCACATCCACCTGGACGTGGGCTTCTGCTACTACATGATTCTGGCCAGGATGAACGACCTGCTGCCCGAGCAGGACATCTGGAACAGGGCCAGACACAACCGTAAGACTTTTTGGTTCTCAATCCCCCTCATGAATGAATAGTATGTTTACTGCATTGTACCTGCAGCCTAGCCTAGATCAATATGCATGATAGAAAATATGTGGACAAGTCACAGGCTTTGAGCATATAATTTCTCATTAATCATTACATTATTTTGTGGTTTGACATCATTGACAGTTGGCTCTCAGTATTTTTTTTTCATTTTTTACCTTTATCAATAATATTTTAGGTTGGTTTAAAAATGTATCCATAACAGAATATTATCAAATATGTGTATATTTCCCACAAATTTAACTGCGTTTTTTATACAAAATTAGCCAAAATTACTTAAAACACTATAGCTTTGTAACAACAATTATATTGATTACGGATGTTCTTACCTCATTCGTATGTGGATAGCCATAGCTTGTAAATGAGAATCTCTTAATAAAATGAGCCAATTCTTAAAGAAGCTGATCTTTTCATTCATTCACAGCCACATTAAATTGGTACCATGTGAAATTCTAATTATCCATAAAAACATAATCCAGCCTCCATGCTCATAGTCATGAAATAAACAAGCAACTTTTTTTTTATAGAAACTTTGGGAGGTTCTTGGATTGCATCATATTTTTCGCTCTGATAGGTCCTCAGTAGAAGTTTGATTAACAATCATTTGCTACAATATGGTATCTTTGTCAGTCTGTTACGCTGCCCCCCACCCCCTACCGTTATAATCACAAAACAAGCAATTGGTTGAAAACAGAAGAGTTGGGAGAAAACATAATAGAATTTTACCATGCCATTTCATGGATTTTTTTTCTCAAAGAAACCGTGACGGATGTGGACGTGGAAGGATGCCGGAAGTATTATCAGGAGGGAACTCTGTCCGTGGAGCTGATCAAAGATGACGAAATCCAGAAAGTTTATTTCCGATGCAGAGATAGGGTATGTTCAATTTAACTTCGCAGGCATAGTTAACTGTACATTAAGTTATCTACGACTTGGGCGACCAAGATTTTAGTAGCCCGGCGATTAGTGTTAACCTTTTCCAGACACAGTGACCAATAGCACAAATAGGCCATAGGCACTGGTCGCCAATGGTCGAAAGGGTTAACACTATTCGCCTGGCAACTAAAATCTTAGTTGCCCAAGTGGGGATGCGGCTTAACTTTTAGTAAATATATCAGCTACAGTATTAAATGTCTTAATCATTCTAAAAAAAGAATTTCCTAGTAAAATAGATACATTGAAAAAACAAATATTTGTGTTTATATATTTATATATTTCTTCAGCCTAACATTGACTCTGAGTATGACAATAATCAATACAGATGGTGTATTATAATCACTACAACCTACGTACATTCCCAATTCAGACTGTGCTAAGAGAGGATGTTAAGGAACTATTTAAATACGAAGTGGACCGATCGTCGCCCAGCAACAAGCTCCGGGAGTTCATGGACTGGTCCAAGGACATCATGGACGATATCAAATACACGCGTAAAGTGCTTAACAGTCCTGTGCCCAGGTTCTTCGCCAAGTACTGGTGAGTACCGCTGAAGAGGGGCAAAGAAAGAAAGTAGTTTGTAATGCTAAATGAAAGAAGAAGTTTCAACAGAAAGGTTGACCGTCATAATACTAGTATCTGTTTTGAGAGTCATGTATTTACTAAAAATAATGAGTTGTCAATAGCGAAATACCAGTGCAACATATCGCTAATATATATCAGTGTAAGGGAGGAGGTTTATCAGATTGTGTTTGAAAATATATGTGCGTACGTAAGTGCACAAATCTAATGCGTACTTCGGCCACAGGGGGTTGAGGATCTCCATCTTATGAAAATGTGCCTTCGTATTTAATGGAAGTCCCCTGATCCAATTATGTTATACACCATCAGAGGCTCTTTAATTGAATTCACCAAACTATTAATACAAATGCCTCTTGCTATACAGGTGGCACTTCAACATGGCCATGATGCTGACCAGTTTCCTCTTCTTCATCATCATCCTCGTCTTCTGGCGCGCCCCAGTCAGCAACTACGGGTAAGCAGCAGTTCACTACTATACCGTAAAACCCATAATCTAAGCCGCGGCTTAATCAAGGGTTAGTCTAAGACAAGAAAACCAATCAGAACTCAACTTTGGGGGTGGGGCTTAAATAAAGGTTTCGGCCATCCTTTTTTAGCTTTGGCAGCTCGGAAAAAGTTCTGAAAAAGTACCCAGAGAAAAGCTCAACTGTCAGGGTATGGCTTAAAGCATGGTCCAGCTTAAATTAGGGGTTTTACGGTAATCAAGTCACCCAGGATGTAGCTCAGTAGCAGAGGCATTGGTTTGGTGGCCGTAACAGGCCTTCATTTCCTATGTAATCACTGTCTGGGTTAATCATAGAGAGGATGTTACATCTCTAGGGATATTTCCTGGATTTTAAAAATGGGAAGGAAGGGGCGCTATGCACTAAAACGTTGCGTGTACCTTTTTTCCTTAGATCTTCATCAAAGTAAAGATGAGGAAGCCCTTGACACCCTTTCCTCCCTTGGATACTCCCCTGGTCTTAAACCTTATCTAATAACTCAGTTGGAAACCCTCAGTTTTAGTTATGTAGGGTAGAAGCCGAACCACGAAGTCTGCTCTAATCCTCATATGACATCCATTTCTCATTGCCATTCTTAAATCTATTGAGGATATTCATGTGACAATTACCTGCCCATATAGACCTTTTTCATTAGTGTAGCGCCGGGCAAGTCTTGAACTTGGCAATTTGTTTCAATGGAACCAGGCCTAAAGTGTTGGATACAAGTTGTCTATAGAAAGGTCCGCTGCGCAGACTCGTGAGAGAGGTGTATAGTGTTTGCTTGGTGCAAAGTCAGGCCTTACCAGGCCCCATAGAGCCAACACAAAATGGGCAGTGAAGCGAATTTTACTTTTGCGGTCAAGAAACGTGAGATTTTGGAAACAATAAATGGACTCCCAATAAACCTAAGGTAGGTTGAATGCTGGCGCTTTCAAGAAGAACAATTTGCTGACACGAGTTGACAAGGCTACCTCACCACACCAATATACATAGTCACCTACTAAAATCCTGGAGATCCCTGGTAGTGGTAACATACCCATACACAGTCCTGCACTACTGGGTTGAGGACCGCACAGGATCTAATTCGTAATTAACATCGAGTTATTGAGCACAGGGTTTTGGCACTCTAGCCATTAAATTGATATCTAAAAGCATCAGAGCAAAAGACAACCTAAAGGTGCAGAGCATCAGACTAGAGACATGCAATGCATCATAAACCAACTATGGACATGGGACCCCCTTGACAGAATAACATGAGCAAGATTTTAGAGACTACAGCAGCTCTCTTAGGGCAATTGAACTTACCTGGCAGCCATGTTGACCAGAATCCCAATTTTCCTGTCTGCTCTAATCTCAGTGAGTACAAGAAAGGATCAAGCTAAGCAAGGTCGACGGTGATCAGGTGTAAGCCTCCCAATATGGCGCAAAGATGACTGAGAACCTGTTTTGACATGAGTTGTAAAAGTAATCTAATTAGTTCGTGGTCTCCTACAGTAGTAACCATGACATTCATATTGTCGGGTTTTATAAAATTGTATGGGTTAAAACGTATTTCTATGATATTGTGTCGACCGCATGTGTACATGTGTATCGTTATATGTACCGTATAAATTCTGTTAAATATCATAATCTTGAGAGAAAACATGATTAAAGATAACACCATTATTTGATGAAATCCTTAATAATCTTCCATGGAACCTGACTTTCTGTAATTATAACCCGACATAGGTCATTAACAAAAACTTAAGACTCATAATTTGTGAGACAACATAATTTGTTTTAAAAACATATTTCATTTTACCCAATGACATAATAATTGTCAAAGATAAACGCTTTCTGGAAAGTGCTTTAACCAACAGTAGAAATAACATTTGAAACCTTACGATTACTGTTGATTTACCATATTATAAAGATCCCAACCTAACAGGGCATTAAACTTAATTGTATCATTGAATGGAAAGACCACTCCTTGTAATAAACTAATTTGTCTAAACTGAACATAAATTAACAAATAAAACTAAGTGGTATGCTTTGGTTGTGTGTTGCTTGCTTGTTTACTGTTAAGAAAATGATAGAACCTTTCAATAATATAGTATGATATTATAAACCTTCAACTGGAAAAGGGGAGACAAAAGAATCGTTTCATGGGAATAGCAGGATTATAAACTTAGGAGTAAAATAATAGTAAACGATCAATGCAATGAACGGATAAAAAGATAAATGTGTGAGAGAGATGACATTGTGACTTACCATTATTTGTGCTTTGATGATTTTCCCTAATATTAATTTCGAGTATTTGTGAATTATTAACTGATAGACAATCCCCGTGAAACATAATATTCCTTTCCCTCAAATTCCCTGATGTGCTTTATTGAAAATTTGTAACCCACATGATAACAACT
This sequence comes from Lepidonotus clava, assembly GCA_936440205.1. Taxonomy (NCBI): domain Eukaryota; kingdom Metazoa; phylum Annelida; class Polychaeta; order Phyllodocida; family Polynoidae; genus Lepidonotus; species Lepidonotus clava. The sequence goes on from OW387148.1 coordinate 3,239,501, forward strand.
TTGCCTTATTTACATTTATTATTTTCAGGATCCGACCAGAGTATGCCTTCAGCGAGTCAATAGCCCTGATCCTATCCTATTCCGTCGGTGGTGTCCACAACCTGTTCACGATATGTGTCTTCATCAGTTACCTCATTACCAACCACCCCTCACCACCAGATCTAGCCAGGCTCAACAAGAAGGTCAGAAGCCTATGTAGAAGGTTAGTTGATATTCTACTATCATCTTAATTATTTATGAACTGTAAATGCCAAGGATTTAGTCTTTCTTTCCTGTGTATCCCTGGATCGTTGGGGTGCTACACTCGTGAGGTATTTTCCATGTGTACGGTAGTATGGTTTGTATGGGGTATAATAGGTGAAACGTGACTAGTGATGTGACTTGTAAGAATCGTTGCTACCGCTTAGAGTGCCTGGATGCAGGGATCAGGCCGTGATTGGTGCTTAGTCCAACCTCTCCATGGAAATGGCCAGGGGCCTGTAAATTTGGGTTGGCTGGCAGATAGTACACTAGATTCTCATGTTGACCTAAACTTGTTGGACACACATCCTGTCCCTATGCTTTTACTGAGACAAGGGTTCTTTTACGCCACAAACGGTATAGGCACGGTATGAGAAGGAGAGGCATTTCGTATAACGGTATTCCACACTGCGTGGGTTCAGGGGGTCAAACTGCCATCACCAACTGGGGTTGAAACCTCGACTTCTCAAACTTCTAACCGATGCCTTATATAGACTGCTCTGCCACCCCTCACCCTCATTTCGCTAGAAGGGGAAATACCTTGCAACTGTTTCTTTCCAAGTTGAGTTCTGTCATATACCTATTGATATCAATCTTTTAAGTTTAAAATTTTATGCTCCTCAACGTTCTAAAGGCAACCATTTGGTAACTTGTAACTTTCAGGAAAGAGGCACAAGAGGAGGAAGAAGAAGACGAGGATGACGAAAACCGAGGGTCAAACCTTGAAGTCAAAATTCTCAGCTTTAAAACATTTTGGTATTTGGTAAGTTTGATCTTATCTACTCACACTTCTTTAATTCTCTGCAAATAGTAACATTTATCTGCATATCAAAAGAAACGATTACCTGTACTCACTTAAGTCTTAGTTCCATTAATCTGGATAAAATAATGTTTTCAAAGTTTCTGTTTGAAGATCATCCACATATATTTTGGTAACCATGAAACTTAAAAAAAGGCACATACAAATGATTGTTCACTTTTGCAGACCCTCCTCATCTGTTCAGGCCTGGGCACTGCCTTCTACGGCTACCTGTTCAGTTTCCATCTCCTCCACATGGCCTACTTCAACCAGCTGCTGCGTAGAGCCATCCAGGCTGTCACCAAGAATGGTGAGTAGAGGTGGACGTGGGGCTTGCAGTCCTTAGATGCATAATGGCTTCAGGGAGGTTTCAATCAATATGCATCTTGGATATTTATCCAAAGATGAGCATTTGCATTTGGGTAAAAACTTTTACGGTGGGGAACATCACCATCTCGAATGCAGTTAACATTATTTGTGTAGGCCAGTCTTCGATTAGACACCTCTTGCAGCAGGAATGTCACTGTAATGAAACGTTTCCTCGCATCTTATCACTGTTCCCAAATTGTTATGCAACGGCTCACCAAATCGAGGTAATGTCTTTACATGGTATGTGTCTGATTTATGGGGGCTATTAATGAACTATGGTATTCCACTTGATCACCATTACTGATAATAAGACATGCTTGGCCGACATTTATTCAAAATTCTCTTCTCATCCACTCACGCCCCTTGCTCTTGTTAATATCATGTTTAGGAAAATCTCTTCCAGTATTGTTAATGGGAATGCAGTGGCCCCTATTGGCCAATTCCCATGTTTATGGTGGAAACCTCCATATCCATGCTAATATCATGTGTTCTGTTTCTTCCCGAGCCAACTAAAAAGAGTGAATAGAGAGAATGGAAACAATACATTACTGCTAGAGCTGTGCTGATATAATGTTGTTATCAATTCAACAATTATACAGTATAGGCCACGCCAATTGTGTCAAATTTAGACAACATACCACCAGATGGGTGTTTGAATCTGTACAGTTCATTTGTCATTCATGCACAATGATGTAAAGGTACATTTTTGACGTTTAAACCGATTGCATTGATTATGGTGTATAGAGCCAACAATTCGCGATGCAACAAAAGGAGTGATTCTATTCGCATATATCTTTTGTATATCAAGCTGTGCCCTCTCTTTACAACGCTTAATTATCAGCCATGAATTCCTTACAAAAGAAAACATGATTTACCAGAACCGGTTCCCAAAGTTGGTTCTGAACCAGTCCACACACATCGTGAATCACCCATTAGGATCTATAAGGATAAGACTCCAGGTAACTCCAACTGCCTGTATCCCATGCTCTAAAACACCCAGACGTTTATTTATCAATTATCTGTTTGTTGACAGGTACCTCCCTGCTGTGGGTTCTGTTCTTTGGCCTCCTGCTGATGCTGATCTACGCTCTGGTCACATTTGCCTTTTACCGAGAGTTGTATGACGTATCCAAGGGGCTCTACTGTGAAAACATCTTCCAGTGCCTTGTGACCATGCTTCACAGAGGTCTTATCAAGGGTACCTTCGAGGTGAGAGGAGACTTCAGGGAATGGCGGTTTTATGGACTAACAGTAACATCTTTCCTTTAAAGGGAGCCAAAACCAATAAATTCCTTGAAATTTTCCAAACCCAAATAATCATGGAAATCCATTCCTTGAGCCTATTTCTGACCCATGTTAAAATCTAAACCATAAAATATGGTAAAAAAATAATCAAAAACATGTTTTTCTTGCTCAAATCAATTAATATGGATCCACAAAAATAGGGTTTGTTTACAAACAAATGTAAATATTACCATCTCTTGTGGCATTCTTCTTCAGTTTGAGCTAGTTTTGACAGCTACTACTTTACCACTGACCTTAACTAGGCTCGTCTAACATATTTCTATACTTATCTTTGAAAATTTTGTCAATTTTATTGGTTTTGGCTCCCTTTAACATACCTTCTACTACAGGTATGTTGGTAAACCACTGTGATATTCAAACTGGCATAATATCATGTTGCCTCTGAGCTTCCGTCACAAAAGTACCTTCTCTTTTATGTCACATTGGCAACTCAGGATAATAGTATTTGGAACATCGAAATTGTAATATTGGCAACGTTTGTTTAGTAATAATTCTATCATTGCTACGAGCTGGAAATGATGTTGGTTTGCTATCTAACTAATTTTGATGATTGCCTTATCTTTAATTATTCAAAGGTTTTTTCCCACTTTCAGTGCCAATTATCCAATTGCAACTGACACTCACCAAAGATGTGTCTTTAAGATGTATAGTCAAAATGGTAGCCTTAAGTGGTGGTTATTCTATTTTCACATTCATGTACATTCAGACTGCCTTTTTGCTATTGTTCCCTGTTCAACCACTCGTTTGGCTAGACACTAAACCCACTGCTAAATCTAATTCGAGAAAATTAATATATATGTAAATGATATATATTTTGAGTAAATACTGAATGGAGTGCGTCCTATTAAGAATAAAGCCGGAATAACACACCACTAAAGGCACCCATTGCGCTTCATTTACTAATCAGACGCGGATCCAGCGGGCTCATACTAATTCTGACTAACACAGATGATTAATGATTACATTTTAACATTTTGTGCAGATTTAATTGACTCACCTAGGTCTCAGGCAATGGGCATGCTCTCTAACCTTTAAGTTATTAATAGACTTTCTTGGTCGACCATCCCAGACTCTCTTCTCAGGAATAAGACCACAACTATACACCCACAAGCTTCACGTCTCTAAGAAAGGCCACACTTACCATGCCTTTTTGTGTGCTTTATCTGTAGCTATTTTACATCTAATAATATTGCCATTGGAAAATGAAAACGACTCTGGACATTCAACTCTGCCATAACCGAACCGGCTATGTACATGATGTCGTGTATGCAACATCGGATATATACTAGGCAGGGTGTGTACACGACGTCGGCTGAATAAGATGAATTATGTACACGAAAACAATTAACCATCTGAAAAATCCCTTTTATATATACTACTCATGCACCTTGTGTATAATAGAATCAATACACCCGACAACATCTGTCCATATGCACATACCCCCTGAACATACTCATAGTATTAGAGCCATAATGAGCTTCTAATCTCCATTTCTTCACATTTATCTCCTAAATTATTATCATATATAGACATTCTCAATTGGAAGTAGAATTACTCCGGATACAAAATTATTGCAAATAACATAAATAGATATTTGTCCTTTTTGTGTGTAAATGAAATACAATTTAGGCACCAGAGGACATATAACCACATATTGAGAAATAACTATTAATGTGAAATTGCTTATGTTAGAAACATTAGATAAACGATGTCATTTATACAAAGTAGTGCTATAAGCATGGCACACTCTACACGCGACCATCTGCAAATCCCCATTTGCATATACTACTAACATGTTGTGCGGATTGATTCTTTTATACAAGCGACAATGTCTCTTATATTGTGTAACATATTAGAGAGAGTACATACGCGACGTCGCCTGTATAAGATTAACTGTGTGCATGACAACCTCCAAAGTCTCATTTCTATATACTACCCACACCACCATGCCATGTACATCATGTATATTAGAACAGCAATTCGGGGGATATTGTTGGGTAAATAGTGGAGCCAATTGACGCAACGTCACGTGTATAGGCAGTGCCGGAGGATCCGCCGGCAGAGTGGACAGGAGAGGCAGAAAGGACTGCCTGGTCCCCCTTTGGAGTTTGGTCCGCCCTTTGTAGGCTCTATAGTTAATACGAGTCCTGACATCCCCCTCTCCGAAACACCAATTATTCTAGGTGACATTCGTTTCAGCCGTCCTGGATTCCACATCGAAAATCAGAGCAAACATGCTCTGTGTTGGGAGGAGTCAGTCCCCCCCCCCCCCCCCCCCCCACACACACACATTTCTCGCTTTATTGCAATCTTACTTCTTTGAAAGTAAGTTAGGGGAGGGGGAACTACCTACGGCCAGGCCTAAGTCGGTACAAACGCACAATGGGACATGACCTACCAGGGGCGGATCCAGGGCGGATCCAGTGGGCGGATCCCTATTGGTGGACCCCCAAACTACAAAAAGATGGTAAAATGCTGCGTGCGTGCACGCCGTTTTAGTACTTTAGTAGAATCACCCCACCCCCCTTTTTTGTTTTTGTTTTGGAAATCCTGTATCCGCCCCTGCCTACAGCTCTCCTTCACATAACCCAGTCTAACGCTCTTAACCCACAATCTACTAACATCACCCGGCCCTGGCTATAGGTAAGGCACTGCTGTGGGTCTTCCTCTACGGCCTCATCATTCTCTACGTGTACGCCCTCATCGCCTTCGCCTCTCTGCGGGTGATCTTCGACGACCAGGCGGGCATGTACTGCGGCACCTTCTACGAGTGTATGGTCACCTCCATACGGCGTGGCTTTATAGACGGCCTCTTCAACGTGAGTGTATACGCCATACCTCAAGCACATCTTCTGGCGTAGGAAAATCATTTAATTCAACGTGGACATTTTCCGACGGTTTATCTCTGAATTATTTAGTAATGACCTACATGTCTTAAATTGACGTGTGTCAGAGATTGAAAGAGGAACGTCCCCTAGATGCATGTATATCCAAAGTGATAATTGAAATGTAATAAATATAACACTAAAAGGGGAATTCAAAAGGAAAATCACAGTCTACAGATGAACAGTTGGTGAATTTTTGAATACCAATACACGATTCTTACCGTTATGATATCCCTTTCTCATGGGAAAATGGCGTCTGTCACCAATAATACTAACTTTAATTCAAACTAACTCCAACAACAAAACAATAACCGTGTTGCTTAATTAATAACTGAATTACTAATCCTACCTTCTCTTGTCATTACTTACAAAGGATGAAGTGAGTATAACCACAAACCAATATGTATTTTCATCCTTATCCGTACCATAAGCAATTTCAATGATAAACCTCAATGCGAGGAGTGTTGAGATCTACCCCACCTTATTGCGCAAGGTATAATTATAAAAATAATTACTATTACACTATTTTATCAATATTTGTATTGTATTCAATTTGATAATTGATAATAGCTATTTTGTATATTTTGAACCATAATTTTAGATATCATCTATCAACTTACAATGACAACTAATTAACATAATACTAAATAGCATTGAATGTTATTTGAATCAACCAGAGTTTGCTTTCAGTTCTTGGCAAATCCACCAGGACTTCCATTCACGTATCACATAGGACGATCTGTGTTCGACCTCACCTTCTTCATCATTATAACCACCATTGGCCTTAACGTCATCTTTGGTATAATAGTTGACACATTCTCTGAACTCAGGGACAATAAGGTAATCACCTTTGAGAATTTACATTTACGATTATGTCTGACATATTGTATGTTTGATATTTCAGTTTCTTGAAGTTACCATGGTGAAAGACTTCACCTACCATTTGTGGAAAGCCATATTTGACATCATTTTCTTCATGATGATTACCACAATCGGTCTGAACATCATTTTCGGTATTATCGTCGACACATTCTCTGAATTGAGAGACAACAAGGTGAATTGAGTGACTAAAGAGAGTAAGAGGAGTGGACACTAACACCTTGTGGACTAACAATGCTGGAGTGACAAAACAGAACTGAATCTTCAAGCAGACGGTTCCTTTTGATAGCATTGAAATTTATCATAGATCTAAGCTACAACTAAGACCATTATCTAACCCGATACAAGAAAAGTCTGTTAAGTGACAGCTCATCAATGGTAGCCGGCCTAGAGGATGAATCTTACATTTTGTTAATGAGGCAGAAAATTGGCTTTAATGATCTTATGTTGTCATGTGGTCATAAGATTCCATACTATCTGAGAAAATATCTTAATTCAGTCCTCGTGGAGCATTTATAAAAGCTTATGTTTATTCAAGAATGTCATTTATAAGCTTGCTAGCGTTCAAGGCGGAATTTAAACTTGATGCTTTGCTCCAATCTGTAATTAAATCTAACTTTCCAAGAGATATGACATGACCTCCAAGGTATAATGTAGCTCCTAGAGTTGTCTGTGAAGCGGGATCTGCTATCTTATCAAAATTATTTATGATATGAAGTCTGCCTCAAATATCAAACGTAGTTATTGTCAGAAAGAAAAACAAATTGTTTAAAGAGTTAACATCCTAGTGCTTGGAAATACTGTTTATAGGCTAACATACCATGTGGTACTGGGTTAGAGTGATTTAAACATAGTTGTATCCTACTAATTGCTTTTCAAGGATGAATAATTGTATATTGTTACCGTTATAGAGGTCGTAATGCACATTCTTTGAAATTTTGAATTATTTTTCATGTAACAATTACATACCAATACTACCTGAACAAACACTATGATTGCAACCAGAAATTGAGTGTCTAGTTCCATTCATTGCAAATTGTCATGCTTATTAGTAAGAAAAACTGTCAATGCTATTTGTGGTACAAGTTGGTTCAAGAAAGTTATTGGCTCACTAATCGAGAGAATTCCTGACTGTAATTCAAACTACTGTTTGAAACGTTCTTTCAATTTGGTTACCTCTACATGCTACCAGGATATTGGACAGAATAATCATACATCTGAAATAACTGAGGGAGAACTTACTTCATTTAAGTTGTGAGATTTTTTTGTTTGCTTTACTAACATAATCATGAACCAAAATTCCTCGCCTTACTAACTTCATATTTCCCTCTTTCAGTGGCAAGTGGACAATGACATGCACACCACATGCTTCATCTGTAGCAGAAACTCTTATGACTTTGAGCATCAAGGCGGGGTAAGAAACTTGTGATGAGAATGTTTTGATCTCAATGACATGAGATCACTAGTGCCCTGCTTTTGGTATTTGAGGCCGAAACTCTAAATATATAACACTTGATTTCATATCGAACTCCATTAAGCCCATCCCAGTTTATACCAACTATAAAGTTTACCATGAAATATTATCAAACTTGCTTCCATGCTTATTCCCCGAAGAGAGTTGCACAATACAAAATTTAAAAAAGTGATTTGCTTGACAAATTGCTCCTATAATTTCTAAAATGCTTTTCCCTTGGTAAAGCCTGTCAGTCCAATCTAAACTGTCAAACCCTATTTTGCCCTAAAATACAGTATTTTGATTGGATGGCAAACCTGCAAATCTGTCAATTGATAAAATTTAAGAAATGTTAATGTTTTAGCAGTACTTTGGGATATAGGAAAACACAATTCTTGCTTATTTAAAATATAAGTAATCACAAGTCTTAGAGACAAGGATGGTATATATGTCTATTTTGTTCAACCCCTGTCCAACCCTAGGATATACCCAAACTGGGATGGGCTTATTGCATAAGAGTAATTATTTCTGGCCATAAACAATATTGAAAATGTTTAAATGAACCATTTTAATATGTACCTGCCTGTCATATAACTTCAGGGCTTTGAACACCATGTGAAGGAGGAACACAACCAGTGGGCATACTTGTTCTTCTTCATTCATCTGGATGAGACACGACCGAATGACTATACATCTATAGAGCTGTACGTCAGTAGAGAGGTAAGCAACCCATCCCAGACATCTGAATCTGATCAGGTTTTGCATCAATTGGGAGCTATATCCCTTACTTTATGAACAAGTACATAACAATATCTTTTCTTTTCTTTTGCAAAAATACCATTCTAATATGTTATAAGCATGACATTTTAGCAATATCACACTTTGTAAATGGAGATGTTCAATACTATATCCTTAAGTAGCAGGCATTTCTCTCCCAATTAATACAAAGTCGAAAATCTAACCGCTATTTATATTATCCCTTACAAATTAGATTATTACTATAAATTGTTGTATCATATCAAGATTTGAACACTGTTTTGTAATTTCCTTGGCTGGACCTGATATGATATCATTGAACATTTTTTCTTATCTTGCTTGATGTAGCTTGAAAGGGAGAACTATGACTTCTTCCCACTAAACCGAGCTCTAAGCCTGCAACAGGAGGAGGACAATAATGAAATCCGCCTGGAGACACTGATGAGTCAGGTGTCCTACCTAGTCACGAAAATGAAGGAGGAGGTAAGATACTGCTTAGTGTATTGATGAAAATATATAGAAATTCTACAAATGGATTCAAAATTGAATTAAACACAAGGAGTGTTAGTGCGCTTGTTGCTTGGAAATATGTTCAAAGCGAGGGAAGTACTTAATTTAGTCGGCAAAATAGTCAGAGTAGTATATGAACAGCAGGATGTATATATTTTGTTGATTGAGAACCAATTCTTCCCAAAATTTTCTTTTTTGGGCACAATGTCCCGTATTTCATGGTCATTTAGGGAATGTGCTCCTTGAATAGCTGATGAAAGGATGGCAGGCTGGAGCTTTTCATCCTGCTTTTCATATACTTTTGTTTCATGTAACAGATCATGTGTAAGAATCTTTCCTAAAACAAGTGCTGGATAAATGCCTTTTGGTAACTTGTCTGTTTATACAATGTTTAAATTCCCTTTATGTGTATGAAAGATAATATCACAAGTTATTTATCTGTTGTAGGAGTCGCTAAAGCAGAAGGAGGAGGAGAAGAAGCGGCAGCAGGAGTGGGAGGAGCAGCACCGTAATGTAACGGGGGTCCGCGGGGGGCCCGGGCAGGTGCCGGGAAGGGCACGGCGCCGACTGGACGATGAAGACTTCTAAACTAACCATTTTATCAACATTTTTAGGAATGCTTTTTAAGAAGGAAAACTAACACTTGAATGAATTGTGCTATGGTAACAATAGGACCGTTGCCAAGAGACTTATTTGCCTCTGTTTCTAGAGGTTGCTGACTTAGGCAACTTGTTACTAATAGATAAATCTGATATCTTTATGACCATTTTAAACTGATACTGAGTGACAAGGTAATTTTCATATAAGTCAGGATGTTTGATATGGTGATATACCATGCTGCGTTATTCCCTGTTTCAAATCTGTCATATTGACAACGTTTACATTCTTGACTACAAGTTGACTACTTTTTTTTCTGGTCCCTAAAAGAGTTCCTTCGTTGAATAATATCTACCTTTAAAATCATCTTTAGAATGATATATTTTTTATATTTATGTGTGCATTATTGATGCAATTCACATTGGTATTAGGGATGCTAAAATTGGTTGTCCTTACTGTATGGTATCATTTGATGGCATATAGTTTCACTGTGATATCTCCATCTAGGTCATGGGCTCTCGATTACACGTTCTCTATAGAGGCAAGGTCTCGGTCTGTGATATTGAAGAGAACTCAAACTTAACACCACATATCCATGTACTCAGGAATGGACAGATTGATAATCAATATCTAGAAAAAATACATGCTTATTATGTTCGTGTAAATAAGTCAATACCGACACAATTCCTAGGTTCATTACAGGTTGGCATATACTTTATTTATGCACCGTGTCTTGGTAAGTGAGTGCAAGTGAAATGCCCTGGAGCCAAAATCACTCTCATCGCACGTATTGTTTGATACTACTTACCCTCTTACTAATGCAATTTTGCTTGGCCGAAATAAAATTGTGATACACAAGTACAGAGCTGACACTTGAATCCCCCACCCGGGGTTTTCTCTGATAAGCCCTTGTGACACATAGTCGGACTTTATCTCCTCAGAGATACATTATGGGTATCAGTAGGTGCACGTATTTATTTTCTCACTAGTGCAGATGGGAAAGACTCGCATTGGAAACACCAACCCTTGTGTTTAATATGCAATGAGTATTTAGTGTTTATTCGGGGGTTTTTTCTAAACTCTTCCTGTGATTTTCCATGGGAAGGAACCGCACATGTTCAGCGTTGTGATAAACGTTGGTGATGATCTTTCTAGACGAAAAAGAAACGCCAAAATTGGTCGCCAATTCTAAGAAGTCAGTATTTTGCAAAGTGACCTTAGCAGCGTGTCTGTGAAACTATACTATTATTGACCATACCGCTTGGTAATAAAAAGTTCTACTTGACCTTTGTGACAATTGTAATTTCTGAAATTACAGAGTGTACTGAGAGCTGTTTCCTGTTTGATATTTCATATTGAAGCTCACAATTTCATGCGCTCAATATATTAATGCAGTGAACTGTTTAATAAGGTATTACGTATACATTTGAAAATAAGATACAATAGTTTCCGTTGTATAGAGTTATCCTGAGGTAAACCCATATAATTGAGTTGTACGTCACAATGAGATAAGGGAAAAGATTTACTGCATTCCTCTAAAAACGAATTTTCAAACCTACGTAGGTTTTCCATAAGTGCAATTTCCGCATAGCTACGAAGGTTTTTTATGGCTGTAGCTTAGTTTTGTTAATGACAAGACATGCATAAACGTGTAGCATGTGAATATGTATATATTTGAAGCCGTGAACAAAACGTTATTATAATTTGTTTAACAAAAAGTGTACAAATATTTCTGTTATAACTCTTGATGATTTCATAGGATCACAATATACCGTGTATTTATAAACAATTTGCGTTGAATCTTGCCTATTTCTTCCTGTGCCATGTTCTTTTTACTATACTTTTTCCGTATGTATTGATGTTGAATCTACTGCACCAAGATTGCTGTAAATTATTATTGGAAGGCTATTATGGCTTGGAAATAAAACGCTTGATAAAATATCCGAATTAGTCTATAATCAATTTTTCCCCTAGAGTCTAAGTCACATTGCAAACAGGGTCAAAGAGTGTATGATATATACAAACATGTGCTTATGAATGTGTACAATGGTTTCTATAAGGGCTCGACGGCAACCAATGGCATGATCGGACAACTACCCTCGATACCTTATACACCTACCCCACGCGACATCTGGAAGAAGCAAACAGAAAGAGATCCTTTGGCTGCATATGAAAAAAACGTATACGCAACTGTCACGTATACAAAGTCATGTATTAAAGAGCTCTTGTATGAAGAGATTCGATTATAAGAGCTCTCCTGGACAAGACTACCCTCTCTGCTTGTACCACTAAGAACAGTTAGGCCTCCCACACGAGAATGTGGTTGGAAACTATACCATAAGATTCCATGATTGGAATGATTGAAATAGGCATGTTATTTAACCTTATTAGATATTGGCAAAACATGATTATTTACACAATTCGATCACTAAAAAGATGTATATGCATGCTTACCTTCAAAAATGACACATTCCAGAGAAATCAATGACAGGTTATGAGTTGAACTGAAATTCCTTAGCATTATCTCGTAGCTGAAATAAAGTTGCTAGGCCTGAGAAATTCCCTTGTATTACTGTCCTTGAGGCTAGTGTAGCCCGGGACCAACTGAAAACATGTAAACGATTGGAGTGATACCTAACGGTAAGTTTGTCCACCCTGGAATTGACCTGTTGGTTAATATAGGAAGTTGTCGCACTAGTGATCCCACCTGACAGTATGGTAAATGGGACAGTATGATAAGTGTAAGCATTATGATTGGTAAAAAGTACCGTGATATATATAGCATCATGGTCGTTTTATGACAATCATTTTTGAAGAATCATATGGCCGAATTGTAACATAATTATGTCTCATGAATATTGGTAGTTCTTTGTTAACTCGTCTATACAAAAGAGGTAATGCAATTATTAGTTATTCAACTGAGGAAATTGAGACAAGTATTTGTATATTTGTTGGATAATGGTATAACTGAGATTTAATGTCGTTGACGTTAGTGTTCTTAAACGCTTTTAGGCATAGCAGGGCTTTAATTGCTCCCAATTTAATCTTCTCTGGAACTGACTGACAGGACAATGCTGACAGTATTGGATAAAGATCTATTGGAATAATTCATGTGTATTTATGGCTCATTGAAATTCTTCTGGGGATTATTTAATTCTATTCATTTCCATCCTTGATTTTCATTATTCTGTAAAATGTGAAAAAGCATTGTTTTATCACATTTTCAGAATCCGACCAGACTATGCATACAGTGAGACGATAGCCATGATCCTGACCTATTCCGTCGGTGGTGTCCACAACCTGTTCACATTATGTGTCTTCATTAGTTACATCGTCACCAATCACCCCTCACCACCAAGTCTCAGCAAGATGACTAAAAAGCTTGGAAAGCTTTGCCAAAGGTATGCAACTAGCCTTTTTCCTTCTTTAATGTAAACAAGTAATGCAGGACACAATGTACATAAATGTTAAAAATATTGACTATGTATTGTACTCTATTAGCCAGAATTAACAGTGAAGAGAATATATCCAACTCGACGACTGACTGGTGGACAGGTGTTGTGAAGGTTTATTAAAAAGAATCAATAAAATGGCATGATCAATATGTTTCGACGTTTCAAAGTCTTCTTCAGGATCTCTATTAGCAATATAGAGTACTTATTAGAATCCACCTATAAGCAAAATTATCAATTAGAATCCACAAGATCTTCATATATCTGTCATTAGATACATATTCCTTGTCCTTTCAGGTGAAAGTCTTTAAAAATCATTTTTGGAGAAGTGATATGTGAGAATAAAGTTGTTTTACTCATCTTAATAATAAATACACTTTATAGCATGTCCCTTCCTACCACTTTCAGAAATAAGGAAGAAGAGGGTGAAGAAGGGGAAGAGGAGGATGAAGAGGAAAACAGGGGTTCTAATCTTGAAGTCAAGATGTTCGGTTTCAAAACCTTTTGGTACCTAGTAAGTTAGAATTTGAATAAGATAATGACATTTATCACTTAAATGTAACTTTACATTATTCAAATTCAAGTCCATCTGTTTAAATTGAAAAAGCAAAATAAAATCTTGCCATGTCCCATATTCATACTGTAATGCAAATTTGGTTTGTGTCAATGCCAACATGGCACCAATGATAATATGAATAGATATATATATACAGAAAATGTATATCCTTATCTCATGTTCCCTCAGATACTTCTTGCTTGCTCTGGACTTGGCACTGCATACTACGGCTACCTGTTCAGTTTCCACCTGCTGCACCTGGCCTACTTCAACCAGTTGCTGCGCAGAGCCATTCAGGCTGTCACCAAGAATGGTGAGTAGGCTTTCCTTTTTTCTTCATTCATAATGTTATTGAAAAAAGGCTGTATATATCTGCTAAGTATTACATGATCTACAATCTACCTATTGTTAATTTAAATCGCAGATTCAAAAGTTTTAATTGATTTTTATATCAAAATTCTCTGCTCCAGATTTCTTTCAGTATAATTAATGTGTGTGTTAATCTACAAAGTGTAGGAGCCCTCAAAGGAATGTTATGAGAGATTTATTACAGATGTTTGTTGTAGGTACCTCCCTGCTGTGGGTTCTGTTCTTTGGCCTGCTGCTGATGCTGATCTACGCTCTCATCAGCTTTGCATTTTACCGAGAGTTGTTTGATGAAAGCATAGGGCTCTACTGTAGCAATATCTTCCAGTGTCTAATCACCATGCTGCACAGAGGTCTCATCAAGGGAACCCATGAGGTAAGGGACTTCAGATCATTTTTTTCACTTTTTCAGAGTATTGCCTTTATGCCAATAATTATTACTTGATTCCCTACATTGTTCATTATTAAATTGATACTTCTGTAAGATTTCGTCCATCAAACACTCCAGAATAACTGAACAATTTGAATTCTGGTACGAACACTTATAATTGATATTTGGTCAACCCATTAAAGTTGTGAAAATAAATTATAATCAAATGATTTTAATATTTTCCTAAAATGTGTTACATGTAATTCTCCATGTATAACTGTTTTAACCACCTTCTTTTATAGTGTGCATAACCATGACAGACCATATAAAATAATGATTTAGTATTTATTGTGTATTAATCAATCAAATATTGCTCTTTCAGTTTCTTGAGGTCACTATGGTCAAGGACTTCACCTACCATTTGTATAAAGCTATATATGACATCATCTTCTTCATGATGATCACAACAATTGGTCTCAACATCATCTTTGGTATCATTGTGGACACCTTCTCTGAGCTGAGGGACAACAAGGTAAGTGCCGACTTTTAGCAGACATGGTCAATAACCACATTTTGATGATCATCATGTGCTCATCATAACCACATGGCCATTAGATAAATCTAACCATTCAAATTCTAGATGATTAATAATTGGCCATTGTGACTTTATGAGACAAATTTATATCTGATCAATTTATATTTTAGAGTACTTTTGAAGTCTTAATTATAATGACTTTCAGGTGATCACTAATATGTTGCCCAGTCACTTTCTGAAACCATCTTTATTCTCTATTTGAGCTTTAAGTGGAAGGTTATCCCACACTCTTATCAGCATGGAATTCTTAGGTACCTAATGCCTTTTTATCTAGGTAATTTTAACAATTTCCAATTATTTCTTCTTGTGAAAATCGGCCATAAATCGAACATATTATCATCTCAGGCATTATTGCAAATACTAATTCTAAGTAATTAACAACATCATGAGAATGAAAGGAATAAAAATGATTCCCCTTTAAAACCTGTTACTTTTCTAAGGCATGTGGTTTCTTTTGATTTTGTCAAATATAATTTGTAGAAAAACATATGTGCATCACTATCAATGAAGTCATATATTATCATGAGATCATATAGAACTATCAACCAGAAATAAAAATCATAATTCTTCAAAAATTGAGTACAAATAGGGCGATATAGGGCCTATATGTGGTAGCTTTAAGTTTTCAATAGGTATACTTTTCTGAATTTCTGCCTGTATTGCCTATGTGTATTTTACATGTAGAACGATTGTGACTCACTATATGGCATTCCCTTTACACGAATAATATAACTAATTGTACATTTCTTCTTATAGTGGCAAGTGGACAATGACATGCACACCTGCTGCTTCATCTGTAGCAGAAACTCCTACGACTTTGAACACCAAGGAGGGGTACATAACCTTTTCTATTTAGCATATTTCAAAAAGTGATCTGAATAGTATCCCATACTTTAAGGAAATTGTGCTTTCTGCATGGTTTGCTATGGTACTTTTAATTAGCTCTGAATAATGTGCCCCCGAGAGAATTCTTTTGTTTTGCATATGGTAAAATTACAGCTACTACTAAAATTAACTTCTGCTGTTAAAATTAACTTCTTATGTTGAATCGCCATAATCAATGTCTACTTTAATAAATACAAGTCAACAACAACCGGAGTTGGGTTCGATGTAGCTTTCAACCTTTTAATATTCTAAAATTAACTTGTAGAAATTTAATGAGTCATGGTATCCCAATGTTTTCAGGGCTTTGAACATCATGTTAAAGAAGAACACAACCAGTGGGCATACTTGTTCTTCTTCATTCACTTGGATGAGACACGACCCAATGATTACACCTCTATAGAATACTACATAAGTCGGCGGGTAAGATGATGAATGTCAATATACAACAAGGTTTTATACAATAGCATAAGATTTTCTTCATTAGGAATCAATTCTTACACATAAAAATATGAAACCATCTTCCACAAATGAATTGCAAAATAGTATTGCTTTTTTGAGCCCAAGGTGTTGAAATCTCTTCTATTTCTAATTCTTAGGACTACCTACTGTTTAATTGATCTATTGTTCTTATATTTCTCCCTAACTAGCTGGAAAAGGAGAATCATGACTTCTTCCCGCTTAACCGAGCTCTAAGCTTACAGCAGGAGGAGGATGGCAATGAAATCCGTCTGGAGACACTGATGAGTCAGGTGTCCTACCTAGTCACGAAAATGAAGGAGGAGGTAAGATACTGCTTCTATATATATATATAATATATCTTGATGGAAAAGTGGAGAAACCCTACAAATGGCAAGTTCTTCTTTGGTTAACAAATATAAATCAAGAACCATGTTAAAAAAGAAATGACAGAACAATAGAATATAGGAGATTCAATTTGTAGTGGATCTCAAATAAAGGACCTTATTTTCTAAAACAAAAAGAACTCAATTTATGTACTTTCTTATATATCATATTCTCACATCTAGTACATTACAATATTAGACATAATTATACATACATTAGACGAGTTGTAGATTTTAGTTGTATAGACTATGTCTTTTTTTTAATTGAGTCAAAACAAATGCTGTTGCTCCCCCATAACAATGACACTGAAAAAACTGTATTGCTTTATATAATGGACCCACAAGAGAGCCACTCTGGCGAAATGAGCCACGTACAGATTAGAAAAAATTCATTCTGAGTGTCCAAGGCTTCATGTTATCAATATGAGGTTTACTCATCCTTTACCTTTTTTGAATAACATAGGAGGCCCTGAAGGAGAAGGAGGAGGAGAAGAAGCGGCAGCAGGTGTGGGAGGAGCAGCACCGTAACGCAAGAGGCCGAGGCGGGCCACAAGCCCAAATGGTTAGGACACGCCGCAGACTGGACTCTGATGACTTTTAGTGTTAGGAGTAGAGATCAGAACTTGAAAACTAATCAGTGACCATCGATGAGAAGCAAAATGACAATGCAGTACATGTACAGAGTTCTATTTTACATTCCATAGCGTCAAGAGAACTCCAACTGATATTTGATGCTAGCCTGCTTGGCAATATGAAGATTGAATAATATAGTAAAACGGCAGAATTTCTGTCAGAAGATTGAGTAGCTATGTATAAGCACATTGTACATACAGTTTTATTTATACTGTGGTTATATGTATATTTCGATATAACAGACTGGATACACTGTTATCGACCCCCTACAGTACATTGTCAATAGGATATAGTGGAGGGGTACACACCGTTCCCCTCCAGTTCTCCTATTCAGTGTTAGCCTATTTGGAGAGTTCCCTTTGTTAACATATCTACATTGTGGGATTTCAATGTTTTGGCTTTGGTAATTCCATTTGGTTCTACAAGGGGAAGCGATTTGGGACATTTCCAGAGGTTATTTTACAACCTAACACGTTCTTTTTACATGAAAAAGTATTGTTTGATGTTTTACATTAGGCCTATCGTTTGAACAATATTGTGTCCGAGTTGTATAGAACTAAATGTCTCCAAATATTATGGTTTTTTTTTCCAGAAAGGCTCTTCCTATCATAATAGGATTGTGTGATGCGTTTGCAAAGGAGGTTAAAACAGAATATCACACACGTTTTGGTCTATTGAATATCATTGCTGTTTCGAATTCCACAGTTCATTATCTGTGATTGCCACTACTGTCTCTGCACTAAAATTTGCATTGTCACACAGATTTCCATGCCTTCTTATAAAATATGTATGTATCTATCATTTAACTTCTGTATTCTTTGGACGTGTGCTTCCGTCACTCCCGAAATAAATATATGAAGAATTCTCCAATTTGCGCTGTTGTTTTATGCAATCATCAGTTTTTAGATCACATGTTGTTTCAGAAAAATAAGGTGGACAAGTTTCTCCTAATAAAATACACCCAGGGACAATCGTATTTAAACGAGTTGAACGTAAAAACCGTTACCGACCACTGCAGTTCACGCAGCAATTTTACACATAATATTTTGCACAAATATTTTGAAATATTGAAATTAAGTTCAAAAGTAGCTTGAATTGCCAGATTAAGTTATCTTTATAAACTATATACCGTTTGCTGTGTAAGCTTTCCCACCACTTGAGGAAACCTATCAGAATTATAGGTTGGAAACGTCAAATAAACTGAATCATAACACGAAGTTACAGGTAAAATATACAATTTCAAAAATGTTGCATATTTCACGTACAACCAAAAACCAAAGATCGGACAAAGCTAATCGAATATAAGAACACAGGTGTAAATGCGCGTAATATACAAATTAAATGTTTCATGAGCTACTTAAGTAATTTGTTTCGAGACCATTCACACCAGGTTTTTCGTAATCGGTGCATCAATCGTGAAAAAAAAAAAAGACAATAGATTTACTTTGGTGCGGTAATTGAATGTCAGGGCTATGTGATCTTATTTCATTAGGCCAACAACAAAAATAGTTATGTTCATGTAACATTGGTCTAATAATTGGACCAGGTAGGTCGATTTGCCAGTATATTATTCTACTTATAGTATAAAACAATATATTATAGTAGTATATATTATTCTACTTATAGTATAAAACAATTACTAAATATAGAGCATTATTTAGGAAGTCTCACGGTATGACCAGACATTTAGGATAGGTCGGGTTACCTGAACACAAAAAACTTGTCTGAGGCCTAATGTAGTGCAACGATACTGAGAAGTCAAAATCAAAGTGAAATCAAGTATTTTTTCCTTTAAAGGGGAGTTTATTTCGATCAAGTAGGCATCTTAACAAATCTTACATTTTTTTGCATAATGCAGCACTCCAGCCATTATATAAAATAATGGAACAGAATGTCAACTATATGGCATCTTTCTACAAACGTTGAACTAATTATAATACTACACTCAATCATACCAGCAAAGAATTCATACTTTCAACGTTTTACCATTCAACTCTACAAAGCCAAAAAGATGGCAGAGTTTTAAACTAAGGAATTTTAGGGAAGCTCTATCATAATTCATATCTAAGGTTCTTGAGCAAAAAAGCCTCGATTACACTTAACTTGTTCAAGAGGAGGTCATTGAATGTAAATTGAAATGATGATTTGAAAAAGGGAAATGCATTCATATCTCAGACGTTAGGCTAGAAAGAACTAGATTTGGGACCCAAAGACATACCGCGCTCAGAAAGTGCTGGTGCAAAACTATAGTGTGAATGGAGTACATACCCATGCTGCAAATATATACCTATTTTTTCACATACACAAATTCGCCTGTTCTTCTTGATTGCATAATTGTCAAATATTTGAAGATCTGAGCTGCTTGGTTGTTAGCCTTAGTCCCAATAAAAGTCATGTTTTCTTGCTCCCGTAAAACTGTATGTATAAAAGCAGACAAGGAAATAGGCACTTAGCATGTTTCACTTGTAATGTCATGTTTTGTTCTCGTATTTGTATGGATACATTTCCCACTAACCCCAATTACCCTTTTCAATGTGAACTTTCACAGCCACAGAGTGGGTTAGTGACAGCAGATAGAATAAAAGTTTGGGTTTCACAGCACCAATGCCATAAGTAAGTTCATAACCATTTTCCTAAGACCGAGCGGTTTGTTATATGTTGACGAAATAATATGACGGTCAAATAGGGTGGGCCGGATCAGAAATAAGAATGTTCATTTCCTGTGGTTAATGCCCTAATGATAGGATGCCAGCCAATGACAGTCCAATATTCCAATGTATTTAATGTCAATTCTATGATCAGATGGTCCTGCATCAAATAATCCAATTCTCCACACCACCGATAGCTTATTTTCTGTATTTTACCTGCAGATTAGCTTAATTAGCTCAAAATGCACGCTGGGAAATAATTATATTGTCAAGTCATAAGGGTTAAGCATACAAGCTCATTAATTATAGCATTAATTACAGTTGGCAAACTAGCGTAGTCTAGTTGTTCAGTTCAGACTAAAATTATTTCTCAAATGACTTGCATTAACAGATTAACTGTTCGGATAAACAGTAAAAACACAAAATAAGTTCAAATGAAACGTTTCTATCCATTTCACGTTTTGAATTATTAAAAGTTTCACATAATTATACGTTCAGCAGTTACTACTTAGACTAGAGACACTTCCAAAACGGGAAGTCTCGCCATTATAATGTTAGTTCTAAAACAACTCTTTACGAAAGACCGATTCTCATTAACAAAATTACTAGAAGTATAACAACAAGTAGTAAAGTATTAACAACCATAAAAACATTGTGATATATCTGAGCACATCTGTGAAAGACACTTTCTTGTACATTGACTGAAATTTGTGTAACTTTTCAGCAATATGTCTTGTAACAACATGCAAAGTCATGTAACAACTGGTCAAGGAGACTCGACCATAAAATGTCAGTTGTGTAACTAAGGCGAAATAAATACATAGTTGTGTTCAGGTAATATAGCCCAAAAAATGTAGGGTAGGTAGGTCGTTTGTGGGTTTTTTTCGTGTGTTTTTTTCGTGTTATTTTTTTTACATATATACACAGATCCAATTTCTAGCATCTGAAATACATGTCCTGAGCATCTATTTGCTGCTGTAGGTTGTATGTTCTCTAGAACAATTGTATTGGATTTTGAACATGCAAAAAAAAAATCCTAAAACTAGTTAAGGTAGGGCCATAGATTTAGGGTAGGTAGAGTTACCTGAACACATTTATCTTTTTTAGGCCTAATAGGAGCCGTATCCACCAGGCCACAATAGAACCTTTCTATGGATCGTTGATATATAAGTTGATATGCCTAATCAAAATACTATCTGCATGGTTCATTTACATACAGAATATGATCCCCTACTATGTGCACTAGCGCAGCCATGAACCTATTAATATCAATAAACCAAAGTTGTAACCGGGAATAGAATGGCAACAGTTAACTCAGACCTAACAGGGTAGATGATTTTAAAACAGATCATAACAAATAGAGTATTTTTACATCACCGAGAAACTCAACGAGAGTGTTTCTAATATCAAATATACAACTGCTGCCATAGCCCTTAAGTTTTCCCATTGTGCTTATCTGATTGCATCAAATTTCCAGGACCACATTGGTATGTTCGAAACATTGAGTCTAAAGGCCGTATTATACTATGCGTTTTTGGAAACGCGTTTGGGCCATTTCGAACATGCCATTTTGCCAATGCGAATAGCAAATGCGAATTTTATTGCCCAACGCGAAGTGTAATATATTAAAAAGCTAACTAATAACATTACCCTACCCAACACGACCCCAACGCGTGTCAAAACGCGTAGTATAATATATTTCGCGTTGGGTCGTGTTTGGTCCTGACGCGACCCAACGCGTAGTGTAATATATTCTTAATAGGACCCAAACGCGAACCATTCGCGTTGGGTAACGCGACCCAACGCGACCAGGCAACCGACGCATAGTATAATTTGGGCTTAAATGTAACTGATACTCCTTGCACATTCAACATGGTTTTTTTAAAAAAATATTTCTATGTGCAACTGATAGCTGAAGCTTAGGTTACATTAAATGCAATCATTCAGCAATTGAAAGCTGAATATTGACCTACAATAAAGGAAAATATCCCATTTTTCAATAACACAAAAAAATAGTTTCCAGGTGTTATTAATGCACAGAATGCACGTAAACACTTAATTCAATGACCAAATTGAGCAGTGCACGTTCCTTACCCTATCACTAGTTTAATTTGCACTGCTGCGTAACAAATCCGTCAATATCACATACAATCCATATACAATATATAAATGCCAGAGATGCGAAGTTGTGATAAGATTGACTACAAAAAATGAAATTGCGTCCGATCAAACTGTGTTCATAAACAGCTAGCTATAATAATTCACCTCAGATCTACAACACGTATAAAAATACCTTGAGGAAGTTGGACACCAGTAGGGTTTATCCATGAATATGAATTGATATTTTTTTAATTTCAGACTCTCCAACCACCCCTCCCCTTCCCCACCCTTGGCCTGAAGTACGTACCATTGAGTACGTACGCACCAAGGCAGGGGCGGGGGAGGTCTGAAATCGTAGAAAATGTGTGTACGTTCCCGTATAAATCCAATGCACACGTCAGCCTAGGTAGGGGGGGAGGTGATATTTTGAAAATGTACGTACGTCATTTATGGAAGGCCCTTAAGTACAGGGACGTACGTGCATTTTCAAAAATGTCAGACCCAGTCCCCCTATGTGCTTATGTATGAATAGAAAGCCCCCGAGTTCAGAATACAGCTAAAGGCGCGTATCAGGACAGCACGAGTCTGAAGGTGGCCAGCTCCATGGGTTGGACCGTGAGGTACGAGTGGTGCACTCTGCGCCCTGCTCCAACCCCAGTCACCAGGGTCCGGTCGGCCG
This sequence comes from Lepidonotus clava, assembly GCA_936440205.1. NCBI lineage: Eukaryota > Metazoa > Annelida > Polychaeta > Phyllodocida > Polynoidae > Lepidonotus > Lepidonotus clava. Next base: position 3,262,420 of record OW387148.1, read on the forward strand.
ACGAGATGCGCACCTGGGAGAATAACTCGGTCCACCGCACCTACAATAAGCAATATTGAAGACTTAGTAGAGCTGCTCTGGGTTTTTTTTTATGTATTTTTGTTTAGTTTTTTCTTGATTTTTTTTTTTGGTAGAAAGACACGTGGTGAAAGTAGACTTGAAAAACACTGTGACATATCATATGAATAGATTCATGATAGGGCCAGTTCTACTATTGTACATAAGAATTGCTAGATTTTTTTAATTTTCCTTTTTACTATGACGTAACATTCCCCCCTTCCCACGTCGATTTGGTTTTTTCATTCACAGAGCCAAACTCTTGACTTAACTGTATTTCCATTTCATATTCATTTCTTCAAAACCAACAAATTTGATGAGCCCATTTCGAAGTCTGCACACTGCAATGGGTTTACGTTTTTACTTGTCTAGTCTGAATTTGATATCAGTTGATTTTCGTCTTACTTATTAGTTCATGAATGTAACTTTAGTAGATCTATCTTCCAAGTTCCAGCCTTACCTTGCCTCTTCTGGCCTCACACTGTTTGTAGGACTCGGGGAAGTTACAGTCACTGGCCACCCGCTGTAAGACGAGCAGTGCGCTCACGTCCGGCTCGCCTACCCCGAGCGACCGCAGGGTCACCAGGTGAAGGTCGCACGGGAAGGGCCTGTTGAGGGGCTCCAAGGTCACAGGGGTCAAGGCCCTGCCCTGGAGGAGGTGGTCACTGTGCAGCACCCTGACCACCAGGGGGTTGTCCAGCAGCTGGGAGGAGAGGTGGGCGAGCAGGGAGGGGAAGGCGGTCGGGGCAGGGGGGTCCTCCGGGGTGGGACGGCGGGAGTGGGGCGTGGGACGCCGCGTCTCCCACAGCAGGAGGAGGCTGGAGGTGACGGGCCGGTTGTCCCGGACGCCCTGGTTCAGACCCCGCCAGTCGCCCTGCTCCAGCTCCCGGTCCAGAACAAACTCCATCCAACCTAAAGCATACAGGGTTTGAACTTTTTTTTCACTTTTCTTTTTAAATTCAACAATATTAGTACCAATATTCATTTCAGAAGAGAAGATCTTCCGTATACGTATTTTACATTTAGAATATACAAGTAAATTTAGGCAATACATCTGTCTGTTCTTAGCAGTAACTTTAGCAAACTACACCAGCGGTCGATTCTCGCAGTCGGGCTGACGTCACAATCACAAAAATGGGGAAGAAGATCAAAAAGAAAATCCTATGAATATGTAAATTTCCCCTCTGAGGTGGGCGGAGCTAGCTTCACTGGTGCCCGGCGTTCATGGTTGTTGCAACTACGCTGGAATCAGACTACCATTTCAGCCCGACTGCGAGAATTCGGGCCCAGAATAAAATACTGCCTTGTGGTCACGACCGATAAGTCGCACCCTATGGCACAATGGCGTTTCTTGTCTAAGACCAGTTGAGTTCAGTTCAGTTGGTAAGTGTACCCGGGGCTTAAGTGTGGCCTTAAAGGGAGCCAAAAGCAATGGTGTGTCAAAATATGAGAAAATTTTGCAAACTCAAATAACTATGAAAATATATTCCAAGAGTCTAACTTTAGCCATTGGTACAGTATAAATCATGATAACTAACCATAACTTTATTTAAATTCCATAACACTCATGTCATTTATGCCAAAAGAAAGTAATGCTTGTAAACACACCAATTTTGGTGGGTCACCAAAATTGAACAGGGATGAGTTTTTATGTGTTTTGATGTAGTTTAAGTCTTTGTCCACAGTCTATATTTTACCATAGGCCTAGGTATGACCATAGAATATATTTCAATAGTTAATAGAATTTGCAAAATGTTGACCCGACATTGGCTCTCTTTTAAAGGTGTACCGACCTGTGTGGAGGCTGGCGGCGCCGTGACTCTGTGCGCTGAGGGCCGTCAGCCGGAACAGGTCGTCCTCCACCCACATGGAGGACGTCACCGGGTAGAAGTTGGCCTGCAGGGGTAGCCGGCTCAGCGTCTGCCGCCGCGACATCTGGTGGGGGTAAAGGGAATAATGGTAAAACAGACTGAACAAAAGTATATACAGGGTACCAACCAAAGTTCCATTTTCAAATTCCCTGTGTTTTCCCTGAGATTTCCCTGTCCCACGGCAATTTTTCCCTGTGTCATATCCAGCTAGTCATTCAATTTTCTAAGCCTCTTTGTGCAGAAAAAATTTGGACAACCCAACAACATATCCCTGTATATACCTTTTTCAATAGTGTGTCGCCCTACTAGCATAATGGGCCGAACTAATAGGTTACAGATGTGGATCCATATTTTCCATGGCTGAAATTGCTCGGATCATGGCGTTAATGGGATGGTTCACTACACAATCTCGTAAAAAGGGTGTATAGTTGACTTGGCCGAGCAGGGATATTCACACAGAAATGTTTAAGGTATTAAGTCTTATTTAAACTATTGATTTTTTTTTACTTTTTATTCATTTATCCATTTTTTTGGGGTGTGTGTGTATGGGGGGGGGGGGGTTGGCGGGCTGGGGAGGGGGTCTTTTCCTTTAACATATGGGCCATTTAAGGTGGGAAATAAAGGCAGATAACAGGGAATAACCCCTTCATGGTAGCCCAATGCAGCTTACTGATCAGGCCTACGAATCTGCCAATATATAAGGGGCTATGAAGGTCTCAAGTCCACCAACCAGAAGAAGCGGAACTACATTGTTTATGACCGGAACAAGTTTGTGCAGCCACTCTCAAAATGCTATAATTTTATCAAATTTAAAAAGGTCTAATAGAATCAAACATGTGTATTTTTCCTAACTTGCACGTAAGGATTAAAAATAACACAAATCTCTACCTAAAAACTTGGAAACGAAAAATCATAATCAATCAAGATGGTGGGACTCGCCTAATTGGTATATCAATACCCCTCTCACGCCTCACCCTACAGCTGGCGAGAAGGAACTCTTACCTGAAAACCGTTATTTGAAAATAGTGAAATAGCCTTGGGCGCGGCCTAAGGTTATATTTGAAGGAAAGTAATGTATTGGATATATTAAAATTCCGATTGGAAATTTTTGTTTCTTACCTGAAAACCATTCAGGTCGGTGTAAAAAACGCGGTCGTCATTGATGACGTCACTGATAAATCTGATGGCGACCTCCAGGTTCTGCTCCCCGGCGATACTGACGTTATTCTCTACCCGCAGTGACGCAACCAGCGGACCTGAGGGGGGTGTGGCATCAAGGAGAGAAAATATAATTAGAACTCATACTTGGTGTTTTAATTGATATTGCAGCGTCATATAAAACAGAAGGGGATGTCACATACTGCTGCATTCTTTATTATGTCAATTTGTCGCTTCTAGAAGCAGAAAATCATTAACATGAGAAACAAAATTCCCTGAGTACGAGTCTTTGGCCAAACTTCTATATGCCCTTTGGTTTCCTCGGTGGGATTGTTTTATTTAAATAGTGGTCATTATTCCTCCTGAATCTGGCATTCAACTGAGAAGTCTTATATGTAGTCTGGGATATTGTAATTTCAGTGTTTCAAAAGCTCCTCAAACAAAATGTCCTCAAATCTGATATATCATATGATAGCCAAGAATACTGTAAAATACCATAAGAATATCGCTTATCAAAAATATTTTCTAAAACAACCGTAAGACAAAACACTATTTTTCTGTTGACCCCATTTACTGGTTTAATTATTACCATCTATTATAATGTCATACTTTCTTATAATTGGTCAGGGCACTCAAATAATGGTTTAAGGTTACATTGAAGCCAGCTTTAGCGCATTTTTGTGGAGGCAAGCCTGGGCAAAGCTGAAGATGTCAAATGATCTAGGGGCATAGCTAGCCCCTACACTTAAGCCCCATACCCACTAGGCGATTTTACCGGCGACTGGCAATGGGAAACAGCAGGATCACTGGTAAAATCGTCACCAATTCAGATCACATGTTAGACTAATATTGATATGTTACATGCTAACAGGTGATCCGATTTGGTGATGATTTTACCAGTGATTCTGCTGTTGTCCATCGCCAGTCGCCGGTAAAATCTGGGCTTTAGTGAACTCACCACGGGCATTTGGGTAGTAATCAGGCTAAAATTGAGTCTACGCAGTTTCACCTTTTGGTATGTTTCATATTAATTGTTTGTAATATTCTGAGATTTTAATGTGTGCATCTGGGTTTTTGCACCATAACAAACAAAAGTACAACTTATACGGGAGAGACTATACATGACCATATAGCAAGTTTTCACTCTCCGAACAGAGTCTTGGGGTGACCTAATCTCGAAAATCCCCATAGACCTTAATGCTAAAGCTACACAATCTCCAAACACAAACAGCCTCGACCTGCCGTTAGCAGTTTTCATGAAATCTGGTGCCCAGAGAGTGTATGCTTTGAAGCTACCAGCGATTTCGCTGTTTCCAGCCTAAATGTTCAATTCAGTACTCCGGGATCTACTGATGGCAAAGGTACCGGGGACTATGCCGGAGAATGAAGGAGAGTATCGGAAACCCACACACATTCCCAGCCCACAGCATGGCTGTCGCCTCCGTGAGGGCGTGTAGGCGGTAAGCAATGTGTTGATTGACATATAGGGTTAGAATAGCTGAGGCCTGTCAATTGGCGGTGTAACCAGTGAGGTATGAAGGTAGCGACCAAGGCCTGCAGCATAACTATAACAAACCCTACTTTCTGTTACTTTCCTAAAAGAGCCAAAGGCAAAGTATAAGACGACATTGTGACCATAATGGGCTGGCCGCCATATTGGTGATCAGTTTATAATTATTATTCACAACTCGAATGCATTTCAAATACAGTTTTATGCGATAAATAATATATATATAAGTCTCCTGTAATAATATAACCATCCAGAATTAATAAATATTGATTTTTTCCATAGTCATGTGGTCATGATCACCATGTGGTGAGTGTACCAAAAAGTGATCACGTGATCACGTCTGCATAAGGTCCAACAGCAAAAGAATCCTCCAAGTATTAGCTCATTTCCTTTCATTAGCTAATAAAAGAGGATTTGTTCCACTCAAACTCATGCATCTGTGGAAAGTTTAATTGATTCTTAGTTTTACAGATAACATCTACCAACACCGCGTCTTTAACAAAAGAAAACTAGGTCCTATTTGAACCTGCCACCACCTTAAGTCGACTGTTCCAGGGGCTGGGGTAAACGATAAAGACGTCAGTCTTGCTGAATACTAACACACTGGGTGCCCACACTTTTTTAAAAATCGATTTTCTTAGACCAATTTAAGACCTAAGCCTTGCAAATTTAAGACCGATTTGAAAGAAGAATTTGATGGCATAAGGTTTAATGTAATAACACTGATACATTTTAACTGCAACACTGTTATAACAAAACACGCCGATTTTACTCCGACTATCATTTGCTTTAAATTTTCTAATAAGTTCCAGTGTAATATTTGTCAATAAGGCATTTTAAAAACACACAGTGACTCAGAGTCACAGTGTTTCGAGTGTATGTTCAGAAACATCACCTAAAATGGTAAGCCTTTTGTATTCTTGGGTATGAGACAGAGATAATACAAGGTTTTACATCGAATTGCGTTATTTTTTGCACTGATCACTTCAGGGAATGTTAGATTACCGATTCTACTTAAGCATAGTAAGAACCACCACTTAGATCTACTACTAGGAACATTAAACAAAGCCATTTAGCTTACACTTCTTTTTGCAGTCCATAGACTATGAATTATTAAAATAATCATTGTACAATCAATTCATCTTAAAGGGATAACGGTCTGTTTAATCATAAATATAAATCGATTAGAGGGTTCCAAAACCAGAAATTTATGTCAGACCTATGCAAGATGACATTAAAACAAAAAATTATAGATGTCACCATCCGTATTAATTTTCTGAACTAGAGCTTTAAAAAGAACTCAATTAAATCCAAGCCCTATTTATGTCAAATGAGAGATTTCTAAAAAATGTAAGCATTTTTGCCTCTAGGGGGAGCATGTGTGTCTGGTTCCATAAACATTGATCACCTTTTCAATTATCGTCCTTAATTCATTATTTTAAGTCAACTGTCATAAAATTCATTATGTGAAATTTTAAGATTTGAGGATTTTAAAATGTTCTCCCAGGGGGCACAGCTGTGAACAATATGTTATCTCTTTAATCAGATTTCCTTATCATTGTGTTGTGCATTGTATATTGGAAAGAAAAGAATCATCTGTATTGAGTACCAAAACGTGTACTAATTTTTAGAATCATATATATTTCAATCTACTACAACAGTGCAAGGTAATCAGGAACAGTAAAGCATTATATATGGGTAGATTAAGGAATATTTGAGAGTCTGTAGCTTTTGAAAGTTTGAATTATGTCAAAATATTTGTTTATTGTCAGAAAAAGCTCTTTGACCATCAAAAGTGAAACTCTTAACAGCATTCACAGCAAACTTGTTATAATAAAGTGACTTCAAAATCCACGCGTTTCAAAAATGGCTTTGGGTTAATGAATATAAGCAATTATTTTTCATACGAGAAACACCTAATATGGATTCGAAAGGTCTAAATATTTTTGGTAGAGACTACATCTCATATCTATTTTACAACGTAATTGATGAGTTCTGCTGGTGAGCGATGACATCTTTTCACTTTATCTTAATTAAGAATATCAGGATATCTCAAGTCAAATCTTAAAGGAAAGCTTGCATATAATTTTAGGCCTAAGATTTTTCAATGAAATTCATTGAGCATTGAGTCAAAATTTGGTTAGAAAAATTGTAAGAATATTCCAAGTGTAGCCATAGTTATGAAACTTTGAAATTTTGTCTATTTTTTTATGTTTTTAATGGAAATCCTCAAATCTGTGACGTCACACGGTGACTAATTGGGAATCCCCATCCTCCAATAAAAGGGAATCCCCAAGTCTCACAGATGTACAGAAAGGAAAATTAGTTTTAGAATACATTTCTAATATAAGGCTACATACATGCTATAATTAATTGTGTATTTCACTCAATTAAAATCATTCAGTAACTGGGAATTCCCTAATGCTTTTTAAAGGGAATTCCCTTAATTATGACGTAGCAAGGGGAGTACTGACACTCTCAGAAATTAGAGAATTCCCAAATTTTATTTTCTTTCCTTTATAATTCATAAGTACTTTGACTTATCCCAGATTTTTCCTTTGAAATAGTTTTAGAATACCCAAGAATAGCTAATAGAACAAAAAATAGGCTTGTGACAAATTATATGCACGGTTTCCTTTAAGCAGAGAAGGAAACAACGATTACTACATTTATCAAAGCATGAGTCAACCCGATCACCTGTAGTACGCGATAACTGTTTGTTCCTGTCTTAATGCATTAGGGTAAACAACGATGGTACAAACCTTCCCTGGGATTCGGCTCTTTCTGCTTGTAAAGAAAAGTTAGTAAAATATCACACAGAAGTTGATACCGTAAAGGTAAATTCCACATAACTTGTGATTATAAAGTTATGCTCCTGTAGAACACGGGGAGTCATTTAAAACAAAATAATGCATTAACCACATCTAAAAAAACACCCAGTATTACGGCAAATCAATAATTAGAACACACAAATACATACTCCTTAGTCGCGTCAGATTCCACATGTAATACTCACTCCGACTATAGCCTTTTTTCGTCACAAACTTTTACTGTAGTACTGCGCAACTGCATGCACCACGAGAATATAGTTCTTACAGAAAGTGTTAAGTCAGGCTGGTAACCAGTACCAGCGAAAAGTAGTCCCGGCACTGCCCAGAATGCTATAGTCGGAGCGATGATTACACGGGAATCTGAAGTGAGAAAGGAGTTTGCACACAAATATTAACATTGAGCTTTGGTCACTTCTGATGCACTATCAATGGACTATTGCAAACTCACTCAAACTCTCCCCCCCATCTTACCTGTTATATTCAGCAGCGTTATTTTCTGGCTTAGCAGTGGTACGTGGGTCTTCACTGAGGACACCAAGGGTCCTTCGGTGACGACCACCACTGGGTTCTCGTACTGCACCTCCTGTGCTGGCCCGTCCGGCATAAAGATGTAGGGCCCGCTCTTGTCGCGGTACGGGTTGCTCCAGGACCCCGTGCCATACGTGACCACGCGCGCCTCAGTCTGGTGCTCGGTGCCATCCATTTTAGTGGTAACCGTCTGACAGCGGTGAAAGGGAACAGAATTTAAAATGTAATTATTCTATTATATTGCCCATTTCATTAAGATGTATCAATTTACCAAAGCAAAAGCAATACATCTTGTACCACACATAGGAAGTAAAATAGCTATAAAGTTTTGCTCCTACATGAGAGATGGTCGTCCCTCAATAAACTGAAACAGGCAGCGAAAACATTGTCACCACCACCACAACCCCTCCCCTCAACACACCCTTCTTTCCACCAGTAGGTTGGTTGAATTATGAGTACTGATCACCACCACTACTTTGCTGTCACATATACTCCCTGATTCTAATAACAATTGAAGGACAAAGCCCTTCAACTATTGAACAGGATACTGTGTAACTGGTCATTTGAAACAAAGAGAATTAAATTACTTAAGCCATGACTGATTGAAGGAGTCCCCATCAATAGCTATAATACTATATAAATATAACAAGTGACTGTTTTTTCACTTGTAAAAGCTTGCAGAAAATTCCAGGGTTGCTCTAGGGTTACCATTCGATATTAATCCTAGTAACAATTATACTGTGGGTTGAAGGAACATTAGCAAAAAGGCTTCAGGAACTGGTTAAGTTTGTGTTGTAGGATGGAAAAATGATTTGTACAGCGTCAATGACATAGAAAAATCAGAGAAAACTGAAAAACTTACCAAGTCTGATTAACCTATAATACGTAACTGATAATTGTTATGCCCTAACTGTGATGCCTAACATTTTACCTTAATTTAGATATCACTTGCCCTTTCTTTTAAACTAGAAATCAACTACATGTATATAAATTTCAATCTAAATTTCAATCTAAAACTCATTTAATAGGGAATGTAATTATTAAACTTGAACTTCCATTAATAAAACATTGTTTTTACAATTTTCAAAAAAGTAAAACTAGGACAACTAGAGAGGCCAGCGGGGAGTGAAATGGTTAGTAAATACCGTGAAGCTAAAGGAAATTGAAGCTGGTGCTTTTGGACAGTATATTCTGATGCACAATGAAGAGAATAGGTCTAAAAAAATTGTCACGTACATCTTTGAATATGGCCCCTTCATAGAGTACATTTGCTGGCATATGAAGGAAGTACACAACAAGTGAAAAAGCCGAAAATGAGTACCTTTTTACGTAGATGTGCGAAAAGTATAGTTATAGTAAAATCAGTGTCCATCGGCGCATCTTACCAGTGGCGATATGCCTGTGTGTCAAACAGCCAACTCTGACTTAATGTGCAAACACAATGTTCAGCGCAAAACAGGTTATCTATTGGTTGAGCAATTCTGCAAATTTGAAAAGTTTATACGAACACAAATATATATTCAATCAAATCATATGGAATCATGCAATGTCTTCTTTCGACCCGATTTTGGAAACACAATGTCATGCATATCTACTCAACTAGTATTGTAATTATTTTTATCCAGCCGGCTCTTTCTAACTATTTGTACCGGAGTAGAAAATGTCACATCACTAAACCTAGATAATAAATAAGAGTAGGAATTAGGAAGATACCTTTACTTCTTAAGGCCTGAGGGGGGCTGACCAGAAAACATCCACGATTTCTCGTGGATGTTATCTTATGGCCACGAGAAGAAAATTTTGCCCAAAAAACATCCACGAGTACTTTTGGACATGAACATTTCTTGAAAAATCATATTAAAATCATTTCCCTTAAATATTTATTTACATAAAATACTGTTTGAAGTGTGTTAGAAAGACATTCTAACACATATATGGTTGAAACATTGAATTCTGTGCCACCAGAAGTTCAAATATCCACGAGAGCAAATTTTGCAATCATGGGTATTTTAACTTCTCGTGGCAGAGACTTCTCGTAGATGTTTTTTGGTCCGGCCCCCAGCTGGCCTAAACTTAACCAATTTGCTTTGTGAACATACCGGTAGATGGGTCAAATCCCTGCTTACCTTGAGAAGACCAGTGCATGCACAAATGGTCGCTTGCAGGGCCCGGTTTTCTATCGTTACGGGCACGTCCAATACGGAATGATGACGAACATGGAAGACTTTTCTAAAGATAGAATAGCATAAGCTGACAAACGGGATGAAAGAACACTTCATCATAGCGCGCATAATCGTTTAATTCCAGACCTAAGCTGGGCCCCAACTGGGCTTAAGGACTTAACCAACCATCTTTAGTCTGTCTTAAAACCCTTTCCACCCTCAGCGACTAATGCTTCTTTGGGGGCACTAGTCGCCGAGGTTACAAAGGGTTAAGACTGACTCAAGTCATTATGAATAGTTTCAACAAACGGGTAATGTCATCTCTTTCAGAAGGAACTGTATAGCGTTTAGTGCCAATAGCCCAAGACTGCCGCAAGTGGGAACGGATCTTTTGCGTGTTACCTAAAACTGTTACCTGTGTAACAGTCTATGTAGGTCTTCTTGACGAAAATTCACATTTCATTAGATAAGGAAGAAACACTCACTGTGTATCTTTCCTAAGCTACAACTCTAAATGCAAATAGCAACAAAGTATACCTCTATCTGTTATCCAATGTAGTTTATCTTTTTTTATGTCCCAAACGTAATAATGTATTGATTTAATTTCTACCTGTTTGTAGCGACAGGTTTTCCGTTAAATATTCTGACGGTTGCCCGTTGACATCCAGCGTCGTACGGGCTTGGTCTTAAGACATATCGAGCGATGCCCAAGGCTGGTATGGTCACTTCAATTGATAACTGGAAGCCATGAGAAATATCCATATTCATCAATTTATACCTACAGATCAAGTAGGTTGTATTTGATATGAAAACGACATTATATCCTTTACATTTACACGCGACGTCTCAATGGCAATAAAACCAGATAAATTGTTGATTCGAAAAGAACTAATTTGAATGAGTAAATTTTATACATTTCACGTTTGATTTATACGAGGAAAACTAGATCCAAACTACACAAAAAATGTCGGTTCGTCTGTAAAAAAATAAAACAAGGGTTACTCTCAGTAGTGCAATGGTAAAAGGCTCTTTAAACTATGTATCTGATAAGGATCCTTCAAAACACTATAACGGTGTTCGACACTAGTATAAATATACTGCCTGTCAGCCGTGACCTATGGCAAAAGAATAGCTTCGAACACTGTTATAAACAGCCGATTTCGCTTGCTTTCATTAATAAAGCCCCATACCAACTAGGCGATTTTAACACCGATGAGCGACAGACGACTGAGAGAATCGGCCAATTCTTAAGTTCACCTGTTTGTATAGCATATTGGAATGTGCAGGTTTGATCGCAGTCGCTGCTAAAATAGGCCGATTCTAGCCTTGGAATTGGCCGGTTTTAGTGCTGATCAGTCAGCCAACTCAGGAATAATCTCCTAGTGGGTATGACCCTTAAGTGTCTTAAGTTAAACATACAACTCTGGGCTCACCTCAAACTTGGTATCGGAGATATGGGTCTGTGCCTCCCAGACCGGACCGACCTGACAGACCAGCGGCGTCCCACCCAGGTCCGTCACCGTGACGTCAGGTGACGTCACCGTCAGGCTGATGACGTCAGTCCTCTCTACGGCCAGCGGGTTATGGACTATGATCATTCTGCATGTAAATAGAGATTATAAGCCATCTTCAACGAAATGAATAACTGCATGAATACTACGTGTGTCGCACTGCTCTACATCGCTAAATGAAATATTGACTGAAATCATTTCTCTACGGGAATGTCAATTTGATCACAAAGTTTTCAAGTTTTGAAATTTCATAGAAAATGTATGATGCTTCCTTGAAAAAACAAATATGGAATTTTACTCTTGGAAAAGTGCAATCTACTGAATTAGAAAATCCGTAAAAAAAAAAAAAAAATACCGGGTTTTTGCTGTGTTTTGGTCAAATTTCTAAATTCCCAGTGTTTTCCCTGACAGAGATTTTCTCTGTTTTCCCCGTGCCGTGGGTACCTTGACAAGAGTTCTGCCAGATACGACTACTCTCACCTTTCCCGGTCCTTGTCGTCGGGTTTGACGGGCATCTCTGGTACGGACACAGCTGAATCGACCTAGGACAAGACGTAGAGACGTGCATCTTCTACATGTATATGAAACTGACATTTTTCTTACAGCTTATACACGATGCGCACGCTTTTTTCAGAAACAAAAAAGATAGTCTGTGTTCAGTCGAAGTAGATATAAAATATTTTATATTCATAAGGCCAAACAAATATTACGTATGTATTAATATCGGGTGAACCCAAACTAAAACCTTTGTAATACCTCTAAACCTAACCCTAAAGTAAGACGTTTATAATAGTCTTATAAATGAGAATACCAATATAAGACCTTTTAAGGTCTTTCAATACCCGCATGGGCACCCTGTTTTAAATACAAATTCCCCTGGCATTAAGCGTGCATCAGGACATGAAAATTCTACTTACCGTGTCGAGTGAGAGCAGCTTGAAGTTGGTGAAGTCCACGCTGGGGTCTAGGGCCAGGACGAGCAGCAGGCTGGTCATGTGGGTGATGAGTCGGTCGGCCCCGCGGGTAGCGTCCTCCGCCCTGGGCACGGAGAGAGAGGTGGGACATGTTATCTACCAGTGCTATTCATACATTTTGGTGAGATAACGACTATGACAAACACAGTCGATTACCCAGAGACGCCACTCCACGAACCTAAAAATATCTAGAATTCTGTGAAACCAATTTTCCGAATTTTAAGCAGGAAGCAACGTCAGCAAAACATCCCATAGTATATAAGTTATGACAATGTACAAAAGAAAATAATAAAATATCATCTTATTCTCCAACTAGTTGCAATATCTTATAACGAAAATTAGGATAGTTCTTTCTTTTAGTTCTGGCATGGTCGCAAATCTGGAAATCAAGAAAGGGAAGGAAAACTGGCATGTCTGATAATTGTATATTCCCATAGATATACCTCTTATGCATCGCTATGATATTCATTAGAAAAAACTCCTACTTCTCTTAGAGATTTACAGGTTCGGTGTAGGATGCCCAACTCCATCCATTATGCTAACCAAATATGACACCATAACCTTTAAGACATTACTGCTATGGAACATATACAATACATTTCAATTTGATTAAGTCTCTTTCCATTTGTTTACTATATGGCAACCCATGATAACCACCAGGAAAAACAATCTGATACGCTACAATACCAAAACCCCCTGACACAAATTTCAATCGAAAATGTCTGAAACGGTGCATGCTGTACCTAAAAAACGGGTTAAACCTTGTTTATTTAAGTTAAGACAGGGTTAAGCAGTCGACCACATTTTATAATTTAATTCAAATATATATGATGACCGTAAAACCCCTGATCGAGGCGGCACATTAATTTAAGCCGCTTTTGACCTTCGTTTTGGGTTTTTCTCAAGAACCTTTTTTTAAGAAGGCACACAGCATTAAAGGTTGGGCAAGTCCTTTATTCAGGCCTGACCCACAAAGTTTCGCCCTAATGAACTCTCATTTCTCAGGCTAGCCCTAATTAAAGGCACAGCATAAATCAAGGACTTTACGATATGTACAGATTGAGTTTTACCTCTCGAGGTAGTCGGCGGCCACGGCCTCCTTGGAGGTACCGGTTACCGCGTCGTGGTGCTGCAGTAGGCCCAGCGTGTCGCGCGCCGTCTCCAGTGACCTGTACTGACCGGTGACGTACTCACTGACCAGCCGTGGGCTCTTACGGAGGGCATACGTGTGGCCGAGCGTGAAGAGGATCTCAGCACATCTAAGGGGGGAACAATGTCAAATATACACTAGTCGACTGCATGCAAGTTTTTTTTTTACTGAACAAATACTCCACATTATCGCATGTTCTTCCAGTCTTATAAAGAAGTAGGTGAGCGGTAGGTTAAGGAAGAATGATGAAAGGGATGGTTTGCAGGGTCTTTTCTAGTTCATACTGAGTAGGAGTGAACAACTCTATTAAGATTGTTTTAAATGAATTCGTTGGCGATTTACTTTACCAAATTGATGTGCAGAAGGTACTAAATTACTAGCTACCATTTTTGCAAACAGAAATGCGAATCGAGAGATGAAAATTTGGAAAAAGTAGGAAGGGAATAAAGGGTGAAGTTATTCATGAGAAAAGGTTAATTCCGTATTATAAAGGCTTAGAATTGGCATAGGATTAATCTCAAATATGAGAATAGTGATTTAGAAAAGAAAAAAGTGAATTTGATTTTCATACTAAACTGAAAACAAATCTGGAAATCCATAAAAAGTCGGGAAGATGACGTCACTAACAAGAGGACAAAATTACTAACGACAATTGTGGGGAGCCTGTTTAGGATAAATGCATTCTGGTGCTTGACGATTAATCTCTTCAATTGAAAACCCTGCTCTTCAGTTTACTTCTAAGTTATATTTCCCCTTACCTGAGCCTTGCCTGCAGGGTGCGGATGGCGGCCTTCAGTACGGGCCTGGTGGAGAAGTAGCCACTCCAGTACTGGTCATCGCGATCCGTGTAGGCGAAGAAGTCCCCGCTCAGACTGGGGAAGGTGGGCTCAGGTTGGGGGTGGCCGCTCGGGGTAGGGGCGGCGACTGATGCTTTCACCGCATCAAAGTAGTCGGCCACCGTGCCGAACCCCACCTGGGTGGACAGAGAGGGTAGATTCCGAATGACAATGGGTAACATTCGACCTTTTTTGCCCCCACTTTTTCCCTTTCTTTTAATATATATTTTTTATTTGAGGGTGGGGAATAATGACAGGAAGTTTTACTGCCTAGAGACGGACTTCTTATCTATCGATTTATTTGGCTAGGTCTTGGATGTTCATATAATTTAAGTTATTCCAAAAGCTAGTTCAAATGTTGTATCTGATGTACGGTCATAAAACTTAAGTATGCCTTACAGTTGTAAACACCCATCAATCAACAGGAAGTGCTGCCCGGAAAAGAAGGATCTTCCAAAGAGTTCACCAAAACGCAGAAAAAGTTAAATGGTATAAAAAGAATCGAATTTCTCCTTAATCAAAGTAACAGTGTTCACTGCAATGATCATTCAAATTCCCTCCGTTCTTGCAAATTCTAAATCTCCTGCATGTCATAATTGTTCCTTATGGCCCTACTTTGATATCCCACTTCTGTTAAGAAAATAAAGCATTAAAGGAGCGGTATCGTCTATTGTCCTTTTAGAACATCACCCGACAACGTGACTATTTACATCACGAATTTGGCGCATTCAGAAAACAGTTATCAATCAACGATGATACAGCTATTCTTAAAATAGAGAAGAAATACAAGTGGGGGCTGCTGACCTTGATGTTCATGTGGGGCTGGCTGTTCATGTACTCAAAGAGGGTCTTGAGGTTGTGGGTCTGGTCCTTCCACTCGTGGTCCGACGAGAAGCGGAAGTCGTCCCCGTGGGGCACCAGCAGCACGTTGTGTTTGTAGAACTGGGCCTTCTTCCGCAGCTGGTCCAACAGGGCCTCCGACCTGGGGGAACAAATTATACACCACATACAATTGTTCTGTGTCATGAATGTTACTTAATTCAATAATCATTCATGATGAATGACAAAATTTCTTAGATACTAAAGGCCCGACCACACTGTCCAACTCAACTCAACTAGACAGTCATAGACCTTACAGCACCAGCTTGCCCCAACAGTTTACAAACGCTTGACCATGCCATAGGGTATGACTCAACTGTCATACCTTGAAGGTTATGTGGTAAACATGCTTATCTTATGCACACACCCCTAAGACCCTACTATCCACTCTTACATCTTTGACATCTCAAGATCAGTGTTTTGGTCAAATTTCCAAATTCCCTGTGTTTTCTCTGACGGGGATTTCTTCTTTTCTTTTTTTTCTTTTCTTTTCACAATTTCCCTGTGCAGTCGGGACCCTGTTTACGAGATGTCTTTCTTTCCTTTTAAAGTTGATAATGTTTCATATATATTCTAACCACAGAAATCGACTTGTTATCCTGAGTTTTCTAATTCATCAAAGGTGTGTCCTTACAGCTGCCTGACGTTCTTGTGGGTGACGGGCTCGGGCCTCTGGTACTGGCCCCAGGCCCAGCACTTACTGGAGGTGAAGTCGAGCCGGCAGCACGTCTGGATGTCGGGCCCGCAGCTGTAGGGGATGCTGTAGTAGAGGAACGGCATCAGGTGACACAGCAGGCCCGTGTCCGACTGACCGCCGTCTGAAAGAGGCAAATTGACAAGGTTACAGTAAAAGAAAATAAAAATGTTTTTTTCTTAAATTACCACGTAAAACAACAACTCATAGATACATTTCTATAAAAAAAAATGTACGGGATTGGAAAGGATTTCTAGAGTTTTTTTCGGTCATATTTGTTTTCAACAACTCATAGATCGAATACACATGTTTATTTCATTGTTTCCCAAGCCTCTTAATTTTATAGTTTTGTGCCATAATTTTCGTACGTAACTCTTCCAATTCCACTGGAGATAGGAATCAGTAAGGTGTTTCATAATAATTTACGACCGTTTCAGAAAATATTTTTGTTTCATTCTCTTAGTATGAGTTTTTGATTCATATAAGCTACAATGGTTTTGTTTCCATTACGGCGGTTTTGAGGTGACTTACGACGCTTTGGTGGTCACTTACATCCATATTTTCATAAAACATAGTTTTGAAACTATCGTTGAAATAGCAAAAGCATTTTCCAAACAGCCGTAGCAACGACGGATATTCTGAAAAGGACCACTCTACACATCTTACATCCCTGTTCCCTACTCACCCCAGGCCTGCTTCCAGTAGAACTCGAGCTGCTTGCGGTAGGCCAGGTGTTGTTTGAGGGCGTAGTGCACCCTCTGGAGGACGGCCCCCTCCAGGCCCGCCCTCCTCAGCAGGTAGGCCATGGTCGGCGAGTGGCCGAACGGGTCAATGGCCCAGCCGTACCGCGGGGTCATACCTAGAGCGAGTTATATGTCAGTACAAATTCACAACAATCCAATCCAGGGCTTGACAAATCGGGTGTCCAGTGGCCCAGGACCACCAAAAATTTGTACTGGGCCACTGAAATGAGTGCCTGAGTTGCCCAGTAGGCAACCACAGTCAAGGTCTAAAATTTGGATTTGAAAATTATGAATATCAACCTTTTACCCATAAATCCATGGAATCAACATCTAAATCCCATTTTATTCGTCATTTATATATATCATGTTATTCTCTTCCAATGTTACTGGGCGACCACATTTTGTAGCTGGGCAACCACTTTCTGGGCTCAAGTTGCCCAGTGGGCAACCAGGTTTCAAATTGATTTGTCAAGCCCTGCAATCGTGACCAGTATAGATTAAAGGGAAATAAAATCATTTCTCCAGTATTCTGACTGCCGGTGCCACATATTTCATACATAGGTCACAGTAAATTAGTCCGCTGCAAAGTACTATTTCAAGGCAATGATAAAAAATGCAACTAGGGCACGATTCTGAGCCGATTTCGGAAATCAGTTTGCTAAAATATGATTTTTTTCAAATAAAATTACCAGTTCATCATGCTTCTAAAAACAATTTCCATCTCAAAAGAATGAAATAATTCAACACCCAAATATACACGGAAAACCCTATGCGAACAGAATCGGATGGTGTTTTGGCCATTGTGTCGCATAGTCGATCACTGGCTTAAGTAGCTTAAGAATTCCCCTCCATATCTTAGAACAATAATTTCCATGCTTGATTCTGGAAAAACTGTGTCTGTTTTCACAATTCTGGCAGGACAGTTTTTTCCCCTTGGTGCTCATAAGTGACTCACCGAGCGTGTTATTGAGCCAGAGGTGTCCGTTGATGAGCTGCTCCAACATGGCGGGGTAGTGGGCCACGGCCTCGTCCGTCATCACCCAGCCGCCCGTCACCACCTCGAACCGACCCGCCTTGATCAACCTGCGACAGGGGGAAGGTCACAAATGCTGTATATCATTGGGTGTGGTGATATTAAGCGTACTTTGTTGTAAAATAAATCAAAGTAAACCACAAACTAGAAATGCCCCTGAATTGTTACTACTTGTATGTTTTCCGTTGTTCAGAAATGATGTAATACATTTTATACAATACTTGTTAGCATCGCTCGTATTTTATAGACTTCTGTTTTGCACTCATTACGTATAAAAGTAGCACTATCAAAGACTTGCGACGGCTGACTAGATGTTTCATTGCGACATTGACTAGCGGAACGACTGTGCTATAAATAATTTAGTTGCCATTACAATATGACGTCCAAGGCTAATGGCGACTGGAATTGAAACTGGCTTGCCGAATAAAATGGCCAGGTGACTTAATGAATATTAATCAATATCAGCCTCAAGCCGTTCCCCTGAAATAGGTACATGTATCTATCATAATAAATAATTGTATAAGCCAATAATAAACTGCAGTCTGAGAACTGGTTATCAGAATGTGTATAGATCTCACTTTTTCAGCTGTCGCCGCTGGCTGACGCTGGCCTCCCGGTACCAGTGGCGGAGGTAGACCACCTCGGCCCACACAAACCGCAGGTCGGGGTCCCGGTCCAGGAACTTCACCGCCCGGTCCAGGGTGGCCTTGGTAAAGGTGCTGAAGTACGAGCTGTACGTCTTCAGCCAGCCTGGAGGGAATAACACGGGGTCAGGGCAGGGTTGTCAGGGACTTTCAGAATCCACAAGGGGCCTTACATGCTTTCTTGAATTTTACTTGTACTAATACTTTTGCCAGAATAAACAAATATTTAAAAAAAAAAAATAAAAAAAAAAAAACTCCGCCCCCCCCCCCCCCTTGGTCAAAAGTACGCATTGGTTTATACAGGGACGAACTATTATTTTCCAGAATTCCTTAACCCCACACCAACAACACCTACCCCTTTGATGAGTACTAATTTAATGGAAACCCTTTCGAAAGGTGAGCGTATTTCTAATTTGTCACACTACTCGGCTACACCTAATTGGGGGTCTTGAAAATAGTTATTGCGATTGAGCTTTAGTTTTTGTTACAAGTAGCTACCAAGGACCTTCATAGATACATTACAGTTTGCGAATTTGTAGCTTTATTGATGCCTGGGCAAGCTGCATAGAAAAAGCACTAGCCCGAGAAGGTTTTAACTAGTGCCAGGCACTTGTAACTCTTCGTTGATGTCCAACCTTTCAGTCCGCGCCTACCTGGGTCGTTGTGGGAGTGGAGCACGAAGAAGACCCTGAGCTTCTCCTTGTCCCACTGCCTGGCCGAGTAGGTGACGTCCATCTCCTGGATCCAGCCCGTGTGGTGGTACACGTACTGCGGGTAGCGCAGCCGGGCCGTCCGCAGCAGGTCCCCCACCTGCAGCGGGGGAGGAAACAAGTTTGTTTTTATTCAGAATTTAATAACATACAGCTCTTCGGCTATAGTGAGCCGGTCTTCCAATTTCAAACTCCAGGGATGCCACTTAATGATCAAGGAAATCCAGAAATGTGTGAAATTGCCATTCCAGATTTTAAGAGTTCCTTGCATATAAATTTAAAAATTTGTTGTGTATTTCACTTAATTTAGACAGGCCAATTCAGAAAATGGGAGGAAACAAGTTTTAAAATTGTAGGAAAATCTCTCGTAAAATCAATTGAGTGTACTGCTCGTTTGAAGAAGAGGGGTAAGTTTTAAAGTCCAGAGATGCCACTTAATGTACATGTAAAATCCGGATATTTGTGAAATGACCATTCTGGATTTAAGAAGGACCAGTTAAACTTAAAGGGGGAAAATATGATAGAGTCTGACATGAGTACTATCTGAGGCCTGAAAATGAGTGCAAACTTTTTTTTAAAAATTATGGTTTAGCCATAAAAAAAAATCGGAAATCCGGCAATGCACTGTACCATAGATAAAGCACACTATCGCTTGGGAAATCTGGTATGGGAAAATCATGACCGAATATATGCTAATTATTCCAGTAGGGTCACTTATGTCGTGAAGGAGATGACAGCCATGTTGATACATAATTAAATTATCAAGAGATCTTATCACTGTATTTTCTAACAAAGAAATTATTAACAGGTCTACCTGGATGTCAACGTCATGGTTCTTCGTGCCGTTGGCGGTGACGTAACACGTGTCATGGTCTAGGGTTGCATGGATGGCCAGCTCGTGTGCATGTGTCGATCCCTGTATCGGGTGTGGCCGATACTTCGGGCACCGACATTGAGGTTGGAAAAACTCGTTGAACCATGAAATCTGAAAAAACAAAGGATTAAATGAAAGTCAGCACAGAAAGATTTTTTGCGGAGATGTGGTCTTCCATTTAGTAAATTAAGTACGCACAATTTTAAAGAAATCCAGACTTCCATCATCGGGACTCAAACCAGGGCTTGGCCTTTCTCAACGAATATTGCAGATAGACTACTGTGGTGAGAAAAATGAGTTTTCCTGTACCTGCTTTTTTCTTTAAAGGAACGTTCTCGTCCGTGAAAAGGACCTAATTTGATAAGTTGTAACCCCCCTAAACCGCGCCAAATTCGCAACGTGACCAATGACGTCGCCAGATTATGTTCCAAAAGGGCAAAACACGTCGCCGGCCGTCGCGTCGTTAGGCTAAATTCGGCGTATGTAAGCCTAGAAACCCACGGACGAGAATGTCCCTTTAAGACAGGTGTAGATCTACATAGTATAGTAACGTTATAGCCATATCTGAGTCAGGGAAGTCCTTAACTAGTTCAAGTTAATCGATGGTATCTATCAGACGATCGGTTTCAGGAAACTGAAGTTCTTGATAGAAGTTTAGTTAATGGATATTTAAATGACATTGCGGACAAGGGCTATAAAATCACCATGACATTGCCATGACATTACCATGACATCTCCATGACATCCCCTTCACCCTTTACCCCTTTACCGGGCCCTTTACCCTCTTCACCCCTTTACCCTCATACAACAGCCCTAGTTTCCTAGCCCTAGCTTTGCTCCTTTGCCCTATTCATCACTTTGACCTAGCTTTGCCCTATAGCGTTGTCCAAGCTTTGCCGTAGTTTTGTTGCTTTGCCCTCTTCACCCTTTTGCCCTAGCTTTTCCCTAGCGTTGCTCCTTTGCCCTCTTCACCCCTTTGCCACAAAGGTATCACAAATAGGTCAAGGATATTATCAAATAGTAATTATGCATTACTGAATAATATATAAATGAACTACTTTTATTAACTTCTATAGGCCTCAGATTATCTGGTCATAGATCCACTAGTCACGGATCCACTAGTCACGGATCCACTATTCACGGATCCACTAGTCACGGATCCGTGAGTAGTGGATCCGTGTTTTGTCAACCAGCCAGCTTTGCTCTAGCTTTGCTCTAGCTTTAAAATTGCTCTAGCTTTCCACCTACCCTGTCTTTGGGAATTAACATTAATTCATTGATTTTGTAAAGAAGGAAACTGATATATAGATCTATGCTCTTAAAGAAATGGAAATCCAGCATTCCTAATCCTATCAATCATTTAAACATAGACAATGGATTTTTCACATGAACGATATATTCAAACCAAGATAATTATCTCCCTTTATTAGAGGTCTAGATGGATCTACTTCAAATTTCAAAGGCACATAAGATGCAGGAAATCATTTACAATAAATATGATAAATCTTCTAATTCTTCTTAACCCTTTCAAGAAGCCACTCATTTGAGCATGTCTAAAATTATACATGCAAGGAAAGAGTAAAAATTGGGCTTCTCATTGATTAAATGAAAGATTTATGAAAAAGAGTGATTAGAACTGGAGTTAGATCTAGATCTATGTCAAGGTAACTTAAAATATGAAAGTTATATCGTTATAGTTTTGACAATAATTTGAATAAAACAATGACAATGACAATGACAATGACTTTTATTCACAACCTCTTCAGTGAATCACTGAATAAGAGTTAGGGGGGGCCAACAATGTTGGGTAGTCTGAACACAATAGATTCTACGGGCCGTCCATAAATGACGTCATGCAGCAGGGGGGGAGGGGGGTTCATGCTTCCATGACCAAACATGACAAGGGGGGGAGGGGGGGTCATGTAGTGCATGACATCATGTTTGAAAAATTCTAATTTCGAAAATTTCAGGGGGGAAATGTCTGTAAAAATGGGATTTTTCAATGTTGAATATTCTTTTTAAGGGTCAGATTGCCTCCTAGGCATGGAAATCTGCTTTTTTAGGTCTTTGGGTCCTTGGTTATGTCCATCTCTGCTTATATTTTATCTGTAATTTGAGGGGGGGGGGGGGTCCTCTTCGTATGATGTCATTTTTAGAGGGGGGGTCAATGGGCGCATGACAAAACATGACAAGGGGGGGAGGGGGGGGTCAAAAATTGTCAAAAATAGCATGACGTCATTTATGGACAGCCCCCTACTCAATATGACAATAGATCTAACTGTTGCTGGCTCGACACAACCTTCCCCCTTCTATCCCTTGCTCACTGTGTCCCTGTAAAAAAAACATGTTTGACTGACCTGTTGGCCGTCTTCTCCCCTGGCCAGGGCCGCCTCGAACTGTGCCCGTCGCCGCCTCAGCTGCTCCCGATAACCCACGTCTTCAAGTTGGAACACCAACGAGAAGCTGAGCAAGAAGAACAGGCACGACAGAGCCCCAACCAAAATGATCGCGTCTTTCTTCTTCATCCTGGGCCATTATCTTCTTCCAAAAACTAGCTGGACGTTCCTAAGTTTGCACTCATTCCGGTATTGTTACAAGTTTTGGCGAGTATTTTGTTGCCTAGTCCAAACACAGCAAACCAGATGTCGACCTGAACTGATTATCGTCCTATCGTCTATCACAACCAAGGGGAAAACAAAATTCGCCGAGAACAAGTTAAAGCGTTGGTGCAAGTTGTGCGCGCGTTGCAGCGGGTAGAGTAAGGTTCTCAAAAGAGCCGCCAGGCGGCAATAGATGATAGCAGTGAAGAAAGCTTGGCGCCCCAGGCAAAGGTCCTGATAGATCAACTCAAGAGAACAGGCAGTTTGAATATGTACCAGGTAACTTCGTCAATCAGATAATCAACACAGAATATCAATATGCAGGTGCAAGTCCATTTGATTTTACCTATGATATTGATTATAGGGTACCAACAATATTATGGAAACGACAGGCAGATAGGGATTTTTAATTAATTAATTAATTTTATTTTATTTTGTTTGTTTGTTTGTTTTATTTTTGTTTTATTTTTATTTTTGTTTTATTTTTTTTTTATTTATTTTTTTTTTGGGGGGGGGGGGGGGGGATCGCAGATCCAAGGTACGTTAGGTATCATAGACATAGATTATTCTTATCAATAATGTCAGTATACATACTAGTGTATGAATAAGATAATTTGTCTTAACAAATCTCTATTTTTTTTATTTTCTTTTTAAAACCATCTACGCCCTTATAGACAGGGTCATTTGGAGGGTACATCCAACCGTCTTCTCCATTTCAACTGTTCTGGGTTTCGCGAACTAGAACATTATCTTATGTAGTCTGATTTATGAAAAGTATATGTACATTATATTTTTTTGATATACACATAAATATCAAATTTTGTTCTTGTAAAATTGTATTCCCTGTGTGTAGGCTGTGTGTGGTCTGAGACTAAACTCAGTCTAAAGGTGATTCAGACTTTTGTTTGTCTTCACATCACAGTAAAAAATATCAAATTTGGTGCAAGACCGCTCCCTTGTCAGACGGGTTTCGTAGTGTAGTGGTTATCACGTTCGCCTCACACGCGAAAGGTCCTGGGTTTGAAACCCGGCGAAACCTAACGACAGGGTCCTTTTGCATAAAGATGATAACTGCAGGAGATCGGCAGATACACACTCGTCGACCCGGACTTATTATGCGTTCCGTCATCTTTCAGAATTCCCATTCTATGATAATTTATGGATATGTGAAATCGGGAAAATTGTTGAGACTTTCCAGATTTTAAGAAGGAAAAAATAAAAGCAATAGAACTAACATAGTTACACATTATGTACATTGGATATATTAAAGTTTCTAGAAATGTTATCTGTTGCTAGTACACAATTGTAATGTTTTTTGTTGCTTTTATTTCTCTTTCAATTACTTATGGCTGAAAAATTGTGATTAAGCAAAAAATCCGAAAAAGAAGGAAAAGTGGCATCTCAGACTTCAAGAACATATGCCACTCACTTGAGGGATCACGAAATTGGAATCTGTTGCATGAAATTAAGATAAATGCAATATTTTCCTTGCGAAAAATTAAAGTATGGCAAACAATCTGGAAATCTAGAAAAAGGAGGAAAAATTGCATCTCTGAAGAAAATAATGTCAGAAAACCACAAAAAAAAAATTATTGGAAAAAATTATCTTTTGAGAAAATACATGTAAATTGGACCACAACAGTTAATTTTCAAGCTTTTCAATACAAAGTCCACAAAATAGGGAAATAATTAGAACAGTAGAACAATTACAAAATATTTTATATTTTATTTATTCATATATAGGTTTTTTCTTATACTTCCGGTAGGTCACTAACAAAACATTTGTATGCAATGTAGTTTTAGCCATCGCAGCCAATTGTATCAGAGGGCGAACATAGGGCCAAGACCTTTTTTGAACTACTGGCACATGATTTTTTATGGGAAAGATAACAACATTAAATGTTATGAAAGGTTGTAAAATTACAACAGAAGATTAAATCGACTCAAAACATAAGATTTTCGTGAAGAATTCACCTACCGATACTGCCATTGCTCATGTTTACAAGCCTTTCTCTTATGCATTTACCAGGTGGGCGGTATGCTATCTATCCGCAGCAATAACAATTTGAGGCAAGTCATCATTCTTTTAACAAGAATTTAATTTGTGCTTACCACATTAGTTTCAGTATAAATCAACCAAAAGTCTTGACGCAGATGAATTACGCGAGAAAGTTTCCAAAACCATCATTCCTATTGAAGGAGTACAATTACTATACATGAATATGGGAATTTAGACAACATTCGTACAAAGTGTTATCAAAAACAGTATAGCTACACAAGCTCGTTGATGTTATTTAGCTATAAATATGCACATTTCTGTACGACTCTTGTTCCTTTTCTACCATTCACACTTACTTTAAAGATAATCGTGTGAAATTGTCAGAAGGAGGGCAGAGTAAAAATGAAGAAACAAAGAATTTGAACACAGTTGTTTTTACAGTACCAATTCTCATTAGTACCACCTAACAATGATATTATGAGGCTGATGAAGTCCCTATCGTTCAGCTGGTGAAGTCACTGAGATGTGTTGATCCAGCCAACATGCCGGGGTTCTGTGTGTAGTCCTTGTGGTGACTGTATCACTCGCTCTCAGCTGCACATGTTCATTGTCCGAATTAAGCACAGTTACACGTCATTTCTCCCCCAGACCTGTCTCAATCTGCGTCTTCAAACTGACCCGGCTCGTCCTCCTCCATCGCCTCTGTTAGAAAAGAGATACATATAATTTTAGAATATATTTTACGTAAGCATGTGTCATTCATTCTTATATTTTAAATAGTATTCATGGAGGACGAGCATACGTCTTTACTCTATATACTAGGATACTAGTAATGGTAACCGAAATCCTCATAAACCATAAAACTCTCCAAAAAATCGTCAACCAGAGTGCTTCGAGGAGACTGTATTCGTATCATGCGAACATTATTTCTGAAAACAGGTCACGTGTTGATAATTGGTCTTAGGTCTCAAATATAAACTTGTACATGTACATTACAAGCAAGAAAGTTATCATTCACTCAATACGTTGACAATTCTTTAAAGTTAATACACCTCAACATAAGATTTTACAGCCTTATATTACTGATTCTCTTAGTTTTCGCTTACAATCAGATAATAGCTCGTAAATCTCACCGTGATTTTGTGTGCCATTGTTAGGTCGGGGTCCATCTGGCGTCACGAATATACTTTCTAGATGCCGTAACGTGGCCCGGCCTTGGGCTGTGAGTTGGCTCTCTCCCCCCGCGTCCTGGAAATAGTCCCCTGCTCCTTCCTCCTCTTGTTCTTCTTCTGCAGGGAAAAACAAGTTATATTCATTTTTTTTTGGTGAATAACAGTGGTTTTACAACTTTTGTGTTTCAATGGGTTCCAATTTACTTTTAAAAACAAGACATGAAACAAAAATATTTTACTATACATTTTTCACAGAGTGCTAATTGAAATTAGCTTTGATCAACTTATGGATGGTAGTAAGGACACTTACCGTCGGAAAAGGAGGCCTCGCTGTCTGGGTGTAGGGCTTGGCATTCACACATGGCCGTATAGAGACTCTCCACTGAAATATTAACATTCGTCCTGGTCATACCGTCAACAGTCGTGTCATATCAAGGTACATCTTTAATACAAATATGAAACTTCTGCTACATTAACATAACTTCTTAATGAAACTTACTCGCTGCTGATGCAGTCTCTTGACATTAACAATGACGCAACTTTTCTTCATTACACTGATCAACTGATCAAGAAACAGATAGAGCAATTTCGCGAGTAGTATATTGTTGTCTTCTTTTATCAGAAAATATATATGATAAATTGGGCAAGCAGATCACATCGTTGAAGGCACACTTACGACATGACGTTTCAGCGGGGGCGAAGCGGACCTCGGTGTAGGGACTTCCCTCGTTCTCATCCTTGTCGTCACTCTCCTCGCCCCCAACTTGGTTCTCTGGGAGAAGAGAAATTCAAGCTAAATCACAAATTCACATGCTAATTCTTCTTATATGTCTGGTTAATAATAATTCGAGTACATGTATGTAAGGGTACATTTCTTTATTTTGTTCTTTCCAGATTATCTTCATTTCAATATAGGTTTACTCTATACCTATAAATCTAGGAAGCAAGAAACCACTCAAAAACTTAAAAGTCATCCTGCCTAATCTTCATTCTGTTTCTGTTCTGGTTTCTAATCTAAATGAATTAATATATGTTTACTCAAGCCTGGTCTTTTTTAATACAACGTGTTCTCTTAGTGTTAAACCCAAGAAATAGTCAATAAAATAAAACATTCAATGAAGATTAACAAAAAAAACTCGCTACAAGTTACTTGGGTGGTTTACCTTCCAGCTTGCCATCGGCCATGAGGTAGAGGCATTCTTTGGGGAAGGAGGTGAGGTCCCGGGAGACGGCGTGTAGGGAGATGGCTGGGTACTCCAACGAGAACCCCTGTCCGTTGTCCCCCACCCAGGACAGCCGGCTGCAAGGACAAGATAATGTCATATTATATTTCGTAGGAGAAGAGCCTAACATTATTATGTCGTTAAGCGTTTCAAGATGACTGAACATCGGGCAGGATAGGGATATTATTTTAAAGAAACACCTTAATACATAATACTTTTAATCTTAGCTTATGTGAATTACAAGTAAAATTCTGGGACTAGGTTCCATTATGTCACTATGTCTTCTTAACTGTGCCTTACACTTTAATCATTAACATCATTCACATTGGACAAGATACAATAAATAGCACAATACAGACAATCCCCTCTTTAGGACTGATTGGCATAGGAAAAAGTTGATATTCCGTTTCATAAAGGACTGCTAAATCACACACTGACTTCAAAAATATGTGCAAATAAATGGTTTTAAAACTTTGCCAGCCAACAGAAATCCTGGATTCTGGGCTTACTTCCTCGTCCTATAAGATGGCAATGAAGGGTTGTGCATGATACTGGGTCAATTAACATTGTTTCCAATTAGCAATAGGTTTAAGCTCTGCGTGAGTAATCTGCCACTCTACAACTTCGAAGCTCACAACGGCGAATCATCTCTGCATTGTAGCGACCACTTGGTCCGGCCCTGGTCAGTTGTGTGTCACAAGCGAAAAAACGTCGCACTATTTTTTAGCTCACGGTGCAGAGTAATCTTATAACACTGATGTACACCTCTCATGGGTGTCATTTCTGGTGCGGAGGGGTTACTCGCCTGAGTGGTAATCTGCTACTGGGGACAGGCTGCATGACACCTTATGTAGACCTAATGAAATTTTGTCATGAGTTTACATCTTCAACCTTAGTATACAACAGTTGTTATTACAGAGGTATGCGCTTATGGGATGCGCTTCCTGCAAAAGTACAGCATATTGACTCAAGATTGAGTTTCAAACATGAGATTATGAAATTAAACTATTATTGAAATGTACCCCCACTCCTTGAACTGAGTTCAAGGAGTGGGGGTGGGGGAGGGTGCAGGGGAGAGGCCTGCCCACTCAATAACACTTGATGCATACTAATTGTCCTTGCTTACAAATGCATGCCGGTGGACAAAGGCCTGTAGGTACTTGTATGTAAGATTTTGTAACCGGGCAATCAGATCAAAGCCCAAATACCTACAAAAGACATGACTGATTGAGTGAGCCCTTCCCATAAGCTACAATACTACAAGTTAAAAAGGCAATAAATACAAACTTAGTAAATAGGTTAATTATTGCAATAATTAAAGCCTGGGCCCTGATGAAGTATAGAAAATTTCAAAGAAATCCTAGTTTTCAGTTGAGTGACTAGAAATGAGTACAAATCTCTGCAAAGTTTAAAGATTCGAAATTCGTAACTAATTCCTGGAGACCTACCTAATCATGAAAGAATAAAAAGTTTGAGAGGAAAATTTAGATTTAAAGATGTTAAACTCATACCTGTACATCTTACTAATTATGAATATGAAGTTACATTGCTGTGATGATGCAACGACGTTGACATGACATTTGTTACAGTACTAAGTACAAAAAGGCACTAAGTGATGAAATTATTGACGTTCATTTGCTGATTATTTATCATTAATTGATTATTATGTCGGTGTTCCTTTAACTACTAATTCGTTACTAGTTATCTTTTTGTGACTGACGTTTGCTGACTTAGTCCCTCTTAGTAAGTTTTTGTGGGTCATGTGGGTCACGTGGGTCACGTGGGTCACTTGTGGGTCACATGTGGGTCACATGTGGGTCACATGTGGGTCACATGTGGCCCATGGCATCCCCATGGCATCCATATGGCATCCCCATGGCATCCCCATGGCATCCCCATGGCATCCCCACCCCTCCACCCCCTTCACCCCCTTCACCCTCTTCACCCTCTTCACCCTCTTCACCCTCTTCACCCTCTTCACCCTCTTCACCCTCTTCACCCTCTTCACCCTCTTCACCCTCTTCACCCTCTTCACCCTCTTCACCCTCTTCACCCTCTTCACCCTCTTCAACCCCTTCACCCCCTTACCCCCATATGAAAATAAAAGGGTTGAGTGAGACCTATTGTGGCATTGATATATTCATTATGTTAATTAGACTTGCATTCCCACAATGCTGTGAGACAACAATAATGCAATTTTCTTTTGTCTTTTGGGAGGAACTGGAAGCGGAAGTAGAAATGTTCTGAAAGCTGGTTCCCACAGTCATGCTAATGCATAGCACTTTGACAGTTTTAGGCTGACACCAGCAATCTCAAAACCAGTTCCTATCTGTGTCCGAATGACAAATTTTACAAGGTTCACCATCGGGGCCACTCCGGGCCCAGAAAAAACTATAACTAATGGCTCACAAAAAAAGAAGAGGGAGGTTGGGGGTGACTAGGGCGACTGGGGTTCCTGTGAATCTAGATCTAGGTCAAACTATTAAAAAATCAGGAAAATTTATTTATATCGGGAAAAATCTGAAAAGTTCTTAATGGCCAAATTGTTACATCATCAACCCTCATGCAAAATTTGGAATTTTACCTTTCATTTATTGCATTTTGACAGGTCTTATGATAAGTCTGGCTTCTTGTTACCTTGGCCCGAAAATGGCAGCCCCCAAAGGTAGAGGTATATTACATTCCACCAGTTTTCTCATCAAAAAGTGTCCCCTATTTTTGAGGTAAAATGCGTGACCGAGTTTTTTTACTTATAAAATGAAGATATAAGATCAACATTATTTTCCCTTCAAAATGACACATGGTTTTGCTTTGTAATTTGCCCTCGAGTTGCAAAGTGTGCCTTATAAATACACGTCATTTTGACAGGGCAAAACCAGAGTATCTACCAGTATAAATGGCTGTAACTCTTGAACCAATGCAAATAAATATAAAATTCGAAAAGCATGTTAAACTAGACACTGAATCTGGCTGGTGATATGTTCCTCAATATATTTTGAGCATTTTAACATTTTTATATAATATATTTTGAGCATTTTAACATAATATAATATACCTAAAATAGGGCAACTTAGCTAGGACTTTACATCTATAATTGGCTAATTTGGACAAGTTTTGTCGAGAAAAACACAGCAAATACCATAGAAAACAAACAAGTAATTGCTATAATAATTATATGAAATTGAAATTTCAAGAAAACTAGAAATAGACTTATTAGTAGTAGTAGTAGTAGAATTTTTATTGACAGTCTAAAAAGTCAGGATTGACTTATGTGTCATTTTTACAATCTCCTAGTTCAAACTGGGGTTCAGTAACTACATTAGCAGTAACGTATGTACAGTGACTAGGTCTACATGAATAGAACACAGCTTATCTCTAACATTTATACAAAATATAATTATTTGACAGCAGTAGTATACACATGAGTGTCAAATAGCCGACATTTCAATAAACATATCAGATTTTGTGACTAGGCTGAGTGCACCATATGACAGACTATGATTGTAATAGTCTAGTTAGTTAGTAACATTGGAGCACCATTTGTATATATTTTGTAGCATTGGGAAGTAGGCGGGACATATTTGAGACAGACATTAACAATTTTTCTGGCGAGGTGTCATTTGATTTGTTTTGAGCTATGCCTTTTTAGTGCATTGTTAATCAGTTTAGAGAGGGCTTGTATTACTTTTATATTGTCACATTGTAAAATGAAAATGAATCTACTCTGCTCATTCAGATGCAGGGGTCGAAATTAACTTTTCAGGCTGTCAGCCCGGACATACTAGAGTCTATTACAAGTGTGAAAAATCCAGGCTGATTTTAATGTAATATTCTCAAAATTTGTCAGCCCTGATTCAAAACTATCAGCCTGGGGCTGACGGGCTGATGTTAATTTCGAACCCTGCAGATGTGAAAAGTTTGGAAATGTGGAGGTTATTAGGTTAAAAAGACAAGACCTGTCTTCTGTGTGTGCATTGCAGTTCATCAGCAGATGTTTTTCATCGCCAATGCTACCTGTATTACAAAGTGAGCACAGCCTTTCATCAGGGGGAATATTCCTGTGCCTGCCAGGTTAGTAGGATAGGTTTTTTTCCCGGGTTTTTACCATCTGATTTTACGAAAGATTTCACCATCTTTCATCACAGACTGGCGGAGATGACGTATCTATGACGTTACTCGATGTGACTATCAATCATACACTGAGTCTCCTCATATGATTCATGAGACATGCCAGGCCCAGGCCAGGGTCAATGTTTTTGTGCTAAAAAGCAAAATTACTCTATTATCGCCCAAACAAACAAAGCAGCACGAGACAATAAGGTTCTCGGCAAAAGCACAATAGTTTCTAACCGTCTTTTACTCTTAATAATGACAAATAATACTAAAATAATCTGACAACTGGTATTTACAAACCAAAATAGCATTACAAACCTCTGTGCGACGTAGAGAGTGCCTGTTCCCAAGTTTGAAGAACCCACGTGCGCCTCTGTCGCTGCTTGGCGGTATTCAATACCTTCTTCAGGCGGCGCAAATGTTGTTAAAACCACCATTTTCAGGTCTCCGGAGTTGCTGAGTAAGTTCAAGATCTCTCTTATAATCCCGCTTGGTTTGACAAACGGTGTATTTTCCTCTGACGGTAGGTTTCCCCGCTCAGCGTTGTCTGAACGTTTTCAAGAACTGACAGCTTTTCGCGCTCTTCGATAGAGGGCGCCAAACCAGTGGTTCATAAATATATCCGCCAGGTGGCGCCCAAGACCAAGAATTGAAAGGTTTCGCGCCACACTGAGAATGATTCATGATTTGGTAATATGAGTGTATTCACACGTTGCACTTACTTAGTAATACTGAAAACAACTCATTTTTTAACGTGAGCTACATACAGTGTTGGGCCTACATATGCCAAAAAGCCATCCTTTCTTCAAATTTTCGCGAATTTTTGGTTCAAAATCATATATGCATACCGTATTTTACTTTCTTTTTTTTTTTTTTTTTTTTTACATGACATTGTTCTTTCAAATGACCCCCTTTTCCGCGTTTTTTGTAGAACGCTGATGCGTAGGCCTATCCCGTTAACTTCAGAGTGGGCCCATAGCAGTGGCGGATCCAGGGGGGGGGGGGGGGCGGTTGCGTCAATGCCCCCCTAGCCTGAGTGGATTTTTGTTGTTGATAATCTACGTATGTTGATGCAAACAAATCTGAGGTTATTTATTTTCATTTTTATAGGGGCGGTTGGTTTCCATTCTATACCATCTATGGTATAGAATTTTACATCTAAAAAAAAACAACTAAATTTGGCAAAAATTATGGGGGGGGGGGGCGCCCCTGGTGCCACCCAATTCCCGTCATTCTGTTTATAGTATCGGGGTATTTGCAAACCACGAAAATCAATGTTACTTTTATCAAGTTTTTCTTTTATAAAGATTTAAGCCCCAAAACACAGTAGGCGATACTGTAACAATGCAAGCTCTTAGAGCACCCTCCAGTGCACTCTCTTGGTTACTAGAAATAATGGTGACGATCCTGGTTTACCTAAATGTATGGATTTACATATGCTTTTCTCTGGATTTAAATAAAAAAAATCCGTTTCATTCCCAAGTGCATTGTGTATGAAACACCTCCCTGTGTTATTTACAGGCAGAGTAGTGGAAATTTTCAGAAAAGATGTTGTACTAATATGTACCGTCTTAAAATCTAGTCCGCTGTATTCTATGAAAGACATGATCCCATCATCCGGAGCGGATCTAGAGACTTTCAAAAGGGGGCGCCCTATTGTAAAGCAAAATCCGGTCTGCGAATTTTACATTATAAAAATTAATATTTGGCCCAATTTTTTTTTTGGGGGGGTGAACTATTGTTAATGTTTGATTTAAGACTGCGTAATGTTCGTGTATATCCAAGTCTTCATGGGTTGTTTATCCAGAATGCCTGAGTAATTCAGACTACGTTTAAAGTTTGTCCGTTCACTTCCCAATAGTTCAAAAGAAATGAACGATGAGGGAGCTTCTTAATATGAAAGGGTTTTTATTCAATAAACATCTCATCCCGAGTCAAAGCCACCATGTATAAGTCTTCATCAGTCCACCTCCCATCTCCTATCAGCAATCAACCACATTTAGAACACGAGTTGCTCCAACACCTTCTAGACCATTCTAGCACTCAGCTCTATCACAAATCCTATGTCCGAGGTAGTGGGTATTGGTAAACTCCAGTCTGTTACACGGAGCCGATGTACTTACTCCAGGTATAACTCCTTGGCTAAACGTACTTAGCTGACATTCTCACTAAACTTAGTGACTACTAACTACTAACTGCTCGCTCCCTACCTTGCAGCGCCTTTTATACTGGTTAACAGGTGGCGCTAGGAGCGCAAGATATTTCTCCTAGAAGTAGACTAGAAGTAGACTTGCTAAGCCTGATCCTTGATGGATTATATAACACGAGAATATATTAAAAGTGCTAAGCTATTAGTACATTCGACGGCGGTCAGGTGTTTGAGTTTAAGGAGGTGGACGACATAGCTCAAACCAAATGAAGATTTCAATCAAATGTGATAAAGTTTCCAATTTTTTGATGATTGGACATATTTGTTATTATTACTTTTCATATGGAGAAACCATTGTGGGTGGCCTTGACTCTCGTGGTACATTCAACACAGTGTCAATAGATTTGTAGATCCGGTTTCAACACAAATTCACAGTGAAATTATTCATTGAGTTGATTTCCACATCTTGAAGCTCAAGGTTAGCAGAACCCGTTCATAAAATGACAAGGTAAGTGTTAAAATTGATAACATGATTATTTGGATAACAGCGTAAATGATGACATAATCATGGTTACAAAATGACAAAGTCAATTTTAGAGGATGAAGTATTCGTCATCTTAGGTATTCACTTAGTACGTGCCCTGTACATTAAAGTAAGTTCTCAGCATCGTTAGCTTATTTTAAGATTTAAAGATTGCGACACCCGTGCATAAGGTGACCAATTCAGTTTTGACTTAGTACATACCTGTACAGTTTTTTTTTTTTTATACGATTTGAAATACAAGTCAACAGAACTCAACATATATACAGTGTAAAGTTGTCTTAACCTTCTAAGAGTAACAAGTACACATCAAATCCAATTTCAGAACAAATTAACACAACATAAGTCAATACAGAGAATTCGGACATTTTGAACGAACGAATTTCATTATACAATGCGTGTCAAATTTCAATCAAACTTCAACCAGAACAACATTATTTACAATAAATACAAGGTCCCTGTATCTGTTCTAGCAACATTAAGCAGTTGGATCCAGAAAATATTACCATCCACGTCGCGCGCCCACCAGTTATGCTTAGTACATGTGTACTTAGCGGGACGCTTGACTGGAGTTCCCTTCCAGGGTTTGACCTCGATTTGATTCCCTCAGGCGCGAAGCGCCCGGATGGCAAATTTCTGTTTCGAACAAATTTGCAAGTTTGATGGTTCGACCTGATATTTTGGGCCGAGTTAAATTAATTTTCTTGCCTGATTACGTTGGTTGGGGACCTAAACCTTAATTTAGCACGAAGTTTTGGAAAAATTAAATGATGCTTTGATCATGCTAGCCGATTTCAAAATTTGGATCTTTTGGATCAAAAAGGGGTTTCCCAAATTAGCCTCGTTTTGACGTCATTTTAATCAGTGCCGGCGGTATTTTTAACGCGTCAAGACGTGTTTTTATATCTTCCTTCATTTTTACTTTATCTTCTACGAGTTTACCATGATCCGAGTGGCTATTTTCTCTTCAAACCGGGAGGCCGGACTCCAGGATTACCCTGACCTAATCCGGAACAGCACCGATCATTATTTTGTGACTTTTCCGAGCGAGGACGCAACGACAGCGGAGTTGGCGGGGCACGCCTTCGCCCATCACATGCTCTACCCGGACGACGTGCTAATAGTTATGACTAACCTCCTCGACATTTTGACTTGGGACAGAGAATTGGATCTTTACCTGCCACTATTCATTAACCCGGATGCCGTAGTGAACTTTTATGCTGAGCTATTTAACCAGGCATTCCTGAACCTGCGAGCCCATCCTATTCCAGCCACCCTGATCCTGGCCACTCCCTCCGGTTTTGATGCCCGGAGGTGGGAGTTGACTGACAGTGATGGCTCGTTACAAAAATGGCTTAACCGGATCATCCCGCGAGTCAGCAGAGAGGTCAGGCGAGCCAACGAGTGGTATGCGGTCCCAACAGTTGATACAGGCCACGCACTCCACCGGCCCAAGGTAGTGGCGGACGGGGTAATGACGGTCAACGATTTCCGCGAGCTGACAGATGGCTACATGCCGTCCACCCGATTGCTACGTCGTTGGGCCCGGGCTTTAGGCCGAGTTTTTGTCAGACTGCCACTCCAGCAGTAGGCCGCCGGCACTCTTTTGTATATAATGATTTTCCGAGTAATTTTTTAAGATTTAATTCCCGGCCTATGCCTAGAACAATAGCCTTAGTTTTAGCACCTATTATATTCAAGAGGCATAGCCAGATTGTTTTCACGGGAGCCCGGACGATAAGACTGTTTTCATGGGATACACCAGACTTGTGGACCACAGACCGCAGTTTCCCTCGCCTGTTGGAGCACCTTCCTCGTCGAGACGGTCCAGCGCCCCGACCTCTCCGAGCCCGGGTAAGTTCGGCCCTCTTTCCACAGTTCTTGGCACGTTAGGTAGGCTACTAACCCGTAGATTTTTAAGGAGATTGTTGGTCAGGACTTCTTCGCCAGTTTTCTCAGCTCGCCTTCACGTTGTCGTATTCCGGAAGCTGATGTCACTCCCGGAACCAGAAGCTGTGTTTCGCTGGTGATTTTTGTAACGGTTAGCATGGGCGGCCACCTAGTGTTTACTTTTGGTTTCAAGATGGTGGACGCGGGCTGAGAACTAGGACCTTGCGTACTAAACTTATTATCTTTTCCAGGTCCTGCGGTATGTTAGGGTGATGTAAATGAAGCAGTGTGACACGGTTGGCACTGAAAAGTGTCAGGCTATATGATTTTAGTGGGAGGGATTGTTTAGGCGAACATGATCAAGCATTTTATCTCGCGCGTGGTTGGGCGATAACAGAGGGTTTTTCTGACTAAGGTTTGTTGACATTACCGATCTAAGTAGGCTTTTTGGAGTGTGATTGATTTGTACCGTATTGGTATTATTCGATACTATTAACTGTTGGGGACTGACGCTGCACATGTGGATTTTTTTTTTTTTTTTTTTTTTTTTTTTAGGTATGGGTGACCAGGGGTTCCGGTCTGAGTTGTACAACACTAAATTTGCTGTAACAGAATTCTTTGTTTAGTCGTTCTTCGTACAGGACATTAGTGTAGATGTCTACATTGGAAACAATTCACATGGAGCGCCCTAGGGAATAAGCACATCCTAGGGTGTTCACCCTGGTAAGTTTAGAATAACTGTAGGTGACCAAGTATTTTGGTCCAGATTGCCCAGCATTAGATTGGCTGTGGCAGAATTCTTTGATGAGTTGTCCCCCTTACAGAGTACTGGACAGATTGACGTGTCGGCCACGTGAGGCGACACTACAGGTGGAGCCGTCCAACGAGCTGTTGGCGACTCCGAGGTAAGTTTGAGAGGGAGTGGCAAGAGCCACCAATACCCTTCCCATGTTGAGTCTAACGACAAGACGTCGTCAGTGTCATGGTGTTAGAATAAGTTTTATAGCGAGTATTATTGTGTTGGGTTGTCCAGATGAGGAGACAATACTCCTGCAAGGAGACCAGAACGAAGCCTTCATGACACTGAATGAGCTCCCAGACAGAGATTCGGTGTTGTCGTTGTCAACAAAGGAATGGTGTTCCCGTTAAAGAAAACTAGAAAGGCACCAAAATCCGCAGCAAAGATTACCAAACATCTCAAACAGTGATATATCTGCGAGTTATGTGGGAACGGTTACACACATCGTTCTGGGCTCAGTTGCCATAAAAATGTGCATTTTCAGGATCTCACGAGTGTCCGAAATGTGAGGCAAAACTCATCCGCTTGGACTCTCTTACAGACCACATGAGGGGTTAAGAATAATGATAGGAACTGGGTCTATTGTGATTTACTTAAGAAGCTATTTTGGTTTTCCAAGAGTCAATACTCTTGACAACACACTTTCTGTACCTTGTGTTAGAATAATTTTCCAATACACTCCAAGGGTTTATATGTAAACAAATTAACACCCCCCCAAGGGTGATAGCTGTTCAGTCATAACCGACTTCATTTTTGTGAAGTGCAACTTTCAACCAGAGTTTGTTCTCATTGAATGGTTATATTAAGACAAAATCCTTCCCTTCCCTGTTAGTTACAGGTGGTAGCTCGGCGTTCACCCCCTATGTTCAATCTGGGGTTTGAAGACCGAGTTCCACTTTATATTGGGTAGTGGCGCCCTCTTAACGAGACAAACAGGTGCGCCCCTAACTCCAAACGGTTCACTGAATAGATATTATACCTATGTTAACAGTAACACCCTACTGTCTACCCTATACTTTACATCACATGGGGAAAACCAACACGACAAGCGGTGGGGTAGCGTTTCATTCCGTAAGGTATAAATGTCATTAAAGGACATTAAGTACTAACTGTACAAAGGAGGTTGAGATTATTCGTTCCTCATTAGTTATCACTAGAGGATCGGGTCTCAGATTCAGGTTCATTTCTGATCTGATTCCCGGTCCTCATTAGTTACACGTGGTTTGTCGGTACCCTCCCATTCATAGGACCAGAATGGGCAGCACCGAGTTTCCCATTGTTATAATTGGGAGCAGGCTGCATATATATATATTTTTTTTTAATATGCAGCCTACACCCCCTTTAAATTATAGAGATGTGTAAATGCATCTCTTCAGATCACTCACTTCCAGACAGCACCTAGTAAGTCGGGCCTTTACCGAAGTACAGTACAAGGTTAAACCCGTCCTTTGTTCAGGTCTATGCCCGTTTTTCTTGTGGAGAGTCAAGACTACTCCTGAAAAGACTCCGCCCCCAGCTTATCCTAACTATGCGCACGCGGGGCAGGAATATGCTAGTCCCAAAGACAACCTTAGAATTTTAGTTTCTTTCTAATAGATTGGGTAGACTATTAGCTATGGATGTCAACTAAGTTTTTGCAGCCGTTCGTTAGGGAATTAGCAGACCGTGTCCCCCTTCTTCAGCTCAACTGTTGAGCGGAGACCCAGTTACTTTTTAGCGCCACGACGGCGGCCAAGACTAGTATTTCTTTTTTTTTTTTTTTCTCTCGACGGCGGTCAACTCTGAAGCCGCACGTCTTCTTTATTAATTTTAATTATTTCTAATTTACCCGGGTCGAAACTTGACTTCTTGCCGTTTTGCCTCAGACCCGGTTAAAACCGGTCTAAACATGGCCTAAATAACTTAGTCTTGTACTTTTGGGCAGTTGTTCATTATTCTCTTTCTTTTTGATACTTGTTTTTGTTGGATCCTGACTTTATGGTAAAGTCAGGATCCCTCGGCTTAAGACATACGATGATCCGGCGGCCATTTACACATAACCAAGATGATGGGGCTATTAATAAGGACAGCACCTCGCTCCACCGCCTTGTGGGTTTTCGCTACGGCTTCTCCCGCCCCATGGATGGCTTGTCCAGTCTGAGGGAGTCGCGATATGGTAAGAGAGAGAGCCGAGCACCCTGTGAATGTCACCAGTTCGCCGTTGTCCCGTAACTACCTTTCCTTGTGACCTCCGTTATAATTTCTGAATATAGCACGCCTTGGTAGGAATTGTACATATCCCTGCCCGTCGCAGCGCGCCCATACCAGAAGCAAACGAGCCACGTATAAGGTACTCTCGTGTGCTGTCACGGAGCGTTCCCCCCGAGAATGTTACTAAATTCTGCGTTCATATGTTCTTCTCACAACTTGCTCATAATTCCCTGAGGAAGGGCTCTTAGTTAAATAAATATTGGGTTGCTTTATCTATTCAGTTTTTTGGTAAATTTCTTTCTATTCGTCGATTTTTTTTTTGTGATGAAGAGACCGCCTGTCAGGAGCCAATCCACCCGGGGCATAGTGACTGCCATGGTCGGGCGTCCACCCCAGTGCCCTTCGCAGCGTCAGTGACGCGTAACCCCAACGTCCTGCCTCCTGTCAGGCACCACTGACACCAGGCATGTGGGCAGGCTCCCGCCGCTGGGGCAGCCCCCTCATCTTTGAGAAGATTATATATGTAAGCATGCTAAAGAATAGACAGTGGCGTTCCCCAAGTGACTCCTGTACTGCAGCCCGATCCTAGCGGTAACAACAGCACAGGGGTCAGGTGTAGATGGTACTTACTTGGGGAAGTTCACTTCGCTCGTTGGGAGCATTGGTCCCGTTGAGCGTTCTTAGGTTTTATACAGAATTTTGAGTATCTTTTTAAATGCTAAAATTTCGCGACACTAGGATCGGTTCCAAATGGTTCCCTACTTTAAAAGAGTTGCCAAATCGATAACAATGAGAGTGTTGAGCTAGGCTACCGGGCATGGGACACTCGACTTGAGAGAAATTTAGATAACCCATGGGTCCATAGAGAGACGGTTGGACCAGCCTACCCGACCCAGGTTTCCCTGGCTGGTGAATTTTTTATTGATTAGGTTAGTCAACAGAACCCTACCTACCCAAACAGGTATT
Organism: Lepidonotus clava; assembly: GCA_936440205.1. NCBI lineage: Eukaryota > Metazoa > Annelida > Polychaeta > Phyllodocida > Polynoidae > Lepidonotus > Lepidonotus clava. The sequence goes on from OW387148.1 coordinate 3,302,227, forward strand.
GCCCAGCGAACTTCCTGTAACATTTTAGTTCTAGTACTCGTACCTTTGTGTTATTAATTCACCAATTTTACCTGTACAGCACTAGGCCAGGTCTTAACACTCGTTACATTGTCATATGATAACCTCATAAACCGTTCCTGGATTTATTTCGGATGTCCCTGGCCTTACTGTCTTTCGGGCAGATCCCGTTCCGGTCGCTGTTGAGGTGGGCGTGGTCGATCTAGGAGGAGCGTTAGGCATTGTTCCATGTCCCATCACCGGTTGAGGCCAGTCCGCTCCGACATCGGACCAGCCTGCGTCGATGAGGCGCGGTACTCCCATGGGTACAGGAGTGGCTAGCCCTGAGGAATATCTCAGTAGTCTGGCCCTGGTATTGTATTTTAAATTACTCATCATTAGACGGGCTAGTTTCTTAGATACCCTCAGGGTGTCTGGTAGTGGTACCTTAGATGGATGTTGTCCAGGTCTAGTCGCTGCTCCCATCAGCTGCGCCCCCCAGGTAACTGTCAGAGTATATTTCAGACACAGCTGGGTCACCAGTAGATCCCTAATGAGCACATAGCCCTCCGTATAAGTGTGGTCTGAAGGCATGGCCAGTTCCCCCAGAAAGATTGTCTCTATCATATGTGGGTTGGCAAACTGTACATACAGTCCATCTACAGTCTTCCTTCTGATATATCTCCACTTTCGCCACACGAGGACCACTATGGCGATGACTAGTACTGCCAATAATATAGCAAGTACTGCTACCGCAGTGGGGTTGGCGGTCGTGTCCGGGCATCCAGTTAGTTCCTTTTCACTGCGCAGCAGCTCCTCCGGGTCCGCAGCTTCCAAGGCCATGGCCCGAGGTAAAGTCATGGTTAGTCCGGCCAGGGCAGCCTTGCCTTGGTGATTCCGCCAGCACTTCCAGAGAATACACCCAATAATGGTTACTGCTACCACTATACAGAAGATTGTGAGGAGGCCAAAGCCGCCCCCAAAGTTACCTATAGAAAACCATGGGGCGTGTTTGTCCACCTCGTAGCGGTCAGTTGCTTTCTTGATGCCTTTAGCCAAGTCTTTCCGGTGTTTTTGGATTCGCTTGGCCAGAGAGGATACAGGTATTCTGACCTTTAGGCTTTCCTCGATTTCCAGTAGCTCTTTCCTAATCGTTTCAGGGACAGGATCTGATTCTAACATAGTGGGTTCATTCTCGGGCCTCGTGAAATTAGCGTACCATCCTTTCACACGACTCGCTGCTTCCAACAGGTCGTTAGGTGGATACACGACCGTGGTAATCCTGGTGCGTTGGTCACAGTTCCGTAAACTATACGGTATCCATGATCCCTGCGTCTGGAAGGCACAATCGCATTCCACCTGAACTCGCGCATAGTTTTCTATGTTCACCTCCACCGCGGGTTGATTTCTGCAAATCATTTGGCCCCGAGTGTCAGCGCTGACCACAAGCATATCTCCGTCGTCCAGATACACTGCCATTTCTCCAAAGTCTGCTTCCAAAAGATAGTCCAGTTCACATTTCTCTCGTATGGCCATGTCATCGCGTCTCAACAGGGCGGCAGTGCAGGTGTTATCCGTAATCTTTTTCATGTAGGGCAAGTCCTTACAAAGCGTGATGGTCTGCCCATAACAGCCTGACCAACTGCCGCTAGCCAGTGGTACGTAGTACTGACGGGACATGGACATAGCCACACTTTTTGGCAGATTAACAATTTGGAGAGCGTCCTTCTTTTGCCTTCCTTTAACTGGTACTGGCACAGGAAAAGTCAGTACTTCGTAGACTCTAAACAGATGTTCGTCGGCCACAACTGGTACCCTTACATACACAATCAGTTCCTGGGTGGTTTCATTAAATTTAAATGAGGGCTGACTGTTCTCATAATAGAAGGAGGGATCTGAAAACGCCACATGGAACCTGGGATGGATTCCTTTCAGATACCTGTTGACTTCCAGGACCGCTCCGACCATGTACTGGCGTGGTACCAAATCCATGGTTAGTTGGCCCCGTGTCAGGTGTTGTACACCTTTCCTGAACACGCGCGTTTGCTCTACCACCAACTGGAGATACACCATTTCACCCAGTTTGTCTTCCAGAGCCACAGGTATCATGTTCAGGTACAGTTCCATCCAGTCTACCTTATGTTGGACGAGTTTTATTCTCCGGCGAGTGGTATTATGCGCCTTATTTAATGACCTTAAATTATCCAACAGACCTATTACGACGTGGTTAACTCTTTCCACCGCCTCGTCGTGTTTCTCGTTCATCAGCGCCAGATCTTCGATCATTTGATCGGAGGACTCTTGTAACACTTTAATTAGTTCCCTGTTATACTTGACATCAGCTGAAAGCCCCTTGTTCCATGATGTTGGAATAGGGAAGGTCGGCCATCCTGGGTCGTCCAGCATGATGGGGAGTTTCTTCATTCTTTTGATCCTTCCGCCGGAGTCTGATTCTGACCCTTGATTTTGAGGTCGCTGTTGGTTATTTTTAATTAACGAACTTAAGGTTTCATTGAGAATTTCCCTATACCGACCTTTGAGCGCCTGCGATGTCTGATCCATCCAATTCACTAGCGACCTGACGTGGTAACAAGCTCGGTCTAGAGCGTCTCCTCCCTTTAGGTACCGATGACAGACCTGGCCAAAGGTAGCCTTGATGAAGGAGCGCCTTTGGGGAATAGTGATCAGGAAACCTTGTCGGACGTGAGTAATATCTGCGGTGGACATTAATTTTCCTGGTTTTAGTACCACCCCATATTGTTCCAAGGCGATAACTTCAGCATTAGGGGCTAGCCCTTCACGTGAGCTGGAATCATTTCGCAACCCCTTAATGCCTCCTATCATGGCGAAAACGAACAGCACCGACCACTTCATTGTTATTGGTTTTAGCGCTAGTCCGTGAGAGTTAAGCTTATAGTTTAACTAAAACATGTTCACAACAAAGTTACCTTCACTCTTCTGCGCACACTATCATCCATGCGCCAAAGTATGCCCTCCTCTCGGGCCCCCTGGTCCACTTAGTTTGGGACATGCTCATAGAGATTTTGCCCATTGTCATTCACCACTCGCCTGATGATTCCGCTCTCGTCCTTGGTGACCGTGATCCTCAAGCCTCTCATACGTTCGCAGGACGAGGGGCGCATTGCTCTGAGGGGTCTTGGCCTAGTAGGTTCCAGTCCGAAACGGCCCCCGTTGGATCGTACGACGGTTGGCTCGAGGGGTATGGGTTCGGTACCTGCGGTGGGTTTGTCGTTGGGAGTGGGCTCGGCCACAGTGGACCCCCCGGCTGGCTGGTTGGCGTCCACTGCTGCTGGTTCCATAGCAGTGGTGAGGGATTGGCGCTGCAGCTCGTTGTCAAGCTGCTCAAGTCTAAACAAGCGGGGTCCGCAGGCTGCAAGTGGTGGAGGAGGGGAGCTCCCGCTGGCCCGTTCCCCACCGGTGGGGTTGGCGCGTGTTGAACGGGTGCTACCTCCACTTTTAGTCCTGGAGCGGCGACGGTCAGCTGTTCCCCTCCCGATCGCCTTTCCAGAGTGGGCAGAGGTCGGCCGCCTCGTGTTGTTTGTTGTCTGGTACCTTCCCTGACGCATTTAGAGTTTTGTGTGGTCCTTTGAATGAAAGGAGCTACCTGAGTTTTAACCTCAGTTAACTGTTTGTTCGATTTTTGTACGTCCAGTCCCACTGTCCTTCTAATTTCGTCAACAGTCTCAAATAGTTGGAACAGTGGTTGCGTAAGGTCCCAGAACCAGCCGGCCTGGATCTGCACCGGTCGGTTGGCCGCTTCTCCCTTCTGAACCGGCTTGGCCAACGCCGTTAGCCTTGGCTCGGGCTCCGAGTCACTCACCTCAGATAAATTGTAAAAGTCTTTATCTGCTGTCTTCTTTTTGACTGGAATCGATTTAGCGGACTTCTTGGCTCCGCCTGCGGTCGTTCTGGTGGGCCGCCGGGCTGGTGTCCTTGGTTTCTTCCGGGCAATCCCGGCGTCGGTTGAGTCCGGATGGACACCGCCCCGGCCCGGCCAACTCCACCGCCTAAGGGTCTGAGCCGGTCGTTTCTTAGTACTCTCCTTCTTGACTGCCTTTTCTTTCATTTGGTAAAATCCTAAAAGAATGGCCCAACGAACCTTCCCTTGGTAGGTAGCGCCCTCTGGTGGGGGCGGCTAATCCGTTTCCTTCTCAGGGGGACGATGATCCTTCCCTCCGTGTCCGCAGGGAAAGTAGTAGTTCCCTTTGGATTGCTATGTGGCCGGAGGGCTAGACAGTTCCCCATGAGTCGGTGGATCAGTGTCCCAGCTAAGTTCTCTTTCTGCTCCTTCCAGGAGAAGTCGGAAGTTGAACAATTTCTATCTCCAACTTCTGTTCAGAGATAGAATCAATGTCTATCTCCGTTTCCTCCCGGGCTGGGTTGTGCGTACAATCACCTGCAGCAGAGGTGACCGTCTAGGAGCAGAGTTGCGGACCGACTGGTGGATCGGCGCGGATCCCACGAAATTATAACCGATCCGCTTGTCCATGCCGTCTCCATATTTGGAGCTGTATCTTGTTTCAGGTGGGGGGGAACGTTTGCATCCGGTCCCAGGAGATGACGCCAAACCACTGGCATCTCTCCTGGTGTGCGCGCCCCCCCCTTCTGCCACGCCCCTGGGCGCGGCGAGGTGGCCGTGAGGTAGGCCACCTGTTCCATTAGCGTTGATGCTAACGGTGCCGCTCCGCCGAACCTTTATTTTTACAGGGCGGCAAGATTTCCTGTATTAATCATCCATGTCGTCGCTTTCCCCGCCGTTGAACAGAGCGGCGTAGTTAGGCCGACGGTTCCGACGTAGATTATAGCCACCTTTCGTCGGGACATGGTCCTCTCCTGTTTTTTCTGGGCTCTGTTCCGATGTATCCGAGATCGGTACATCACCGCAGGGCAGTTTTATGGGCTTGTTGTTGCCTGGAGGGGATCTCCCCTCCAACGGCTGGCTTTTGCCCCTTCGTTTAGCTCGTTTGCGTTTCCTCTGTCCATTAGCGCCAGCTGTTCCCCGTTCACAGGCGGCTTTGTTAGGAACAAAGGATAAGTTTGGTAACAGTGCGGTGTCCGCACTGGCGCCCTGACCATCAGTGATTTGCCCGTCCGATTCTGCTAAATCGGTGGGACTTGGACCAGGTTTTTGTGTAGGTACCTTCCTGGTCATAGGAATTGCACCATGCTCACGGGGACCGGTTGTTCCCGTTGAGTTTTCAGTCTCAGCACCCCTCATTTCGCCATTTTCCTCGGCGATTTCACCCATCGGAGTGTGATGCAATTCAGGGTTTCGGTCAGGATCTGCCCCTTTTGAGTTAGTGATTTTCGCTTCTCTCACCAGTTTGGGAATGTTATGAGGGACGGCGGGGGACCAAGGCCCATGTGCAGGTTTGAGTTTCGAAATGTTTACTAGATGTGGTACCTGTTTCCCAGTTTTTAAAGACACTAGTCTAACAAGGTGGTCCCCTTTTGTTTCAATTACCCTGAATGGCCCAGTATACCTGTTTGAGAACTTAGACGCTTTATTCTCGCTAGCTAAAGGGTCGTACATGTATACCATATCACCCTCATACATTTGAGTAGGCCGTGCCCGTTCATCGATTCGCAACCTCAGATCTTTTTCATAGTTTTGAACTACCCTTTCTGCCATATTCCTAAACATAGCAATATTATCCTTGGTTTGCATGAAGAACTCACAGTCGTTTAGCGTTTCAGGAATTGTTCCCTGCTCAGGCATTCCCATGCTAATTGGATCTCTGCCAAACAGCAAGGTATGCGGGCTGTATCCCGACCGTACACTGATCGTGGATCTAACTGTCCATAATGCAATGGGAAGTAGATCGATCCAGTGACAGTGGTCGTCAGGGATATAATAAGCAATCAGGTTTTCAATGGTTTTATGTAGTCTTTCTACTCGAGCGTTGCCAGTCGGCATTCGCCCGGTAGTGAACGTTTGTTTGCACGCTAGTCGGGTAGTAATCTCTCGGAACAGTCCTGATAGGAAGGCCGCCCCCCGGTCCGTGTGCAGACGGCTTACCCGCCCATACCGACACACTATCCCGGTTAGGAAACAGTTGGCCGCGGTTTGCGCAGTGGAGTCTTTCGTGGTGAAAGCCTCCGGCCAACCTGTTAGTAGGTCTATGAAGGTCATGATATATTTTGACCCATCCCTAGCCCTCTTTAGTGGCCCGATGAAATCACATTGTACCACCTCAAAGGGTCGAGTCGGCCTCTCCCAGGACTTAGCTAAGGCCTTGAAATGTGGGGCCCGTCTCCTTAGAGAGCAGGTTTCACAGGCCTTCACATAGTCTGCTATGTCGGCGTTCATGTTTCGCCAGTAGAATCTGTCAGAGATTTTGGTAGTGAGATTACTGATACCCACATGTCCCCCAGCTAAAATATCATTATGTAACAGTCTCAGGACTTTGGGAATCAACCTACCCGGAACTATCATGCGAGGTTTTAGTCTGACCAGTTGGTCTTGGTGTTTGTTATACCTTTTGACGTTGAACCTACAGAGCACCCCTGGTGCTACCATTCCCACAAAATCGGCTTGGTCCATTATTCGCCTAGCTTCGAGGGGATCTGTTGGTAGGTCTCCGTCCTGCAGGTAGTTTATTAATTGCGCGCACTCAGCATCTTGGAGTTGCGCGTTTATTACCGTAGCCACAGAAAGCTCTTCATCCTGAACTTCGGCCTCAAATAACTCACATCCCACAGCGGGCTCATATTCTTCACCTGGGACATGTTCATGATAGACTCGAGACAAATAGTCCGGTAGAAAATGAGTCGCTCCTGGTTCATATATGATTTCAAAATCAAAATCTGATAGCGCTAAAGCCCACCGTCTCAGCCGGGCTGACGGGGCTTTGTAGGCACTCTGTAGCAGGGGAATCAACGGTTTGTGATCAGTCACTATTGTGATTTTAGCTCCCTGCAACATGTCCTCATAGTTCTTAATGCCTTTAATTACTGCCAGAGCCTCTTTTTCTGTTACCGAATAATTTAATTCGGCGTCACGGAGGGTACACCCCCAGAAAGCAACCGGACGGTAGATTTCATCTAGTTTATGACAAACCGCTGCACCGCACGCGGCGTCTGATGCATCTGTTAGCAGATAGAAATGCCCCCCTATATCTGGATGAATTAGTAAGGGCGGCGAGGTGAGCAGTTTCTTTAACTGTTGAAACGCTTCCTCGCAGGCCTCCGTCCACTCGAAATAGACTTCTTTCTTTAGCAGCCGATTTAACGGTTTAGCTAGATCAGCAAAATTTGGGACAAACGATCGGTAGTAATTACACAGTCCCAAAAATGATTTAATAGTTTTCACATTATGTGGACGGTTAAAGGCTGTAATCTTTTCTGTGGTTACCCTTTGTGTAGCCACTCCTTCCGCGTTTACTACGTGGCCGAGGAAATTGATTTCACTGCGGCACCACTCACACTTTGACGGTTTCAGTTTGAGATTAGCTCTCGCCAAAGCTTGAAGAACCACCTCAACGCTCGCCAGGTGTTCTTCAAATGTAGTGTCGTAGACGATTACGTCGTCTAAATATGCTAAGCATGTTCTAGGAATCAATCCCTTTAGCGCTATGGCCATTACCTTGGTAAACTGCCAAGGCGCTCCAACTAAGCCAAATGGTACACGCTTATACTGATACACACCCATCGGGGTTTCAAAAGCGGTATATTTTCTACTGTCTTCTTCGATTACACACTGATGATAGCCGCTCAACAGATCTAAAGCTGTCCACATAGTGGGTTTCTTGTAAGCCATATATAGGAAAAGCGAGCGAGCCGTGGGCATGGGGAATTTATCTTTAAAAGTGACTTGATTAAGCATGCGAAAGTCTGTACAGAGCCTAGGCTTGCCGTCTTTCTTCTGCACTACCACCAGCGGGCTCCGCCAAGCCGATTCGCTGGGCTCTATGACACCTATATCTATGAGTTGCCTAACCTGTTCATCGATGATATCCATTTTCTGTGGAGAGTATCGGTATGGTCTAGAACTTATGACTCCCTGCGACTCATCCACAATGATTCTCATCGGCGCTATTTCACAGTGACCTAACTCTTCCATTGAGAACGCTAGTGCATTCCTGTTGTTATTAAGCATTTGTCTAAACCTTACCTGTTGTTCTTCGTTTAAGCACGACTCGGTTAGATCTATTTTACTTACATTTTCATCCATTTTACCTCGGGATTTCTCCTCAGAGGTTTGGCTTTCCATTTGCACTGCGTCTTTCATCACTTCTACAGAAATCCTACAGATGGACATTGGGGTCTCTGTTTTAGTTAGATAACACAAGTCTAGGAACTCTTCTATCTGATCTTGGTTTACCTCAGGCACTGCGCATTCTTCTGCAAAAGCCAACACTTCCTGGGGAGTGATTTCTTGCATTTCATCTAGCGGATTCATGACTTTGATCCACCACTGACTTCCCACCGTATTCACGCACCCCTCCACTAGGACTGGTGCGGTTACCGCCGGTGCGCAGTAAGCTACCGGTGAGTCTAATCCCAGCGGCTCTCGAGTGGTTACCGGTATGATGCATTCATTTCCCGGCGGAATTTTCACTGTTTCTTTGCTAACTATAGGGTTTCCACAAAACACTTCTATCTTTGCGCCTGGTAGAGATAAATCTGATCGAAGCACTGTTAATAAGTTTCTCCCGATTACTATTAGGTGGCATAGATCGTCCACTATGTTGAAATCATAGCAGACCACCGATCCCTGAATTGAAAACTTACATCTAATTTGTTCTAGTATTACTTGAGACGAGTTGTCTGCCAAACTGATGTTTCCCTTCGATACCTTCCATTCATCTAAAATGCATTGTTTAGGGATCTGCCGTTTACAATGGGTGGACATGAAGCAATCGCTCGCTCCTGTGTCTACTAAAGATCTAACCTCCTTCTGATCATCAAATCTTAACGTTAAGAAAAATGCTTCGTCTCCTATCTCTCTCCTAGCCGGTCCGTCCACTGCGCCTAATTCTATCGTGGAATGAACGGACCCTTCCTCTAGTTTCCCTGATTCTTTTGTTCGGTACCACTGGCTTTGCTATCTTTGTAGATCCGCGGGGGTTTTTCCCTCAACCTATTCTTCAACCACAAGCACGCTTCTGTAGAGTGACCATGCTGTTGGTGAATGATACAAAACTTACTTTCATCAAAAGGCAACCTGGGTCTCTCTACTTTCTGTTGAGTTGGCAGATTCTTTCCCTTATCTGCCTCTCTGTTCGGGGCGGTATTGGATTTAGGCTTCTGATCTGAATTTCTTTCACCTTTCTGATTTTCGTACCTATCCTTTCTCTCATAACCTTGCTGTTTAAAGTTACCACCACTCTGGGGAGTCCCGCTTTGCCCTGGCTTTGGTTTCTGGAACCATGGAGCGGCCTCCAGTCGGGCCAGCACCACTCCAAATCGTTCGGAGATGGAGTTTAGGACCGCGGTCTCCTCTGATTCTTGGCTTCCAGCCAGTTCGCTCACTGCATTAGATATTTTAGTTCCCCCTTTGCCTTTGTCCAACGATTCTAGTCTCGTTGCACAATCCACCGCTTCGGTGAACGACTTAGGGTCCAGTATAGCTACTTGCCTGGCTACGCCCTATATTAATCCTTCTAAAAACACAGCTAACATCATGCTTTCACTCGCCTCTGCCTTAACTTGCTTTTGTTTCAGGACACCTGCGAATTCAATCACACTCTGGTCCTTTCCTTGTTTAAGGGCACAGAACTCTGCGTGTTTCTGCCACTTAGCCCTTCGATCACCGAAGATCTTTGTCATTTGGGCTTCTAGCTTCTCAAATGTGTCTTTCTCACTCTCAGCTAACGCTCCTGCCCAGTCGTCTGCCCTTCCCTTTAGGCCTAACAGCGCCATATTCAGGAGATGGGCGTTCGACCAGTCATAGATAGCTTTTAGTCGTTTTAATTCCCTGAAATACTTTTCTATTTGCTCGTCTTCCTTTCCACTAAACCATGGTAACCTAATGTTTGGTCCCCTTTGGTGACCATTGTGAGTCGTTTCACGCACTGGCGCTGGTGTTTGCCCCAGTGTCAGACCTAACTGTGGTAGAATTTCCCAAATATTTGGTTGATTTGGCGGGTTTGGAGGGTTATTCTGTCCCGGTGGGCCCGGCGGACCTGGCGGTCCCGGCGGTCCCGGTGGTCCGGGCGGTGGAGGATTCGGTGGGTTTGGGGGGTTGTTCTGACCTGGTGGGCCCGGCGGTCCCGGTGGTCCGGGCGGTGGAGGATTCGGTGGGTTCGGAGGAGGGTTATTGAGTTGGTTTAGGAAAGGATTGTTGTTCTGGTTTGGGGGAGGGTTATTGGGTCCTGGTGGGTTCGGCTGGTTATTCTGGCCTGCCGGGGCTTGCTGACCCTGTTGGTTACCCGCTCTTCCTCGGCCTGCGTTAAGATTGGCTGCGACCGCCATCGCCTGCAATAGGTAAGGGAACACGTTTTGCTCGACCCCACCTCCTGCTGGCACGGCTTGGCCGGGTTGTTGGCCTGGTTGGCCACCCCCATCATTTTGCTGCAGCCCCCCAGGGTTTATCCCAAGATTGGGTTGATTCGGAGGGGGATTATTAAGAGGGTTTTGAGGAGGGTTGTTGAGTTGGTTTTGAGGTTGGTTATTAAACAGGTCTTGAGGGAGGTTGTTGAAAAGGTTTTGAGGTTGGTTAGGTCCCTGTGGGTTGGCCTGATTATCCTGGCCTGCCGGGACTTGTTGGTTAAGAGGAGGGTTAGGCCCTTGAGGATCGGCCTGATTATTCTGGCCTCCCTGAGCCTGTTGATTTAGAGGAGGGTTAGGCCCTTGTGGATCGGCCTGATTATTCTGGCCTCCTTGAGCCTGTTGATTTCCCCCTCTTCCCTGACCTGCCTGCAAAGGGGCTCCCATTGCTTGCGCAAAGAAAGGCTGCCACATATTTTGTTGTATAGGCCCAAGGTTTAGCCCACCTCCTGCCGGCGCACCTCGGCCCCGTGGCCGAAGTCCCCCAGGATCTACACCACCAGCTCCCCCCTCGCCGGGTTGTTGGAGTTGGTTTTGGTCATCCCTTTCACCTACTAGATTCACCAAAGGTACGCCTCCTACCGCCATATTATCTTCGTGGAGGTTTTGTATATCGTGATCGTCCCACTGTTCCCTCACAGTTATTTCCTCTACACTAATCTCGTCCTCGCTCACTGGTTTGTCTTTCTTACCTGTGCCTAAAACATCCTCGGTAATAAGTTCAAACGATGACGAGCGTGATTTCTCCCTTCTAGCTAGTTTTCTATCAGGGCTACCTTTTCTGACATTTGCGCCGGCTTGTTCTGTCTCACTGTCTCCTTCCTCGTCTTCGCTTTCGTATTTATCATACGGCTCAGGGGCTGCAATGTCCCCTTCTCCTACATGATAAGCTTTCTTTACCGCACTACCTTCTTCATCTCTATCTTCCCCTTCTCTATCACTTTGGGTCTCTAGCGCTTCCCTTTCTGCTTTATCCTGATCGCTTAACCTTTCTAACTCTTCATGCTCTTCGGGGCCTGTTTCTGCTAACTTCCTTATTATTTCTGCCGGGTCAGGTTCATACCCTCCCCACCCCAGATCTGGAACTCGAGCTTTTGCTCCTTTATTAGCGTCGTCCAAGTTCTCCTCAATGTCAAAGGTTAGTCTATAGGGTTGTAAGTTGCCTACTTTGTCGCTCTCTCCCTCTGTTTCCCTTTCCACTCCCCTGTCCCTACCTACTGTTTTCCTTTTAACTACAGTGGAATCAGGAATGGACGCCCCCGGGGTGGGGTGAGTCGGTGTTACCAGCGGGTGACTGATAGACTCAAGTCGTTGGGGATGTGGATAGGTGAGAGAATTCCCATCAGGTTGAATTACCGGATTTGCGGGGCGTCTCCCCCCTGATGGGCTGGAGTTATCTGCAGTGTTTTGTCGATTTTTCTTGTCCTTTATGGGAAATAAGTAATCCTCATCGAAAGTTTCCTGTTCACTTTGTCCTCCTGCTGCAGGTAGTAAACGATAGGGAACTCCTTGACTACACCACGGATTGTTCGCATCGGGTTCACACCACAGACTGTTCACATCGGGTTCACAAGTAGAGTGAGAGCTCGTACCAGGTTCGCGGTCCGTAGGTGGTACGTACCCTGGATTCCAATATTGCTGATATTCCTGGAGACGGTTCCTCCCTTCAACTCGTCCTGAGTGTTTTAGGGATTCAAGTCCTTCGTCAAGAACCGGCCTATCTTTGGACCCTAGGTGCCAGGAAAATGGTTTACCTCTGCCACGGGTTTGGTGATTATGAGTACCTCCGGGGCCGAGCTGCTTGGGTCTGGCTGAGACCCCTTGTCTCGGTGCCTCCCCGTCTAAGGAATCACCTACCTGGTGGCGGTTTTCCACATTTCCTGTATATGATGTTGACACATCGTGTCCTGCGGGCCGCAAAGATTGAGGCTTGGCGTTAGAAGAAGCCTCAAAATCACCGGTGGCTGACATCAAGGATGAGCAAAACGATAAAAGTCATGTTTCGGGTAATCTCCACCAAATGAACTATTGTTAATGTTTGATTTAAGACTGCGTAATGTTCGTGTATATCCAAGTCTTCATGGGTTGTTTATCCAGAATGCCTGAGTAATTCAGACTACGTTTAAAGTTTGTCCGTTCACTTCCCAATAGTTCAAAAGAAATGAACGATGAGGGAGCTTCTTAATATGAAAGGGTTTTTATTCAATAAACATCTCATCCCGAGTCAAAGCCACCATGTATAAGTCTTCATCAGTCCACCTCCCATCTCCTATCAGCAATCAACCACATTTAGAACACGAGTTGCTCAGACACCTTCTAGACCATTCTAGCACTCAGCTCTATCACAAATCCTATGTCCGAGGTAGTGGGTATTGGTAAACTCCAGTCTGTTACACGGAGCCGATGTACTTACTCCAGGTATAACTCCTTGGCTAAACGTACTTAGCTGACATTCTCACTAAACTTAGTGACTACTAACTACTAACTGCTCGCTCCCTACCTTGCAGCGCCTTTTATACTGGTTAACAGGTGGCGCTAGGAGCGCAAGATATTTCTCCTAGAAGTAGACTAGAAGTAGACTTGCTAAGCCTGATCCTTGATGGATTATATAACACGAGAATATATTAAAAGTGCTAAGCTATTAGTACAGGGGGGGGGATTTAGACTTTTTGATGTAAAATTTGACCAAAAAGTAATTAAGGAAATTGTTTCCATTAGCGCCCCCCCCCCTTCCCTTTTAAAAATCCTAAATCCGCTACTGAAAAGGACAAGCCAATAGAAGAAACAAGAAGGATATATGATTCCAATTAAGACCTTAACTTTAATAACATAAGATCATAATGTTTTATTCAGTAGAATTTTAATTCATTTCAACTTATCGGTCCGTTTAGTGTCTTGTTTGGCTGCTACGACCAACTAGAAACGTGTCATGATTATCAAATTAGGTGTAGGCTACTTACTCTACCAAAACAGTGTACATTCGCATGCATGCTTGCATGTACGCGATATATTTCCCCCTTTTTGCAACTTGAGGGTCCACCAATTAAAAGGGAGGGGGCGGGGTATGACCCCCTAGACCCTCCCTCCCTCCTTGGATCCGACCCTGAATTGTTATGCAACTGGTAATATCAAGTGGCACGATTCATAAAAATATTATATAGGTAAATCCAATATTATATCTATTCGTGTTCACAGTTTAAATGTCAGCAAAATAAATATCTTCATCTAGAGAATGTTTGATATTTACTCGAGTTGCTGATCTGTTAGGCAATTCAAGATTTGTATGGAAGACAAAAAGACAGTATTGATTTGATTGTAAAGATGAACTTCACCAATGAAGTACTTTAAGTTTTGGGGTAGTACTTTCTGATTGTGGATGTTGTTCAGGTGAGTAATTGAGGATGATGACAGGAGTAGTGTCGAGATGATTTTATATTGTTTCTTCAGTCACAGGTTATTAACCATAAGCCTAAGCCTAGGCTCCTACACAAAAGACATCAGGTACGGATTTAAAATCTCTAAAATCTCTCGATCCGTCCCTGGACATTGTGTTCACCTTGGTGTCCAGACTCCCACTGCCCTCACAGCAGGGGTGCACTTCCCCACCTCACCTTTGGCCTCTGACCTAATTACATTAGGCCAATTGACCACTAGGGGGAGGGGGAGTGCTAACAAAATTAATGTTAAACCATAAACTCTATGAATTAAATAAGAATAATAAATTAAATATTATCTTTTGATTGTCACAATGTAGACATATTAAAATGTGTTAAATAAAGGACATTATGACATATTTCATATTTCATATTATAGATTTGGTAAATACTTGTAATTGTTAGTGGGAGGATATGCCATGCCTAAACTTAGGTATGACACCATTCTTGTCAATGTAGGGTCTCTTGCTGCAACGTAAACATTGTTATCATACATCAAATAAAACTTTTTGAATACAAACAACTAATTTAAAAGATGTTAAACTGTATCAAACCCAACTCCCAAACTTTTGTGGACAAGTTGTTTTATTAGAGGATTGATTCGTGTAATTTTTATAGACGAATCTGACCTATCATATACGTTTGTTGTGGATTTTCTTTTTTTGCGATGGCTTTTCCGTTATAATAAATCAATTTCTATGAGTTAAAAGGAGACTTTGAAAATGAACTGCTTTTATAAAATCATATGGTATAACAGTCTTATTTATATCGATGTGGTGACAAATGCAAATTGCATATCTCTTGGGTCTAAGTAAGATCCCTGTAATATATAATACTTACTAGAATAATGAACCTTGAATCTTCCCGTTAGAGGTGAAAGGCTATACAGTTATTGCGATCATTTTGTGTCATATACTACAAGGGATAAATCGTGACTTAAAGGTTGTGAATAAATACTACAATTGCTTTTTATAGTAGTTCTAAGTATTATTATGCCAACCCATTTGTGGCCTGTTAATAATTGTAAAAGGTTAATGCTACTTCCGAGAATAACAAAACAAAGGTACTATGGTATGGCGCGTTATAATCGATATGTCTCCATGGCGGATTGTTTTCACTGCCTTATGCAGTTTTAGATCTAAATTATTCTATGGCTACAAATAACGTATTGGTTGACAGGGGCGGATACAGGGGCTCAGAAAGGGGGTGGAGTCTGGATAAGGGCTAAGTATTATTATTAAAATGGCATTCATTTGCATGGAAACACGCGATGTTTTTTCTCTTTGGCAAGTCTAAGTCCCCACCAAGGGGGGGGGGGGGGCAGGACCCCCTGGACCCCCCCCCCCCCCTGGAACCGCCCCTGACGATCATGATAGGTGAGCATTTACGTGTAAAACAAATACTTTTAATAGTTATTCCATTGTGAATCAGACATTGGAATGTATTCAATTTCAATATGTTATTTGTATTTCTAAAGAATGGAAGTCATTTATATCCATCCATCAATCCGGGAATGCGTGATAATCGTCTAGCCAGTAGGGGTGGATCCACCCGATACTTTTTAATTTGAATTGTCAGCAATGATCAGCACATATATGCATTGTGAGAGACCTTAATCACTTAAAACCAACAATAGGGGGTTTCTCCCTGTTGGCCATTAAGGACGCCCGTGCGCAGGGTGGGAGGGTGGAGAGCAGCTTCACCTCAGTGTCCGTCAGACACCCACTGCGGTCCGCACTGGACGAGTCGGCCTACAATATAACCACTTAGATTATCCACACGTATTAGTAGTGGTGCAAGGGGAATGCTTTACTGATCAGTCAGCTTCACACCTAAATATAGCTATGTGTCAAGTGAGTTGGTCATTGTTATGAAAGTAAGGTTAGATTAAAGTGGATAGTGTTATGCTAGGTCATTACGTTGATATATTTTATTTTCATTAATGTTTAGAAAGACGCTTAAAGGATGCATACATGCTACTTAGCGCTAGTGACAGATATGTGACAAGTCTTTTTTTTTTTTTATCAAATATTGCATATGTGTACGTATTCATAAGTTTGCAAATTATCATTATTCAAAACTATATATACATGTATATACAATACAATGCAATGGAGTTTTTCAATAAGGACATTAATAATTATGCCATAATTCAAAGCCTCATCTTTGTTACTAACATTGACTATACAATGTAATCGACACTTTTGACAATGAACATAAACATTCCATTGATCATTGCATTATATCAACATAGGTTAACAATACAAAAATATATAATCATTATTTGAAATAGCAAGATGATTATACATACAGCAGGCTAGCAAAACACTAAAGGCCCGGTCACATATAGAGACTGAACTCAACTCAACAGTTGAGTTGAGTTGGGTCTCTGATAGTTTTGATATTTGACATAGGGTTAAAACTGGAGTTTTAGGTTTTCTCAAGACTGATCAGTCTGGTCTCTAATCTTGAGATGTTGAAGATTTAAAACTGGATAGTCTTGAGTCTTTAGCAGTCTTAAGACCCAGTCTCAATATGTGACCGGCCTTAAGACTGGATAGTCTCGAGTCTCAAGCAGTTTTAAGGCCCAGTCTCTATATGTGACATAGTTTAAGACTCAACTCAACTGTCTTGAGTCCATTATCCAATCATTTAAAGGCAAATAGACACACCTCTTTTTCCTACATATCATTGAGTTTATAGGCAGAGGAAAGAAGACACAAGACTATCCAGTCTCTATATGTGACCACTTATCACTTTTCCCTTAAGACTGGTTTGTCTGCAACTGTTCAGTCTCAAGTCCTCAAGCCTGTTGAGTTGAGTTGAGTTTCTATATGTGACCGGGCCTAACAGTAAGCGCGTGCATGCACCTAATTAGCAACATACACATAATAGCGACCATGCGTAAAATATACTAATATGCCATTTTGGATAGTTATAGGATTGTTCCTAGACCGGATGCTCCTCTTTCATATAGGCTACGCCCTCATTATCCACTGAGCTATGCAGTGAAGTGACCTATAGCTTATGATATAATAATCTGATAAGGTGTTTAACATATGAACGGATGAAGCAGAATTGAATAGCAGTAGATCTCACAAGAATACTTTGCCAATACAATGGCACTCTCAATAAGCACATGCATGTGCCTTAAAGGCCCGGTCACATATAGAGACTGAACTCAACTCAACAGTTTAGTTGAGTTGGGTCTCTGATAGTTTTGATATGTGACATAGGGTTAAAACTGGAGTTTTAGGTTTTCTCAAGACTGATCAGTCTGGTCTCTAATCTTGAGATGTTGAAGATTTAAAACTGGATAGTCTTGAGTCTTTACCAGTCTTAAGACCCAGTCTCAATATGTGACCGGCCTTAAGACTGGATAGTCTCCAGTCTCAACGATTTAAGGCCCAGTCTCTATATGTGACATAGTTTAAGACTCAACTCAACTGTCTTGAGTCCATTATCCAATCATTTAAAGGCAAATAGACACACCTCTTTTTCCTACATATCATTGAGTTTATAGGCAGAGGAAAGAAGACACAAGACTATCCAGTCTCTATATGTGACCACTTATCACTTTTCCCTTAAGACTGGTTTGTCTGCAACTGTTCAGTCTCAAGTCCTCAAGCCTGTTGAGTTGAGTTGAGTTTCTGTATGTGACCGGGCCTTTAGCCGCTGAACATCCGAACAGCATAATACAACATAATAAATGCAATGCCATAGGGGGCCTACTCATTTTGAGCACATAGCCCTTATTAACCACCGACTATATATGAGCCAGGAATTGAACCAATATGGTTATATTTTTTCAATAATAATCTGATAAGATGTTTTACATGAATGGATGAAGCAGAATTGAATAGCAGTAGATCCCACATGAAGATATCATAGCAATAGAATGACACTTGCATGCAATAAGCGCATGCATGCACCTTAGCAGCTGAACGTCCAAGGCACTTGACCATGCGTACAATATAATGAATGTCATGTCATTTGGATAGGTAAGTTAGTGCTGAGACTTGACAGTCCTTTGCGATTAGAATACACCCTTATTACCCATGCATCAACCATATTATGTATGAGCCATGCATTGAACCAATATAATATTTATGGAATAATAACCTGATAAGGTGTTCAACGTGAACGGATGAAGCAGTATAGAATAACAATAGATCCCATGCACAAGAATAACATGCAAGTGTGTTTTGTCAACAATCTACCTCACTCACCGCATCGTGAAGGATGCGTAGGAATACATCTACGAAATTGGTGGCAAAAGACCGTTTAGTCCACTTGGCGTTGTAGGTCACCGTACACATGAGGCACTCCCTGAGGGCACACATCCCCAGCGACAAGGGCACACTGCTAAGGTCACTCATGGACCTCATGAAGTAAAACTCTTCTAGAGCCACCGCATAAGAATTATTCCCCTTCTGCTGTGTCTTCCCCTTCTTTCTTTTTGAAGTAGGCCTAGAGGCAATTGGGGATTGGTCAGTTATAGGATCAAAGACGGACACTTCAATGTGTGCTGGAGACAGCAAAGCCAACGTGGCCGGATCTTTGGTCTTGGGAAGGCGTTTTAAAGCCGCTTTTTGCAGCCTGAAGAGCTCGCAGGGGTTTTGAATTGAAGTTTTCACATTGGCGTCCACCTCCCTGACTTCATGCCAGAAGCGATCGGCGGAAACCATGCCCCTGAAGGCTGAGATGTGCACCTGTCCGTTACCCCTCCACATCCCAAGGGGCTGCGGACTGCTATTGGACCTCCTGAACTGTCTCAAGTCGACGGGGAAGTTAAGGCAGAGATCTTCAGGGAGTCGGAGTTTGTCCTTTCTTGCCTGCACGCTCAGTGCTATAGCAGAGGCAGTTAGGATGACTGATAACAATCTTACATTGTGATCTTTGCAACACTGGGAAATATTTCTTGACACCACTCCCTTTACAGCAAACGGCAGAACGCATGCCATTGGAGGAACCTCGGGGACTTCTGATCCAGACTGAAGCCAAGACTGAGTTTGTGACATGGAATTTTCACATTGCAAACTCTTTATCTTTCTAGTACTCCTCTTTTTGACCATCCGCCGTTGGTGCCATGACAACCGTCTCTTTTTTTCCAGAGATTCTTCTGCAGATGGCATCATGTACAGAGGAACACTCATACTCTTAAAGTCCCCAGCAGTTAGCAGTGAGTTCAACAATGGGACAAATTGTTTTTCAAGCACGTCAAAAAGGCTAATTTCATCTGCTATCACCTGGTGGATTTTAAAGATTACGACACCTTCATATCTAGCATTGACATCCGTTGCTGTCGCAGTTGGCGCTGTTTTTTCTATTTGAAATGATACTGAAGTTCCCAGCTGCATGACAGGTGACACAGAATGCTTGACTTTTCCTCCAGGGGCTGACCCACCTGGACCTTGAGCACCATGAACCTGTTGACTACTTGAGCTCTCACCTGTCCTTTCAGCATCCTCCGCAAACTCCATGTACCTAATTTTCCACAATGGTCCACTTGCCGATGACAAAGGCCGTCTCATTTCCATTTCTACAACCTCCAGCCATGCTTTCCTGTCCACCCCTTCAGTTATACTAATAGACCTTTCCACTTTACTCATCTCTACAAAGCGTTTGGCAGGGATCTTCTCCAGAAAGCTAGTCTCCGAGGCTATCTTCATCCTCAAAGCAGGCTGGAAATGGATGAGTTTCTTGAGGGCCTTTATGAATATATCCTCTGTGAGCCTGGAGGTAGATTTCAAGATGGCGGCGGCCACCATGACGTTCTCCCCCCGACCCTGGAGGAGGTCGGTGACGACCTCGGACGCTGCCAGATGGCGCGCGGTGAAGTTGAACCCAAAGGGCATCCTGCCTGCTCTGAAAGAGAACGAAAAGGAGGTCTGATACTAAGAATAAAAAAGATTTTAAAAAAGCGAAACCTTGATAAATATTTCATGCTGTGTGCAATTCTTAGGAGGTCATCCATATGCATGTTCTGTGAATGAACCGACAAATCGCCTAAATGTTGCTCCGGTCATAAAGAACATATAGGACCTATTGCAAAGCACAAGTTATTGATTTGTTGTGTGCAAAATGTTCAACTGTTTTATGTGCAGAATATACAAAATAACGAATGAAATTCTATCCTAATTGAAAGGGACATTGAAGGTATGTCGTGTCCTCACGAACCATATATGATGTATATGAATCTTCATAAGAGTTACAAAGATATATGTATTATATTTTTACTTGCCATATATCCTCCATGCAAATAAAAGTAGAGGATTTGTCTTTGTACATTCATCGAATGGACTAATATAATTAACTTTAAAATTGAAACAATATCAATATTTTGTATATATATATATATATATATACATTATGATCAAGGAGATTGTCATATCTCAATATCATTTGGCAGTCAAACTCCAAAAGAAACCCAAGTTTTGAATACATTGGTCCAGAAAATGACATCCCTTTAGACTCATGTCTAATGGCAGAAACCATATATTGAAACCGTCGTTGATTTGATTTGGAGATGGCCCAAAGACGTGCACCTCCATATTCTCCGAAAAGAATACCTTATTTGAAAGAAAATTCCCAGCCAAAAGTCAGAAAGGAAAAACATCTTAAGCCCCTCCCCTCTCAAAATCTTAGATCTGTGACAGGGAAATTTAAAGAATAGCCTAGATATATTGCAGCCATGCATATATATATATGGCCTTTTTGAGAGTCAAATAATAACAATAATTATTTTCCTCATTCTGCTGTGCTTCATCTATTTTGTACCAAATCTACAAATTCTTAAATTCCCTTGCCCTTACATTTTCAGTGTACCCTGTTGGTTAAAAGAACCTTGAGTTGAATTTGTTCTATGCACATACTCCAGTATGAGTGGTAGACTACCAGCCTACCTATACACCTTTTGTAATATACCCAAACAGGTCTATTCAGCTATATTTAGAACCCTTGACTGTTTATTGGTGCTATATTGCATTGAGTGTATTTATATATTGCTTTTCGGTTTGACCCTATGAAAGTTGTTGTATGGGGAAGGTATGTTAGGCGGAAAGGGAAAATGCTTAGGTAAATTTTAACTGATTTGATATAGTATTTCAAAAATCTGATCTCTAGATGTAGAAGCATTTAAATTTTCTTTGAATAATTCAAAGACTAGGCTCCATATGATATCTTCAACGTGTTAGCTATAGCTATACATGCACCCATGTACGTTAAGGGCCTTTCCTTTACATTTTTTTATCCACGAATTTTCTTAATCCAAAAGTAATACTCAAATATATAGCAATAGGTGCCATATACAATAGCTGCGAATGTGAAGATATTGTAACTATTTACGTTTTTAGATGTATCAAAACAACTCACCATGAATATCCAAAGTGCTTGAAACCAAGAATGTTCACCGATTTCTTCAAATCAATGAACAACTGTTGTCTGCTTTCTCCTACATGTTTCTTCTTGCAGTTAGTAAATCCAGTTATCCGGCTAATGACCACAGCTCTGATACTGGGGTAGTGTGTTGATTAATGCTGGCTGGTGAGGGACAGGTCTGGAGAAGGTGCCCCGGGGGTGGACCTGGAGCAGACCCAGGTAAACAAATCTCCGGCGCCGGTCACGCCGCCCCAGTACTGGAGTAAAAATACCTATAATCTGTTCTGAGAACGTGAACTCTTAATACGAGATCTCAAAAGGCCATGATCACAGAGTGCTTCAATTTATTGGGGAAAAAAATTACGGCCCTTGGAGGAAATTTTATTTTTCCAAAATATATATTTTCTTGAGGTCGATAAAAAAAAACCTTAACTATACTAACTGATATTTTCATATAAATTTTATACCACGTTAGCCTTTGTTCTTTTTCAGGGTAACTGTAGTTTAAGTTGCGCGTTGGATTAGAGGTTTTATTTCTACAACAAATATTTCCCACTTACTCAGAATAATGAACCTGATTATAAAGGCTGGACCCCGTATATATATATATATATATGCACCTCCTTCCTCCTATACCTTCCTGACAGGTTCTACTATGGAGTGACCTGTTGATGGTGACCACCTCATCTAAATATTTGCGGTGTTTTGTATATGTCTGCTTCTATTTGTGTTATTTTGTAAAGAACTGGATGCAATCATTGATAGGTAAATAAGCAATCCTTCCAATGTAATTTAGGTACAATCAAGTATCAATTTTATGCTATTATGAGTTGTCAGCTTTTAAAGATGAAATGCACCCAAGCATGCAGCGAAAAACGCCTGTATGATCACGGTTTTATCGTGTTTCCAGAAAGATCTTCTTTGCATAATACAAAAAAAATATGTGAGGCATGGAGAGATTTACGCTGTCGTAGCGAAAAGATACTTTTTGTGATATATTGATATGTTGAGGCCAAGTTTGATAGATAATTATAAGATATATTGCTTGCATTATCAAGTTGATGTTGTTGTCATTGTTTGGGAATGACAGATGTATAGACATGCTTGTTTATTCTAATAAGCTATATGTGTTCCTTTTATATATATATATATATATATATATATATATATATATATATATATATATATAAAGTTGAATTTAAAAATATTTATCAAGGTGATTGGTTCGGAATCACAGAATGCCTATATCGGCTTACAAAATGACTGAAGTGAAGATACAGGTTAATGTAATAGTTTGGCTGTAAAATCCAAGAACTAAGCATGAAGTAGACGACATAAAAATGTATATATAGCCCGCAGGTCTAAGAGCATTCACTGGGGGCACTGAGGCGTGACGGTCAGGGTGACCCCCTGGACATCCGGTATCTTTTCTAGGGCACAAAGCACCACCAGGTGTCTAAGCAGAAAACCCACTAGTATGCCCTTATGATAAGTGCATGTGTATATATGTGTTCCGATTATGCACCTATACAATTGCCCGTTTAGGCCGATGTATTTGTGACGATGTGTGTACCCACACACAAACGCGCACACACACACACACACACACACACACACACACACACACACACACACAAACTTTTAGTGTAGTTTTATGCGCACGGATATGATGGTTTCACATTGTCCTATAGAGTAAGAACAGTATGTATTCAAAGTAGTTTTATTTTTTAATTCAAGGATGGGCTATGCCAATCGAAAGTGCAATGATTCAACTTGCCATCACTCTTGTTTCAAACTGTTGATAATTAATTTACATAAATTATGTATTACACGATTGATGGTAAAAAGTTGACGCCCAAGTTGAGCTAAATCTAGGGGTCTAAATTGGCGGTCTTTAATAAATTCCCCGTGTCGATTTTGATTTAAGAAACGGTCGCGTCGCACGTCTTTGTTTGTCACCAGTAATTCAGTATTTGTACTCTAGATATTTTTAGATAAAATCAGTCAAGGGACATACTTAGATTCATATGAATACCATGCATAGGTCTAAGGGGGCAGAAAACTATATATCAGTGGCGGATATAGGGGGGGGGGGGTCCCCCCTCCCCTGTTAAATCATGTTCGTGGGCGCCCCTGTACATTCATGTTTGTTGCTCCCCCCCCCCCCCCTTTCAATTCCTGGATCCGCCCCTCTAATATTGAAACGCTTTTACAAGGTTTTCTTTGTTTTGTATATTATTATATAAAAAAAAAACAGCTGCCCCATCGGCTCCAGGCCCCTAACTAGGGGCGCCACCCCCTCACAAAGGAAATTTTTCGAAAAGTTCCGCTTTCCCTTCCAAAATTTAATGTAAAAACCCCTAAAATTAGTAGGAAAATATTGAAAAGTTTCACTTTTTACTGCTCGCTACCCGATTTGTCAAGTTCAAATTATTGAAAATATAGCCAAAAGTTCCACTTGTGGATCGAACCTCCCCCCCTCCCCCCCACAGCAGACTCTGGGTATTCGGGCCTGGGCTCTTATAGGCTATAGTCCTGTATTCATGTACATGAAATATCAGAGATACAGAGTACACCAACTGATATTCTCTAGCTCTATGGTGAAATGAAAGTATTGGAAAGCAGTACAAATCATGATAACTAACTATAACTTTATATGAATTCCATAATACACATGTCATTTATGCCTGAAGACAGCAATGTTTGTAAACAAACCAATTTTGGTGGGTCACCAAAATTGACCAGGGACAAGTTTTAATGTATTTTGATGTAGTTTAAGTCTTTATTGACAGTCTGTATTTTACCATAGGCCTAGGTTATGGTCAAGGAATATATTCTAATGGTTGATAGAATTTGCAAAATTTTGACCCAACATTGCTTTTGGCTCCCTTTTTTTTTTTATTCAGGTAATTTGTACAGCATTTGATAACCTCAGTGTATGGGTACACTGGTCTACCGGCTTGATGCTGTGCCTATGCATTTCGGCACTATTCGATCATAATGAGGAGGTAGATAAATCAATGTCAACAATACAGTTAAAGGGAGCCAAAACCAATAAATTCAATGAAATTTTCAAAACCCAAATAATCATGGAAATCCATTTCTTGAGCCTATTCCTGGACTATGTTAAAATCTAAACCATAAAATATGGTAAACAATCATTGAAAAAACGTTTTTCTTACTCAAATCAATTAATGTGGATCCACGAAAATAGGGTTTGTTTACAAACAAATGCAAACATTACCAACTCTCGTTGCTTTCTTCTTCAGTTTTAGCTAGTTTTTGCAGCTAATACTTTACCACTGACCTTAACTGGACTCATCTAACATATTTCTATACATATCTCAGTTTTGAAAATTTTGCCAATTATATTGGTTTTGGCTCCCTTTAATGTGAATAAAACATATTATCAGTTACAGTTTTAAGTGTCTAAAAATAATGGAATCACGTACGCATTTCTGACAAATTCTGTCATATCGAGATTATAGATAAGTAAATAGGCCTAATCCTTTAATGCAAAGCTGCTTATTTGTGGGCAGATCTAGAGTTTCTCATAATGGGCCTCCCCCTAAGTCAATTCTTCCTGCAACATTTGCGAAAAAAATGGGGGTGGGGGCGAGGGGGGTGTCCCTCCTGGCCCCTTAAACCCCCCCCTCCCCCCCCCCCCGATCCGCCACTCTTGATCAATGATGAGATGTGATTTAAGATATATGGGGATGTACTTTCTCTTAATCTAGAGTAGCAAAAGGTTAGTGAGTCAGGCGTAGATTTAGGAGGGGGGGGGGTGCCAGGTGCCCCGGCCCCCCCCCCCCTCCTATTTTGGCCAAAATATTACATTTTTTTAATGTAAAATTCCTGGGCCCACAAAACAATTTTGCTATAGCACACGACCCCCCCCCCCCCCGGTTTTTCTTTTCAAATTCCTGGATCCGCCCCTGTAAGTGTCAGGGACTACCCTTTACCTTTCCCCAAAGCTTATAATTTCTGTAGATCTATAATATTGATAGGCATATTGACGTTGTGCTGGGAAGTCACAAATTATCTCCACCCACCAATCCCCTCCCATTCTGTCCTTTCTTCTTACTTTTTCAATTAGTTACATTTTTTTTTATCAATCTGATCCCTATGTTTCTGAACCTAACATTCAGAAACGTTGAAACTCAACAACCGGCTCTACTCACATCATGGACTGCGCAGTGGGAGTAGCGCGGGAAACCGTCTGACCCGGAAGTGGAGCGCGCTGGGTCAGAGGTCAAAGGTCACCGCCCATGCCCGTCACCCGGCCTCGAGAAACATGGCGGACGAACAGCAACAGTTCGAAACTTTACTCCAAGGGTTGATGAGCCCTGACAATGCGGCCAGGACTCAATCCGAGGTAAGTGTCACATCCCTACATGAAGCTCTCGTCATTCTGCGAGGTTTTGGGGCTTTATTGTCCTCTGGCCGCCGCGCCAGGCCTAAAATTGTGCCCGGGACGGACGAGGAAAATACCGCGAAGAGGGTGACAGGAGCCATGACGGTGTCGGAAACGTGGGCCATGTGATCGGCGATCGGGGGAAATCACGTCCGGAACAAAGAACCTATTGTTGATTTCCCAGCCCCTTTTCCCCACAGGCCCTGGCTGTGTGTGTCTATTTTGTTGGTTTGGTTTCAGGAAGTAAAGCATGGCAAATGAGATGTTTATTGTGACCGATGATGACGTGACTCGCGCGGCGGGGATGCTGTCAGTGTCAGTCTAAACCAGTCAGGTCGGGCTCATTCATGTTCCTGGTATGCAGCTATTTTTCTGTCCATGACAGGCTGCCAAGTGGGACGCAGTAGAAGTGAGGACACGTGCCAACTGTATATTACACTTCTTATGATTTGTCTGAGTGGGACCGTGTGGTCAGTAGAGATCGACCAGTGATCTAAATTAGAGTCTAGACTAGAGACTAGCCAAGGTGGTTGTCACTGAACAATTAAAAACCCATCATCCTTCCCATCATTGTGGTACGGTACCAATATCAATATACCCTAGACTTCGATTAATACGATCTGGAAAAAAAAAACGGAAAACGATAATAGTCATGAATTAGTCATCGAATTTGAATAAAGTCAAGGAATAACATTTAACAAAAGAAGTCATGATATTTTTCAGGAGTTCCCCCCTCAGTCTAAAAAGTCATGACGTTTTTATTAGGTCTTCCCCCCCGGAAATTGGCAAAATTCTAGCTGTTTTCCTGAAAAATCAAAAAGTCGTACATCAGTCCAGAAAGTATACATTTTCCAACAAAAGCTGAGAAATACAATGTGTTTGGAGCTTGAATCTAGCTGTTATAAACCTAAAAATATGTAAATAGAAAATGTAATAGTTAATTAGAATCTATGGAAATGTCATTGGAAATTCAAAATAATTGTTGAAGTCAATAGAAACAAGTTTAATGCCATACCATTTGTAAGGAACATGCTACCATACCATTGATAACTCCTAAGCTGAGGCTACGACTCATTTTGGTGGGGATGGAGTGTTCTTATTCAATAGGAAACATTTTGTACGACAAAACTACAGTTAACGAAGCAAATAGTACACATTTACTTTGGAATATTGCTAACTCGCCTCAATAATTTCACGTTAACATGTGCCCCGCCCACATCCCAGTGAAACCTCCAGATCAATTTTAACCACACAAATTCCTCAATTTTTTAATCCCTTTGATAACCTGCAGCGCAAACCTATCAGTGTTTGAAACTAACTTTTTGGGCTGTTTGCCAACAGGGCCGATTTTGCCATAATATTGTCTGCCCTGATAGCTTCCCGTTGGCCCTGATTTTTTAGGTACACAATCTAATGTAGTGCCATGGAAAAAAAGAAGCAAAATTTAGTCAGGTTATTAAGGGGGTGGGGGATCTCTTGGCGATCAGGGCCAATTTCACTCAGCTTTTGGAAAAAAAATTGTCGGCCCTTCTCTCAAATCTTTGGCCATTGGCCGACGGGCCAGTGTTCGCGTCAAACACTGCTATTGCACCACCATTGAATTGAAAAACAAAGTATGATCAGGTGCACAGGCAAGTCTTGAAGTTGAAAGGTCTTAAAATAATTTTGATAAATCCAAGGCCTCAGAAAAGCCTTCAGTTTAACAAGGTCACATATTAAATTAAATATGAAAATTATTCATGTCAAACTGAAACGCTATTTCTAAATCATATAATTCAATTATCAGTTTTCATCTATTTTTACTTTGTTATCCAGGATTACGCATGTTAATGTAACTTTACTGTTCCATGAATAGTGGACATCCTGCAGGGGTTGAAATAACAGGCCTCACCAAATCCTGATTCCAGCGTCCTGGGTGTCCTGTCCACCCCCTAAAGGTCCAGGACACCCAGACAGGACCCTCTGGGTGTCCTGTGGACACACTAGAAATCACTTGCCAATGTTAAAGTTGGAAGTAATTGGGCACCCTGGGTTTATATGCAGGACACCCTCAGGTCACAAAACGGGTGTCCTGAGGACACCTTGCCCTTTAAAAATTTCGTGAGCCCTGAATAACCAAGGGCTGACTGGCCTCTAACAATTTTATGGTTAAAGGTTAAGACATATAATATAGGCGTTTCTAGTACCTTTGAAACAAAATATTTCCTTACGAATACTACTGCAGACAGATGAGAAATGAGGTTTTATCTTTAGATGTTTGAATTTTTTCAAATTAAAAGAGAATGTGAACGGTCACTTCAACCTAGTATATTCCAGTGAGGGCCCCTTTGATTTCCAAAGTAAGGGGCCCGACTACCCATCAAATGCAGGACGTTTTATCGACCTCTGATTCCACAGTTTGGAAAAAGTCAGTTATATAAGAAGTTAAATTCCATACATTGTAGATTATGGCGTCCGATCTTTGGAATGTTGATCAGACTGTCTGATGCTGAGCCTGCGTGCTGACTGTTGGTGTAAGATCTAGACTCTAGTTAAGCTCGCCATTGGCTCAATATGACACAATGTTTGCGTTAAGCATGCAGTGCCTCAGCCCTCAGGTATTATAAGCTTTTACCTTGCACTGTACACGTGGGCGGTAACATTCACAGAGGCATATAACAAACCTACAGCATAGTATACAATGATGTATTTCCTCTTTTGTTATTATAAAATAATATAATACAATATTATAAAGGTAGAGACTCTAATACATAAGTTGAATTGAATGCCTGATTGTGGGCCAAAGTCGACTACGCAGTAATAGATATTAGTGGTCAGTGTTTCTCGAAACATTTATCATATCTAAAGTGTGAACTTTAGTTGTAAGTTAGATTAAATGGGTGTTTGTAGAATCTTTGTTTTTATTAAATATAGTAGTTCAGTGTTTCCATTATGAAATAATGAAATATTCCTTCTGGAAAAACTAGTCACTGTCATGTCATTGATATCACTATTGTCATTCCCGGAATTAAAGGAAATAACGCAGTATGTACTTAACTGAAAAACATAATAGACATAGCAGTAATGTATAATGTTAATTAAATGGTTATTATCGGGGGACATATATGCACTTAGGTAATAGGAGAAAGAACCCTGTGTGGTTGGCCGGACGTTAAACTATCCCAGCAAACAAAGTTCGGATTTGAACCGATATACATTCGTACTGTTTAGGAAATAGTTTGATTATAAATTCTTGGTCTTTATGGTAGCCTTTGTTCTAGTGCGGAAAGGTATTATCCCGGAATTTAAATATCCGCTTTCATTTCTTTGTGATCTTCGAAGGGAAAATGGTCGATGTATCTTGAGAAACCTAGATAAAGATTCCCGGTTGCTGTCAGCATCTGATACAGCACTCGTCTATCAAAACCTCTGTAGGTTGCCATAGAAATGTACAGAGGATGAGTCTGAGGCAGTGAGTCACTCCCTCGGTCATTTGTCTCTGACAGTCTCCGAGGAGATATTAGTGACCTGCTTTATACAGCTAGGAACAGCCTTTCTTATTATTTGCTGGTTTCTGTGGCGAAGATTATTGCCCATAATACATAAATTAATTAGTTAATAAGTACCGACCATACGATTAGAAAAGAAATTCAAGAAAGTCTCTTTCCCCCCCCCCCCCCCCCCCCTTTTTTTTGTGTTTTTTTTTTTGGACGTTTCTGAGAACATGTTACTTATACATAGATGTGAGTTTATAGAAGTGTCAGAATGTGAAATTCTCCATTTTCATGAGCCTTCGGACTTTGTATAATATTACAAAACTTCATGCATATTATACAAAACTGCATGCCTAATTTGAGGTATTACAATATTTCGGATCATTAGCCCAGGAGGCTCATTCATGATCGTGATTTGATGCGATAATATCGGCTTTGCAGCCTACCTGTAGCAAGTTGTACAGGCGGGTACACTGCATCCTGCTGCTCATCGGTTTGGCCCTGTTTAAATGATACTCGATAGGGGCGTTATGAAATGTTACGTAATATCATGCAATAGTTTACATCGATCCTACATTCCTAAAGTTTATGTAAGCTAAGAGACAGAGCCAGCAGCTTCAGTAAAAGCACAAAAGAAAATGTTAAGTCGTAGAGACATAACAAATTGTTCCATCATGTTTAGAATGCGCGTTCGAATCAGCATTAGAAAGAAACACTCATCATAATACGCATGAATGATATTCACAATGTTGGTTTTGTTCTTATTTTTGGCAATTTTTTGTTTTTCAGGAGGCCTATGAGGGGATTCCCGCCAATTCTCGCGTCCCTCTGCTCATCCAGAGCATGAGGAACGTGAACGCACCCATCGAGGTAAGTTAAATAATTAAATATAGTACGCATTTTCCCCTGAATTTTATACAACCTTATTCCCCATGATCTATGAAAAACGTACTAGATTTAAACGGGGACGTACCATATGTATCTGTTAGAACCTCTTATCCCCCTTCAGGGTTCTCCCTTGAAAGAAAATTCAAGTATCAAAAGCCCCATATTCCTTATTCTTAGGGCGGTACTTTTTGAAAATCTATTTTTGCTGAATCTTATCAAATTTCTGTAATGTTAATGCGGGAATGGCCCTCTTCAAGGCATCTTGGTGCGGGAATTGAATTCCTGATGCGGGAATCCCGCATCCCGCATGCCTAGGAAGAACCCTGCTCCTTCCCCCTCCTTCCCTGCTCATATACTTTGATGAAGGCTACTTGTCCTTTCGGGACGAGGTCTTTTTTTCTCCTCTTGATATCCAATCCCATTCAACTAAGTCGTCAATACACATTTTCCACACCTTTTTTCATAGCATAAACTATTTCACCAAGGTTGAACCCTCTGTCGTTGATCATAGGCGCGGTCGATGGCTGCGGTGCTGCTCCGACGCCTGTACACGACGACCTTCGAGGAGTTCTGGCCGGCCTTCGCGCCTGAGGTGCAGGCCTCCATCAAGGAGCAGATGCTGCTGTGTGTGCAGCAGGAGACACTGCCCGTCATCCGCCGCAAGATGTGTGACTGCACCGCCGAGTTCGCCCGCAACATGCTCGGTGAGTCGGGGCACTTGGGAGAAGGAATGCTATCACTGGTACTGCACATGAGGGAACCAGTGTTTAGGGAATTGAATATTTTCCGGCTTTTTTTCTTGAATTTCTTGTAAAGGTCATATGTAAACGACTTATGATATGACCTTAGTATATATCATTCAGGTTGTTGTCCTCATGCCTTACTGGCATCCCTTTGCATGATAATCTTGTTTAATGTGGTCCTGAATGTCAAAACGGTTGTATGTTCCCAGTACGTTTGACGACCGTCAATGGACGTTGTGACATAGGAAATAATAAACCCTGAATAAATATGAAAACGTAAATTAAAAGAAAAACTTCACACACCAGGCTTTCTCTTTTGTCTTTTAAATTACTTTTTCTATTAATAATCACACTAAACTGGCAGCCATAGGGCATCCTACAGAGAAAGAATTGATGAAGGGATTGAAAGAACACATTCAATATTGCTTTGACATGTCTTTTGCAGACGATGATGGAAATAATACATGGCCCGAAATCCTTAAGTTCCTCTTTGATTGTGCAAGTTCAGAAGATCCCGGACTCCGGGAAAGTGCTCTCAACATTTTTGCGTAAGTTGCTATGATATACAATCGGTTTTCCATGAGATATTTCACTTTTTTTTAAAGTTTGAAATACCATATTATGACATTTGCTTTCAGTAAAACCTCCCTTTCAATTTTACAGCGTAGTACCAGGAGTTTTTGGAAGTCAGCAAAACCAGTACATTGATGTGATCAAACAGATGTTGCACCACTGCCTGAGTGACCAGGCCAACCCACCCGTAAGTAAACAATGCTGATAGTAATTGACGATTATTAGAAACATGCAAACTGTGTGTTTGTACAAATGTAAATGTATATTAGAAATTAGTTAAGATTAAAAAGCAAGGATAAAAACACACATTAAAGGAACCAAACACAATGCAATCTTAAAAATGGCGTTAAAAAAACCCATTAAAATAACTAATGTAATACATTCCATTTGTTATACCCTTGGTTAAGATCAAACTGAAAATATTTGAATAACGTCATTATTGTCATTTTTCAAGTACGTCCATTCTTCCCATAATGCAGGTTCGGTTTGCTGCGGTTAAGGGTACCACAGCTTTCCTGTTGGCCAACGAGAAGGAGACGAACATCATGAACCACTACAAAGACCTCCTGCCCCTCATGATCCAGGTAAACATTGCCATGGCAACGCAAATCTTTCTACCAAATACTTGTGACACTAAGATCCTTCAAGTTTTCTTAATTTTGATAATGATTTGGAACAATATTGAATTCAATATTATACATGTACCAGACGTCCTGTCGTATTGGTTAATCTAAGTTCCCATTGAAAAATCATGGAATTTGCTAAGAACGCTGTACGTAAAACTATGGAAATCTGTTAATAGTCAGGGAATTTAATGTTCTTTTTCTATTAAAATGGAAAAATTGTGAATCGATAAAGAAGTTCTGCATACTGATAAATATTAGTGATAAAACATTCAGAAAAATCTTTGAAAACGAACCTAGAAAAATCTAAATTGTCCATAGAAAATAACCCTGAACACAAATAGTGGTTGTGGTCCCTGACCCCGCCTGATAAGTGGCTTAGGGCCAGTTTATTTAAAAGAAAACAGGCTGACATTGAATTCTCTGGAACTGCAGCGGTTTCATCATCTGTTTGTGGAACCCTTAGTCCGGCCGGGGAAACACCATCACAGTGAAATTTAACCCACTCATCATTTTATGGGATATAACCCACTAACAAATTTAACAAATTATAACAAAATAACAGCCCCCTACCAACAAACAAAAAGATGTACATGTAATAACAACTTTGTGAACCATTCGTTGTAGGGGATCGCTGAGAGTGCCCAGTCCCAAGACGACGACTCGCTCCTGAAGAGTCTGATCGATCTTGCCGAGTCTGTGCCCAAGTTCATGAGGCCCCAGCTGGAGGCCGTCATCACACTCTGCATGAAGGTACGGTCAACATTATTTATGTTATTTCTGCAAGATAGACATCAACGTATATGTAGAGATCAGCTTATGCCCAATAACCACCACAAGTATGAAATGGCACCGCTGTCTCGTAATTATGCACGCTTGGACAAACATAGACTTTGCATGTATTATTCTCCGGATCGCCATGCGATCCAGTCGAGCTCTCGATAAATCGGAGTAAGCAGTCATCAGAAAAGGCTGATAACTTTCTATTGTATAAACATGGCTAGAACGACATCTCGCTGGTTCCAGCAAAATCATTTTTCAGTGTTTGTCACTTTTGACTAAAGATGTGCTTGGAGATTGTAGTTTAACATAGGTTTACTATGGCAAAGGGAATCCTCTGAAAAGCTCCATTATGCTTGGCGAGTGGACAGATGATGTCATTATAGAAATTCTATAAATAGATCTGGGATATCCCTTTTCCCACTGGGGGCGGCCATATTGAAAGTATGCTGGTTCCTTGGTCTCTCGCTAGGGGGATATGGTCGTTCGGAGAGTGTAGGTTATAACATAGAATCTCTATGGGAATCGAAAATCTTTCATATTGACCAAATTCTGATTAGAGATTGATCGGATGACATCATAATGATATTCTAAAAATAGACTGAAACTAGGTCGTGAATGCCCCTTTTCCCCAGATACTATGCTAGGAGAGTGTAATGTGATCACATTGTCTCCAATGCAGGTTGGGTGGTAAAGTGTTCTTTATCAATATACCACGTACATATAGAAAGTCAACACACATTTTGTAGAACACTGATAACTGCCAGTAAGACTAATTCTTTCAGTCTTTACACCTCGTCGATTACAGTATTGGATCAAATCGAAAGAATATTTCAGATCTTGTCCTATACTGAACCTATATGCTTGACTCCATATACATTACCTATACGAAAATGCCTATAAGATCAATCTCACACTTAATCCACCAGAACATAATACCTCAATGAAAACGAAGAATACTAGAAAGATATATACAAGACCATAGACCCTTGACTAGATCTAGCACTGTTTCAAAGAATGTGTTCAAAGACAGATTGTTTCTCTTTTCACTTTATATTCATAAAAAGAAACTACATAATCATAGTCCTAGCTTTGTCAGCGAAAATCTTAAAAATAGATAAAAAGAAATTGCTAAGACATAAGACGTTCTAAAAAAAAATCGAACAACCGGAGCTTCTCGGTTTCTAAACCGAACGATCTTTAGAAACTATCGACAACATCGAACTTGTTCTTAATTCATGTTTACTTTTGGAAAATATTTCATGTTTTTTGTAAATTTCATAAAATGTTTATTTCCTATTTTAATGCAAATAAGTGCCATTGTCAGATCGGGTATTATTTTTGGGTGGTAATTAAAAGTTATAAATACTTAAACAAATTTCTGAAGTTATGTTTTTTCAAAATAGAAGTTGAATTTAGGTATCAAGGTAGAATTTCTCAATGAAGTCTCCCTAATAAATTCCCTCATGCCCACAGATAATCGGAGACAGTAACATGGCGGACCAGTGGCGTCAGCTGGCTTTGGAAGTTGTCGTAACCATGTCAGAAACGGCTCCAGCCATGGTGCGCAAATACGACAAGTTCCTCGCTCAACTCGGTGAGTACTGTTATTTCGAAAGACTTTGTATGTAAAGCCATGAAAGATATCATTGCACGTTATGTTATGAAAATTCAAACATAAGGCATCAGGATTAGGATTGGCGTTTTTAGAGTTAAATTCGTTTCGTGTATAAAGACTTGTTTAGAAATGCATATATCTTGGAACGTAGATAGCATTGGTTTTCGGATAATGTATTAAGGGAAGCCAAAATATCGCAACATTGTGAATAATTTTTTATTAAGCCTGTGTTGGGAAAAACCAGGATTTCGGAAATTGTTTAAACCCCTGTAAAAACAAATTACGATGACACGGGTATATTTCTCACACAACCCATCTCATGAAACCAAATTCATAGTCCGATTGTTGATAAACAAATTCCTGTATGGGGCGCGGGGCGGTGAAGTGGTTAGAGCGTTAGCCTGGAGTGTGGGAGGTCCTGGGTTCGATCCTGGGCCAGGCTTGGCTGCTACACCTCTCTGCGTTTCTCCGAGTGACAACGACTGGGTTATCAAAGGTCCCTAGAGGGCCACCGGCTGTTGTGTGTATGGCCCTGTCTATGGGTCCATGCACATTAAAGAACACCTGCCTCGGTAAATGTGTAGGGGTATGGTCTCTACCTTCTCATAGATTCGATCACCATCACCGCCCTTGATATGACCCTGGCTGTTAATTAGGGCGTAAAGCAACCAATAACCAACCAACCAACCAAATTCCTGTATACATGTTGCTAGCGGGCTACCCGATTAAAGTAACCCCATGTGTCCTTCTCTCCGCTCAGTTCCCCAGATTCTGGCCATGATGGTGGACCTGGAGGAGGAGCCCGACTGGTCGACGTCGGACGAGGTGGAGGAGGAGGACAACGACAGTAACGCCATCGCCGGAGAGAGCGCGCTGGACCGTCTCTGCTGCGGGCTGGGCGGGAAGACCATGCTGCCGCACGTCATCGGGAACATCCCCACCATGCTCGCTAACAGTGAGTTCAGGTCATAGATTACCAGCTTTGAGATTGTGTCACATTTCCTGAAAAATAACAAAAACAAACATCCAAAACATAACAAAGTTGTGTGTCATGGATCTATCTAGGTCACGGAAGTCCCTATTAACAGTCACGTATTTGAGTAGGAGAGGGACAGATCGAGTAAGAGATTATGATTGAACAATCATGTAGGTAGAATGTCCCCCATAGGTTAACTAAGCAAGGAATACCCGTAATTAGGGTAAGTAGTTATATTTAATGCGGAACTGTTTAACCTGTCTTTGATAATAGTATAACTTGCAAACTTTACGTATAGAACAACGTGACAGACCGTTCAACATTAAGAGTAAAAATTTGTCAATTACATTAATTTCATTGAAAATAATTGATTTAGCAAATAATACAATGCCCACTGATCCTAACACGTATGTTTCAAACCCTGCCAGCCGACTGGAAGCACCGTCACGCGGCGCTGATGGCCATCTCGGCGTGCGGCGAGGGGTGTAAGACCCAGATGGAGGCCATGCTGGGCAACATCGTGGACGCCATCCTTCCGTTCCTGCAGGACCAGGTGAGTGCGGCCCAAAATCCATGTCTGGTTTAGTGTTGAAGAGTTAGTATTTCTAAGCAATTAATGAATAAAATAAAATTAATTAATGAATAAAATTAATTTAGGTTTCGGTTTAACCATCATAAAAAGTGAAGTCAGTTGACACATCAGAGATATAAAAGGGTTGCTAGTTTTTAGGGTATTTCAGGCTCTTTTTCTATTAAAATTTGCAAAGTCGACTCGTCATTTGATATAAAGTAAAGTATTACATGGTTAAACTTTTCTTTGATATTGGAAAATATTGGAAAACACTTCAGGCCTTTGGCTTAGTATTGAGTGGCATCCCTAGTAAAGATACGTAATTGTGTATTGGGCTTTTTGTACAATTATTACTTTCCCTTGTTTCCAGCACCCCCGAGTGCGGTATGCCTCTTGCAACGCTCTGGGTCAGCTCTCCACAGACTTCGGACCCACATTCCAGAAGAAGTTCCATGAAAGGGTAAGTGTACCAGCGTTATGAAATAGTATATAGAGGTATCTGTGATGTTAAGATATTCAGTTAGGAAAGTAATAGTCAGGCAGATTTGCAGTAACTTTTTTCAAAGAAAGTAACATTTCTTTTAAGAACTTAAAACAAAAATACAAATGTCATATTTGAATGACAGGAACGGTTTTGGGTAAGGGAGGGGTTTGAATCGATTAACCCAAAAGATATTTCTTACGTATTTCTGACAATTAATCGTTAAGTTTTCATTACATAACCGAAACCATTTTCTCAGATCCATGATAGTAGCTTCACCACTATTTACTTTTGGATATTATAGTCTCTTTCTATGCTGATACCTCTGTCTTCATGTTTCGTTCTCAGGTTGTGCCCGGCCTTCTGATGGTGATGGACGACACCAACAACCCGCGTGTTCAGGCCCACGCCGGAGCAGCTCTCGTCAACTTCTCCGAGGACTGCCCCAAGGCCATCCTAACACCCTACTTAGAGCCCATCATCAGTAAACTAGAGCAAGTGCTCACCGCCAAGTTCAAAGAGGTCAGTGGCTATTGAGGTGATCGAGGGAAAATAATGCATCAAAATAATATTTTTCAAGCTGGAAAATGCCTATGTACATTGGTTTAAACGGATAGATAAAACCGTCAATTTCTGTAACATATTCCTTGATATCTATGACGACTAAAGCTAGTACAGTGGAAACATCTTATCATGTTGCACAGATTTTACAAACTGTTGAATTCTTAGTATGTAAAAGATTTGCGTTGAAGTTGACCTTTAGCTTACTCTCCATTAAGAAATTAGGGCCTTCCTACATACACATCTTTTCAAAATGTCAGTCCCTCAACCCCTTCGGCTGAAGTACGTGTTGGAATCAGGCCACACCCACCAACCCTTTTGACTCCGGAAGTTGAGGCCTGTGTGAGGCCCTAATGCCAATTGCGATATTTACATCAATTAAATATCTCTTGATTTCCTGCAGCTGTTGGAGCGTGGCACCAAGCTGGTATTGGAGCAGGTGGTGACGACGCTGGCCTCGGTGGCCGATACCGCGGAGGAGCGGTTTATCGCGTACTACGACCGCTTCATGCCCTGCCTCAAGTACATCGTGCAGAATGCCAACAGTCCTGAGCTCAAGCTGCTCAGGGGAAAGACCATTGAGTGTATCAGTCTCATTGGGTTGGCTGTCGGCAGGGACAAGGTAAAGTGAATATGTATTCCTCTGATTGGTAAAAAAAAAAAAAAAAAAAGATTAATGCAAAGCGTCCTTAAAGAACAACACATACACACACATTGAAATATAAAAGTAATCACTGTTGGCTCCATCAACTTCCCCTCTGACAATATTTATTTCCTTTTACAGTATTTCTTCAATACCTTTAGATTATGAGACAGTCATTTTTCACAGTTTTAAAAAAATACTCGGTGGATCAATTAAAAAAAGATACACGTATAGGTCCTAAATTTCTAAAACCGATGTTTAAAATTGGTCTTTTAAATGTCGAAAGTGGTTGGTGCCCAGTGTACACCCTTTTCTTTTTCAAAACCTTTCCCAATGCCCAATGTCTTAAACTGACTTTTCTCAAACATGTTTGGGAAGATCGAAGCATAAGTCTTTACTGATTTTTCAATTTATTTTACCCCTATTTCCCCCTTTTTGTTCCAGTTCATGGCCGACTGCCAGGAGGTGATGCAGCTGTTGGTGCGCACCCAGACGGAGGAGTCGGACATGGCAGAGGACGACCCGCAGATGTCCTACATGATCTCGGCCTGGGCTCGCATGTGTAAGATCATGGGCAAGGAGTTCGAGCAGTACCTGCCCCTCGTCATGGGCCCCGTGCTCAAGGCAGCCTCCATCAAGCCCGAGGTGGCCCTCGTAGACAGTAAGTGGCCGTCGACTCACATCTACAGTTCCAACTTTGTAACATTAAATTTGTCTTTGTTCATTAATTGTAAGTGAAGTATATACTAAGGAAAGTAAGAAATACATAAAGGGAGAAAAAGCCGGAAGTTGCCAGCTGTGATTGATATTAACTTCTTGTATTTTCTCAACATTTTCACAATTCTTAACAATCTAATTTTAGCAAACATTTTATGAAGTATAGAAATACTTGCAGGGGAAGAACTGAACCAAAATGATAAATATTTTAGAGTGTACCAATTTGCTCCTGTACAATAGCAGAGTAATATTACTTTTCCAGATGAAGATATGAAAGTTCTGGAGAACGATCAGGATTGGCAGTTTGTGACCCTAGGTGACCAGGTAAGCATGAGAAAATGTTTTTAAAAAGTAAGGAACAAGACCTCCTGACAAGAATTTATCTCCATTTAAACATCTAAAAAGAATATACGGAATTGTGAGAACATCCTAAGGAAACGTATCTTAGTACTACTGGTACTTGGAGGAACAGGTGCTTGCATGAAACAATGAGGAACCTGTCTTAGTATTAAATTTCTGTAGGAAATAAAGACAAATCACGTTGGTCTTAGCGGTTAAATCCTTTGTGTGAAAAAATGATGGGTGTACTGCAATTGTTGAATATGATGTGGACTAACTCGGTTGTTGTGCTTGCAGCAAAGCTTCGGTATCCGGACAGCAGGTCTGGAGGAGAAGGCCACTGCCTGTCAGATGTTGGTGTGCTACGCGCGCGAACTGAAGGATGCCTTCGCACCCTATGCAGAACAAGTCGTCAAAATCATGGTTACACATCTCAAGTTCTACTTCCACGATGGTGAGCGTTTATCTTGTAATACATGGAATGGTTTCCTTTTGCAGCCTTGAAGTGACATTTACGATAAGGATCATGCGATTAATTAAGGAAATTATGTTTTTTCCAAAGAACTACCGGAAATATAAACAAGTGGGAAAAAACCATGTCAGATATAACTTTTTTATTATTATTTGCTTGTATTATCAAAAATATTTACCTGCTTAGTCAGCGCGGGAAGTAGAAAGGACTGTTTAATGCTTTTTAAGAATTTTACCTTTAAGGCAGTTTCTGATCTAAAATGAAACAATGAATGAAAGTATCCCCCCTTTATTGTAGGAGTGCGTATTGCAGCGGCCGAGTCCCTGCCCTACCTGTTGGAGTGCGCCAAGATCCGGGGCCCGGAGTACATCGCCACCATGTGGCAGTTTGTGTGTCCGGAGCTGCTCAAGGCCATCGACTCAGAACCCGAGGCCGACATCAAATCAGAGCACATGCACGCTTTTGCACAGGTCAGTTTGAATACTTTCAGCTTCTGACATGTGACCTTTAAAAGTTAAAAACCGTAGGTTTGTATGCAAAACCTACAGAATATGGGGGGAAATTGACCCTATTTAAAAGTTCTAAAAAAAATGTGACCGTTCCTTTTAGGAATGATTCTATCTGTTAAACTAAAACTTCTTGACTAAACTTTAAAATGTCGTGACTGATTCCTTAACGAAAGCTTACCCTTGGAAAAACATCAAAAAGCTGAAGCAAAGTCGTGATACCAACAACCGATGGAGAATTATTGTGACTAATATCATTCATGTCTTTACTTACAGTGTATAGAAAAGATGGGCAAGGGATGTTTGAATGACGAACAAGTTAAAGAATTAGTACGTATCCTTGACAAGACTCTCAAGGAACACTTCGAGAGACAGTCCACACGGGAAGGTAAGCACGCTTTTCGGTTTACAGCTCATATATCCATAAGAAATATCCCATTCAGAGAAGATTCAGAGATGCCATTCTTCCTACTTTTGAAGGATTTCCTACTTTAAAAAAAAGAAGGGAAAAGTGTTAAAATCCTTACATTTCTTTTTTAAACACTCATTATCCTATTGTTTTAGTCAATTGTAAGCTTAAAATATGATCTGGCATGGATTAGAATGGTATTTCTTAATTTCCTACTTTTTGTAGGAACCCTACTGTACACAGTATGATATGATCTTCCTACTAGAAAAGTAGGAATCAGTACAGCCTTTCTGCCACTAAGGATAAAGAAATCTAAGTCTCTGGC
Organism: Lepidonotus clava; assembly: GCA_936440205.1. Taxonomy (NCBI): domain Eukaryota; kingdom Metazoa; phylum Annelida; class Polychaeta; order Phyllodocida; family Polynoidae; genus Lepidonotus; species Lepidonotus clava. The sequence goes on from OW387148.1 coordinate 3,342,662, forward strand.
ATACCCCTGTGGCAAAGTAGAGAACTACTCTCATTCAGACAGCAGCAGAGGCATAGGTAGAGTTCCTACACAAAAGAAGGAAACATGAGATTTTATGCGTTTAGACGATATTTTCCTTCCAACTGAACTTACAACCACCAAAGGCATGTATGATGTTGTTATAGAGTATTATCTACTGCAAATTGTAACATTTACATATTTCCTACATTTTGATGGTCAGCGAGTGGCATCTCTGGTACTAAGTATTATGTGGTCAGAACGTGGCTTACTCTGTTGTGCTAATAACGTCCCTTCTTTTCCTTCACAGAACAAAGAAAAGATGAGGATTACGATGAAGTTGTGGAAGAATCTCTACTGGACGAGGTAAGTACAAATACCAAAATAGTTTTCTTAAAATCAACGTATGTAAAATTGGTATAAAATAATGGAAACTAATTTTTCTTTGCCTAAGATTTGGATATTCATTTAGAATGTATGAATTTCACGTGAATTTTTTCCGACCTCTTGTATTATGGACCTACACTTAAAATTTACACTTTATAAGAATAAACTGAATTAGGATATGATTTTCTGTCACCTCCTGTTAGTTCGTCTTTTCCTATGTTCTCGTAAATTCACCAAAAGGCAACTGTTATGGCACATTCAAAGTGTAATGACAATATGTGTCCTGTTAATGTACAGCACTTCATATGATATACAATTTATAATGTCCACCCAGAACTTTTAACTATCGCTGTATTTCACAATAAAAATCACAAAAAAGTAGCTGTTTCTTGCTGACCAGATCTATAGTTATGGTTTGTGAGCAAATCCTGGTTAATTTTCTTTTTCTACCAATTCCATGTTTTACATGCCTACCTAACACTCCACGTGTTAAATGCCTCTTTTCTCTCTCTCTCCCCCTAGGATGACGAGGACGTGTACATCCTGATGAAGGTTTCCGACATTATGCACTCGCTCTTCGGCACCCACAAAGAGGCCGTCCTGCCCGTGTTTGAAAGTCTCCTGCCGCTCTTCGTCAAACTCCTGGTAAATAAGGACCCTGTATTAGTTACTGATAAATGTCGAAAAAGTATTAGTTTATTGTAAAAAGTTGAAAAAATATAAGTTTATGAAAACGTTGAAAAAGTATTAGTTTATGATAAAATGTTGAAAAAAAGTTTGTTGATAAATGGTACTAATATAGAAAAAAAAAGTCTCCGTCCAAGCGTCTGCCAAATTAGATTACATGATGTAATTGTAAACGGTAGCCTCAGGCTCATAGAAATGACGTAGATATACCTCGAGAAAATTGTGCACATCCTTGACGTATTTCCTTCTCCCGTTTCAGTCCCCAGAACGACCATGGGCCGACCGACAGTGGTCTCTGTGTATTTTTGACGACCTGGTGGAGCACACTGGACCAGTAAGTGTATCTCTGATAGATATTTTTGGTAAAACTATACCTAATCTTTAACTACTATACGCCCGATATATCATGCAACCTAAACATAAAAAAGTGCACTTGTGAAATATTGTAAAAGAACTTTTCCTACTTTTCGATTACTTGCCACATATAGTATGTACCGTACAATTTGATGTTGGTGATAGTTTGATTTGGTGTAGTTTAACGTCCCCCCAACTCTTCAATGCTCTTCCCAGACTGTGATACCTGTGACTATACTTCGCCGCCTAGACTCTAGGTGGCGACAGGTGAGAAGGCGGGTACGCATGCGCAGGCAGTTGAGGATCGTATAGCAAGGCAGCTACACGTGTCAACTTTCCGTCCTATGAACTTTGAGTTTTAGGACGTCGGTTTTAGCTATTAACTTACCTTTTTGAGAAAGGAAGTTAATGAAACACTAGTAGCACGTCTAAAGACTTTTTTGAGTTGGTTGGTGTTCTGGGTGAACCCAATACAACAGTGCTCGTGTACGTGGTGACTGGTGAAACTCTGGATTATCGCTCAACCGCATGGTGCGGAGTGGGGACGACGGAGTTCAATTCGGACTATTTCTTGAAGGAATTAGGTCTATGGTGGTCAAAAGTCATTATGCCGCCCAAGAAGAAAGACCAGGACTCTGGAGAGCCGCCAATTCTAGTCATGGAAAATAGGGACGGTAACCAGTCTTCGACAGAGCAGCCCGCCATGTTGTCAGCCCTGACGCAGATAAGTTCAATCTTGCAAGGCGGGTTTAAAGACCTCAATGATAAAATGACTACAGTCGGTAGTAACGTTTTGACGGTCAATTCCAACTTCAACATCCTCAACAAAAATATGGAGTCGAATTTCCAGAATATGCGGGATTTAATGGAGGACGACAGTGAAATGGAGTCAGTAAGGTCAGTTGCCCCATTGTCGCCCCCCAAAAAGCAAAAGAGCAAGGAGGACGGGAAGAAAAGGCAGCAACACGATGAAGAGTCAACTTCTGATGAACATTCATCAGATGATGAAACCCCTCAGCCTAAAGGTCTAATTCCGAACCTTACGAAGGGTTTAGATGATGACGACACTGTGGGGCCGCCTCTTCACGAAGACGTGGTGGATTTCTTGAATAAGGCGTTCGAGAAAAATCTATCGATGGAGGATTTACGCAAGAAATGTAAGGAGTTTGTCAGACCAAGCAACGCTGATAACCTTACCACCCCCAAAATCAATGAGGTAATTTGGGGCAAGTTGCCGCAGTACGTGAAAGACAGAGATAGGGGTTGGCAAAATAATCACAACACCTTCATGGCTATGATTACAAGCATCGCAAGGGTTATTCAACTACTGGGTGATCAAGATCCGGAAGTACCATGGATCAAAGAAGCAGTCACAGGTCTAGCGGAGTCCTTATCGATTGGGATGGCGCTCAGTAAAAACTGGACAAAATCTCGGAGGGAAGATGTTAAAACGGCCCTTCCTCCTGACTTCAAGAGACTGGCAAGCAAGGACGTTCCCCCATCACCTCAGTATCTGTTCGGCGATGATCTCGAAGGGTCCATTAAGGTGGTGGAGGGACAAAACAGGCTGGCGAAAAAGATGGAGACCAAGAAGGAAAAACCAGCGACGTCAAATGACAATCAGTACAACAAAAAGGCTAGACGTGGAGGTAGGAAACGGTTCCGGGGGAAAAACAGGGACGATTATTCCTACAAATACAACAAGGACGACAGGGAGGACAGAGATGATCGCAGGAAGGACAAAGACAAGAGGGATTTTCGGAAGAAGGGAACCTCCAGACACTAGAAGAGGTAATCTGGGAGGCTCCCTCTGTTCCCATTCCCGGTAATTTGGTAAATTGTTTATCAGATTGGGAAAATATCACATCAGACAGATTTGTACTTCAATGTGTTTCTGGTTACAAATTAGAATTCATGTCTGATCCGATACAATTAGAGATTCCTAGGCCGTATCGGCAAAACAAACATCAAACTTCAATTTTACAATTGCAAATTGATGAGTTGTTAGAAAGGAAAGTCGTTGATTACATAGATGAATCTGAAGCAGCTTTCGTGTCAAATGTCTTTCTAAGACCAAAACCTAATGGCAAATTTCGAATGATTATCGATTTATCGGAACTCAATGAAAGTTTAGAAAAGATTCATTTCAAAATGGATCATTTGGAAGCGGCATTAGATTTAGTTAATCACGACTCCTTCTTTGCATCGATTGACTTAAAGGATGCATATTACTCGGTTCCCATTTGGGAACCGGATAGAAAATTCCTAGTCTTCCAGTGGCAGGGGTTTTTCTATCAATTTAATGTGCTTCCTTTCGGCCTGACATCGGCCCCAAGAGTGTTCACAAAAATTCTCAAGCCAATTTTTGCAACGCTCAGGGAGGAAGGTGTAACCTGCTTAGGTTACATAGATGATTGTCTCATAGTGGCAGATACCTACGATGAATGTGTAGATCATTTAAACATGTTGAAAGGTCTACTAGAATCCTTGGGGTTTTCAATTCATAAAGAAAAATCACAATTCATTCCAACCCATGAGATAGTATTTCTAGGTTACAAGATTAACTCTAGGAAAATGACTGTTTCACCAACTTCAGACAAAATTGATAAGACGAAAGCAAAAATTCAAAAAATGTTGTCGAAGGAATCGAATTCCATCAGAGAGATAGCTTCCTTAACAGGTTTACTTGTAGACATGTGCAAGGGTGTAGAATATGGCTTGTCTCATTACAAATCATTAGAGTCTGATAAAATAGAAGCCTTAAAAAAGGGAGGTGAAAAAGGATTTGAGGAAATAATGCAACTGTCAGCTGAGTCAAAACATGAACTATGGTGGTGGTTAAACAATTTAGACATGGCATCTAAAGAGATTAGAATCTCAGCGCCTGAGCATGTCTTAACCACAGACGCGTCAGAAACTGGCTGGGGAGCAGTTTTCGAAGAAGAAGCGGTAGGAGGTAGATGGTCAGACTCAGAACGCGAATTTCATATTAACGTTTTAGAAATGAAAGCAGTTCTCCTAGGCCTGAAGACCTTTTGTAGGGATTTGGTTAATACATCAATCCTAATAAAGTCTGACAATACAGCTACAGTAGCTTACATCAACAAGATGGGAGGTACGCATTCAAAGGAATGCAATAAAGTTGCTCAACGTATTTGGCACTTTTGTGAAATGAGATGTCTTTGGGTTTATGCGACGCATATTCCAGGAGTAGATAATGAAGAAGCGGATTTCGCTTCACGAAATTTCACAGAAAATACAGAATGGGAGTTAGATCCTCAAATTTTCGAAGAAATTTGCAAATCCTGGGGTGTACCTTCAGTAGATCTTTTTGCCTCGAGAATTAACAAGAAAGTACCCATTTTTGTTAGTTGGGGAAAGGATCCCGATGCTTGGGCGATCAATGCATTTAGTCTAAATTGGTCTCAATTTGACCTTTGTTTTATTTTTCCTCCTTTTAGGCTGATCACCAGATGTATACGGAAATTACGGACGGACAAAGGCAAGGGAATTATCGTAGCCCCGGACTGGAGAGGCCAAATCTGGTTCACTCCGTTATTGAAAAACAGCAGAGACCATCTACGGTTCAGGGAAAGACAGGGGAATTTAATCCCAGCAGACGTAAGGTTGAGGGGGACAAGGTTGTGTCAAACCCCTATCCTAGCAGTTCTTTATGGTTAAAGTCTATGAAAGATTCGAACTTGTCCTCGAGAGTGATTGCTCACATGAGAAGGTCTTGGAGACCTAAAACACTTGCACAGTATCAGGTGTATCAAAGACGCTGGAATACATATTGTATCTGTAAAAACATTAACCCTTTGGATAGCAATTTGAAACATGGGTTAGATTTCTTGTGTGACCTATTTGATAAAGGACTGCGCTACAGTGCCTTAAACTCGGCCAGAAGTGCCCTTTCATGTATCTTAAAGTTAACGGATGGTGTAAAGTTTGGGTGTCATCCTCATACCATCCGCTTGATGAGGGGTTTCTATAATCAAAGACCTCCTCATGCAAGGTACTGTTCTACCTGGAATATTGATAATGTACTCGATTATCTTCGTGAATTAACACCGTTAAGATTGTTATCGTTGAAAATGCTAACCATGAAAACCGTTATGTTATTGTTATTATGTACTTGTAGTAGACAACAAAGGTTAATTGACATCAAAAGATCAAATGTTGTTCTAGAAGGAGATGGTTCGATAACCATAAAAATAACCAAATTACAAAAACACTCCAGACAAGGGAGAAGTTTAGAACTCATCAGACTGGCAGAGTTTACGGATGACAAAGGACTATGTGTGGTCAACGCCGTAAAGACTTACCTACAAAGGACTCAGGAATTGGTTTTTAATAAAGAAACCTTTCTATGCAGTTTCAGACCACCATACAAGGCTATTGGTTCTCAAACGATAGCAAGATGGACAATGTTTGTGATGAAAACTTCAGGTATAGATGTAAATGTTTTCAAAGCACATAGCACACGAAGTGCCAGTGCGTCACATATGATCAACTCAGGCACTCCACTGTTGGAAGTTATGAGGAGAGGAGCCTGGTCAGACGAATGTACTTTCAAAAAGTTTTATTTGAGAGACATTCCCTCTAATTAAGAGGAAGTTGTTGCTGTTATTTAGGTGTTGTGGTTACCTAAATTAATTGCTTAATAAACTTAATTTCTATTTAACAGATTTTAAGTTGTTTTTTGGCAGAGAAACTTTAAAGTCTCACCTGTCGCCACCTAGAGTCTAGGCGGCGAAGTATAGTTCTACACATAGATTAAACTCACCTTGTGATTTGACATATATGTAGAACTATGCTAGAAGCCTAGACGACAGGTGGTGAACAGGTGCCCACCCTTAAATATTAAGTAGTCCCTCCCTACCACCTGTCGAGATGTTACAGATCTGCCTTCACACAGCAACAACAATCAACGATTAAAGACTGCCTGCGCATGCGTACCCGCCTTCTCACCTGTTCACCACCTGTCGTCTAGGCTTCTAGCATAGTTCTACATATATGTCAAATCACAAGGTGAGTTTAATCTATGTGTAGAATCATAAGACCCACATGACGTTAGACTTATAGTTTTGATGTTTGTATTTCAGCATGCCTTTGCCTACCAGCAGTACTTCCTCCAGCCCCTCATCAACTACCTGTGTGACAAGCAGGCGGAGGTGCGACAGGCCGCTGCCTACGGGGTTGGCGTCATGGCCGTGTATGGAGGGGAGCCATTTGTACCTGCCTGCAGAGGTGGGCTAATTTTTTACAGGGTTCATGTAGTGTTTTTTATATATCATGAAATAGTCTACAGTTTCCCCATATTTTTTATGTGTATTTGCCATTATAAACTTTACCAAGTACCATTGCAATAACATCTTAAATTTTTAAACTCATCTTCTTTGCAAACACCTGTCATTTTAAATGTACTAGCCCCCAGTCATTAAAAATATTCTTTATCCAATTTAATCACTAGACCCTATGCCAGATTGTAAAGTAGTTTACATATTCAATCAAACAAAAACTTCCATTTTTTACAGAGGCCATCCCATTGCTGGTAAAGGTCATCTCAGCACCAGACTCACGATCCGTTGAGAACTTGAGCCCAACAGAGAATGCCATTTCTGCCGTAACAAAGATCTGCAAACACCAGCCCACAGCCGTCAACGTAGACGAGCTCCTGCCCCACTGGCTCGGCTGGCTGCCTGTATGGGACGATGCTGATGAGGCTGTGCACATATACAACTATCTCTGTGATCTCATTGAAGGGTACGTTAGGCTTACCCTATGTCTTGGAGGGTGTCAAACGTTTGCTGATGTTTCTGACATTTCTCAGGCGACTCATATTAGACCTTAATGCAGATACTTAAAGAGAAATATTTAATGAATTTTGGGAGAACCTACCTTTAGTTTTGACAACGCAAAATTAATGTTGAATCTGTTAAAATTGCCGTTAAAGAACAATATGTGTAACATAGGTAAAAATCAATAACAGATTTGCAAAGAAATATTGACTCACAGAAAAATGCTTTCTAGAAAAATACCACTTAAGGATAGACAACACCTCTCGGCGCTCCATTTACAGAAACTTATGTTGCGCTGTCTCTGATAAGGCTGCATTTATGTAGTGAGCACCAAATGATAGAATATATTTTTCTCTATCTTTTGATATAAAGTATATGATTATGATGTTGAAACTAATGAAATTAAAGGTGAAAAACCGATTTTTTCACTTATATTTTTTGAACATGGATATCTTTTTTACTTCTTTATGGATTGTCACAAAATTTGGGGAGCTCCTTAATGACATTTGAATGCAGGGAAGCGTGTCTCAGATTTTTGATTTAGGTCCTTGTTTTCATTTTATGTCAAAAAACGGGAAACTTTTTGTTTATTTTTGAAGTATTATTTTCTAGATTTTATAAAACAAAAACTAAGACCTAAATAAAAAATCTGAGACACGCTTCCCTCCAGCTGAATGTTATCTATAAGCTATGAAAATTTCAGGTCTTTTTATAAAATATTCAGTGAGATATTCATGTTCAAAAAATAAAAGTGAAAACTGCGTTTTTGGTAATCCCAACATGCTCAGACAGGCATATATCTATACATCAAAATATGAATTATATGAATAGATAGGGTTGATAAAAGGGTATTAAATGATATAATACTTATTTTTATTCTATATATATTGAAAAATATATCCCTATTTAAAGAGAGTCCCGCAAAATTGCTGCTGAGAGGTGTTGTCTATCCTTAATATGGAAATAATCACAATTTGGTAAACAACTGAAAGTATTTCCTTATCTTCTTGTGTTGTAATTCAGAAACCATCCAGTAATTCTTGGCGAGAACAACCAGAACCTGCCGCGTATACTGGGCATCATTTCGGAGGCTGTGCACAGGGAGGCTGTCAATGTCAATGACGAGGTCAGCAAACGACTCGCGGGGATCATCCGCCAAATACAGGTGAGGCCTTAAGGACTTGTTGGAACCTACTGGACAACTTGGACAAGGAAGTTAGTCAAATAGAGCTTCAATGACTTTTTCCAATATCATCTATATGTCTTTAACCCTTTCCAGACCGCCGATAAGCCACTTTTCACTTGTTTTATATTGACAAGAGAAATGATTATGCTGATTTAAACCTTTATTCCAAGATATATCAAAGCATATTACATGTCAATGGAAAGCTTATAACCTTAGGATTCTAAATATCTTATTGTTATTATGGAATTATGATTTCATGGTCATGTGACCAGGGTCATGTAACCTGACAAATTTTATGAAAAGTGGAAAAAATTGATCAATTTTTCAGAAAATCAGGCAAAAAAGGGTTAAATATTGATTTTTTAACCAAGTTTACTATTAAGAAAATGTAGTACATGGTAAAAGGAAGAAAATGATGTATCAGTTTGTTTTCTGCATGTAGGCTGTATCATAGATAATTGGCAATGATAGAATATACGTTTGACATGAAAATTTGAGCAAATATACAATTTTTCTATATTTTCAGCAATTTAGGGCGATAAAACATTTTAAAAAAAAGCCAATAAATATCGGTAAAGTATTTTCAAGGTGATATATTCAGAAAGAGATGGGCTTTACCTTATTGCAAACTGGTTTTGAAGTATTTGTAGGGAATTTTCCAGAAGTAATGTTGGTAAAATAAGTAACTATACCAAATGTGAGGCCCTTCACTTGGCTACCGGTGACCTTTTGACCTTTCTAGAGAATATACACAGCAATGATGCTATCTTTTGTGCCATATTTTATATATTATGATTTGAAAAATCAGTGATGCTTTTCAATATATGATTTAAGTATAGCATGAACATCATTTCTGGTTAGTTATAACAAAAATATTTTGATATATGTTATATTTTATCAAAAAAACTATATAAAAATGAATAAAAGTTAACTTCAAAATTAAGGATAATTTTGTGATGACAATGAAACATTGAACCTATGCATGTTTAGAGAATGCAAAAACATAATAATAAAATCAAAGGGGTCAAAATAATAAGTGTTCATCTTGGGCAATCACATGAGCAATCGTTTAGGCAGAAAAAAGTGAAAGAATTCATTAGAAATTGAAAGTAGGGTGAAGAAAACCAGTTATGGTACATATATGTACCAAATTTGCATTGGCGGTCTGGAAAGGGTTAAAAGCATTGCTGTATGAACGAACTTAGAGCTGAAATACAAAATTGTCAAAATTTGCGTCGTCTTTTGAATTTGAACTACGGCCCCAATATATCAGTCGGTATTTCAAATTATAGGTCAACTCTCTAAACGTGTTTAGAAAGTTGATCTGTAGTACTTGTAGATAATTTATCATCAGCGGCTTACCAAGCATACGGACCTGCTTTTAGGTCATTTCACTATGGTTTCATGTTTGAACACCCTGTAATACCGTTAGTAACTCCTAGAAATTCTGTAATGATGGAAGTTTTATTGTTTAAACTAATCATACCCTTTCTTTGTTCCCACAGGGCAACGGCGAGCTTTTCCAGGCGTGCATCACGCAGTTGTCGGAGCACCAGCAGGCGGCGCTGTCCGGGCTGCTCGCCACCACTGCCACGAGTTGAGGCACCCCGCGACTCCCCACCGACCGCCCCTAATACTCCGAAATCCCCACCCCCTGATACTCTATGTCCCCACACCTGTATACTCTCCTCCTTCAGCCTACCCCAACCTCCCACTACCACACCCGTCCCCTTACAACTGTCATACAAGAACTCTGTAAACTGCATTCTGAGAGTGGTTGCGGAATTTCCCAACCCTACATGACTTTTACGAAGTGTTACAGATGGTATTTCCCGAACGGATTTAAAGGATACAACTTTATCGTCGACGGATACGTTTATTACTGAAACAGCATAAGGATCTGAAGGTGTGTTGATACACCATGGTGATTAAAGACGGGCTTTTTTTCTGAGGCCGTCGAAGGATTTATTGTAACAGAAAACTTTTTTAGAGGTAAATTTTCGACTGGAAGGACGGAGAGAGGATGAACTTGTTATTTATTGTTGGATCAGTAGTTCTCTTCTCAGCGTCGCATTCCACGGACTTCTCCAATCTGAGGGGGGTAAAATAGTTGCCGGTGAAACTTCTCGTCAGACGGTTAAACAATGATAAAGTGTTCGATTTTATTTGTTTTGTCAATGCTTGGTGCTCAAAGGATCTAAAGAAAAAAGAAGACGAGAGCAACCTAATTATACACAAGGGTAGTTTGCCGATATGACACCAGGGGGCAACGCCCCAGCACCTTGCCCTTTTATACCCCGACCCAATCCGTCTTATCTCGGCTTCGCGGAGACAAGTTTTAGGAGCAGATAGCACGTGTAGCCTAGCCTTATCACTGTCCTACAATAGTCGTATATCAGTCCGCCTAGGGCCTACACCGACACGCCTCCTAGGTCGCCAGCACGTGTGTAACTGTTTCACCTGGACGACGCACAGGGAGAGGGACACTTTGCTACGATACAGTAGACAATCCAAAGAATCTGAAAGCCTGATGTTGATATTGAAAGTATTTTTTTAATGTTTATCGATTAGAAACTGTCGTTTGGAGCCTTTTACGTAAAACTGTGGTCTCCTTTGACAATAGCATAGAAGGAATGTGGTTAGAACTAGTTAGATTTAAGACAAACGGCCCTGTCACGTAACAGTAACTTGTACCAAGTTTTAGTCAGCTACAATACGAGAGTCTTAAGCCTGAATATTGTAGTACACTTTAAGAGTAAGTCGCGCTCATATCTAAGCCAACCTACTTTGCCTGCTTTCCATGGAGACTTTCTTTGTATTTCCATTTTCTGTGACCAAGGGCACAGGCTGTTATACAGATTATTATCGGGTATTGTTCAAACCAGGGTTTGACTTTTTTCTACTTACTATCGGGTATAATGGAAACTTGGCGATACCAAGTTCTACAGAGATGCCATTTCCTTATATATTCCGGAACTTCAGTTTGGTGATGCTGAAAGTTAGAGTCAAATACGTGGTATTTCTGATAAACATCGCACGTAGAGATGAAATTCAACACGGAAAGCTTACCTCGAAAACGACTTTTTGTCTGTGAGAGATAACATTTTACTTTGTAAATTCTGTTGTAGTATTCTCTTGATTCAAACCATATCCCGTCCAATTAAAGATTCCTTCAAAACTTCAGGACAACCTATTTCTTACTGAGGAGTGGCATCTCTGAATTAATGCTTTAAGCCAAACAGCTATGCACTATATTTGTTGAAACTAATATTTGTCATGCATTTATTTAGCCACAAAAGTATCCAAAGCCACTTTCGTCATGTATGAACCCGCACTATGTTATGTGAATCTGTGTGTATTCATTTTGCAGGTTCATTTCTCCGAAATGAGAAAGTGTTAGTGCACAGACAAACATTGGGAAATGGCATTATCTGTAAAATGTATCATTATTCTGTAAACAAACCTTTGCATACACCAACTGAACTTCTGTGTTAAAATTCTGGTTGTGCATATATACCAGCCGTAATTGTAAATTATAACGGATCCCTAATTGTGGCAAACTGGTTTTCTACTATGTGATAATATATAACTGTGTAATCAAGTGTATCGTACCCGTCTTTTGGAAATGATGAATATAGAGCCGATGGTTCTACTCAAAGAAATAATCAACTGATAATGGGCATGATCAATATAGCATGCGAATTGGCATTGGGAAGATTTCTCTGCTCTTGATGTATAACTTCATGTAAAGGTTGCTGTCCAGTAGAAAATAATGGTGAACGAGTTACACAGTGGTAGTAGCATGATGTATTTTTGTCTAACTTGTAAATATAAAAGACGCAAAGAACCCAGCTACAGATTCACCCTCTTTTCTCCACATCACTTAGACTGGGCAAAATGGTTCTCTGCGTGGCTATAGTTTCCTTATTGTCAATTTGGGGTGAAGAGAATATCCCCGAATTTCGCCAGCGTTAGAGCTCTAGGTATTACTATGAACTGTCATATCAGATTGGAACTGTGACTCGAGGCTCGTTTTAGGTAAATGAGTAATAGGATACCACTGAAGGCTTTCACAGGTCTTCAATTTCGATTTGTTAATGGGAACATTTTATCATATACGGAACCGGTCTACTGGACCAGTCAGACATGGTTTTATTAAACACATGGTCATTTTGCTGGATGCAGTGATGAAAAACAATTATTTTCCTGTAAAAAATATGAAATAAGTGACACCAGCAATGTAAAATAAAGCCTACCTGGGCATCTCTTTTATCAGATATACCTTTGAGTTTTTTCTATACCTGTCTTAAATTGACGATAGGCATTGCATCTATACCCCATTAGGAAGTCCTGATATGCGCATACGCCTATCCACTATCAGGGCGCCACACTATTGAAAAGTGCGTATAGTATTAATAAATCTTATTTAATGCAATGACTATCATTATAGAGAATTGTGTGCAGACATCTCGAATTATGACAATGTTTATATATATATGCACCAGTCTGACAATTCAGCTTTTTCAAGATGTGATTATGACTACGTTTTTGATGGATCTGTCTTTCCTATTTTTCTGAATTCAACATACATACACAAAATAAGAATCGTGACTTCACATGTAAAAGTATCTTTACATGGTTCCCACGTAGGTCTTTAAAGGTCTGGTTACCCCATTAGTATTCAAGGCTATTATAGACGTTTTATTTGACGTCCTGAGCCTCAGAGGTATTATAAAAGTCATCTTTTAGGTCCACATGAAAATCATGATTTCGAGAAAAACAGCATATAGATATACTTCAACTCAGTATTTTAGATGTCCTTTAAAACTGAAAGGTTGGCTTTTTACAACAATTCTAAAAGCTAATTTTATTACAAAACAAATTGCAAAACCATGCATTCAACTGTATTTTAAGCCATGAGACAAATCATCGTGACCTTTCAAATGATATGACGTAAACTCTAATATCGCATGCCTTTTAGTTTTACTAATTCGGCGACTTGTTACAGGTGTAGGCCCTATATCTTGGTCTTTCAAACTCAATGCACTCTGGCTCTATCTGCAATTCATTCTATGTTCGTCAGTGGAAAAAGTCTGGCCATTATGGGGCTCGAACCCACGACATTCGCGTTATTAGCACGACGCTCTAACCAACTGAGCTAAACGGCCGCCTACCTCATGCCCTCACAGACTCAACGTTATCGTTGGTCGTTTCATAATATGACCAGAATCCGGTTACAAAGGTTATGATCTATATAGATTAGTTATATCAAAGGAAGACTGCACTGCCAATATTTAGGAGTAATTCAGTACATACTCCAGAGAGTTTTGGTAACTTCAAGGCACATTAATGTAAACTTGATATACGTCTTATCATGCCTATCAGCATTTATGATCTAAGGTATATTTAGAAATATATATAATTATGTAGTAGTAGTAGTAGTAGTAGTAGTAGTAGTACACTTTTATTGACAACTGAAAGATCTACAGGATCCAAATGTCAGGTATAGATACAGAGACAAGGTCGCAGCATAGCAACACTGTGCTGTAGCGTAGTTTTGTCACCAGCCTAAGGTAGGCTCAAGTTAGGATAAGTATATGACTACATTAACATAATAACAGTAATACAAGCAGGTGACTTAGAACATATATGGGGGTGTAGATGGGGGGGTCCCATATCTCGTGTCGAATTTAAAAAATGGCCATGTCGCCTGTCCCTAAATCTCAGTTTAGACCCATATCCCCTGTCGAATTTAAGAAATGGCCCTGTCCCCTGTCCCTATCGTTTTAAACCTCCTGTCCCCTGTCGAATTTAAGAAAAGGGTGATGTCATTTGTCCCTAAATTGCCATGTCCACTGTCGATTTTAAGAAACAGCCATGTCGCCCTGTCGAATTTAAGAAATGGCCATGTCGCCCTGTCGAATTTAGGGGTCTAGCCCCATATATATATTAAAATATATATGACTTAAAAAATACCTACATAAAAGATGTGACAATCTATGCTAGGATACATTTATAAATAATAATTTGGTACTGATGAGACTCTAAGCTAGAAGGCATATACCATAGTTAGAATGGGACTAGAAGTGTGACAGGTGTTGTTTCATTATCGTCTAGCACCTTGTGACATTTAGCTAGGGAGACCTAGCTGACTAGCTTGCGTATTGTTGGGGTTGTCACACTGTGTATGACATTAGTCGTCACATGTAGATCTATGACCTGAAATATTTGAGGTAAGTTATCGTAGTGAGATACACTTAGTTGATCTAATGAGGACTTCCCAGAAAGACGGACTTTGGGCTTGTCACAATGTTTAGCAGAAGTAGGAATACCTATGTTTGATATTAATGCACTCGTAAATAGAAATTATTTGTGCATGTATAGATCTTTACCATCCCTTTCTTTTCGAACATTTTAGGCTAATTAATGTTCCTTTGTTTCCTTCGAGTGAGGTCGGGAGTTGTAGGCTGGTACATCTTTTACAAATCCCCCCTCCTGGCCCCAGTGACCTCACACCTGTCAACAGATAAGGCCTATACCAGGGACATGCACGACAATTGGCTGTTAACCGACTTACATCTACATTTTTGAATATGCAGACAATGAAATGTCTTTTATTATTTATTAAGGAACAGTTCAAGCGACAAAAAGGTAGCCGAGTTGTTGCTATGTATGGGATGCTCCGGCCTGGTTACGCGTACGGAAGCCGGCGTGTTCTATTTTCGTGTTGGTGTATGCATGTCTGAGTAGCCTACAGGACGGATCGAGAGTGTGTTACGTGGATATATCGTTCAGCTATATATTGGTGAAGCTCTTCAATCAACATGGATACCCTCTTTGACTGGATTGGTCGAGCAGTGAATTACCTAAATGGGCACAGGGTGAGTTTAATTGTAACCGTTTGGTAAAACAATAATGTTGTATAAGGGTAGTATATCCGTAGTATATATTTTCGGCCGATACTCGTGCCAATGCCTCGTGTAATTGTTCGTTCTCCTTTGCCCGATCATGTAACGGTATTGGGTAGACCCCTAAAATCGACAGGGTGACATGGCTATTTCTTAAATCCGACATGGAGGTTAGTGACACGAAGAAAAAAATGAACGACACGACGTAGGGTATTTCTTAAATTCGACATGCGACATAGTGGGTTCTTAAAATCGACATTGAAATCCAAAATATTGTGACAGGCGACACGGCCCTTTCTTAAATTCGACATGTGACATAGGGACCCCCCATCTACACCCCTTGTATTGGGCTCCTACTGCCACCTGACCTGCCCAGGCCGGTGATTGGTTGACGGATTACTCTGAGGGTCTACCTAGATCTCTAGGCTGTAATCCACAGGTGCCTGGAGTTCACCTGGTTGGAAGGTGCCTGGGTATTGGCGGGGGACGGTTGGGGGTCTAGAGGCGGGCCTCAAGGCCGTATTCCACTTACCGATTTTCCTACCGGTTTTGGTAATCGGCAGTGAGAATTAAACTTAAATAGCAGTGGCGGATTTAAAGGGGGGCGCGGGGGCGCCCGCCTCCCCCCCCCCTTTTTTTTTTGCCAGTTTTACATTTTTTAATGTAAAATTCGGTCAAAAAGTCATTAAAGAACATTTTTTCCAAAAGCGCCCCCGCCTTTGAAAATCCTGGATCCGCCACTGAAAAGAGCCATATTTTATATCATTAGAAAGGTCTCACAGTTATCTTTCAAACGGTATGTGGTCATTAAAGGGTTCCTTGCACATACATTTACAAATCGCTATTTTTTGTGTAATCAACTTTTCTTAAGTATTTTTAACATATATAAAAAGAAAAAGGGGGAAAATATTCATGTATTGCTGAATTATCAAGGATAGAATATTAAATCTGGGAAATCCCTAATTTTTTAGCTTTTCATTACTCCCCTTGCTACGTCATTATGATGGGAATTCCCCTAAGAAATAACTTGGGATTTCCTTGTTAATGAATGATTGCAGATGAGTAAATCATACAATAAATAATAATCTGTATTTGGCCAAATATATATATTTATTGTCAATGCACATATTCATTTCCATAGATATTCTAGCAAGATGAGGATTCCCATTTAGTCACCGTGTGACGTCACAAATTTGGGGATTTCCCTTAAAAATACATAATATTAGACCAAATTGTATAGTCTCATTACTTTTCCTATGATCACAATTTTCTAAAGATATCTCGGGTATTGTTAGTTCTTGATACAAAGAACATGTTTAAGGAATATCATTGGAAAATATGTTTTCTATTATTATGTGCAAGGTTTCCTTTAAAAAGTCATGTAATTCAAAGTACCGACAAAAACATCGAATTTGGAAAAAGTCAAGGTATAACTTTTTATCAAAAAATACTGTTTTAATTTCTGAGTAAATTACAAGCCAGGTGGATTATCCCAGAGGCTCTGGAGTTCACTAATCAATATTTCAAGTGTCGTAAGGATCCGAATCGCCACTAGTTAATTTGAATATGAAGAGGCTCTAAAAGGAAATGTTTTCTCACATGCAAACGATGTTTTTTTTTTTTTAAAGTTATGTGTTTTTGAGTTCCCAACAGAACGCCTAGACAGGCGTTATCTGTTTATTCTTATAATGATTACATCTTTGGCAAAAGGTATAACAAGTCATAATCAGGGTTATGGAACATGTAGTGTATATTGGTAGAGCATTCTAAGTGATTAGGGAAGATCACTTCCTTCCAATAATTCCTTCAATCTCTTTGCTCTAGGAAAGCGAAGAGGGGTTCGATGACATCTCCCGCATCCAAAAACTGATAAAGATAATGAGTGACGCGAACATTCCCACTGAAGTAAGTTCAACTTCATGTAGTAATATACGGGTATAGGCCCTACATGACTCATGGATAGTGTATATATGTGCGAAAGACTTATCAGTAGAACCGATTCCAAATTATGATATCCTATTCAGCAAATCAGATTATTTGACCTTCATCCTACATATTGACCCCCAATTTTATTTCAATGAAAATAATATTCGAACAGTTGTTTCTTTGATTTTGCAGAGACATTCTTTGACCCACTATTATGCGATAATACATGCACACATTCTATTTGCTCTTCTTTTTTTATTATTATCATTATTTTATTTCTTTTATTTTTTGGTTTTTGGTGGTCGGGCATCCAACTGTGCAAACAAACAAAAAACAAGAAAAACGAACAAATATCTGTGTCTCACCATACAGAAATGATGCTCCATGCAGGAATTAAACATTCAGAGGATGTTTTAAGTTTTCAAATTGTACTAAGCTCATAAAAATTGGATAATTTTCAAGGAAGTTACAGGCATTTAAACACAGGACTATCGGTCCTCCTGAAAATGGCAAAAAGTCCAGATATTGAATATTTATCTAGATACTTAGTTATAAAACAAAAATTCCATTAATTAGCAAAACCCCAAAAGCTATTATACTATAACTTTTGATCTATTAAAGATAATCTATTTCAGTTTAGACTGATAATATAATCAAGTTTCCATGGTAACCAATTGCAAACATCTAATGTTAGGTAATATAGGGAGAAAAAACATTCCATTGACATTCCAAATAGAATATTTTTCAAGCAAAATGGAATGTTTAGAGTGGGTTAACTGAATCCTACACAAAAAGTTTGTTTAAGACCTTCTCAACCCTATTTTTCACAAATCTATCCATATCTCCCTTAATATTAGCCTTTGAGCTTAAGATATAACCCCCTCGGAGCATCCTTTCTGTGTGTTGGGTACACAACCTTTTCTTGTAAAGCAGTTTCCTTGGGGCCTCTCTGATTTTAAAGTACTTAATGTATACTGCTGTTTCACATTAATATAGACATGGTTGTATTAATTTACTACAGCTACGATTAAATTCACTCAAGATATTGCGCTATGTATTCAAAACGATGTTTGACGTCTTCTGGCCACATCTTCCCACTGAGACACAGGATGCTATAAAGGTGTCGATGTTAGAGGGCATACTCCTGGAACCAGTGCCTGCCGTCCGCTCCCAGAGGTGTGACTGCACCGCCGTGTTGGCAAGACAGATCTTTTCGAGTGAGTATCATGATGAGGAGCCTTTTGTGAAATATCGGATTTCGTACAGAAATGAATAGACAGCATTGCTCATGTTACAGTGTTGCTGAAAACCTTTAACATTGATTCCTATGGGAAAGGGCTAATATATAAAGCTGCATTTCTACCAACTTTAGGATAAGAACATTAAGCTAATCATTTTGGTTGATTTTGTGTTACGCAACTATCTTCATGGAATAAGCCTGGAGGCAATTTTGAAAATATTTGATGGTATGCTTTAATGTTGGTGTAAACTGGGATGGGCATAATAATTGGTTTTCTGTACAAAACAAAAGGTTAGAATAATTTTTTAAAGTACATTCTAGGATTTCTTGTGCACTGCCCATATATCTTAACATTTAGTTATTGTGTCATCTTTGTTTAGGTGATTACGGAAATAATACATGGCCTGAACTATTGGAGTTCGTTTTTCATTGTGCTGGTTCGAACGATCCTATTCGTCTTCAATGTGTTCTCAATATGTTCACGTAAGTCATCCAAAGCCTGCTTATTCTTCTCCAACATTAATTTTGTTTTTCATTTTGGTTGTTACAACAGGGAAATACCTGCTGTCAAGCCATATAAGACAGCATGATACAATGGTTAAACTTCTTGAATATTCCTTATTCTCTCCTTGTATTTTGGGCGACAATATTTGGTGTTTCATATATATGTGAACAGTTACTGGACAGTGTCTGGACACTGTCCAGACATATATATGTATGTCATATATATATGTATGTCATATATATATATATATATATATATATTCCAATGTCATGTAGTGATATGATTAATCAGGAACTTAGACTCCTGTCTATGTTTTATCAAGTTTGTCTAACTGATGTCCTGCCACACCAGGGTGGCTATGGCAAGCCGAATGGGTAAAACTGGGAAAACAATGTTTTCCCACTGGAAAACAATGTATTCCGCCGGAAAACAGTGTTTTCCCACCAGAAAACCCTGTTTTCCGGTCGGAATCAGAGCTATTTTGGGAAAACAAGGTTTTCCGCCGAAAAAACAGGGTTTTCCAGTCGGAAAACAAGGTGGGGAAACATTGTTTTCCCAAATATCTCTATGAATATGTAGAGCAGTCATTTTTCTTGATACAACCTCAGATATGGCTTCACTAGGGCCATTCAACCATTTTCTTTCCATCCTGGGTGACCTAACTCAGGGTCTCATTCACAGTCAACCAATCAGAAGGCTGCATTTCCTTTTCATATTTTCATTCACACACAATCACCAGTATGATAGTTTTGAGTGATGAGGACTAGAGAGTATTAGAAGTCTAATGGCATAAAGGGGAACCATACAAAGGGTATGGAGGGGTATGGGATACTCCAGGTATGGAATGGGTAAAAAGGGTAGTGTACCAGGGTTCTAGGAGATATACCCCCAGACACTTAACCCCCGGACACTTACCCCCGGACACTTAACCCCCAGACACTTACCCCCAGACACTTACTCTTCAGACACCTACCCCTAGGACACTTACCCACTGGACACTTACCCCCTGGGACACTTACCCACAGACACCCCCAGGCACTTAACACCCAGACACTTAGCCACAAGACACTTACCCACTGAACACTCCCTAGGAAACTTAACCCCTAGGACACTTACCCCACCTTTGCTTATAATGTAGAGGAAATTAAGTGGTAAGAACTTAGTCTTTCTAATGGAAAGCAAACTAAATATCCCTCTCTTCTATAAGATGTCTAGGTTTCATATGGAAAAAGTTAACTCATCCCTACTCAACAGTTAGTGGATGGGGAAGTGTCAAAACATCTTTGGACCGAGTACCCTAAGGTTTGCGGGTAAGTGCCCTAGGGGGTAAGTGTCCTAGGAGGTAAGTGTCCTGGGGGTAAGTATCAAAGGGGGTAAGTGTCCAGGTGGTAAGTGTCTGGAGGATAAGTGTCTGGGGGATAAGTATCCTTGGGGTAAGTATCCAGGTGATTAGTGTCAAAGGGGTAAGTATCCTAGGGGGAAGTATCCAGGGGGTATGTGTCTACGGGGTAAGTATTTAGGGGGTAAGTGTCCAAGGGGTAAGTGTCCGGGGGTAAGTGACCAGGCGGTAAGTGTCCTGTCACCGTAACTGGTTGTATAGAGGGGTATAGGGGATAGTATGCCATGGGTATAGATGGGTAGTATACCCATGGTATGGATGGGGTATAGGGGGCAGTGTACCCAGGGATATGCCTTCCATGGGTATACTACCCCTCCAAACCCTCGGTACACTACCCCCTAAATACCCCCAAATACTCTCTCCATACCCTGGGTATTCTACCACCTCACACTCCCTTCATATACTAACCCCATTCCCCTACATAACCCCTGCAACCTCTAAAATTAATACTCTTGGTATTCGACCAACTTTTATCTGCCCTGTACCCTGGGTATTCTAGCCTACCTAATGCTAACATGCCACCACTGTGCATAGGAAAATAATAAAAAAGGAATGCTTGCTTCTGATTGGCTGCTCTGTAGTATTGTTTTCCGGATTTTACCCATTTGGCTTGCCATAGGTGGCCCTGGGCGTCAGACGTTATACATAGCTTTAGTGACCCTTATATATTTACCGATCTAATGCTAGATAAATTTCCTTTTGCGATTTATTATATATGAGGCTATTTTAGATATTAACTGAACAGATAACCGCGTTTGATGTAGTTACCATATTGTTTGCATGCGATATACAATCTTTTGCTTTCATTTTACATCTGTGCATATAGCCTCTATTAACTTGAATGTAAAGATGACATGTACCTACTTCAATTATAATTGTATTTTCTTTTTATGATTTGTGTAACGTTTTATCCATTCTTTCCTCAGGACCTACCCTGGAATATTGGGAAACCAACAAAATGAACACATTGAGGACATTAAGAAATTGTTTCGACGTTGTCTGAGTGCTGAGCACAACCTAGATGTGAGCTCTGCAATATTGTTTACAACTACCGAGTAATCGTAATGTAATTATACGATTGCACTATAATGAACTACTATTATATATATATATATATATATATATATATATGAAACCTTAGTATATGAAGAATGTCTACCTATAATCATTGGGTTCACACATGAATCCAGTTTGCTAAATTGCGCATGGAAGCAGACTTTACGCACACTAATGAATGCAGTGAATGACACCCTCCAATAACAGTTATTAATTATATAAGACAATATGATACAATGGTTAGAATTCTTGAATATTCCTTATTCTCTCCTTGTATTTTGGGCGACAATACTTGGTGTTTCATATATATGTGAACAGTTACTGGACAGTGTCTGGACACTGTCCAGACATATATATGTATGTCATATATATTATATGTATGTATGTCATATATATATATATATATATATTTTACTGTCCATGGTTAATGTGAATTCCAAACAATAAGGAGGCTAAATGTTTTTTATCAATGTTCGTTTCTCTTTACCCAGGTCAGAGTTACTGCCGCCAAGGCAGCCGCACCTTTTATTTTGGTTAATACAGACGAGTCGGAGATTTTAAACCGCTTCAAGGACCTTCTGCCCCTCATTATTCAGGTGAGATACACGTTTTTTGCTGTTATTCAGTCAATATAGCTTCACTATGCTATGTATTAAAGAAATGCTGAGCCCATTAGTCTCAACGGCGGGGAAGGATTACTCAAGTAGGATGACTTTAGTAGTTTGCACACATCCATTCGGACACATTTGTGGCCTTTTAACAAGGGCAAGCCATAATTTTGTATATTTTTCTCTGCAAGCGAATAGCATCAATGTGGAAAGTACCAACACTTATCATTTACTTTTGGAATTATTTATTGAATACAACATTTCTATTTTTTCTATAGGTCATTGTAGACTTTATGGTGAAGTTTCAATATTCAGACCACTCCCTGCTGCAGGCCCTAGTCAAGCTGGCTAAGGGAGTTCCCAGCTTGCTTCTGCCCGATCTGAACAACGTTCTCAAATTGTGTATGCAGGTACTGTGCTAAAGATTGGGTTAGAGACTCGATTACTTTTTCAGTCAAGAAGCCACTATTGGCTCCGATTTCTTTTGACTTGTTAAAGCCTGTATTCCACATACCAATTTTGATGCTAGCGATTTTGTATTTATCCGATTGCCTCTAAGAATATGGCATGAAAATGCACCCTATTCACTGCCGAATTTGAAAATTGGTAGCGAAAACAGCATGTGGGATACAGGCTTTCAAATCATATAATTTTCACATAATCTTCACGTGAGAGTGGTTTCAGTAATAGAAAATAAGGGATCAATACAATAGAAACAAATATAAGGCATATGATTTATTGCTAATGCGCATTAACATAACTTACTTTATGTCCTTTGATTCTCTGGTATTTTGTCCATTCTTAGATCATCCAAGACCCAAATGTCCCCAAGAACTATTACAAGTTGGCGCTGGAGATTGTGCTCACCCTATCGAAGCAATATCCCACAAGTATCCTCAAATATGGAAAATTCATCCCTATACTAGGTGGGCACTTTTGCATTTCATACCCTTTAAGTAGTTTCTGCAAATACTAACAAGTGGTCTGTGGTATTCTGAGGTTGTTCTATTGTACTAATTGTTTGGATATTCTACCCGAACCCACTGTAGGCTAATTTCTCTAAAGACTTAACTCGGTAGCATTATACTTTTCATTATGTTGGATCCATTACTAATCCTTTTGATCAGCATTAAACATAAATACTAATCTGAATGCACCTAGCTCACTGAAGGCACATGCTGTTTTAATCAATTATGAACCCTTACTAACGTGCAATATTCAATTTTGATAAATTTCATTTTACAGGAAAATACATCGGCCCCGGGGGGCTTAAGAGGCTTATTTCAAGACTATAGGTGGCATTACCTCAGTAGTCAACATGTTGGTAGAAGATAATCCCCTCTTGTTTGTCTTAGGTCGGTCATTGTTTATGGGGCAATTCATAAGAAAATTGCAAAATAGAAAAAAGAAAAGAAAAAGGGGGGTTTGGGGGCACAGCCCCGATTTCTAACCAACATTTACAACAAATATTCAACAAAACCCGATAACTAAATCAATATTCTTGTCTGAAGAGTATTTTTGTAATTCTTGTATACACTTTGACCAGCACTCCCACCCGACCCTAATCCCTGGGTGTTGTGTCAGGTTGACCAGTGGATGACAGCCACCTATGGTCAATTGAGACTCCCCGTGTTCAGGTTCTTTAAAATTATCGAATTACTGGTAGTTTACGTTGGAATAGAAAATGCACATATAATTAATCATCTATTATCACTATCTTCCATGGAAAATTATCCCAGATACTGAAACAGAACTTTTATTTACAAGAAATTAATCAGTGAGCAAGACTTGTTGGCAATATTAGCCTTCTTATACATACCGTGCACATATTCTAAGATGTTTGTATTGATCAACCTCAGCTGTGTGTCATTCTTATAGAAATTCAGCATTTTAAGAATAATGTACACCATTTCAAATTACTCTGGGGAAAAAGAAATTTAGGATATTTGTTAAATTAATTTCATATTATGAAATTGAGCTGTGAAAATAAAAGCTCAAAAAGCGAGTTTAAGCCCATCCCACATTGGGTATATCCCAGGTTTGGACAAGGGTCGGACAAAATTACGGTATAAGTGACCCTTGTCTCCTAGAGCTGGGATTACTGGAATAACTAAGAATTATGTTTTTCTATATCACCAAGTACTGATGAAACATTATGATTTCTTACATTTTACCAATTGACGGATTTGCAGGTTTGGCAGCCAATCAAAATGCTGCAATTTAGGGAAAATAGGGTAGGACATTATAGGTTGGGCTGACAGGCTTTAACAGGCCAATATATAAAGCTGCATTGTACAAATATTAAAAGCAATTTGTCAACCAAACCATCATGGTCCCTTTTGTTTCACACTTCTATCTTTGGGGATTAAATCAGAAAGAAATTGCTATGTAATTTCATGGTAAAACTTGATGTTCATGTATACGGGGATGGGCTTATTTCAAATGATTGAAGGTTTCAAACATTGATGCTTTTCAGATACTAAATTGTTGAAGATTTGGTGTACATTAAACATTGTAATAAACTCTAACGTGGCCGCTTCTACTCTTAACTCATTTCTGATTCTATCTGCCTATATATGCATAATAAGCTTCAAGCTAGACTCACTTCTAGGTGCTACTTCCCACATTAAGATCTGTTTAATGTTATATCACTGTTATATCACCTTCACTGACACATGAGATCAAATGTAAATGACTCGCTGTTTGTCAATAAAAGTTCTACTACTACTATGCACACTAAAACACTTTGACTTAGATCATAGCATTGGATAGAACATGGTTCTACCCATGGAACAAATGGTTCTAGCCATGGAACCCTATTTAGAATCTTTGTTGGTATGCAGAATTTTTTTCTGAACATGATATTGAAAGTCAGTATTTGCACCAGGGGAGTCAAGTATTGGGATATGCTTATGTATATTTATGAATACTGGGGGATGCTGGTGTGTATCAGTTGTAGAGTCGTTTTCATCATGATTATATATAGTAGTTATATCGAAATGTGTATTACCAAGATCACTAACTGGCATGTTAAAAAGGGGTTGCTAGGTAGTAGAGTACTGTAGAGGTACTCCCTGCTGGATAATAGATTCTCACAGTGACTTGGGACAACTTAGGTGAAGAAAGAACCATACATTCAAGTACAGTGGTCTCCGGTGGTCTAGCAAATTGGCTGGGCCAGGTAGAGTAGTAGCTTCTGGTTTAGCAGAGTATCCAGTGAGGTAGTCCAGGGGTGTGCCTTCCAGAGGGGGCTCCAGGAGAGTCTGCCTCCATAGTGGCAGGGATCGCCTTTTATGCAGCCTCTCTCCTCCTGGGAGGAGGGGGAGCGTATGATGTCATGGGCTATATTTAGAGAGTGATATCACCATCCAGTCGCCTGATTGGTTGACTGATGGAGAGGGGTTGTTTCTGCAGGCCTGAGAGGAAGTGGGTGATTTGTGCATGGGTTGTATCATCTCCCTGAGTGGGGAGGGGTTGTTTGTACAGGACTCTGGTTGGAGGATGAAAGCACCAGAGGGTGGGGTTGCAGGCGCATGAGGGCAAAGCCCAAGCATAACCATGGTTGTACTCAGTCACTGCCTGGCAGCCGTATGGTTCACAACAGGTGGTGCTTATATACTACCTTATACTAACATGGTTAAACATAGGTATATGGGAGGTTGTGTCTGCAAAAGTAGGATTCTAGGCATTATGTGTTTGGGACTGGTTACAGTCCCGACACACAATAGAAGCATTTGAAGCATAGGAACATTTGAAGCATAAGAGTATTTGAAAATTTTGACAATTGGGAGTACCAACACATTGTGTGCATTAATCGTATACCTCCTACATGTATTAGACTAGTAACATAGGCTTATACAGGAAAAAAAACTGAAAACATGGCTGGATTCTCTTCATATTGGAGCTCTTCTACAGCAACTCGGCTTTAGGGGGTGGCGCAAGATTCTGGGAATAAATTGTGTGTAAATAAGGAAAAGTCTAAAGTCTGTATGTTTGGTACCTGAAAAATGCTTGATAGAAACACACAAATAAATTTGATCATGAATAACATCAAATTGTCCAATATAAAATCATGTCTATCTTGGAGTGACATTAGATGAATGTTTAACGTTTAATTCACATTTTGCAAATGTTAGTAGAAGATTTTCTCAAAAAATATTCGAATTGATAAAATAAAGGAAATATTGTACTCTTTCTACTAGAATTCTACTGTACAAGCAAATGGTACTCCCAATTGTTGAATATGCTGACTTTGTATTGTTCATGTGTAAGACAAGTGATTTGGACAAATTGCAAAGGATGCAAAATCAAGCTCTTCAAATATGCCTCAATATCTATCATCCTAGGGATATGAGCATAGAAGAATTACATATAAGAGATCGACTTGATATGCTAAAAACACAACGTACCTCACATTTAATGAACACAATGTTTAAATTTAGAGAAAAATATGGAGTTATTCCAAATGATAGAATTGAAACAAGAGCAAATAATGTAATGAAGTTTCCTGTTAATTTACCAACCTTGCGTATATACAGTCACAGTCCATATTTCATTGGGTCTGAAATTTGGGTACTACTACCAAATGAATGTAAAGATATTGGAAATCTGGTGAATTATAAGTATTTTTATTGACAACAGAGAAGTCATTACAAACTTGTGTGTCAGACAGAGTGGATCACAAACTAAACATGAGCTACAGATAACTACAGCTACACTATAACTACACATTTATGACTAGACAGGACTAGACTAGCACAGTGCAGTGCAGTGCATTGAGGTGAGTCACTACACTGTCTCAGACGGTTGGCACACAGTTTGCCTCCTTAGATAAGACAGTTATTCAAAACATCAGCAACAGTACAGGGCATTGTAGGGCAATTTAGCACCAGCAGAGTTGTCTGCATAGTAAATTATAAAAATGTTACCCTAAATTATAAAAATGTTACCCTAAATTGGATTAGGGAAAATATTTGAATGTATACATTACTTGAAAACCTGGTACTCAACTAATCTCAGATGGAGTTTCACTTATCAATCATATCTTGAATAATGTTGATTACAACCTTGTGTCTGCCTGCTAATCTCAGTAAGGTAACTGCATAATAAGTTACTGTTATGATCTGAGCTGTATAATTATGCACCTTATATGACATACTTATCAATACATTTATGTGATATCTCAAGCTCTATGTACTGACATGGATACCTACATGGAAGATCATGAAAATGAATGTGATGTAATAAAAAAAAGGAAAAAGGAAAAAAGCAGCCTTGGTCTATAAAGTACCCTCTGTCTTTTGGGAATATTTGGATATCCTCGGAATATTTGGATCCGCATAAACATGCTATATGACCAAATTCTGTATTCTTAGTTTTGTTAGCCATCTACCCAACATGACTTTATGAAACAAACAGTTATATTCAGAAGAACTCGTTAACAGTGCCGCCTCCTCTCATTTATCTGAGGACACCGATATAGACCAACACCACCTCACCACTTCTACCCACTATCCCCCATTCACTATTCACAAAAACACAGCTGTGTCCCAAATAACATCAGCGAGTCTATAGATGCAATTTCACCGCATTAACACAAGCCCCCTTTACATTGGTAAGTATACCATTTCACGATTGTCTTATTTTTATGTTTTATGTTTCTTATTGTTCATAGCAATGAGCAATGATATTATAACTTAATTTTGAAAGTTACACTACGTGTATATATATATATATATATATATATATATATATATTCCTTTCCCTTAAAAACAATTGCAAAAAGGATAATTATGTTTTTTTGGATTTTATATACTATCCTATTGTACGCTGTTATGGTAATGTAGCATCAGTCCAAGCTTAAGATCATGCATGCAAAAAGGTTGTCGCTGAAAACATAGGCAGAGAACCTGTATGCCATTCACAGTGGAGAATAGGTCCACCGCTAGGATGTAGTAATGAGGCGGGCCTCAAGTGTCTGCAGTTCAGAGCAATACCATACCGCAGAAAAACTAAGAAAAAAAACAGCCTTAAGAAAGAATATAGATTCATGTATACATGCAGAACTTCTAACTGTCAGTTATTTGCCTTCCAGTCTCCCATCTTATACTGATGATGGCAGATGTAGAGGATGAGTCTGATTGTTCTGCATGTGGAAACCCGAATGACCCAGAGTATGACAGGTGAGTCAATCATCTAAGAGATGGGTCATGTACTGTAGCGTACACTTTGTAATTTTTCATCATATCATAGAAAGACGCAATTAAACATACTCATAAGTCTAGAGCTGTTTTGCAGATCTTTAACCTTCTAAAACATGTATGTATGACGTTTTCTTGTAGCAATACCGAGGCTGAAAATGCATTGGACAAGCTTTGTTGCGCACTTGGTGGAACGCTTATACTGCCCCATCTGATAGAAGCTACCCAACCCATGCTCACTAATGGTATGTAGACTGTCAGAACAAGTGTTAAGAATCTAGAGATTTTCCTAAACATTTTTGCTGTCCCACTTTTTGTCACACCTCTCTCTTGTTTAGAATAAAGTGTTTAGTTTTCTTATGTTTGGATATCGAGGGATCATGTGTTGATTTTTTATGTGTCGGTATGAATGGTGCTTACAATTCCATTGTGTTTAAGAAGGACAGGTAGTTTTTTTCCATGTTTAAGCATAAGTGATTATGTGTTTAGACATGTTTGTGTTAACAGATTATAGTGCTTGTGATTGTACTCTGTTTATTAAGTAACAGGTTAGCTTTTATCATGTTTACATTCATGGTGCTTAGCGACTTTCGAGTTTAGGATTCAGATGACAATGAGGTAGATTTGTGTTTAAAGCTAAACTTTGATTTAAATTATATTGTTCTCACTAATTAGTACTGCCTATTACATTGTGAACTGTGTGCAGTCCATGTTAGCCCAGTTTGTTAGGCTTCTGGCTTGAACATAGAAAAAGTGGGTTCAAATCCCCAAATATCCATTCTACTTTTCCAAACAGAATAAAAACCAACATTTTTCAGATATGGGATGAAAATACAAATTCATGAAAACAAGAAGAACAAATAAAATAAAATTGCCTTCAGTGACGAACAATATAGCTCTAATTGGGATTTAAATAGGTACTTCCAACACATTTATGATTGTGTTTTAGAGATGAAAATCTAAACAAATTTGAATTTACATGTTCAGAATGTAAACAAGTATGACTCTTTTCAAGTTTAGAAAATAGATGTGTTTAGATTTTAGGTCTATGTGTTTAGCTGGTAAACATGTTTAGATGAATGACACATTCAAATGCTAAACACCGGCGGGACAGTGTACATAAGCAAGGTGAGATAATGCACTGAAGTCCAGTGCAAAAGAATTATTATATTCTTTAGAGTTAGAGCTAAGTATTGTAATCTCTTACGTATTGGCAGGAGTACGTTGTGAATTGAGTTAAGCTAGTGTAGTAGCAGTACGCCAAGCGGCGCTCCTGTCCTGTGGCTAGGTATAAAGTATAGGGTTGTCTTAAATGGTGGCACCCCCAAGAGGGGATGATTGTAACTGAGTTAGCTCACTCATAGACAGGTATGCACCGGTACGAACGGGACATAGGTACAATAGGGAAGACTATTAGGGAACATTATGATCACAATGTATGAAGTATCCACCTTAGGAGGACATCATGAGATCAAGGGCCTTACCATTTGCAATAGCTTTGTTGTAGAATTAGAAATAGGATTAGTTTATTGTAAGTGAGAATGGGATGTATGAAAGGTTGAAAGAGAGAGAATCTTATGAGTATTAGGATACTTGCGTATAGCGCAAGTAAATGACATGTGATCAACATCACGCAGTCTAATGAAATATCGAACATATCCCCATAAGATACAAGCGAGGCCAAGAATAATATCAATGAAACATCATACGAATTGATAATAATTATATAGATAACACCAGTCAAGCTCAATAATATGGGCATCCCAAATATCACATAATTCTTAAATATATTCATTCGTAAAATGTGAGTAAGTCAAAATAGCTTAGCCGATATAATATCATCTCATTCATGTGCAACCTCTTAAAAACAATGAGAAAGCATAATCAAAGATGTTTGATAGATAGACTGGGTTCTATGGATGATCAATGGCGGACTGTTTTGTTAGGTTGTACGGGCATTCCCTACAGTACCACAGAACTTTATGGAAATGCTAGCATGGGCATGGTTCATGTGTTTCCTATATATTGGCCCCTTCATTTGTAAAATTACTGTATTACTACTAGGCTAATATTACCAGGTTCGCCCATATAACTCTGTGAAGTAATGGTACATTACTGGAACCAGTCTGACCCCTTACCAATTTGTACTTTGTATGTGAAGAGGATTCCAAGCAGATGAGTTTACAATTTAGAATACAAATCTAACCTCAGTCAAATGTGATCTATGTAAATCCTCTTAGTTACCATATCAATATGATTAACAAAGGTAGTCATGCACGGTTGACTAACATTAAGACCTCTAAGATAATCAGTGAGCTCTATAACATTTTATTAATATTTTGACTATCTTGGTCTGTTTCAGGTGACTGGAGGCAGCGGCAGGCAGCTTTGAAGGCTGTTTCAGTAAGTGGTGAGGGCTGTAAGACCCAGATGGAGCCCATGTTGGGGAGCATTGTCTGCACTGCCCTCCCCCTCCTGAAGGATCCGGTGAGTAGGCCTACATTTATCACCCGCACGGCCGCGAGTACTGACTGGCTGTACGTACCGCTCAGTATTTTTGACATATTATTTCGAGCTTTTATTGGGTGATAAAATATAGAAGACCCTTTGGAGTCGTCCTCGGGTGGCCGTACGACCCACGGGGATCGTACGACTCTTGGGTCGTCACGAAACCCTCTGGGTCGTACGGCCACCCTCTGACTCCCCCCGCCGGTCTTCTTATGTTAGTATGAACACGTATCTGAAATACTGATTACAAATTGACCTTAGGATTTACAAATATGCCAAATGTAAGTAAGGTCTTTCTAAAAAGTACTGATCTAACGTCAGTCATGCACTTGGGTTTGCCATAACCTGTGGTTTTGAAAGAAGAAAGTTTTTAATATAAATTCGCATACATGTGTACACCCAGGAGAGGAACTCATTTTTGTACTATCCATATTGGACATCCACCTCCCTTGGGCAAGGGGGCTTTCCATTACGTACATTATATACGCAAGAGGGGGGTTGGGGGAGTTGAATGGCCTGAGATAATTTTTAAAGTGCGTAGGTACTTAATGGACGGTCCCTCATCATGTTGAGATTCATTGCTGAACCTTACCTTTGATTATAACTTAATCATTTTCCGTCTGTATAGAGTAAGGGGAGAGGATACAAAGAAGAGGGAATTATAGGGCAGCAGTACTAGTGGGCAGTCGTGGGCAGCAGGAGGACTCTTACATTATCAAAGTTGATGATTAAGGCTTGTCAATATGACAAGGTGACGAGTTTAGACTTGTCAATTTGACAAGACGACGAGTCTAGGCTTTTGGCACCTTCAAAAAGACAAGGCTAAACTTGTCAATTTGACAAGTTTTTGACGAGTCTGGGGTTTCAGTGTACTTATACTCATCATACTGACTCTCACCTTGCACCTCCAGCATCCCCGTGTGCGCCATGCCTGTATCCAAGCACTTGGACTCCTTGCCACAGACTTCGGGCCTACATTCCAGGAGGAATTCCACTCAGAGGTATGGAGGTGTTCTAACTTGCCTTCTTGCATGGCAAAGTAAGTTTAGTTTAATGAAAGATGAGTTGAGCCTGAATTGTTGCCAGTTTTGTCGTCTGTAAATTTGTCAGTCTTTTTGTCAAAGTCAAATAAGATTAAGAATGTTAAGGCAGTAGAGATACGGAATGTTTCCAGAACATACACAAGTGTACTCAATATGATTCAAGTACAAAACTTTGCAATATCATGACTGGTTTCCCACCAAAGTTAGATAAGGACTACCACACTGGTCATAATCATTACCAACCATCAATGCAGGGTCACTGTTGCTTTAACCGTGAAAGTCTCTTCTGACTTCATTAGAAGTTCGGAAAAGTTAATTTTTCAGGAATATAACAATGTTTTACATCCTCCCCACTTGCTTGTTAGAAATAAATATCCTCCATCCTAATTTCCTATTGTATTTTTGGCTACTTTTTTAAAGCATGATTTGAACCACCAAGAACTATTGCCAAGTGACTGACGCTCGGTTTGTTGGTAAGTTCTGTGTTTATGTTATCTAGGTTGTATCCGGCCTTCTGATGATGATGGACAATACCAATACTCCTTGCGTTCAGGCACATGCAATGAAAGCACTTGTCAATTTCTCCCAGGACTGCCCAAAATCCATCCTTACTCTTTACTTGGAACCCATCGTCAACACACTGGAGCCTATTTTTACTGCTACTTTGAAAACGGTTCGTACTATTTCTTATTTCCATAGTTCAACAAGAGGTCAGATGATTATTTTCATAGTGCAGACAGAAATTGAAACAGGTGAAGCCTCACAATCCATTTTAGTTCGTACTGAAAGCCTCGTATATTACTAAAACGTGCTGCAATACGTATTGGTACTGTAGCGCGCCGAGTCGGCGAGCTCTCCCGACGATCGGGAGCCCCCTGCACCTCCTCTCCAGGCCTGCCCTGACTCAGGGGAGGTGATCTAAGGCTTTTTACTTGTTGTATACTGTTTGTTTAATATGTCTGTCTTACCTTTCAGGAATACTTGATCTTTATTTATGATTTAGACTGTAAAACAGTCTTTGGTCTTAGCCAGTTTTGGGCCAGCTTGGGCCCTGAGAGGCCATTTTGTTTTTATGACATCTTAGGGGGCCAGTAGCTCAGCCAATCAGAGCCAAGCTCTGTGTTTCCCGCTTTTTCCTACTGTCAGGAGCCTTTTTATTGGCTGGTGGTCATTTTGGAGGGAGACTCCATCTTGTTTTATCTGACTTCATCAGATTTCTTCATTCTTAGCTTGGCAGTCAGAGAGTTCAGTTGTGGTGAGGGCTCTCCTCAGTTTTCCTATTGATCTCTAGTTATAGTGGCCTTGTCTCCACTCTGTTTTGTCAGTTCTCTATACAGTTTTAGCTGGGTTGTTGACCTCAGGGTAGCCCAGCCTGTTGTAGAGAACTGACTTTTAACAGAGTTTAGGAGTTTTATGCCATCTAGTTTATCCCTGCCTTGTATTTTATGAGTGACTACAGTTTTAGATTTTATCTGGCAGTTTATCCCCTGTTTACCTTTTAGGTCATTTACTTGACATGGGGTCAGAACTTTTGACTTTAACTGTTAGTCCACTTTATCTCAGGCCTTAAAGCCTTGACTTTTAGATTTATTCTAAATTCACCCCTGTCTTGGAATTAACTTAGTCTTGTGTACAGGATGCCTGTATTTGTATTTGTAAAGCTTTAAGCTTGTGAGTATCTACTTTGAAAGAGACTGTTGTAACTTTTGAGTACTTTAATAAATATTTTCATATCTTTAATCTGTTCCCAGCAAACAAATTGACGTTGTGACAACGTTGCTACAACGTAACTTTTTGGTTGTAGCAACGTTGTAAATTTACGTTGTGACAACGGAAATTTGTAGACTCCCAGAAACGTTGCAGCAACGTTGTAACAAGGTTGCAGTGTTACCAGCTCACAACCAACTCACAACCTAAATACAAATTTAGTAGTAGAGCTAGGTTTAGGAAAATCAGCATTATAAATGTTAATAATGTTATTCATTTTAGTTATTCCTTATTTTGGATGACCCCCAACATCGTTTTGGGTGCAATTTCTTTAATTATTTTTTTCTCATTATTTATCTGGCTTTTTTTTTATTCTGGCGTAGCCCAAGTCCAGCTTTCAAGATTCAATTTTTAATGGTGGACAAATAATCTTTAAGTCCAACCCAAAGCCTTATATCCTGCTGGATCATATTAGGTTCATGGCCTACAAGTACAAATTATGTCTCAAGGCCTGGAGATATAATATTGATAAGCTATCAAAAAGGTGTTTAACATTTAGGATTATCTTAACTCACTTCTAATATCTGCAATTCATCAGATTAATTCATTATGGTATATGTCAACTGCATTCTGTTGCTCAACACATCATATTGATGCACATTGATTAACTAAAGTTGTAAAACAGTGGTCCAGAAAGCCTAAGATTGAAAAACGTTTCAGAAAATTTTAACTTTGGAAACACTAGTGCCACCTGGATGTTGTTATCATGTGTGTTCCACAACGTTGTAGCAACGTGGTGAAAAATTACGTTGCACAAACAACGTAAATGCAACGTAATTTTGCAACGTTGTCTGCCTGTCCCATTTGTTCCATTGTAGCAACGTTGCAGGCATGTCTTATTACAACGTTGCAAAAGCACAACGTTGCACAACGTTGTAGCAACGTTTTGTGTTTGCTGGGTTTGTTGTCTGGTTATCCTTCACCTATCACCGACCCTAATGGTCGAACCTGGGAGTGATTTCCCATTTTATAGCAGTGCCCCCTGGGCGCGCTACATTTAGTGGTGCCTGTGACCAGGGTTGGAAATAGCTGTGATTGTGACCAGTACATTTTTTCGGTCTAGCAAAACACAACGAGAAGTCATTTCTTTTCAGAGATTTTCCAGAAGTTTGCTAACATGTTTCCAGGAAGATGCCTCCCAAGGGTGAACAACCTAAGGAGAAGAAGGTGTGTTGAATTGTGAAAATTTGTTCCTACCTGTCGGTCAGGTAGAGTTTATTTATGTGAGACTGTTGCTATCCTAGTTCTGATAGACCCTGTTATCTCACATTTAATAAAGTTACCCTGTAATTGGAGAGAAATTGTTAATTTATAGGCTTGTTAGCCAAATGATTTTTCGTGATTAACCGAACTCGCCTTAGGTCTGTTTCTGGTCTGCGCATTTTACAAATTTGAGATAACTTAGACAATGATCGAGTAGCTTGCGTTTTGAGTTTTGAGCAAGATTTTCAAGGCAAAATTTTACGGGTACTATCGTTGATACCTTTTGCCCTAAAATGGATTCCCTAAACATAAGTTTGAGGTGGCTGTTAATGCTTTTATGTTTAGTTAGGCATGCATGTGGCCTGCCTAATAATGTTGGTACAGAGGGAGATGGTGTTTTACCTTCCTGCCTCGACAGTGACTGGGGCACACCGTCCTGTGTCAGTTATGTCAGCCATTTCTCTGGTGCTGGGTCACGGGATGGTGTGGTTGGCCCAGTTGCCCATGAAATAAGGCATGTGAATTTTGCCACAGCTCATGGTACACATGATGATAGTTTGGCTGTGTACTTGAGAGGTGGAATCAGAGAGATGGTTCCTGTGAAAAGAGGGACTATTTGATATGAAAAGTTGTTGCTCCCTTTGTTTCATGTTGAGCTTTGATTATTGTAAGTCATGAGCCAAGTGAAAGCTCCTGTTTCCTGTTGTTTCAGGGTGAGTTTTGATTAATATTGTTTATGAGCTGTGTGAAAGCTCTCGTTTCCTGTAGTTGCAGGTGGATTTCTGAGATGTGAGTTACAGTTTCAGGAGGATTCCTGATTATGGTTTAGTTATGAGCTAGGTGAAAGCTCCTATGTCCTATGGTTTCAGGTGGATTCCTGACTATTTGAAGAATGAGCTAGTTGAAAGCTCCTCTGTCCTATGGTTTCAGGTGGATTCCTGACTATTTTGAGTAATGAGCTAGGTTAAAGCTCTCGTGTCTTATGGTATCAGGTGGGTTCCTGACTATTTTTAAAGAATGAGCTAGGTGACAGCTCATCACCAGCGGAGTGCTGGTTATGTACTTTTTGAATGTGCTTTATGTCTGATGGGAAAGTAACCTAGGGAAGGTGAAATCAATCAGATTTGGTGTATTGGAATGCCTATGTTTAAGGTGGAGTTCCTTGAAATTGCTTTCAATGCCTTTATTAGTTGTTACTGAAGATGAGTGACAGCGACTTTGAGATTGTGTGCTTATCAAAGGAATGATATGCCCTCACAAAAGGTGCTCAAATGTGAAATGGTTGGCTTTAAAGAGTTGTGCTTAGAATTTCGAACAGAGGGTCTGTTGTCTAGGTAGCTCGCGTGACTTGTAGAGGCAGTTGGTTGTTTTTGACCAGATCAGTAAGGGGAGTGACCCCTTGAACTGGACCAGGACTGACAGGGGTACTGTTACCTGGTAAGTTAACATGTTCCGGAGGGATTGGTGAGCGGTTCACTACCCAGGATGGAGAGGGGGTTACCCTCTAAGCTGGATTCCAGGTTTACAACAGGGGTACTGTTGCTGGGAGGCTTACATGTTCTGATGGACTGGTTGATGATATTGCTGTTTGGCAGAGGTTCGCGTAGCCCATTTCGTGTTTGTAGATCACTAAGTAGTGAGTTTTGGGATGATCAAGGGACGATATGATATGATGCACTGTGCTGTGACTTTGGCAGGAACTTAATGGAGGAAAACTAAGGACAATCCGAGCAGCTTAAGGACATTTAGGACAAGAGACTTTATTTAGCATGGAGAATTTTATGTGTATTTTCATGTAGTGTGAGAGTTCTGTACTGAACTTGTGAAACTGAACTTTTCATGTAACCTTAAGGATTTTGCAAGTTGTACCGAGATGTACCGACGTGTACCAATGCGAGGACGCATTGGTGCAAGGAGGGGGGGGTGTAGCGCGCCGAGTCGGCGAGCTCTCCCGACGATCGGGAGCCCCCTGCACCTCCTCTCCAGGCCTGCCCTGACTCAGGGGAGGTGATCTAAGGCTTTTTACTTGTTGTATACTGTTTGTTTAATATGTCTGTCTTACCTTTCAGGAATACTTGATCTTTATTTATGATTTAGACTGTAAAACAGTCTTTGGTCTTAGCCAGTTTTGGGCCAGCTTGGGCCCTGAGAGGCCATTTTGTTTTTATGACATCTTAGGGGGCCAGTAGCTCAGCCAATCAGAGCCAAGCTCTGTGTTTCCCGCTTTTTCCTACTGTCAGGAGCCTTTTTATTGGCTGGTGGTCATTTTGGAGGGAGACTCCATCTTGTTTTATCTGACTTCATCAGATTTCTTCATTCTTAGCTTGGCAGTCAGAGAGTTCAGTTGTGGTGAGGGCTCTCCTCAGTTTTCCTATTGATCTCTAGTTATAGTGGCCTTGTCTCCACTCTGTTTTGTCAGTTCTCTATACAGTTTTAGCTGGGTTGTTGACCTCAGGGTAGCCCAGCCTGTTGTAGAGAACTGACTTTTAACAGAGTTTAGGAGTTTTATGCCATCTAGTTTATCCCTGCCTTGTATTTTATGAGTGACTACAGTTTTAGATTTTATCTGGCAGTTTATCCCCTGTTTACCTTTTAGGTCATTTACTTGACATGGGGTCAGAACTTTTGACTTTAACTGTTAGTCCACTTTATCTCAGGCCTTAAAGCCTTGACTTTTAGATTTATTCTAAATTCACCCCTGTCTTGGAATTAACTTAGTCTTGTGTACAGGATGCCTGTATTTGTATTTGTAAAGCTTTAAGCTTGTGAGTATCTACTTTGAAAGAGACTGTTGTAACTTTTGAGTACTTTAATAAATATTTTCATATCTTTAATCTGTTTGTTGTCTGGTTATCCTTCACCTATCACCGACCCTAATGGTCGAACCTGGGAGTGATTTCCCATTTTATAGCAGTGCCCCCTGGGCGCGCTACAGTACCATCACATTTCTCAAAGTGATTTTCTTTCTAAGGAAAGAAACCTTCTAAGTTCTAACATTTGATTTGCTCTATTAAATTTCCAACTGATGACCCTGACACTTCTTTTTCTCTCTCAAAGTTTTTGGAAAATGGTAGTAAATTAGTGGTTCAGCAGCTGGTAACAACGCTGGCAGCAGTGGCAGACGTAGTTGAAAAGGATTTCATGCCCTATTATGACCTCTTTATGCCTGGTCTCATCGGTCTGCTGGAGAATGCCAGAAGACCTGTGGAATTCCACATGCTCTGGGGAAAAACGATTGAAAGCATTACCCTCATTGGACTTGCTGTCGGCAAAGACAAGGTAATTTCTTTTAACAACTTTATTTAGACTGAAAAACGACTAAAGAATTGTGTAGAATCTATGTTCTATCGCTGGATAGATGAATACATCAAACTTACATTTAAGTATCACATTTTAAAAAATATATTCGGCACCTGCTAACTTCTGTGTTCTGATGTAAGTTACCTAATTGATATGCTATATAATACCTTCTCTCTCTTTCAAAAGTCCAATAGGACAATAAATGAAAGTCTTGCTCTTTACGAGCTGTTTAAGAGGACACAAATGTGAAACATCTCATCCAGAGACTTGCAAAGTTGATGCAAAGCTAATGCTCCCTCGGTAAAGAGACACCATAGAGAATATCCAGACAACATTCCTTATTCCAAAAACACTTCTTCTTCTTTCACAATCCTGTAGTTCACTGCAGACTTTTCTCGGGTGATGTCAGTCTTTGTGCAGACACCGATAGAAGAGTCTGACATGGCACAAAGTGACCCCAGACAGTCCTACATGATCCGGGCCTGGTCACGGCTGTGGAGGCTCATGGGTGAGGACTTCAGACAGTTCTCACCACTGGCTATGGGCCAGATCATTAAGGCAGCTTCCTACAAAGTGGATGCTACCATTGTTGATGGTAAGTTGTTTGATTGTTACGTTTGTGAATATCAGACAATGACATAATATTTTTTGAAGCGAGACCTTCAGAAAAATAGTTATTTCTGGTGTGGCAGTAATGCAACTGTTCTAGAACCATAGTTATGCAGGCCCGTAGCTAGGGGGGGTGGCGGGGTGGCGGCCCCCCCACACAAAGGAATTTGTTCCAAAAGTTCCACCATTCCTTGCAAAATTTAATGTAAAATCCCCTACAATTAGTAGGAAAATGTTGAAAAGTTCCGCTTTTTATTGTTCACCACCCCCCCTTTTCAAGTTCAAATTATTCAAGACTATAGGCAAAAGTTCCACCTATGGAACTTCGCCCCCCCCCCCCTCCCCACAACATAACCTTGGTACGGGCCTGTTATGTGATTTGTTGTCATCCTGTTATATAAACTAGCGCTGTAGCCATTATCCACATTCTCTGTCTTAGATATGGATTTAGAGGCGCGTGAGGCTGATGAAGACTGGGAACTTATGACCTTGGAGGACCAGGTAGGTAAAAATATGCAACAAGGTAAATACTGCAAACCCTTTTAAACTTATTTTTCTTTGCAACCACTCTTTTATTTAGTGAATTTGTATACCTGGCAGGGGCGAATCAAGGATTAGTATTTGCTAAGTAGTCAGATGTTTATGCAAGGGCATTTTGCTCCCTTTACCAATTAGCCAATCCCACATTGGGTAAATCCCAGGGTTGGACAAGGGTTGGACAAGAATAGTGTATAAGCCGTCCTTATCTCCAAGATTTGGAATTACTGAAATAAGCAATAGTAATTTGATTATGTTTTTGTATATCACCAAGTACTGATAAAACATAACGATTTCTTAAATTTTACCAGTTGACATATTTGCAGGTTTGCCAGCCAATCAAAATGCTGAATTTTAGGACAAAATAGGATTGGACATTATAGGTTGGGCTGACAAGCTTTAACATTCGTTCCTATGGGAAAAGGGCCAATATATAAAGCTGCATTTAGAAAATGTTAGGAGCAATTTGTCAAAGCAAATTGCTTTGGTTAATATTGTATTGTGCAACTGTCTTCATTGAATAAGCATGGAGGCAATTTAAAAAATACTTCATGGAAAATTGTAATGTTGGTGTGAACTGTAATGTGCTTAATGGTTTAGATCCCCATCAAAAGGCATGGTGTCAAGAATCCTTGAAACCTACCTCACACTCCTGAACCTGTCTCTCTCCCTTAGGAAAGAAAACATTAGACCGTTTGTGGTTTTCTCACTTTAGAAAAAAGATTTTAGACGAGGTTTATAATTTTCTTCTTTTCTCAAACTAAAATTGACATAAAATTGACACATTTGGTCTTGGTATGTCTAAATATAAACTGTCTGGTGGACACCAATAATTAATGTGTACCAGAACTTGCAATAAGCCCATCCCAGTATACATAGACATGACATTTTACCATGAAATTACATAACAATTTCTTTCTGATTTAATCCCCAAAGATAGAATTGTAAAACAAAATGAACCATGGTGTTTTAGTTGACAAATTGCTCCTATAATTTGTAAAATGCAGCCTTATATATTGGCCTTTTTCCCATAGGAACCATTGTTAAAGCCTGTCAGCCCAACCTATAATGTCCAACCCTATTTTCCATAAAATGCAGGATTTTGATTCGCTGGCAAACCTGCAAATCTGTCACATGGTAAAATTTAAGAAATCATAACATTTTATCAGTACTTAGGGATATAGAAAATATAATTATCATTTATTCCAGTAATACCAACTCTAGGTGACAAGGATGGTTTATATGTCTATTTTGTCCAACCCTTGTCCGACCCTGGGATATACCCAATGTGGGATGGGCTTATTGCTAATTATATTTCTCTTCTCTCTGCTTTTCCCTTTTAAAGACCGTATTTGGTATCAGGAAGGCGGGATTGGAGGAGAAGGCCGAGGCCTGCGAGATGTTAGTGTACCTTTTCACCAACATGAAGGATGATATGATTCCCTACACCTTCCAGATCATGAGGCTCACCGTCACAAACCTCAAGTTTTATTTTAGTGACGGTTAGTTGAAGCCTCTACCTTACCTTGATGAATCAATTCTCCCTACCACGGATAGCTGGTTTCTAGTATTTTAATGACCTGCAGGCTAATTTTGACTGATTTTGTCAACAAAATCTCTAGAAAACCTATAGAAAACAACAAATAATTGTTATATATCCATCTACAATGCATAAATTTTCAAACAGCTCACGGAAATATTTATGTATATGGATACCAATTTAGTAAATAATGATGGCTTATTTCTCACAATATTAATATACAAAAAATTATACAATTCATGAAAATTTCTATACTAAAGCCTTCAGTTTTGTCGACATATTACCCAGCATGCATCCTGTTTTAGGCTAACCTGCAGGTAAAGGTTACAAAACTGCTATCCGTGGTAGGGTGAATCGAATGTGTATATGCACTGAGATTATTGTCTTTGAATAATGAACGGACCCAGTTAAGATGCGACATAACGGTAACGTTCTCCAATGTTCTAATACGTTCTGCAAGGTCCCACCATTGGCTGGAGATTCTTGATATTATTCTTGACATTATTATGAAGGGAAATCTCTGCTTGCCCTCATATTGTTGATTGTTTAAGATATCGGATTAAAGATATCTTTAAATCATATGAATGTTAGTGCTTATAATGTTCTAAATATATTAATCGATAGCAATCTTTCTACCAAAGGCTTCAATGTATACATCTGCTTCAGATTTTACCGATACTTCGATTCCCCTCAATTGTTGTTCAATTCAGTCATTATTTACTTCAATGAGAGACAAGCCAGGCAATTTTGTCCAAATCTTTTCCAATACTGCCTTTTTGATTTCAGATGTGCGTAGTCATGCGGCCCAGTTAGTTCCGCTGCTGTTAGACTGTGGGGAGATGCGTGACCCAGAGTGTGCTGACAGCATGTGTCAGTTCCTATGTCCTGAACTTCTCAAAGCCATCGACGCAGAACCTGAGTCTGACGTTAAATCAAAGCAAATGCAGGCCCTTGCTCAGGTAGGTAATGTAACAAAATCACATTGCAGATGTCTCATGGGCCTATGCAACTGGTCTATTATGTCAAAGATAGACTTCTTCTTTATGTTTGAATAAGAAACAGCTTTTGATATTATATAATTGTGTGACACTATATAATTACATTTGTGTATTAAATTCTGATTTGATTAGCAATCCATTAAAATGTGCTGAAAGGAAGACCACACAGTCACCGTACGTAACTTTCTTGTTTATCTGTAAGTATTAAAACGTCGTACATTTGAACAGTTAATTTGTGAAGAAGATTCATCAATCTATATATCTAAAGGCCATATTCCACTATGCATTCGCAGCTTGTGGCCACCTGAGAAAACACAAGCAAACGGCCTCAAATGCCGCAAATGCAAATGCAAACGCGTTAGCGGCCGGGTCTCGCAAGGTGGAATATAGGTGCTTGCGGCCACTACTTGCGGCCACTGCTTGTGGCCCCTGCTGTTTTAAGGCTATATTCCACTTGTTTGCGGCCACCAGATGCAAACAAACGGCCGCAAACGCGTTTTCGGTGGCCGCAAACGTGGTGGAATATAGGTGGTTGTGGCCACTGGTTGCGGTCACTGGTTGCGGTCACTGGTTGCGGTCACTGGTTGCGGTCACTGGTTGCGGTCACTGGTTGCGGTCACTGGTTGCGGTCACTGGTTGCGGTCACTGGTTGCGGCCACTGGTTGCGGCCACTGGTTGCGGCCACTGGTTGCGGCCACTGGTTGCGGCCACTGGTTGCGGCCACTGGTTGCGGTCACTGGTTGCGGCCACTGGTTGCGGTCACTGGTTGCAGTCACTGGTTGTGGTCACTGGTTGCGGCCCCTGCCCGGGGATACCAACATGTTGGTATCTAAACCACAAACTGCTTGCGGCACCCTTAAATAGTGGCCGCAAATGCCCCCTAAGGCAAGGTGGAATATAGCCTTTAGATACCAATTCCATCAAACATAAAATGGAGTTATACCCTATATAAAACATGTATCAAAC
The DNA here is from genome assembly GCA_936440205.1 of Lepidonotus clava. Classification (NCBI taxonomy): domain Eukaryota; kingdom Metazoa; phylum Annelida; class Polychaeta; order Phyllodocida; family Polynoidae; genus Lepidonotus; species Lepidonotus clava. The sequence goes on from OW387148.1 coordinate 3,385,387, forward strand.
TGTAATTACAACCATGTATTGGCAGTGCATTGAAAAACGTGGAAAGGACTGTTTAAGCCACGGGCAGGACCAAATACTGCTCGGCATCATTGACAAGATACTGTGTGAGCACACAGGGAGGCAGGCAAAAGGAGAAGAAGGTGAGTCCGGATCATTTGGTGTAATAAAACACTATTCCCTAAACGATCAATTTATCTGCATGTCATTTCCCCGTCATTGTAGTTTAGGTGTCACCAAAGAGGGAGTGGGGGGGGGGGGGTCAGGATGTTCTGGTCGCACCCCCTTGCGATCCACCCATGAGGATTTTAGGTAGTGTTGCCTACTGCAATTTATTCTATATCATGATTCCAACCAGTATACGTTCAGTATTCCCCCGTCCTCTGAAAAGCAGGTGACTAAAAGATCTGTTGAATATTGCCCTGAAGGGCAAGAATGCCTGTCTGTGAATGCTAAGACATTTGTGTTGTCAGTAAAAATGTTTAACCCTTCTCTAGTTCTTGGGTAGATCTGCTGTAAGGGGTTTAAGGAGTCAATTTAAATACCAGAGTAATATTGCAGTGATGTTAACTCTCTCGGTTATACGTTTGAAGGCTCCCGATGTTGCACTTTTGAGGGCTATCAACGGCGCACCTGAGAACACACCCCGCTATGTAATAAAGCAATGGCCTTGTGACATTGTTTTGTGATGCACCTTTCAAAATGACTTCGAGAAATTTCCTTTTGGTTTGGTCAAACCGAAACTGAAATTCACTGTTTGAAATTAGACCTTTAAATGACCTTTAATACAGGGGTAGTTCTTGGCGTAACCTTATCTATAGATATCATTGACATTTTTTTTTCGGACATCACTTTAACGTTATACATGTACTTATAGTGATCGACCATTAAAAAAGTACACTTCCAGATAGAACGTCACATTGTATTGTTGGTTGTTTAGTGGGGTCTGTTAAGGTGATTTTTTAGTGATATCGTTACACAGCAGGTAAAAGCATCAAATTTGGTATGAGACACCTCTGAAGCATAACTATAAAATCTGGAAGAGGAGCCACCTTGAAATATCAATAGGACAGATGTGGGGGACAAAAAACCAATATAGCCAACTTTTGCTATAAACAATCTTATATCTCAGCTTCTGAAACAACTAAAAAGACATGGTTGGTATCAAAATTGGGAGATTATGGGCCAGGGAATTCAATCATTTACATTTGAAGTCAATGCAGAAATCCAAAATCCAAGATGGCTGACCAATATTGAGAAATATCATGATTAACAGCTGCTAAAGTATCTAGACAAGTGGAGATGGTTCCAATATCAGTTGTTTATAACCTAGAGGGCTCAATCTATGTAATATTCATCCAATACAGTATCACAAAGTTCAAAATGGCTGAATTTATTAGCATGATACCTTTGACAATGACCACTGGATTCCAAAATAATTCAAAAGAAAGGATATAGACTTTACTCTTTTACCACAAGATTTCTTGATTTCATTTGGTATGATGATCCCTTGGGACCCCTTCATTGAAATTAAAAGAGAAGCCACCTTAAAATATTTACACAACCCTGATGGGGGCCGAAAATAAAAAATGGCAGACTTTCAGTGAAATAACATCATATCTCAGCTTCTGAATTGCCTCGAAACACATTATTAGTTTCAAAATTGGGAGATTAGAGGTCAGGGAATTCAATTATTTACCTTTGGAATCTACACACGAGACCTAACCCAAGATGTCCAATACTTTTGGTTAAATTTCAAATGCTAAAAACATAGAAAATTTGTCAAAATTTCATTTTGGTATTTCAAGGTGGCTCCCCTTCTAGATTTAATAGTTATGCCTCAGAGGTGCCTCATACAAAATTTGGTGCTTTTATCCACTCTGTAATGAAAATGTTGTTAACAGACCCCACACAATTAGATTGAATATGTCATTTTTTTAATCAGAATAATTATCGTGATTGAATCTTAAAGTTTTCGCATTTTTCTGTTATCTACTGACTCCAAAAGAAGAAAGAACATGCGATGGTTTGGATGAGTATACGGAGAAATCTCTTGAAGATGAGGTAAGAATGCCTGATTTGATTAAAATGTGATTCTCTATCAATTGCATATCTTTTATACCTGAAAAGGAAAAAGAATATTTAATCACTTTAAGTTCAAAATTATATGGATCTGAAACTTGAATGCAACAATTTCCGATCCTACAACCCAAAGCAATTAATAGTCTGCTATTACCCTCTCATGTAATATTACAAAACGTTTTTTTTTTAAATAAACTGTTTATTTTCGGTACTGTTCTTCCCAATCTTCATAAAACGATAGGAAGCCGAGGACGTAATGGCAAGTATACTCGAAATCTGTGACGCACTCTTCGCCACTCACAAATTAGGCGTCCTCCCAATGTTTGAACAGCTACTGCCTCATTTAGTGAAGCTCATCGTATGTATCACCATCTTTTACTTATCCAATATAACGTGACATAAGTATAATCTAAATAGGGGGAAATAAAGCTCATTAGACTCATATTAGAATAACGATGGCATTTCTTGTTCTTGTTTTTGTACATGCAACACGGGACACCCTTTTCTACAATCTGTAGATATTATTAAAAGGTAAAAGGGGGAAACAGAGTGGGACTGTTTAAATTTCCTTCAAACGTTGGATCCTATGGTTGTCTTTGAAACTCCTGCGTAGAACTTGTGTCGCGGAGGGAGGGGGATAATAATTGGACAATGTATGTGCCTATTGAACGTTAATATATCGACAATATTTCAGTCAGCTGACCGGTCGGCGGCTGATAGGCAGTGGTCAATCTGTGTCTTTGATGACCTTCTGGAGCACACAGGACCAGTGAGTATCTAAGCTAAAGAGTTGATATATTATAAAAAAAAAAACAATAAAAAAAACAACACTGAGATATCGTGAAAATGATTTAAGAAAATCCTTTGTTGTCCAAACAAGCGTTTAAGTTTGTTCTATTGCAATGACTTCACTTTAAAACGTTTTGAAATTACCTGGATACGAGGAAGAATGTTGAATGTATTATATATGTAAACATGCATACATATCATATTCCCATTATCATCAAACTTTCAGCCCCTGCATCGACCAATTATGGCAATTTGTATGATTATAGGCACGAAAAAGAGGCGACCGAATTGTTAAAATATATAGTCAATTAGCCTGTAGAAATGGAATATGTATAAAGTCATGAGAAATGGCATATCAGTACGAAATTAAGAATGAATGCACGAATAATTAAGGTAGCATGTAACCGGAAATGACCCCTTTCGATGGGTCACAACGAGATCTAGTGATTGTAACTGACCAATAGGAAGCCACTTGAGGCCATATAAAGCATCGAGAAACACAAAATAAACAGTCCCTTTTTGGTACTCACCATGTGCACACCTCCAGGCACGGACCACCTTTCAACTTGATTAAAGATTATAATGCACAAGGCATGAGCAGCTGAATTAGGACCAAGTTAGGGTTAAATCGGATGCTGGACTTAGAAGAAATAGGTGGAATAAGGCACAAAATTGGGAACAAAGGGGCACGAGGTCCGGAGCATGATTAGGGCAAGCACGGGGAATGATGCGGCGGGCAGCCGGCTGACACGCTACCACCCCCTTATTTTTGGTGGCAACCTGATGGTCATCCCTCATTTTTAGACCCCAAGTAGCCATTAGTATGACAGCACAAAACCCAGAATGCACATAGGCCTGAGATACTTCCCTAGTATGACCGGGAACAGCCAGATACCCTGCCCCACTGTCTTGATCCTAAACCATTGAACCCCTACCAGGCACACCCTAGAAACGTCTCGATTTCCAACCACCCTTGTGCGTGAGGCACAACTCCGAGACATATGGCTGTTCCCTTAATGTCCCCATGCCTGGTCCGCAGTCCTGTGACCCAGCCCAGAACTCAAGCAAGTGCCCGTACCAACTGTCCATTCTGTTCTCTTGTACCGTGAAGAACAGTTGGACCATGGCTAGAGGCTGACCCCCGACAAAGGGAAAAGTAACCAAACCCCATTTCCCATCACATTACCAATGTTACATGTTTTTCTATGTTTTTCTTCTTTTAAGAGAAACGTTTTTGTTAAAAGTAACCCAGCCTGAAACAGAAGTAAATTTGAAAGGATAATGCTCATTAAAGGGACCCAAAACCAATATTATTGGCAACTTTTTGGAAACTGAGATAACTATGAAAATATGTTCCATGAGTATTACTCTTTCTTTTCTAAAGATAAGCCTATGGTCTTTTATAAAAGATAAACCTAGCTTAGACTTTAATAAAATTCCATAAGAAATTAGCACATCCAAACTAATTGATCTGAGCATGAGGTCATTTGCAGTTTCATGGTTTAGATTTTACCACAGGCCTTAGTTAGGCCCCGGAAATGCATAATTTACATAGTTCTTCCAGTTTGACAAAATGTTAGTCATAAATTGCTTTTCATCCCTTTAGGGGAGTACTATACACAGAAGTAGCCTTAGTTAGAACCTCTTATTGAAATGCTTTGACTGGAAAACATGTGAAAAAGACATAATCATGCAAATTTGTTTGCAGCATGCCTTTGTCTACCAGCAGCACTTCCTCCAGCGCCTCATGGCCTCTGTGTGTGACGACCACCCGTTGGTCCGCCAGGCGGCAGCTTATGGGGTCGGTGTCATGGCTATGTATGGAGGGGAGCTCTTCATACCTGCCTGCAGGGGTAAGCTACTGCCATCTGTTGAGCAGAACCTGAACTTTAACAGAGGAAAGCTATACCATCTGTGTATGTGTGATAATTTTAACTGAGTGCCAGGGATTGAAAATATATTAGTATGTTACATGAAGGACCATGACTTGCTGGTTCAAGTTGTAGTTGAAATCATAGCCAATGCTTTGATAAAAAAGAAACTGATCCATCCTAAGAACTATTAGGCCTAACTAAAAAAGTAAACACAATTTTTATATTGCTTATAATTACCTTAATCATCATGGTATTGCTAGTAATATATTAAAGCCATATATATTACACTAATCTATTTCGTCAATATACATTTTTTCTGCGTTACAGTAAGAAATTCTGCATTTGATTGAATGTCTTTATATGGGATCTTTTTATGATTTCCACAATTCTTGACAGTGATTTCTCTTTTTGTTCTGAATTAGCCTGATTTCCCTTTCATGTTACCCTTTCCTAGAGGCCATCCCTTTACTGGAGAGGGTGATATCTGCACCTAACTCTAAGGCTCCAGAAAATGTAAATGCCACAGAGAACGCCATTTCTGCCGTAACAAAGATCTGCAAACACCAGCCCACAGCCGTCAACGTGGATGAGATCCTGCCCCAATGGCTGAGCTGGCTGCCTGTGTGGGAGGACAAAGTAGAAGCTACATACATCTATGATTATCTCGCTGATCTTATTGAGATGTAAGCACTGCTATTATAGTTAAAGTCATATTTACATACATTTATTTAGCATATATAGGCCTTAATATGATTAACTTCCCCAATATCTAAAACATCTACCTGCATGGTCATAATGGTGTTTCCAACATCAAAACACTTATCCAGTGTCATTCATTTGCAAATTGACTACATATAAATCGCACATGTATATATCTCTACACCTGTTCATTTGTCTTTTTCTATTTTCAAAGATAAAAACAACAAAGTATTGATTGACGTTAGCTTCGTGTTTTCCCTATAAATACGTCTATTTCTATTACATGTACACACGTTTTACCTGTGTTGTATCCAATATCATCATTTGATTGTTCATAAAATTAATCAGCTTTATTGGTCTGATAATCAAACGATAAACCAAAAATTAACTCAAATCTAATGTTCCAGGAAACACCCCCTCATTCTTGGCCGAAACAATCGGAGGAGACCTCAGATTCTAGACATCATTGCGGGGGCTCTCCACAGGGGAGCGCTGGATGCAGACGGCGAGGTCATGAAACGTTTGGCCGTCTTCAAAAAGGCCTAACATCAAGTAAGCCAACATTTTTCATATCTTCCGTATGTCATTGCAAGCATAATTATTATGCACCACAGACTGTTACAAAACTATGCAGGAATATTGCAGGTGCCTCCACAACATTCAATTTGGCATGACAATCTGATATCAATAATACAGAGTGTGTATGAGAAGAACCGATTCTAGCCTGCATGTTTCCTTATATGTTTTTTTGTCTTGAAGTCCATAGACCACAAATTCGTAATATATATTGCTTGTTTACGATATCCTTTTGAAAACATAAAGATTGTGGTAAAGTCAAGATACGCGCTAAATTATTTTAAACGTATTTCAGGGTGACGTCCGATAATGGTCATCGCAATTACAGGAATACCAACTAACTGCCCTAACTAAACTCATGGAGGCATGTTCCACAGACAGTGAAGTGGTCTGAAGTCAGTTTGATGAGGAGCATTCTACTAACTACAAGAGAAATGGAGGGTAATTTGTAGTCCTCTTCATAAATAAATGATCTCATGCGCATGTCAAGCCTAGGTGGTTCGCGGTTTGAACATTTGTCTAGGTTAAAGTAAAAGTGGTCTGCAAGATGGCGTTGTGGTGAATGTAAATTAGTAGTTATTTGCAAGATTATGTTGCAGACACCCGGTTGCAGATATCGATGAACAAATTGTGAATAAAGAAATGGCACATCAGTTCTATACATGTACACAATGCAGTTCATATGATACATAATACTTCGGGGATGCGCTAGTTCTGCACTATGTATGTATTACCAAAAAACATGATTGATGATTTATTTTGGAATAATTCCTAGATAGAAAAAAACTGATCTAATAAATCATTATAAGTAATGGTATTTTTTTGTTTTTGATAAGAGCCCTTTGCATATCTAAAAGAAATACAATATGGCACATTATCCCGAAAACGGGATTTGTGTTTCATCATGAATCATTTCTAATACTTCAGAGAAAACAAATGATATCTTTTCCGGACTGTCATGGACGAAATAGAATTAGCCATGCAGATAACCGAAAATATATTGAATAGTTGCGGGCATCTTCCAGGCAGCTAGGAATCAAACGAATCCGGTTGTGCTTTCGTGAGAACGCACCGGCGCCCTTGATCGCATTATCAGGTTATAATTTGCAGGGCGTGAAGAGTTCACGTCCGGGAGCAGCTCACGTAGGGGTGACGTAGGGGTGAGCTGCACGTGGGGGTGAGCTGCTCAGAGCTGTTCGGAGGTGGGGGACTTCTATACCGGCCACGAGGGTTACACCATCTTGTTTGTGTTTCTTCACCCTAGGTTGTCTGATTGGCATAATTATATAGATAATATAAAATTATCAGTTCTTATCTATTGCTTACTCTTCATGAAAATATTTGTCTCATTCTAAAGAAATTTTGTATTAGATTTCTTGGACAGTTTTACATCTTATAGTTGCCTCACATCTCTACTTCTGGTCTTAAACAAGGTAACCAAGGTAGTTGCAATTTCTCTGATTGGCTGACTTGGGACCCTCATGGGCATATACCTGGGTATTAACGACTATCTGCGTGAACACATAATTAACTGGAATAGTTATGAAACGACGCGAAAAAAAAAGCTCATCTAAAACCTTTCTGATATCACGAAGACGTCTTTATACCCCTGAAAGCCATTCATAGAAGGTTCTTTGAGCTCCAACCCGCATTGTGGCGGTAGTCACTATTGTAACATTCTGAGTATAGTCTTTCATTAAAAGATAACATCATTGTAGCATTCTGTATAAATAAGGTCTCAACTTCACTGCAATAAATGGTATTATAACACTCTGTTTTGGTGAGTCTCAACCTCATGAAAAACAACATTACTGTTATGTGAAAATTTAGCAAGTAACAGACTGATACAAAACAGTTTAGTCGCAGAACGCGCCTGTTACGTCACTGCTTGCTTGGGTTCATAGAAAGTTCTTCGAGCTCCCACGTATCCGGCCGAGCGTAGCCTGTATGGCTGCTGTGCCGCATCCAGCCTGTATTCCACTAAGTGAATTTGATTACCGGAAAGGAAACTTAATATCCTTTCCAATATGTAACACATGTTCATAATGAGTCCTTATTCGCACTTGCGATTTCTACAATCGCGAGTAAAGATCGGCTAGTGGAGTACAGCCTCACAGGTTTGGTCACTGCGCCTGGTCTCTGTTCCTGGTAGCACCATTTTGTAAATTACAAAACAGGTATGGCGACCAAAAAACTTTCACGAATATTCGTGATAATAATTTGCCCTCTCACGAACCTAGGGTGTGTCCAGAAAACATTTACGAATCTCCATGAACATTCACGAACATTTTCAAGCATTAGAAAAAGTGGTTCCAAAGTACATATCATTGTACATAATACACCCTGATATCTATTAGAATATCTTTGCAGTGAAAAGAAATAATTTTTGAATGAAAAAAATGGGAACAAATGCAAATTTAAAAGACATAAGATTCGTGACCACGAATCCGCCACGAACCCAAAATTTGGAATCGTGACTATTTATTGAATCTGAGATTCGTGAATCTTTTTTGGTCGCCCCCCCAGGTCAACTGAGCATTGCATGTTTAATAGTGTCCCTAATGCAATGTGTATAGTAAGTACACATGCTTTTAAGGTAACGATGCTTTTACTTTCGCCAATCATATTTAGTAATAATACAGTCTTATTTTGATATTCCATCCGTAATACATCATTATGCTTAAAGAATTATTACGTTTACAACAGTGGATGCATTTACGGGCGGAATATCCATCCACCCACTTCCATGTGACAAAAGACATGCAGCTTTAATTTGACGAAACAGTCATGTTACCGAATTGTTCCATTGTTTTTAGGCCAAGGAAAACTTTCTATTGGCTCGTGATACATCGAGGCAATATTTAGAACATTGGCAACGACATAATAATGATGCTCGTCATGTTAAAAGAGCCAATACATATATCACGATGCTTTCACAGCTCGCCTGTCTGCTTGGCTGTCTATTTTCATAACTTGAAAATATGAGTAAGAATTAGATTCCTTTGTTGGCATACACGAATGTTCATTTAAATGACAGATTGAATGTCTATTGAAAACATTCCTATCTATATCCACCGCATTAAATATGGCTTCATCATAATTGGATTCTACCTCAGACAGTCATAGTCAATAGAAGGAACATGTATATGGTGTGTAATGGTCACGTTTAGAAAATACCTTTTCCTACCGTTTTGAATGGGTGGTAAATATCATAGGCGGGCCTGGTACGGAGTATCAGACCTTCCATTCGGTCAGGATAATAAGAAAGAAAAGATGGCAGTTTAGTGTGTACCTGTCTTATTTCCCGATTTGGTCGTAAGTCCCGATTTTAGCCTCCTGACCGAAATCCCGAATCGGAACAAGTGTTTCTGTGAGTCCCGATTCTGTGCATCTGTCCTAATACTTTCAATACAATTGTATGTTTTTTTTCATAATATCTGATACCTTATTGAAATGTAAAATTATCAATAAGATATCCGACGATGCACTATTTTACTTTCTATCCTATTGGCGTCCTGCTTTTTGGATTTTCTGTAGGTATGATATTCACTTGTTTTCAAAAAGTATAAAATATTAGTAGATAAATTTGTCAAAAAAGTACACCCCTTAAAGTTGGGTACGTCTGGAAATGGCAGGTATATTAGTTCATTATTTCAATGGCTCATTTGACATATTATATCATTTATAAACAGTATTTCATCCAAATGAATTATGTCAATGAAAAATTCTTTATTATTGAGACTTTGTACACTAATACGAATGCGGATATGTGATTGCCTTCAAATACTTCGAAGTCTTTCTTCCGGCCATTGCAGTAACTGTACACTTGCACTGGGTTGCATTAGCAACGTCCTCAAACCAAAATAAATACGTTTGTAGATATCGACATGGACGTTATCGAAATTGGAGTGTTCTACTCTAGTTAGGAAATAAACGTGCGGATATTAATGTGGTAGAATAAGATGCATAGTTGACAACTTATTGTAGGGTAATAAGAGACATATCAATGGATAATAAGTATTGTTATTGTCAATGAAAAAAAGATCAGAGGTGTAGTGGATACTATTATCATAATCAAATACATATGCCTACAGATCCAGTATTGTGATGTCTGTCGAAATCCTTTGCATGGCGTGCGTATCTTTAGATAAAATATATTTATCTGGATTTATCGCCTTATGTACCTTGCTTCTCCCAAACTGGAACATATTCATACTTCTATCATCGTGTTGTTGTTACAAAACTACAGATATGAGTGTTCATAAATCCGGCTTAAGCCGCTGGCATAGAGTCCGTTTCAAAGGGCCTCAATCGTGATGAAGATGGCGAAGTTCCCCGACGCTTGTGCATAACGCATTTACCAGGTTGATATTCTCGTCTATGATAAGTAATTATCACGTAAAATGCTAAACTGAATGTGATATTCCTCTTCAAATGTGAACAGTGTTCAGCTGTGGAGAAACAGTAATAGCCCGTCGACTGGTAATCCTTTGTGGGGAGATGCTCAGAGCCTATGGCATGAGCAATCACCGTGCGCTCCTAACAATTAAGTACGAGCCAACGTCGTGCACGTGCATGCCTTTTGAGAAGTGTGCAACATTTCACGTTTTTACGTGTAACTTTCTATTGCACAAAAATCACACAATCCTATTTGTTTAGCCTGAATTTCATGTCATTGCCTCTTTGTTAAATAGACTTTGGTTGATCTGGTAACTTTCCGCCCTTTTACTTTCAGTTTTCTTTTGCTCCCCAAAACGCACATTTACAGCAAAAGTTTTCGTGTGATGAGGTCTACTCCTTTTTATGCAATAGGCCCCAGAAGGTGCGAGCTGCTCACTAAGACATCCAACACGACTTACTCCTTATATATATATAGTACACCGTGCACCTATGTCAATAATTCCTTCACCCGTTGGAACAATACACTAGAGTTGAAAACATTAATTCTAATGCTGGGTCACTATTGAAAACCGGTCTGAATATTTAGACCAAACCATACCCAAGGGTAAATAATTATTGAAGTATAAAAAACAAAAAAAGTGTTTAAAACAAAGGGTGTCGCGGGTGATACGTCAAGAAGGTGGGTCGGGGCTGGTAGACATCTACCCTCTCCGTCGTCGACATCATCACATTTTTCCTCGCGCGCTCTCTCATTTTCGCTCTCCGTTTTAGTATCCTCCGACTTGGCTTTTCAACGTCGTTCTTCTCCAACACCTCCGCCAACTGTTTTCTTTTTAACTTCAGCGCCTTCCGCGCGGCCTTTTTCTCGTTAACCTTGGGCGGGTCTTGTGAGGTGGTGCCGTTGGTGGTGCCGTTAGTGGTGCCGTTGGTGGTGCCCCGGTGGTGCAGGTGCGGGTAGAAGAGGCTGGTCCGACACTTGAGGTGTAGGTTGGGGCAGTAGAAGCGCACCTTGTAGTCGTGACACTGGAAGTTGTACTGGTGGGCCGCCTGGCACGTCAGGCCGTGACGGGGGGACACCCGCACACGGTCACCTGCAAAGACAATAATCATTAATAGCTATATGTATGATTAATAATTAAACAATATATTCAATGGTATATGTTCGATTTAGTAATAACTAACATAGAGAACGTACCTCCTATTAAACTTAAAACCAAACTAAAACACATAGTTATAACTGTCATATTTTTTCCAATGTGTACTATGTACACCAATGGCCAGAATATACCGCAACTGGGAAATAGAAAAGATTATACACAGGTATTGCCATAATTGATTATCTAAGAATGCTGAAACTGCTCATAAAGCAACTAAACCAATAAACCAAAATCAATTGAATAGTGATGAATATGTTAGCACGAAATTTAGTTATAGTGGCTTGAATTTAGGGAATCAAGTAGGGTTTAGATTATATGTTAAAGTCTTGTACAAGATATTCATTTACCGATTATCATTGTGTACCTGTAATTATTTGAGTATCAGTACAGAATAATGAGTGTTCTCCTTTTAGAACAAGTCTTCATGTAATAGCATGAAAGTAAGAGCTGAGCATGGAGCATGAGTAGTTGGGTACAAAAGAAATAATATTGGAAGTGATGGCACAAGATGGCACAGGATGGCACAATGATCATGTGACCTGTACTGACCAATCAGAATGAATTTTGAGGGATATAAGTCCAAGTTTATGCCTGAAATAAACAGTTCCTACTTGGTACTCAACATGTTCATTCTGCCTTCCTCCTCGGTTAAAACTACCTCAGAACTTAAACGATCTCATGATAGTTATAACCAGAGAGAATTATAAAGTATAATTCACTCTGGTTAGGCTGATTATCACCAGTTGACTGAACTTAGACAAATCCTGGCTAGACACATACGATTAGACGATAACAATGACACAGCTAGAGATTAGCCCGAACTACCAGTTAGGCATGGGGAATGAGATGTTAGGTGCATAGCAAACATGCTACCACCCTTCTAAGATCAACAAAGACCACGCATCAGTTTCCTTGACCAGAGTCCTAATCTTACATTAGCAGCATGCATAGGGCCTCAGTTCTGCCATCTCTTCCCCCCTCCCCTAACTCATTCACCTTCTTCTGGGAAGCCACACAGCCCACCCTCGTCCCTCTCTTTTGTCCTTGTTCCTCATAATATGCTCTTGCATGCCCAGGCCCAAGGATGAAATGGGGGCCGATCCCCATTTTAGAAGCACCCAGACCAAAAGTCGGCAAACCCCACTAGGAGCACGGGAAAACAAACCCTCCACGCTTGCATCTTACTTATTATTAGAAGTATGATGACAGGATGAAAGACCGACAATATGTACCTGTCATCCCACTTTTTGTAACAATTTTGTGCCTAAAATATCAGTAAAACAGTATTTTCTAAAGTCGCCCCCCCCCCTCAATTGTCTTTTTGTATATTCGCAAAACCCAATATCATAGTGACAATCTTAAAACAAGTGATATGAAAAAAAATCGAATAATGCCCAGCACAAAAGAAACACTTCACCGTAGGCGGCAAATTACTATGATGGTTGCATGGGCCAATACATGACTCCTTGATCCCATGCCTATACCGCATTCGGGAGTCTACCCAGTGGGCACCGCCATGTTGACCAAGGGATGGTCCTGATTGGCTGATAAGGCCCACTTGTCCACCCACAGGGGCTGGTGCCAAAAGATCACACATGCGCGGACATAGACTCCCGAATGCGGTATACCGCATCCGGGAGTCCACGTCCGAGCATGCACACACCTTTGGGGCCACTTCCCGTGGGTGGTCAAGTGCGACTTTTCAGCCCATCAGGACTCTACATTGTTCAACATGGCGGGACCCACTGGGCCTCTCCCGTACGCTGTATTGTGTAAGCAGGGTGCCACACTATTGAAAACTCTTTTTAGACATCATTGAATGCAACCCTTTCCCCCCGGGCTATTTTCACACAGTTAACCAAACTGTTACTTTCCAAACTGAAGATTTTCTAAACTGTAGAATTCAACCTGCTGATTTACAGCTACATATATGGTGCACGACACAACAGCATTCCATGCATTCATCCTGACGAAGACTTTTACTAAGTTGAACCGTGTTGATCACACGAAGTATTGTATTCACCATTTGAATTTTTCATTGAATGATTTACAAGCCGTCAACCACACTGTCATCAAGTTGGCTATATTCACCATCCTTTATTGAAAAAGGTGTATGTAGGAGAAAATTAACAAACAGCACACTTACTCATCTTGGAGCAAAGATGGAAATTAGTTATTGGTGATGGTCTTATGCATAATTTTGATAGATTTAAATTGTATGTAAAGCCTTATAGGGAATATGGGGATCTCTTCTCGACTCTGTAACTCTCTGATATTACTCATTTTGGTTAACTTCAATAGAGAAACTACATTTTTTCTATATAACATTAATGTCTGCACTATATTATATAAGACATAATCACGTGACGATTGTTACTTAAAAAGATTCCTTTGGCCAAACCAAAAAATAGTTGTGTTCAGGTAACATAGGTCAAAAAAAAATAGGGAAGGTAGGTCGAAATGTCTTTTTCTTTTTTCTTTTTTTTTTACTAACCAAAGAGAGCCGGGCAGTGTTGGGAGTAAAACAAAAATTCCAAATATCCTATAAAATAAATTTAACATCCAAAGTACATGTCCTGAGCATCTATATGGGCTGTTTTATAGTTTTCCATGCTATTTTAGGACAACTCTTTTAGATTTTGAATAGAAAAAAAATCCCAAAAGAAAGTTAGGGTAGGGCCAAACATTTAGGGTTGGTAGGGTTACCTGAACACAACAAAAAAAAATTTGCCTTATACATGGGCGGGTCCAGGATTTACAAAAAAAAAAGGGGGGACGTGCTAAAGGACATTTTTTTAAAGAGAGATTTTACATTAACAAAATCAAAATTTGGCCCCCCAAAAATGGGGGGGGGGGGGGGGTAGACTGTGACTTACCGTTGACGTTGGGGGAGCTGCCGTAGATGGAGACGGCCTTGATGGCCAGCGGGCGGCGGCAGGGGATGCCCATACAGGTGCGGCCGTACATACGGACGATGTTGTTGTACGTCTCGTAGTCTCCCGCCCCGTCAGGGTGGTCCACGTTAAACCAGTGGGTCCAGGCTCCGGCCGGCAGGTTACGGCCTGAGTAGCCTGTAAAAGTCACAATCAAAGTTACAATCAAATTTATTAATCTTTACAATCAAATTTAGTAATTGTCATAACATTATTACTTATTGTACTACAAAGCAGTTTTTATGTATGTTATATTATGCATAGATTGTTTCTATGTTTGGCAGGCAGAAATGTGAGACAAGTTTATGTGAACTTAATTTTTGACTGATGAAATAAACGAAGAAAAAAAAGGGAAAAAAAGTCAATATAATTGTGATAACTTTTATCGTAAGCCTTATGACCAGTGGCAGCTTGGGAGGGGGCGCCCCTCTATTTTTTGGCAAAATATTTGTCTTTTATTTGCCGCCCCAACCCCCCTTTGAGAATCTCTGGGATCGCCCCTGATGACAGTTCCGACAATTATCCTAGGGGTAACTATAGCATTAAGTTATTTTCGACAACATTTCTAACAATATACTGTTGTTATGAAAGGTTTACATTATATTTTCTGAAATGCTGTCTCAATTTCCTTCCCATATTATTGTGATCGTCCTCATAAGAGGATCTTTTGTAATGTTAAAACCGGCTTAATCGGAGGGTATAGGGACGAGAAGATGGGTTAGAACAGAACAGAACGGAATTAGACGGCCCTTTTTTACAGAAATTCATATTTTTGTAAATTTGAATTAGTGAAAAGGTCTTTAGGAAGAAAAATAACAATAGCGCCTTTTTAAGAATGGTGCCAATGTCATTTAGCAAAAGTCCTCATATGCATGATAAATGTAGGCGTTACCTAACCAGTAGAATACTATCAGATCCGGACATCAGAGCTCATGGCTGTGGGGCTGCCCGAAATATTGGTATGTATATATAGGTATTGGGGATTTATCTTTATGGAGATACTTTTAGTTACTGCTTGAACTAGTTTCCACATCACACTCTCATATATTATCATACCCTCAATTATAACCCTATAGATCCTATTAACTTTAAAGAACTTGTAGTACATGGGTTTGGTAAATATTGAGATAGCGTGTTTATTTTCCTATGACAAGAAGCAGTTCATGAAGGTTAACTAAGAACAGGGAAATGCATACTATTTTGTTGAGAATGATATAGTAACAATTGTAAATAGCACATTGTCGGGTAGTGGGAACACCAGGTAAAAAGTCTATAATATCATCACTGATATTCAAGTTGCATCTCTTCAGACCAACTATAAACTGTGATACTGTCATTAGTAATAGAATATCTGTTCAGGGGTTGACTGCATGCTATAGGCGGTTTAACATTGAAATGACCTTCACCATAAATCAGCGTGCCCTTTGCATGGTTAAAATGTCATAGCCGGAGGAAAAGCAATGTGATTTATATCGATAAACGTGTAGATGTGAAGTCTTGTGTATCTCTCGATGTTGTTATGTAGATATCGTCTATACAGTTATAGTTATTTGTAGATTACATGTGTCTATTTGTGGAGACAGATATACAAGATGTTTATTGATCATATGAAGATTGCATACACGTAGACGGCCATGCACTGCCAAGTCTAGTTTTTCCCTATATACACATACATGTTTATTAAGGATATTGTTTCGAGTATTCACTATATTTTATTCAATGTATGTAACTTGTCAGCCTTCACAGATGTGCACAAACATGTACTAGTGTATCCATTGTAATCCTTTGATAAACCAAATGATTAGCTTTAAACAATATGAAATATGAATGTTTAAATCCAAGTAAATATTGAAGGTTTGTAACCGTAGGAGCGAATTAGTAGTTATGTTTCCCCGAGTATCATATAGGCTATCATATTATAATTATATATATATATATCAAGCAGGATGTGCCCCGACACTGAGATGACTTGCCCTGTCAATAGTATATTATAACCGAATCAAACTATATCGTACATTATAGAATTAGAAACCGGTTCAACTGTTTTAGACTCAATAATTATAATTATCATACTCCGAAAGCTTACCATGTCATAATAGTCAATGGGAGTAAATGTTGTTTATAATCACGTTATATATCATTAGCAAGGGCTTTTAATTCTCTTTCAAATGGTATGTAGGATTCATGGTTCTTTGTCACATTACTGCAAAAACGTAAACATGTCTCGAATTGCCGGCAGTCAGAATTGCCAGATGAAATACAGGCTTTGGGAAATTTAGAATGCAAGGCTTCAACTAGCACCACTCGTTCATGATATATAGCTAATTTGATAAATAAATGTCTGTAGTCATTCCCGTTCCCACTGTAAAGATTATCTGTAGTCATAAATCTGACTCACCTCGCTGAAACACCTTCAATGGTCGTGAATGCACGAAGCCTCGGAAACAGAATCCCATCAGGTAAAGGCTAAGTATCCGGATAAAGAACATGGTCATGCCTTTAAGGGGGGTTTCTCCTATTTGTCTGCTAGTACAACTCCTCCATGTTTGATATATCCATGGCTATACACACTCTAGGTATTGGAGATAATCCCATACCTAGACAAATCGTATGACTATTTGCAGTTTGTATCAAACAGTAGATATCTATCTGTATTTTTCCAATATTGACTTCAAGGATCAACGTAGTGAAGACACAACTCCAATAGGCCAAAATAAAAGAAGGTAAATCCTCAAAACAGCATGAATACTATTCCACTCGTGTACCACATGAGAAGTTGACCGATGAGAGCTGTTTATAAATCCCTTTGCAGTATATAAAGGGGTAGGTTGGCCTCCGAAATCGTTTGAATACCGAACCACTGTAACTTGATCAAAAATACCACAACTCCATGACGCCCTCTGCTTCTTTCTTTATCTCCGCATGTGGCGGCAAAGCGATGACGATTGTGTTAACCGCCCAAAGTAAGCAGCTGTGGTTGGTTTTGAGACTTGTGTTGTCTGTTCGATGTTTCACTTGAGGATGTCCTCTTCCACTATCTAGATGAGAAGTGACACAACAATCTGGGAACTCCGCCCGGGATTTATGATGAATGTAACAATTAGTGCTGACGACAGTTGACTTGTCCCGAAGCAGGCACTTTCTCCTGGGTTCCCGTCTGTCTGTAGGTCTGTGAGAAGCAATAACTTTCGATGTTAACTCTGTGAATGATGAGTAAAATCTCCTTTCAGTTAATGAAATTAACGCCACTTATCATCAGATCACCTGTATGATAAATTCTCCCAATTCCAATTGTTCATTTTTTTTTGTAGTTTGCAAACGATCACATTAGATTATACGTCTCCAGGTGTTGAAAGGTATTCCTCAATCTATTTCTGTAGTTACAATCGGGTGTCTATCCTCCACTTAAAGGTGTGCAGGTAACTCCCAGCCCCATGCTGATCATCAGGTGTGCCACCTCCACCCGGCTCTCACAGGTAACCGATCTGTGTGGAGAGGGATCAGAGCGCTGGTTGGAGCTGTTCCCCGGCGCGTGTGGCCGTCCCTGACGCTGGTCGATGATCTCTGTCCTCCTCCTCCTACCCTCCTACCCCTCTACTCCTCCTCCACTGCTACCCCTCCTCCTCCACTCCTCCAGCGTGCACCGATGGTTCCCCCTAGTGAGCCCTACTGGAACCATGCGGTCCCATGTCTGATATTGGTGTACGTCGTACAGGTGCCCAAAAGGTGTTAGTGCCCCGGGACGTGTCTTGTACATACTCAGGGGACCTTTGGGAAAATAAAAACTGCACGTTGTGGCTGCTGATTGAAAATCAAAAGTTGGTGGTTTGAACTTCTGGAAAAAAAATATGAAAGAATTAAAGCGGAAGACTGCTGAAGCGATTTTGAAAAACGAAACGCGTTTATATTACTTTTAATTAGTGATCTATCAAATACTGATACGGCGCCCACTCGTTGGGCGTCGACGGGCGTCGATGGACTTATTCAGATTTTCTTTTATAGATTTCTTAACTTCATTCTAGTATCCCGAAGTAATCTACGATAAATGTTTCATGAGCGATTTGTGTTTTCTCTCAAACTGG
Organism: Lepidonotus clava; assembly: GCA_936440205.1. Lineage (NCBI taxonomy): Eukaryota > Metazoa > Annelida > Polychaeta > Phyllodocida > Polynoidae > Lepidonotus > Lepidonotus clava. Next base: position 3,403,977 of record OW387148.1, read on the forward strand.
GGGTGATTTTGAATACTTCTAAGGTTGACTGGTAAGTTAGTCAGTGATACTACTCCACTACATTAAAGCTTGGAGCCAAGACTTCGTTTTAACCAAATTATTGTGAGACAATCATGCTGCATCCCTCAAGTCAAGGCTCCCTCAAGGCCAGACAAATCTTGGGGAACCGTGAACCAGGTGTCCCATCCACACGTATGGTTGACCCCTCTTTTCTGGCCTATAGTTGTTGGCGACACGTGACACTTTGGTACTATAAACGCTTACCTCCCCTGCACTTCTCTTTGAATGTAATTTGTTTTGTGTATAACAAGCCATGGCCTTTGTCATAGAAACCGGAGCGCGCGGAATGTGAGGAGAATGGCGGGAAATCTGTCAACAAAAAGCAGACGACAATGAGTAGGTAGCCATGGTTACATAGGGCACGCAGACGCTGGGGTGTTTCTGTTTGACGTCTGCCCAACGTGAGGTGCAGGTAATCCCAATGTGTGCCCATCTCTTTCCAAGTCGTGGGGGCAGTATTTGTCATCCAGTTTGCTTTGTATGCTGATAGATAATGGTTTTTCAGCCATATTGTTACGTCGTTCATGTTAAAGAGGTTGGTGACGTATGTACTATGACGTGTGTCTGTCCATATAGGAGTGGTCTCAAATAGGTACCACACCTATATATGTAGGGGTGGATCCAGGGTGTGTCCAAGGGGTACTAACCCCACATCCCACTTTTGGTGAACTTTTATACTTCACATAAAGAAAAAACGTTGTACATGCGCATAAAAATGCGCATCGTTTTATTACTATATGCACACCCCTTTTCAAAATCCTTTTTCCGTCCCTGCATAATAATTATTCTGGACCACTACTGCATGACTCATTCCGATCGCATGGGTAATAAGTCTTGTCATTTGGTATATTTGAGGGGTTGATTAAGAAAAGTTATTGAAAGTCACTGAAATGGCTTTTCATTCATCTCACGCCGACTGGTGAAAAGCCCAGTAACACGTATAAAGTACCAATGCCAATTGAGAGTCGTCAAATGAGGAAAACGGTGTGTATGCTAGTGCATGATAGCCATGTCCGAAAGTAAGAAAGGTACCGGTATTCCTAGTAATTCAAGGATATGGTGTCTCAAAGTAGATTGAATTGTGGAGTAAAACCTGAGTTTTCCACAGGAAGCCACTCTATCTGTTATCTTTAAGTTAAGACTTGGTTATAGTAACATATTTCTGATATCTGCATATAATTATGTAGCTGGTAAAAGCACTAGATATATATTCGAAAAGTTTGATTGGTAGTTTATATAACATTTCACGGATAGCTGATGAATTATAGTAAATAGGATAATAACAATAACGATTATTATTAATAACAAGTAACAAGTGTGGTTGATTTGGACGAGATAAATATATTAAATATTTATTAAACATCCTCCTATTTACAATCAGCTAAAACTTAAAATGAGTTGTTGTCTGAGCGATGGTAGGCGAGCAACTGATTCGAAATCGTTGGATCAGCGATTTATATAGTCAGGTGACAACAGATCGCCGTTGCTATGGCGATGGGGGCGATGACGTCATCGCGCTCCCGGAAAATGCATTTTGTAGGTATCGCTACACAAATTATATATACTTTCATCTTTGAGCAAATTCAACATTTCGTATTCTGTAATCAATAGCAGGCTACTCCTAGGATCAATAATTGTCTCAAGAACTATAGATGATTTTTCAGACAAATGACGATCTCTGAGTATAGATTAGAGTTTTACAGCCTATTATTGCAGCGCTTATAACACCTTTCACGGTGGCATTAATGTATGATACCTTGAAGACATGCAATCAGGTGGCGAGTTGTTGTAGTGTGTTGTTCAGTCATCTCAAGACATGGGGCGCAGGCTTTGCAAATCATGTGTATTTACATATATAGCTTATTGCGGAAATCTAGTTACAAGATATGAACACGTTGTTCAAATCCTATTACAAATGATTCATTCTTCATCGTGACATTCACGGCACCTCATAAATAAAGTTTCGTGTTAAAGCGCGTTTCTCCTGACATGTATGGGGGACCCTAACAGTAACCCCATTGACCTGGGAATGTAATTATCCCTTATTAGATCCAGGGGACACAGATCCCCATCTTTAACTACAGCTTTGGTCATCCATACCTTGTCAGGGCCTCACAGTACCCCACCTGTGGGTAACGTCCTGGTGGATTGACGTCTTGATTCAGTTTGACAGAGGATCTGATCGGCGCCGATTGCACGTCCCCCATGTCACTCCACATGGCCCCAGATCGCGGCCCTCGGCCCAGCTGGCCGCAGGAGGCAATATCATCAATGCTGTATCCAGTGTTAGCTACAGCTTATTCTATATCAGGATTCCAGACCCTATACCTTCAGTACTGTCCAGCCCTCTCAAAACATGTTAATTCAATACCTGTTATTGATAATGTCTGTCTATGAATGCTAATACTTTTTTTTCAGTAAAGATTTTCAATATATCTGTGTAATTGATATAAAATTAAATCAGGTACATGCTGTGGGTGCACTAATACCATTTACAGACTACCCTCAAAATGCGCTCATAATGACAGTGCAATACAAACACGATGCGCATTTTGGGGCCAGTCTATGAAAGGTATAAACAATTGTTATTGCCCCAGTTTGCACACACCTATATTGCTGGCTATTGCCCTCGACGGTGTCTGCATATCAGGCAATAACAGTTGCTTTTTGCCTCCTTGGTACTATGTATCTATTTCCTCCTTCTCTTTCTACTTCCCCATCGCCCAGTGATGTTAGTAAACACGGGGGGCGGCGCGTGGCCCCACAGGAAACGGGGAATTTCAAATATGTTTTGTGGTAAAAATCACTTCCGGTTCTTTTTCATCATAAAAAAAGGTAACACCTAATCTTTTGAAAAGTAGGAGAAACAAGGTAGAGAGTGTTCTACTACTAAACTCAGGCCCGTAACTAGGGGGGGGGGGGGTGGCGGGGGGGGGGGGCGCCACCCCCCCAGAGAGGCAATTTCTCAAAAAGTTCCACCTCTCCTTAAATACATTTTTGTAAAAAAAAAACCTTAGAAAAAAGAGAAGAAACTATTATGGCCCTAGACCCTTATATTTGATAGTGCAACATGGGCCTTTTGGGGGGCCTAATGACATGCGACATGGGATTTTAAAAAGACAGTGACAGGCGACATGGCTATTTCTTAAATTTGACAGGGTGACGGTGCCTTACCTTAAATTTGATATGCGACATTGGGGACCCATCAAAGGCCCCATTATTGAAAAGTTTCACTTCGGGAACCTCGCCACCCCATTTTTAGGTTTGAATAATTGATATTGTAATCAAAAGTCCCACTTAGGGAACCTCGCCACCCCCCCCCCCCACCGGAGCAGACCCTGGGTACGGGCCTGTAAACTACTAATGATCATTTTCCCTTATTTCACTTTTCATTATCCTTCTTATATCCGAGTTTCTTCGTATCAGACATTGTGCAGATGACACCATAACACCCAGAGGATAGGGCGTCGGATGACATATACATGTATTGGTGATCAATAATTATTGATCATTAGCTTGGTAAACAAATTATACCTGAATTGTCGTGTATTGGTAGTTATTCTGTAATACCTACTCGTGGTTCATTTATTTGTATATAAAGGGGTCTTTGTTTAGCTCTTATTGGTAGATTGCTACGTGCGACCAAATAATGATCACCAAAAACAAGTGTGTGACCTTGTCCACAGAAGGTCTTTTAGGGAGCTTCTTGATTAGGAGTTATCACAAGGTTTTCGCATTAATTCATTAGAACCTAGTCGCATACTGCCATGGCAACAAATTCAAAATAAGGTTTTTACCAGCAGAATCTCATCGAAGATAGGACATTATTTTTGCTGTTTATAACAGCAATATGCAAACAACTCATAACTGAATATATCCAAATAACCATTTCCAACTGCTGCCTTATAAAACTCCATATATCACTCTGAGCAGCTCCCCCTCCCGTGGTCGCTCCCCCCTACTCTCTGCCCTGCTGCTTACCGTCAAACAGCTCCAAGTACATGCTGTTTTGAAAACGTTCCCTTTCCATTGAGTTTTTAGCCCACCATTTTTGTCTGTTCTGTTAATAAACTAGATGGGTTCTTGCTGACTTGACTGTAAACACATGACAGACCTGAACTAAGTCCGGCGTAACCTTTTAAGCCCAGGGTTTGCTTTGTAGCGGCTCTGTCTTTCCTCAAGTTTCATATTCTATGGAGACATATTGAAAGCATATCGCTGTCATTTTCAGGACGTAGCGGCTTTTCTGGACCTTATATGATCAGACATGCATACAATATGATATGACATATAAGTACACGGGTCAAATGGTTTAGTAGGACTGGGTATAAATCATTGTATCAAATTACAAATATATAGGGACCTCAAGTAGGATTTCTTTGTTGGTGTATATTGTTTGATATTATTGATACAGGCGTGGACCAACGGAGAATTCTAGTATCACCCAGAGGAATACGTGCACTGCCTGACAAGTTATAACTATCGAAAACATAGAATATCTATAACCAATGATTTCTATAAAGACAGTCTTTTCGTCAAATGGGCTCGAAAAATTTCTGGAGTCAATGGCTTGACAGAAAAACAAAAGTAAGGAAATGATGAAAACGTAAGGTCCTTCCTCCTCAGACGGCTCGAAAGTAAGGAAATGAGAAAGGTATAAATAGATTCCCATGAAGTCGGAGTGTATACGAGCTATGAATGTGAAGTATAACTGCGACTGTGACTTCCTTTGAAAATCGTGTTCGTTGACAAAACATGTATGTATCAAAAGGGGTATTCTGTCGATCACGTGACAACAAGGATTCTGTGGGTCCATTCTGCCCCCTTGGTGGGGAATGTACCAACCCCAGTAGGGGGGCGGGTCTCTACTATAGCGACAAGTAGTCAACATCGACAGCTTTAATAGAAAGGGCGGCTTGATTTGTCAGGGTTCGTTGGAGTTGTCACTGGTTTATTCAAAAGGGTTTTAAGAAGATTTGGAATGGCATCCCAATTTATTTACTTTATATCTTTAAATCTCTAGGGTGTGTATAATTAGTTACTAATATGATAATGAATTATTAGACATAAACCCCCAGCAGAATCATTTTAAATAGACGTGCTGCAATATGACAATAAGTGAATAAGTTTCTGTGGGTATGACTGTTTTCACGTTTTTCTTTAACCGATAAAGGACACCTATATATACATAATTTACTTTCAACCACATTTGAAGATTTACTGTACGTATTCTACTTGGCCTCACCAAACCAGGCAGATGATATACAACATAATTTAGCCTCAAAGAAAAGGAGATTTTCTCATCAGGATGCATATGGAAAGTAGACCACGCCATGTGGGCTGGGAAATGACAACAATTTGGGCCTGGACCGGGAGCGTTTTCTTTTGGGTGGTTATTATCAGAGCACCTGTTGCTGAGACTCGCCGCCCCTACATTCTCTGCGCCACAGCGTTCCCAGGCCAAACCTCAGTCTCTTATACTATTCGTTTTTCTTCAGTTTTTGGGGAACAATTGCGTCCATGGATCCAGGTTAACAATTGAATCAAGATCCTCAGAAATACTTTTTGAATAGGTTGAATGATATGTACAAGAAGTAAATGGCCATGCCGTTGTATATTGCCCAAAGGTGGGTCCTACTCAGTCTTCAAGAAAAGCTGGATTCAGTTTCCATGGCTTTCAGGCAAATATCGTATAAAAGCGGGGGCAGGCTATAGATCCCTGCGCGGGGGGACACGGACTCCATCACAGCTCGCGAGTCTGTTTATCCTCCGCGTAAAAAAGTAACCCCCGCCGGCGGAACGAATACAAAGCCTGGCTCGGTGGGATTTAGGAAGGACGGATGGAGGGATCTTTTATTTTCGCGCCGGGTGGCTGTCTTGTGTCCCCGGCCCTCGTTGGCCGGCCGGCCGGGGGGCGGCCACCTTCTCAGCGGCCAGGACACGGATCTCAGGGCGTCCTAAATCCGCGCAAATCGGCGCGAGATTCACACTGAGTGTTGATGACAAATTGCGCGCTGTGCCTCGGCTTGTGTGGCATGTGGCTAGGGTGGGTGGTGGGAGGCGTCCCAGGGAGTTGGGGACCCTTCAGAAACTTATACCCGGTCAGCACGATACTCTGAGCTAAAAAAAAAAAAGGGGGGGAATTCCGTGTCACTCCTACCTATAAAACAATTGTGGAAGATCTTGTTGCTTAAATTTTCTACCTTTCGTTTTCTTTCATTTACGTTTGCAGGAAATGAAGACTTTAGACATAAAGATACATAAGATGTATGTATGTCTATGTTTTAAAACATGCGGGCGGAATATGCAACAATAATATTTTCATTGGTAAACCACGCCCCCAATCCCATTTCATTCAGATTTTGCGGGTTATTTCAAATGTCAAGTTCTGTCGAAACAATTTCAAAAAGTGCGCCCCCCCCCCATCCGAAATGTTGGATCAGTGTATGGGCTGCATCCAAAGTTGCATGCATATCAAACCATTGGAAGATTTCGGAAGCAATGCATGAAAGCAGTGGAGAGCGGACTCAAAATTCACCGTTGAACTTTCTTCATATGCAGCCATGGTTCATATAGCCGGCCCCTTCAGATTGAATGGGTCTATCAATCAGATCGCGTGGTTCTTTTCTGAATAGTTATTAGAAACTGTTGCAGCTCCACAACTTGGGTGAAGATTCAATATATAAACTGTTACATTTGCGCGCTTCTTCATTAATCGGTATAGGTATGTCGTCTCTGTTATTACATATACATACTATAGGTGCCATTAAGTTTTAGGTTGACAGTCAAGTGACTGATCATGATAATCGGGCTGGCTTTATGTCTAAACCTGTTAACCAAATGATGACCCCTATAGCTTCTCTGCATGGAGGGTATAGGACGACGTCAGAATGTGGGAAACATCATCTAACAGCCACTGACATGTGGTTGTCCCAGGGTTTCTCATGGTCCCAATCTTTCTTGTTAGGCGCATCCCATTTGACCCTCTCCACGGGATGCATTCACTGCCTCCATAGGTGCAATCAGATGTTTTAAAACAGGGAATAAAATATACTCTTTAAGTGTTACCATACACGCCACACAGCGAGAGGGGGAACTGAGATGTGGAGCTCTGGCAATTTGGCATTTCCCATTTCCGTCCGTAGAGTAACATACGAATAGGACTGTGCCACTCGCCAGCCATGCGTGAAATTGGTGATCATCGTGACATACCAAAGATGGTTCTCAAATATGATGAAGGGATTCATGGGAGCAGGACAACTATATGGTATAATGACACTGTTTGGACCAGCATTGTTTCAGTATACGTATAATGTTTACAGCTACGAGTATGAAATAGATGTAATGATCACCCGCCATTGGTTGCATTGCTCACAAGCCAGCTATTTTTAATACCAAAGGGCTTACCACACCATACCCTTTTCAAAATCCTTAATCAAACCTTCCATGAAATGTCTAGCACAAACACAATGCATTAGATATGATTCTGGTTTACCTGGACTAATTTGTAATATATATAATTATAAATTACATTAATAAGTATATGAGTATTTATGTCATATTAATAATTGTGTGTATGTGTCCCTGTGTGCGTCATATTGGTACAAAATGATACTTTCAATAATGTAATATGCATATTACATTGAACACTACAAAGAACTCTGTGTGATCACTAGGATTCATATTACCTGCATTTTGTCGAACCAATGGAAACAAGTCAAAATTTGTCAGATATAGAACGTATATCGATTGATGAGAACCCACCAAAATACCGCCAATCGGATTAGGTGCGGAGTTTGCCCCGACTTCCGCGTGGGCCCAGCTGACCGGTGCATGGTCAATACTCACATGTCGGGACGGCCGACCTGTAAACGTGAGATCAGACGGACAGGGGTCGGCTGGGTCAGTACACTGATCTAAAGCACAGAGGTATGCATGCACAGTGGCGGATTCATGGGGGGGGGGGCAAAAGGGGAAATTGCCCCCCCCCCCCCAAGACCCAAGGGATTTTTTTTGGCATTTTAAAATTGGAAGATCTTTGTAAAAATGGTGTTTTTAATTTTCATTTTTATAAGGGGGAGGGTCAGGGTTTGCTTTGCCCCCCCCCCCCCCCCCTAGAGCACTGACTCTGGATCCGCCCCTGATGCATATACATTGAACTCAAGCCCCATTCTCACAAGTAGTGAAAATTGTTTAGCGATCGATGACAACCTTCATTATTGTAATGAACGTATCCTGCCATGGAAATTATGTATCATTTGTGCAATAACCTAGCTCCTAAAGGAACTAACATCAGGGATAGTCCTAAATCATTTTTTAGATAAAAAAAAACTCCTAAAGAAGTTATGTTAAGGGGGGATTTTAGCGAACGTTGTAATGTAGTGACATGGCGAAGGTAATAATATGGATTGTCAGAAGATCATTTTTTATCAAAAAGAGCATATCACACACACACACACACACACACACACACACACACACACACACACACACACACACACACACACACACACAATAACTATACCTATATATGTATCATCAAAAGTATTGGTTTTCTCGATATAGCAATATCATATCGATTAATTGCAACGAATCCCGTGCAAGATTTCGATTCCCACAGAGGGCATCCACGCTCCTCGTTTTGCGCCAGCCCCATCTCAAGCATGTTGTGGATCTCTTGAGCTGTCTACTTAACCTCATTTTTCTTCAGTATAAGGGCAGCCGTCACACCCTCTACTGATGACCTGACACTCACCAGTGACAGAGCTGGTCAACCAGGCCATGAACATTGCTCATAACATTAAGGATAGACACCAGTGGTCAGCGGCCAACTCATAAAATCACCTATGTATTCCTTAATTTCGCTCTGACCCGAACATATCATACACCATTTGAAAGATCAAATTTTTCTCTATCTATTGATTCAAAAAATATTATTGAGGAATTTAAATCTGAGATTTTATCAATTTTAAACTGATTTTTTTACTTTTATTTTTTGAACATCGATATCATGGTTAATAATCAACCTACATGAATAATTTTTCATAATCCTCTTCATGACAATCAGATGCAGGGAAGTGTGTCTCAGATTTTTGATTTAGGTCCTAGTTTTTGTTTTATGATAAAAAACGGCAAAAAACGGGCAATTTTTTTAGATTTTTTTTGCAAAACCATTTTCTACAATTCATAAAAAGAGAACTAGGACCTATATCAAAATTCTGAGACACGCTTCCCTGCATGTGGTTGTCAAAAAGATCTACCGAAAATTTCAAAACTTTAAGTTAATTATTAAATGAGATATTCATGTTCAAAAAATAAACTTGAATATTTTGATTTTCAGGTTTGCAACGAACCTACAGAGCCATTGTTTTAGTCACATTTATATAAGTTATATCAATAGATAATGGTATTTGTTGGCTATTCAATGATGTTTTCTATTTAATATTATTACAAGAAACAAATAATGTGATTGTGATTTAAGGGAGCCGCGCCATTCACACCCCAATCACTGGTGTCTATCCTTAAAGCATACCAGTATTTATCAACTTTTTTTGCATGGGTTGAAGGATTTATTGCTTCTTTTGGAGAAAGATGGAAGAACGAGTCATAAGTAAATAGCTGTATGGCTATGATGCCATACTGTCTTTTATGTATTTCAATATTATGTTTCAAATTAAACCCCAACGTATTCCCAAATATTCACCAGAAAACCTATCCATGACTAGACATAGGCTGTTCGATCATTGGTTATTAATACAGACGCAATCTAGACCCAACTAGAGACGGTATCTTATTACCGTAACTGACCCAACTTTGACCAGTGATCATTAAACCAAGAACCTGAAGCATTAAAGTACCAAACATAAACGGCATAGAGTCAGGTAGTATTTTGGCGATGCCTTAACCCGATATGTACCAAATCAAACCGATCCCCCGGATCACTCCATCACTGACACCGGACGTCACCCGACGTGTCGTCACACGGGACTTTGGTGTGAGGGCGTCCCGCTAGGGGTCAGTGTGACTTGACCTTGGTGACACAGAGGTCACTAGTGCTTTGTTCACCTGGTGGCCAGGGGTCGTCACAGTGACATTCAAACCCGGGTTTATACCATGACCTCAAACCCCTTTAAAAATGTAAACTATTGAAAATGAAATAACAAAGGTGTGGATATAAAGAGCATGAATATATCCATAAGTCACCTTGTACAAACCTTGATAAGTATTTCACAATCTAACGATAAACTACTTATTATCACTATTAGTAGTATAGTAACCAATTTCAAATTGCCAATCGACCAACCCAGTGCTTGAACAGATAAAGGCCTACAGCTGTCGGCAGTTGGACTACATTCCCATGACATGCACATTTGTACAGCTTAACATTGTTTATCTAATTTTAATGCGACATAAAGCAGGATATGAATTTAAAAAACAAAAACAGAAAAACAAATGCAATGCGTGGTGAGAAAAGATACCACATACCAATTGTAAGATTATCATTCTTTTAAACAGACAGGAAAGTGAGACCTCACAAAAACGCTGTCAAACCGACTCTTCAAATATCTCACAAATCCTTTGGTCAATACTTCTGTTTTGCCAAGTGTAGATCCCTTCCCAATAAAAACAGGCTATGCCCAGAAAGAACGACGCTTTGCACTTAGCTCTATTGATAGGTTAGGAAACGTTACAGGCAGGATGCAATGGGGCGGCAAAACACCATGAGGACATCACATAGGGGAGACCACTCATCAAAAACTCTTTGTGACAGATTGGAGGGGCCAATAGGCCTAACTGCACTATTACTCCTGGTCGGTATTCTGTTAGAGTGCATATTCCAACCACATTGTGCTACGACGCAAAACGGCCTCTGAGATTTGTCTCTGTTTACGAACCTGTAGCATGTGCAGTGATGTCATAGCATTGGAAAAGGCGTTTAGTTGTATTAAAAAATGAATGCCTCAGGTAGGATTTGGGATTTGAGAGGGGGTGGGTGGGGGCTGAGGTGCTCCAGTGTGGGGTTTGTTGGGGCCTTATATCTGGAGGCTCACATTTTACCTTAAATTCATCCTTCTGGATTTGCAACAGCGTCAGGTTATTCCCAGTGGAGGCTCCAGGGGGTGCAGCAAGTGCGGCCCTCCTTTTTGGGGGGCCCAAAATCAATATTTTTAGGTGCTTTCGATTTCTCCAGTACCCTGAAAAATCTAGGTAACCAATTTCCTTTTTCATTTCACGTTCCTTAAGACTAGAAATTGCTGCTTTGTAGTAGATATCCATGTTTACCATTTTCTATGTTCTCTAATATCCTGAAGGCACCTAAAATGACATAAGTACTCAGGGGAGGATCCAGAGACTTTCAAACGGGAGGACTTGCTATTGTAAAAGAAAAACCCACGGAACCTCCGGGCCTGAGAATTTTACATCTGCGCCCCCTATTAATCTGTCACTGTCAATCATATCTCTTCTAATACTTTTTTTTCCCAAATCCTGACAACCAATGATATTCCTTGAGAAAGGTGTCTCTAATGCGAAAGCACTCTACACTATACCCACGTCCTTTGCTGGCCTGGTTCTCAACGTGATGCAGTGATCTAGTGACAAACTGGTGACAAACACGGGCATAAATCACTACTTTGTTGACGCTGACCTCTCATCGGCTGATGAGGAAACGCCTCTCCTCTCCACACCTGGTTTACAGCATGTTTACACGTACACGTATGGGTACATGTGTAGGGATGTAAATACAATTATTCTTCACAAACAAAGAGACAGGCAGTGTATATCTGATCGGAATAAAGATTTTTGTTACTTAAGTTACGATACAACGGGCTGGGCGAACACCACAATTATATATTGCTTATTCATAACGTTTTCAACTATTCACCACAAGCCCACCACAAGTAATTTTTAGAGGACCGTTGTTTTATTATTAGAGGACTTAATATCAATTGACATGTATCGCGCTTTGGCGCTCTTGATTAGAATTACAATGAGTGGATTGTTAAGATATAACACCTTTCAACGCTGTTTGTTTTGGTTATACCGGCTTGTCCAAATACCTCCTTTCAAAGTAGCTTCGAATTCATAAAGGTTTTCCAGAACAAAGGTCATTCTATGTCCCATTTCTAAACGTTTGTTTCATTACAAGTCAGATGGTGTCTAAGGCACAACTCGTGATACTATTTTACCTTTCCCACAACTTAATGATTAGCAATAGGGTGCACTGAAGATATTGAAAAAGAAAAGCTGGTCCCTTAACATATAATTATATTGATGGGTGAATTTACGACACACCTTTACGTATCATCTTAAGTATTTTTTTATTTGAATTTTTATAGTAAGTCTATCTCGTTTATGCCAGGTCGCTCCCCAGAGAGCACATAAACGTGTAGTTCGCTTCACGACAAATGCTTTCTGATTTATGAGTATATGAAAAAGTGTACACAATCAATTTTGTTGTTATCATTTGAAAGGCCCCTTGTGATCAGTGTAGCAGGACCCTACATGTCCGCAGGGAGGGCCGAGTTATTAGAACATAACGTTGTCCGCCCGTCAATTTGTAGCTCATAAAAGCGCTGACACCCATAGCGAATCGTCTACCCCTTTGACAAACCAGAAGGTGATGGATAACAATAATTGGTAATCTGATGACGGTAGCGACAACAGGTGTATTCAGCCCACACAGCGTGATGCCTTAGCTCATCGTTTGAAATATTAAAAACTACTCTCAGCACTTCTACCTCTCAGATAATTCTAATTAATTTTAATGATATAGCTAATTTTCAGTTTTTAAGGATCTGCAGGTTAAATTCGACAAATGTTGTGGACAAGACCATAGGAAAAACTACAGGAAATTACAAATAGTTTCTATACATCCAGAATTAATCTTGCTGAAAAAAAAATTGAATATGTACAAGTCCAAAACGATAACATACTTCATGCTATTTTTCCATCAGTTAACCTATACAACTAATGCCATGCATGATTAATGGAAATTTTTATGCTTCAGCCTTGTGACTTGTCTACATAATTATTTGCAAGCATGCATCTTGATCTAGGCTAGTGTGCAGGTATGATACAGGGAAGAAGTTTCCGTGGTGGGGAGAATTTCCGAGAGCATGAGCGCATGGTGGATCCCCGAACGACGTTCTTTAAATATATGCACAAATTCCGACCTTAAAGGAAAATGATTTATTAGACCGTGATTTTGTTTATACTTTAGAAAGACACAACTTTCTTCATCACAACTATAAAACAAAATTTGCTTTATAGTTTTAACGACGGCCGCTTTTGTGCAATTATTCTTGATGACTTGCGTGCATCGGCGCTAGCGTTACAAACGAAACATCCATACCTGAGCAGCTGTAATTGATGAAGAACAGGCACAGAGGCAATGAAATGTGACATTCAGTGAAAACACTGTCGGCGACTTGTCGATTCTGTTTGGTGCGCGCATCGTTTACAACTACATGGGGCGAGGGTTAGCTCCATGATATATGGCCATATGGTTGGTTTGGGTTAGAACACTGGCGCCGCATGATCTTTGATATTGATAAGGATAGGAAATGTTTTACCATATTTGTCATTTTATCAATCAGCCACTGAAGACAGACATAAACCCAGCGTTACTATTATATCATAGTGTTTTGTGTCTGTTCTGTCACTGATATTTCATAGAATTTTCTGAAGTATTCTGTTCATTTCAGGGTTAAACAAAGCCAGTGGCGGACCTATGAATTTGAAAATGAGCCAGAGACGCGCTTTTCGGGGGAGACCCATAGAAAACCTTTGGCCAAACTTCACTATTTTTTTTCGGATAACGCTGCGGTGCCTCGCTCTTAATCCGCAACTGAAAGTCTTTATTGATGGTAAAGGAGGATAGTTTGTTACTGATTAGTGGTTGATCAAGGGTTTTGAAAGGGGAGTGCCATAGGAAAAATTGACGAATTTAATTTCAAAATGCTATATTTTCTGGAAAGGGGAGGGGCGCGCACCCTGCTCCCTCTAAATCTGTCACTGGTTTGTGGAGATTGTGAAAATATCCAGCATAAGTCCATTAGATACGCATAAATATATTAAACACAAGCAAAACTGAACCTGAATCTGTCTATTTGGTACATGTCTGGATCTTTTATGACTATTCTCAAGCAGCCTTAAAGAGGCCGCCCATGACCCTAGGCTATAGGTCTATCATTCAACACCTCAACAACAGATGTCAACCTCATAACTACCAAGCCGACACTAGTTGGTCATGGACCGCGTCATCGGGACTATCTCATGGACATAATAGGCACAATGTGATATTCCACTTAGAAATCAAATACGACAAATTGAAATGTTGGATTGTAATCCGATAACAGTCATAGCTGTTTATATATATTATTCTTATCAGAAGTAAATACGGGAAAACTGATATATTATGTCCATACTTTTGCTGCCACTGCGCACTGGTTCCCATGTATACCCCTGGTTATGTTTTTATTTCTTGACTGTACCCTCTTGTTTTTCCAATAATACGCCTACGCCACAAATATATCGCCATGAAAAGGAGATAAACAAAGGTTATTTGTTGGGAAACAACATATCAACAAAAACAAACATTACAAAAATCAGATTTCACAATAAAAACAACGTATAGGGCCTATTGACCAATCCGAATCACTATTAATCGTCTCTCAATAATTACGCTCAAATGTAGCCTTTTATTTCGCCAGCAAACGTTTGATCGATAATTGCAACTTATCCGAAAACTCTGGGAAATCAAGAATATCTCAAGGATACCACGCTGGGACCTTTGCCAATGACGGCGCCTCTGAGCAAATCAATATTTTGCAATAGCAGACTGTGTTACAGGGGCGGATCCAGGGGGGGGGGGGGGTCCTGACTCCCCCCCTCCTTTTGGTGGACCCCTAAACTACAAAAAGAGGGGAAAATACCTCGTGCATATGCACGGTTGCCCGCAGTTTTAGTACTTAGCCTTTATGCTGACGTCCCCCCCCCCCCCACCCCTTTCGAAAATAATGTAACCGCCCCTAAGTGTTATAAGGCAGTGTTTAGACTTCCTTGTCTCCTATTCCTGTCTATCTCTCAATCATTGGATCTGTATACTATCTAAATAGCTAGATTATCATTATCATTATAAAAGTTTAAGTTATGCAACGGATGGCAAAAGAAATGGTTGTAAGATAATACCACGAATCCTTTAGTTTTTATCAAACATTTCTATTATCCTGGGGATAGTTGGATTGGATCTAAATACACTACCTCCATGGGTAGGTCATTATCATCATGATATAAATTTCTGCAACTAATGGCAAATTTGTAAAGATAAGTCAGATGCCTCTAGTTATGCTATTGACGCCATCGTCTCATGAACTATTATAGAGTGACGATTCTGGGAGGACCTCTCGTGGCAAACAGTAATATCAGATCATTCGAGTGGTCTTACACCTCTAAAGATACCATTGTGTCACAATGTAAATCTGATGTTAATATAGCCCATAAAGGAAAAGTAGAAATTGCAATCTTGATTTCGAAAAATTTCTATTCTCGGCATTTATTTTCAGTGTGACATGACAGTATTTTTTCCAAATAGAATGACCAACTGGCATCGTAATGTATTATTATAGTTGACAACCGATATACGTATTGTTTAGAAAAAACTACAGTATTTTTTGAAAAATAAAAGAACTCGTTGTGATTACTATTCCCATATACTATTGGTCCGAGATGCCTAATTCTATTTGATTTTTTAGTATCTTGCACCTTCGTGTTCTAAATCCTACTATCGGTTTACTCTGAAACCATTTTTTCCATTTAAATATCAAATATATAAGATGCAAAATAATGAAAACAAAGTAGCATTTAAATAGACTGTATTTCAGGGAAATAATCTCATCTTAACAAAAAGTAGTTTTCGACAACACGATGTAGAACACATCCTCTCCATATCAAATGATGTAAGTTGAGGAGATTCCTGAGGAACAAAACCCGACATTAATGAGTACTGAGACAATCTGTTGTTACATGCACATTGTAATTGTAAAGGTACAGTTTACAAAAATACGCTCTAGGAGTAATTTCGACATACAAACTACATGGCATCTCACATATGTCAGTACAGAGTGAATAACCAACTAAAACTGTAACCAGAATATCGTGGCTACAGTAGGACATAAAATATTCAGAAATAATTGGTCGAATTGAAGCAGATTCCCTATAGGCAGGGCATTCGCAAAATGGCACATTATGTTTTTAGCAAACGGTTGAAGTTAGAATAATGCGGTAGGGAGTGAGCTGGACTGCATGTGCACTACCAATATTCAATAACAATGGATCCAAATGATAGGATTTTAGTAGTGAAAAATGTGCGCTTCTCAGTACAGCTACATTTTACATAGATACTTCAACAAGTTATCAAACGTTAAGGCATGTGAACGGGATTAAATGTACAATTGATGTTAACTGATGTTATTTGTAAGTTCAAACAGTTATATAATATATATATTCATATATAATGTCTATGTAAATAATTAAGCGTCCCAAGGAATAGTCGCAAAGCAGTGACATAACATCCTTAGAAAGAAAAGGGTGTTTAACATACTGGCATTTCTGAATAGATTAGTCTTTTCACTGTTTGCACACACTGAATTCTCTTATATTTTATGGTTGGAACAAGCGTGGATGGAACATGATGACATATCTGTACAGTAAAATAATTGAACAAATCACTCATGTCATACATATTCTTTGTGTAATGGCCTTACCCGTACAATAAAAGGTTTGAACGAATTTCATAATCATATCGCATTCTCCACTCAATATTGCTTTGTCAATTGTTCAGTCATATTACTAATCAAAGGACCGTTTTCGGTTCGCATGGTTTATATATCAGTACTGTTGTCTCAATTTCATGACAGCGATTTTTAACGTATATCAACATCCCCATAATTTCGGGAGGAAGATTTAAAGGGAGGCTTGCTTAAACCTGAGCAGAATCTCTATTTGTCTGTAAACAAAGGCAGTCTTTGCAGATTCACATCGATAGATCTGGACAAGAAAAACATTGTTTTTAATGATGTTATGCCTGTTTAGATTTTACCATAAGCCCGGGTTACGCTCATTCATTTGTGCATTCATTTTGTTATTTGAATTTGTGTTATCATAAATTGCTTTTGGCTACCCTTAAAGGAGAGGTATCGTCGACAAGAACGTCGACATTTTGCTACGTTAAAACCATCACATAAGCGCGCTAAATCCGTAACGTCACCAATGACGTTGTCGGATGACGTTCTGAAAGTGCAAAACACGACGCCTGCCGTATCTTTGCTGCGGACGTATCTCAATAAACTGACGGACGAGACTGCTCCTTTAATGACGTCATCCACTTTATCGCATGGTGACGAGCTCCTCGGAGGACGTGGGGTGGATGGCCACACAGTTGTCAAAGTCCCGCTTGGTGGCGCCCATCTTGATGGCCACGCCGAAGCCCTGCAGCATCTCGTCACAGCCCTGACCCATCATGTGGAGGCCGACAACCTGAAGGGGGTAAGAGGGAGTGAGTGAGTGATGGATGTTTTACGCTGTACCAACAGCCAGGGTCATCTTCACGGTGAAAACAAGTTGGGACGAATTCTGTCTTTGGTGATTGTATCTATGAGATGAAGGTAACAGAGGGGGCAAACAGCAGGAGATCAAAACCTGGAAATCATTTTTGCTATATCTCGTCCCTTAGTGAACCCAGACACCAACCGGGAATTGAACCCAAAGAACCACTTGGTCAGTGTGGGTCCCCCCTATTGTCGCCTCCTACGATCAGCAGGGGATACTGGGGGCCTATATTCTTCCCAGGAGCAAAAGCCCCACCCCAGTACCCCCACGTGGTGCAGGGGGTAAGACAAGGGTGAAAGGTTATCATTTAATTCTCAAAAGTTAGTTAAGTTTCTCTGCAAAACAATCGAGACATATTTACAAGTTTAGTTAGTTATTGGTGTACGAAGAAAGGAGTTCTTTTACTTTCTACTATGATAGATCTACACCTGTAGTATCTTAATGTTGGTTGATTTCGAGAAATTATTAGAACCAACTATCACACAACTAGTGGTTTGCACTGATCCTGGTAATATGAGAGAATCTGCAATTTGTTTCGCGTAAGACTACAAATTTAACCAACAGGCAAACTATAAGCAATATGTAGACAATATGTAGGGCATTCACAATGTACTATCCCTGTTACTAAAGATATAGTTTTTAAAAGTTCTTCACTGTGTGATAGTACGTTGTCAATTCCCTTTGCCATGCACACATCGTTGTGCAAACAAACAGATGGTGGTGATTATTAGTTGATATTGTACAACTTGGTGAAACTATATAAGATTTTACACACCTTCTCCTCGGGCAGCTGACAGATGAGCTTCATACGACACTTGGTCTTGCGGTCGGTGACGGCGTGGTACATAGGGGTGAAGGTGGCCTGGTAAACCTTCACATTCTCAGCGCCAAACTTGGCCTCAGCCTCACCTACAATAAGAAATATGAACGTTGTAGTAACAAAGTGAAAGTTGAGTACGAGTACAGCAGAATGTTACTATAGAGGAGAAAGATTGTAGAATCTGTTAGCTGCTCATGTGTTTCATTTGGAAGATAGGGAAGCTTTTGATTTCAAAAAGAACATTCTTATGACATGTATCATGTGAATGCAGAGTCATGCTTGTCGTTGTTTTGGAGTCGTCCTCGGGTTGCCGTATGAGCCATGGGGACCATGCGGACACCCAAGGTTTTCCTTATAATGTTTGGGAGTTTCAGATACTTCAATGGCTGACGTAATGTAAACGTAAAATATTTTTTCTCAGCTTTTTTTGTGTATGTATTTAAACAGTATTTCTTTGGCATTATGCCATTTTACCACTATTCTACTAGACGCCTTGATTATCATTACCAAAGAGTACACGTGTAATCTCGTATATGATTGGGAAGATTACAGATACGTTAACATATCCAGATGCGTTGTAATTTCTGAAACTCCCGCTTAAAGCCCCGGCTCCACTGCCCGAGAGTCGAGTCGAGTTGAGTTGAGTTGGCCTCAGTCTTATAGTGGAGCCAGTATTACGACTAGAATCGTAGCTTCTAGCTGCGACAGATCCGTCGGGTCTTACATGTTGAGTTGTTGAAGATCTAAGACTCGATTGTCGGGTCTTAGGGGTGTCTGCAGTAGAGTTATATATGTCTTAGAATAGCTTTTAACAAGGACAGTCGGGTCCCAGCTTGTGGCATAGTGGAGTTTGGGGCTAAAACCAGACAGTCGTAGGGTCTGGGGTCTTTTTGAGCTACGACAATCGAGTTGAGTTGAGTTGGGCAGTGGAGCCGGGGCTTTACGCTGGCACCCTTACCCTGAGTGAAGCCCATGGTGCCGACCGGCGGGTGGCTGAAGACCACGGTGGGGATGTTGTCGTAGTCCAGCTTCAGCCCGTCCTCCTTGTTAAACACCCGGTGAGCCAGGCGCCGACCTGCAGCGATGGCCACTGAGGAAAAAAACACAGAGAAAAGATGAAAAATGTAAAACGCAAGTTTATTGAAAAAGAAAAGTTGCATTGCATTAAATGCTATATTAATGCCTTTTGTTTAAAGACTTTGTTCTTTTTACCAGAGGGTAACTTCAGTGTTTCGGCGCCGTGATTGAACAACCTAAGCCACCTAACCAGGCGTATGTGGCACCCCCTTCAGGCAGTTCTATACACTACACTCAATAAAACAAGTCTAGAATGGCGATTTAGACTGCTTATGAATTTATTCTATGATATGAACCCCCTTTATATGTGACGGTTATGTAGAGCCCACCTGGGACTGCCCACCTGCAGGTGACAGTGGTGGTCCTAATTTGAAGGGGTAGGGGGCCGGGCTGTTTAGCTCAGGCATTGGTTATATAACCTACTTTTAGCTTCTCAGGAAGGACGTGGCTAGATGTTTCTCAGTTTCGATGCTACCGCGAAGTGCCTGGATCAAGGGATCCAAGTGATTGGTGCTCTTCCAGCCTCCCCAAGGCAACAGGGCCATTATGACATCACTCCCAGGCACTGGCCGTGCCCAGATCAGTCAAAAGGGTGCTGCAAACCCACTGTGGGGTGGGGTTGCAGGGCTGTGTTCCAAGGGGGTGGGGACCCCCTGGGAAAAGAAATGCGGTTTCGACAAAAAAAAAAAAAAAAACAAGTAAAAAAGGCTATAAATACAAACTTAGTAAATAGGTTAATTATCATAATTAAAGCCTGGGCCCTGATGAAGTATAGAAATTTTCGAAGAAATTTCAGTTTTCAGTTGACTGACAAGAAATGAGTACAAATTTCTGCAAAGTTTAAAAATGTGAAATTCTGGACTAATTTCTGGACACCTACCTTATCACAAATGAGATTAAAAAGTTTGAGAGTAAAAGCTTTAGGAAAATCTGAATTTTAAGATGTTGAACTCATATCTGTATGTCGTGCTAATTATGAATAACAATATGAAGTTACATTGTCCTGAATATTGCCATGACGATGCACTGACATTGCGCTTCAACATCCCTGTTGATTTGTCTGTTCTACCTCCACTGGACCATGCCAGGTGCACAAGGTGTCTAACAATGTCTATGTAACCACATTTTGTTTTATCATTTATTTGTCATTTATTTCTATAAATTATTTTTTATTTATTCATTAACTTTTAATTTTCAGTTATTCATTTTTCAATTGATTATTTCTTTGTTAGTTTTATTGTTAATTATTTCTATTTATTACTTTTCAATTATGTCAGTGTTCTTTCAATTATTAACTCATTACCTTTTGTGATTCAGTGACGCTTTGTGACCTAGTCCCTGTGTGACCATGGTAGTAACCATGGTGGTTACCATGGTGGTAACCATGGTGGTTACCATGGTGGTAACCATGGTGGTAACCATGGTGGTTACCATGGTGGTTACCATGGTGGTAACCATGGTGGTAACCATGGTGGTAACCATGGTGGTAACCATGGTGGTTACCATGTTGGTAACCATGGTGGTAACCATGGTGGTACCCATGGTGGTTACCATGGTGGTTCCCATGGTGGTAATGGTTACCATGGTGGTTACCATTGTGGTTGCTGCCATGGTTACCATGGCGGTTGCCATGATGGCTACCATGGTGGTTGCTATGATGGTTATCATGGTGGATACCATGGTGGTTGCCATGGTGGTAACCATGGTGGTTAACATGGTGGTTGCCAAGGTAGTTACCATGGTGGTAACCATGGTGGTTAACATGGTGGTTATTGTGGTGGTAATGGTTACCATAGTGGTTGCCATGGTGGTTGCTATGATGGTTACCATGGTGGTTACCATGATGGTTGCCATGGTGGTTACCATGGTGGTTACCATGATGGTTGCCATGATGGTTGCCATGGTGGTTGCCATGGTGGTAATCATGGTGATAACCACCATGGTAACCATGGTGTAGCCATGGTGGTTACCATGGTGGTAACCATGGTGTAACCATGGTGGTAACCATGGTGGTAACCATGGTGGTAACCATGGTGGTTACCATGGTGGTTACCATGGTGGTTACCATGGTGGTTACCATGGTGGTAACCATGGTGGTAACCATGGTGGTAATGGTTACCATGATTGTTGCTATGATGGTTACTATGGTGGTTGCCATGATGGTTACCATGGTGGATACCATGGTGGTTGCTATGATGGTTACCATGGTGGTTGCCAAGGTAGTTACCATGGTGGTTAACATGGTGGTAATGGTAGTTACCATGGTGATAACCATGATGGTTACTATGGTGGTAACCATGATGATAGCCATGGTGGTTACCATGGTGGTAACCATGGTGTTTACTATGATGGTTATCATGGTGGTTACCATGGTGGTAATGGTGGTTACCATAGTGGTAATGGTGGTTATCATGGTGGTTACCATAATGGTAACCATAGTGGTTATTATGGTGGCAACCACAGTGGTTACCATGGTGGTAACCACCATGGTGGTAACAATGGTGGTAGCCATGGTGGTAACCACCATGGTGGTAACAATAGTGGTAGCCATGGTGATTACTATAGTGGTAACCATGGTGGTTACCATGGTCACCGTTTACCCCTTTGCCCCTTTAGCCCTTTGCCCCTTTAGCCCTTTGCCCCTTTAGCCCTTTACCCCTTTAGTCTTTTACCCTTTTAGCCCTTTACCCCATTGAGCCCTTTACCCTTTTGCCCCTTTGCCCCATTTAGCCCTCTAGCCCTTTACCTCTTTAGCCCTTCACTCCCTTCACCCCCTTACCTCCATATAAAAATAAAAGGGTTGAGTGAGACCCGAACACCTAGCAGGCATTGAGGCATTGATATATTTATTATGTTAATTAGACCTGAATACCCAGCATGCATTGGGGCATTCATAATCTTAAAAATAATAATAACCTGTACTATAATGTGTATATGGACATTTCTTTCATAAACTACTATCCACATTTTATATATTTGTTCTCCATTCCTTATATTAACCGACAAAACTTCCTTGATTCAGTAAAATCCAACATGGCAGCTGTCTTCACCATATCCCAGACTACACCGGGACTACAATAATGCAATTTTCTTTTGTTTTTTGACAGGAATAGGAAGTGGAAGTAGAAATGTTCCTAAAACTTGTATCCGGCGTCTCCACTACTGCAATGCCCTGGGGCCAAAACATGCTGTCATCAGCAAATCCAAACCCAGTTCCTATCTGGTCCTATTCATAACATTTACAAAATTAATCATCATGGCCACTCCGGGCCCAGAAAAATACTTCTAGCTTCTCACACTGCCTGATTCTAACAACACATGGAGGAAAATGCCCTTTAACAGCTGAACATGAGATTGTGTAACCGGTCATTGAGAACAAAGAGAATTAAATGGCTAAAGACATGACTGATTGAGGGAGTCCCCACCATTAGCTACTATACAATTTAGATACAAGAAGCACGAGCCCGGCCATCTAATAGCCTAGCTACCCAATCGGCGATCCCTGTATCTAGGGTTTGAACTCAATTTTTTGTCATAATTTTAAATCAATACAAAATTTTGAAAATTTTCCTGGGCAAACAAAAAAGATAGGTGAATATTTTTTTTTGGTAGTTCTTACTGACCTCAAGGTCTAACACTTTGCCTATTTACAAGATCACAGATTAGTTCTTTTGTGGACTAATTCATGTAACTTTAAAATAACTCTATTTAATTTTCCTGGGTTACCAATTAAAGTTAGGGGATTTAAAAAATTGTGATAATTTTCTGGGTGCTTGGGCTTATGAAAAAGTAGAAACAAACCAACAAATTTCACTTGTCAAAACCATGCAAAGTAGTTAGATAAGTAAACTGTATTGGTTGATTTGGTTGTCTCAACTAAGTTATTTTCAGTATACATGTTTACCAAAAGACCATTCACTAGGTTCATTGTTTGTATAAGATAAACAGTGTAAGCATCAGTAAAACACCCATGCCCAAAGGGCAACATGTGCTAGATTCACTAGGGTAATTGTTTGTATAAGATAAACAGTGTAAGCATCAGTAAAACACCCATGCCCCAAGGGCAACATGTGCCAGATCAATTGCCCCAAGGACATCATGTGCTAGATCAATTAACACACATGCCTTCCTAATTGTTGATAAACAGTCTGGGCCTTTGATCTACTGAAACCTGGAAATGCTAACATAAAAGCAGCAAGAACATTTAAATTCACTAACAAAAAAAGGCTCATCTATCACGCTTTGAGAAAATAGTTTGTTTCAGTATGCCCAAGTTCAAACGTTGAAGTGTTTTCCAATAGTGCTTTTATGTTTTCAATAAAATTGTACAGTAAACTTTACCTCCGAATTTGGTGACAAAATGACATCACAGACAGCCAATACTATAGGAAAACCACTGTCCAAAAAGGTCTGTGTGACATCACAACTGATGCAAGTGACTTAAGGCCCAGTAAAAGGCTCCCGGAGGATCGCCTTTTAATAACTAGGGACTCCAAAAAATGTGGCTACGTACCCGGGGTGAGCAGGGCCTTCCCACACACGTCGCCCAGGGCGTAGATCTTGGGGTTGGATGTGTTCTGGTACTCGTCCACCTTGATGTGGTTCCGACTGTCCAACTCTACACCCTAAAACCAACAAAATGATAAATAAAAAAAAAATATATTGAAATAATGTAGAATTTGATAAACATGTAAAATGTACCATGGGATCTGTGCGTGCTAATGGAAATTTTGGAAGTCAGTACCTTGTACCAGACAGTGCACCTAGTCTGTTGTCTCTACCATAAAAATCTAAATTTCATCTGCTCTCTTTTTTAAGCCGCACCCTAACTGTTGAGATTCCATTTAGCTATTTTCCCCCAGAACCTTTCACCGGAAGATCATAGTTTAAAAGGGCGAGAGGACCAAAAGTTAGGCCGCGTCCCCAAAGATAAGGCATGATAAACTCTCATTTCTGTGGTTAATCCTTATTTAAGCTGCAGCTTATATAACGGTAGTACCCTTCTTACAGCGGTTGCGGTCCCTAAAAGTCCTGTACTTACCACTTTGTCCAGGCCGATCTCGGTATTAGGTACCCGTCCGATGGCCCACAGCAGACAGTCCACGCCCTCTATGGTGCCGTTTGTCGTCTCCATGGTCAAGGTGCCGTCTGCTGCCTTCGTTACCGTCTTTGTCTATATTCAAAACGTCATAAACTTAACAATGGGAGAAGTATTCTTTTAAATAGTGAGGTAATATTTGTTTATTATGGCTCTTATTTCAGGAACATGTATATATTGCACTGTTTCATGTTTTCCATTCAAATACTCAAGCAATATTTAAGATATCACATGAAAATACATTATCCTTTTACTTCTATTCTTGCATGAAAACTGAACTACAAAGCCGTAAATTTGGAGTACGCTTGTTTTGAACAACATTAATTTCTTACTTTGCAAGTTTCTGGTTTTTCATATTTTGCCTCGTATAAAACAATTTGCTCACACTAATTGTACACTAGTTTGAGCACACGTTGCAACGTCCTCCAAATAACACAATAGGTGTTAACGAGTCATAAATTCTAACGTTGATGGGTTTATATTTATCAGCTATGAGACACAGAGGGGGTGTGACCTACCTGCGTGGAGCGGAGAATCTTGACGCCGGCCGTCTCCATCTCCTCCGTCACCCCAGTGGAGATCATCTCATCAAAGTTACGCAGCACCTACAGTAAGGACACGTATAAAGACGATGAACGTTTAATAACGAGATATGAATCTGTAATAATCTTCCATATGAAGCGTGGGTCGTTGATTCAAAGAGGGAATGCATTGCACGACGGTTTGTAAAACATAAGAAATAGTCACGGTTTAACAAGTTTAGTTTATCTGTGAAAACGATATGTTAAAAAAGATTAATCTGTCATGATTGACTAGAAGTTGATAGAAGTGAGGAATAGGAGTAAAGTATCAGACTTCATATCCATAGCTACGGATTTTTCAAAGTAGACTGGTTTGCTGAACTTGGCAAGAAAGTTACGATCTATCGTCAAACCCTTAACAAGTACATGCCCGGAAAGCAACAGAAAATCGAAGGACTGTTTTCTTTTTGGTCCTGTAAACAATTAGTACATTACAATGTTTAGAGGCACGGCAGTGTGTGTCGACCAGGAATGTTTTCTCATCCCATTCATGACCTAAACTCTTCCATAAATGTCTCTAAACAACTGACGGTTGACAGAATATTAAAACTTTAAAAATGATTCATTTAACAATGAAGTGCACCCTACCTTATCATAGCGGATCATGATGGAGGTGTCCGAGCCCAGGGCGTTCAGGATCCCCGCCATCTCCACGGCGATGTAACCTGCCCCAACCACCACCGTCTTCCTGAAAGATGGCAATGCCTTATAGTTACATTACACAGTAGGGTATGAGAACTATGTAAGATATACCATATAATTTTACCAGAATTTTTAAATTTAATAAGACTTGACCAAATGTATTTTTTTCCACGGGACCGCAATGGGAGACCAGACACAATGTTTGAATTGTATCCTGTATAAATAAATTAAATAAAAAAAATTCCATGCGTTGCTTCTCAAAAGATTGCTGAGGCAACTACATCTGGTTTTATTTCAATAAACATGTAGAGCTAGGGTTCCGTGGTCCGTTTTTTAACCTTTGGCAGTATTATCTACAAAGTGACTTACTTTGGCAGTGTTTCCAAGTCAAAGAATCCATCGCTAGAAATACCATGTTCAGCGCCTAAAGGAGGGAAGTATAGTGTCAACTGGCATATCTAATTGTATCACTTTTCTGACCATGACTCTGATTCTGAAACTATTACGCGTATACGCACAAATGAGCAGACAATTTTAAAAGAAACACCTTACATTTCGTACAGTCATATTAAGAAGATCGGAGTTGGTATGTAGCCCGGTTTGCATTTCATTTATAAAACTTGCATTTGTTTAGTAACGAAGGTGTCAACAATTTGATTTTTTTGTTAAATTTGGAAACTACGGTAAAAATGGAAGGTTTTTTGTTGTTGTAAAAACAGCAAATTCATTCAAGTCAATCATCATTTATACCGGTCATCATTTGACCAAAATGGTCAAATAAGTACCCAGTGATATAGGGACAATGGTCATTTATGAATGTGATACTAGGGAGACTATGGTCATTCATGTACCTAATACTAAAGGGACGAGGGCCATTTATGTACCTGATGATATAGGGTATGATCATTTATGTACCTGGTAGTTTGGGGATTATGGGCCGTCCGCCTGTCGCTATGAGGTACTTGTCTGCGGTGTACTCCACACCGTCCACCATCAGTGAACCCGACTCGGTGAACTCCGCGTGGCCCTCAATGTTGGCCACTGCTGACTGGAAAAGTGGAAATGAAGATGCAATAAAACACCTAAGACCAATCAATTTATAGAACAAAGTTTGACTGTTTTAGTGAACGGCCTAAATCCAAGAGTACATTACAGCTAAATAATGATATTCATGCCTTACATTGTATTTGTCAGAATTATTTACGAGTGTCTGATGATAAGCAGAAAGATGTTCTGATGCATTCAGCCAAACGTACTTCAATGTGTTCTGACAACGGAATATATATTTTCGGGACTGATTTTAAATGTCCCTGAATACACAAGAAAATATCAGATTTGCTGTTTTTTTAGACTAGGTCTTTTTACAGTAAAATCAGTGAACCAGACGAGTAGAAAAGTGACCCACCTTGTCTAGGTTTCCAGCGTAAATGGCATTTAGTCTTTTAATGTAGTCATCGCGAGATTTTTTTATGACACTGTTGAATAGAACATTAACCCATTATGATTTTTCATACATTAGAAGTTATTCACAAATTAAGACATTCATAACTATTCATTTATCACAGAAGCAGAGTATTTCTGATTGAATGGTAATTACAATTATGCTAAGTTATCTTAAATTTGTATTGCAGTATAAGTAAGGACCAAGAGCTGATATATCATTCCATCTTTAACAAGAATTTTTGGCGACTAATTCACAATCACCGGGGCTGTACCCAATCAGAAAAAAAGAGTTCCAAGTGAACCCGAGGGATTACAGGTAAAGCTCTCTTTTTTTTTAAAGGAAATCTGAGGGGGTTCCAAGTAATTTAAAGGGGTTTCAATAAAATCTGAGGGCGTTCCAGACACCCTCAGATTTTATTGAAACCTCCTTGGGTATGGCACTGATCCGAAGAATTGTCTCACCTCCAGTCGAACTTGTTAAGCGTCACGTCAAAGCCGTAGTCCTTGTGGTCGTGGATCATCTCCATGTGCATGGCCGTGTTGAACATCACCTTCTTGGGCACACACCCCACGTTCACCTGCAAAGCCAACCGACCGGTTTATTGTACGTGTGGGTAATGTTTTTTTTTTTTTTTAATTCATTTTATTGTCAACTTCACGTGCTGTACATGGTCTTCCAGTCGATCAGTGATGTGAAAAGAACATATGTATGAGATGAGTGATGTGATATGAAATAGTACATTCAATAGTCTAATCTGTCCAGGTTCACGCCAATCCATTCACCTATTCCAACTATTACCAATGACTATATTGGTAGTCGGTGGGACACCAGCCTAATACCCTTCTTAAACTTTACTTTTGTGGTCGCCTTCTGCAACTCTTCTGACAGACTGTTCCATATAGTTAGACCTCTTGAAAAAGGGCTTTTGAGAAATTTCTCATATCTTCGGCGCGTGCTTTTAAACTTAATTTTGTTTCTACTTCTAAGAAAGATTTTTGGTCTCTCTTTGTCCAATAGTGTTTGGTCTGCACACCTTCTATACATTATGGCTGCCATATGTTCTACCCTTCTATGCTTAAGAGGTTCTATCCTATATAGTTGGGAAAGTTGCTCAACCTTTAAAGTTGGATGTTCTTTGTTATCAATAATTTTAACAGATCTGTCTTGTAGTTTCTGCAGTCTAGATATTTTTGTATTTGTCCCCCCGTCCACCATAAAGTCAGCATAGTCACAAATTGGCAATATTGTCTGCTTGTAGATTAAACTAGATGTTCTACAATCAATACATTTTCTCAGTCTACCTAACTGGTATATACGACTGTTCATTTTACCATATTTCTCATTCAGGAATTTATCAAATGTCAGCTTATCATCTACTGTTACACCTAGGTAATTATAACTATGTACAGTACCCAAATGTTTTCCCTCAAGACATATGGTATCATCAGACACGTCGAAGCCAGTTAGGTTCACAATCATATGTTTTGTCTTTCTTACATTAATGGTAAGCTTATTTTGTTGACACCATTGCACCAAAATCTCAATAGCATTTTGTAATTTCTTGCTTGCTTCTGATGAACACTCATGAGCAGTATAGATAACTGTGTCGTCCGCATACATTGTTATTTTCACATCTTTATCATTATATAACGATAACAGGTCATTTACATAAATAATGAAGAAAAGGGGCCCCAATATTGACCCCTGGGGGACCCCATGTTTGACTGACTGGAGATCAGAATATGTGTTATTCAATTTAACACATTGAGTACGGTTTGATAAATAGTTTTCACACCATTTTGCTACATCATCCCCAATACCTAAGGCCTTGATTTTCAAAATCAGCAATTTATGGTCTAAAGTGTCGAATGCTTTGGCATAATCGATGAAAGCGCAATGAACTATTTTCTTGTGATCCACACTATCATAGAGGAATTGTGTAAAGTCAAAAATTGCTGACGACGTACTGAATCCCCTGCGGAAACCATGTTGTCGTCTATCTAACAAATTATTACTCTCCAGAAAATAAGTCAACTGATTGTGCACCGCTCTTTCTATAAGTTTGCTTGGAGCTGATAACACAGAAATGGGTCTGTAATCACCTGCATCAAGAGATGGCCCCCCCTTTGGTATTGGTGTTATTGTCCCCATTTTCCATTCATTCGGCATTTCAGACAATCTCATACACTCATTTAAGAGAAAGGTCAATTCAAAGGTAAGTATTTGGAACACATCCTTGAGAATTTTCATGTTGATTGACCCTATACCAGTTGATTTATTACTTTTAAGATTTCTTATCAAGCTATCAACTTCTTTCTCTCCCACAAACCTAAAAGTTAGATAATTTGGTCTAGGAACACCAATTGACACTGGCACATTATACTTACCAGAAGTCACTGTCAGCCTTGAGCCTATAGAGATATAATAATCATTCAGGGCATTTGCAGCATGTTTCCCTGTTACTAGTTCTCCCACGTGGTTTTTTATCTTTTCACAAGTACTAGCTGCTTTACCTCTACCTACACTTAAGTCCTTATTCAGTTCTCTCCAGAACTCTTTTGGTTTACCTCTATTGTCCTCCAACTTTGTACATATATACAATCGCTTCCTGTCAGTCAATAATCTCCTACTCATTTTCTTAGATACTTTGAAATTGTCCCAATCCTCCACACTACCACGATTTGAGGCGAGTCTATATAATCTATTTTTATGGTCGAGTGCTTTCCGTACATCTGCATCAATCCATGGCTGTTGGTCCTGCCTTATACGGATTTGCCTAAGTGGGCATATTTTATCTAAGCTGTCAATGATAATTTTTTGCATGATATCCCAAAGCTCACTTGGTGAGTTTGTTTCACACCAGAACCTTTTCCATCTATTGTCATCAAAGATAATACACCTAAGAGTGTCCTTTGAATACAGTCTATAGTGTCGACTGGTTACAGTAGAAATATTATGTTTAACCCTAGCCATCTTCCTATTTATGTATACTGGTAAGTGATCAGAAATAGAACACTCAATTATCCCAGAGTCATGTATTAGTTCCTCCTCAATGTTAGTAACTATTACATCTATTAGACTCTTACTTTTGTTAGTTACTCTTGTAGGTTTCTTAATCAGCTGCCGCAAGCCATGATCAGATATAATAGGTTTAATTAGGCGACATTCAGTACTACTTGTTTTCATAAAGTTGATGTTCATATCGCCACAGATTATAATGTCTGGAATATTGTTTGTATACTTCTCATCTATATGTGACAATGTTTGATTTAATTTCTCTCGAAATGATTTGTGGCTACCAGCTGGAGGCCGATATACAAGACCTAATATTAAAGTCTTCCGTCCAGGATATGAAATTTTGACCCAAAGCTGCTCAGAGTGCATGTCAGAGATGTTAAATTCATCTAGTAACTTCATATATGGAGATAAATAAGTTTTCATATAGATTAACAGACCCCCTCCCCTATTTGGCAACACACGATCATACCTCACATAGCTATACCCACTACATGCAACTAATGCATCATTAGCATTTGAATTGAGCCAGGTTTCTGATAGGCAGATAAATTCGGTATTACCAAATTTGTGAAACAGTTCATCCTTATGTCTCAATAAACTGCGTATGTTTAAGTGGACTACCAAGAGTCCCTTATGGCTGGTATTTATGTTTGTTTTAGAACCCATTGTTCAAAATAAACAAATACACTAAGCAGAAACTTTTCATGGAAATTAACCAAGCATATAATAACATTGTCTATTAGAAATACTCTGAGGAAATGCTTATATTGTAATGAAAAGTGGGTGTGCATATGAAGGTGAGTGGTGCATGCAATGAGTATCATGGTAATAACGATGATGTTGTTCAGCCACTGTGCTGAGCTAGTGGCTGAAGCAGACATGGTTATGTCCCTTATGGGGCACACCACTTGATCAGGAGGCTTGATTTCCATTCTCTATTGCCTCCAGTGATACATTTTATAATCCATGTGCATATTCCCTATGACCACTCGTCCACAGTAACTTACAAAGAACGTCAGATATTAAATAACAATAACAAAATAACAAAATAAAATAATATAGTAAATAATGTAGTTATTAAGTTTTGATTATTAGGTCTTAAAGTTTTTCAGTCAGTGTTCATGGTTGAAATAAACGTTGATGGAAAAAGGCAGGTAACAGGGGTTACACTGCTTGGTAGGTAACAGGGGTTACACTACCAATAGCCAACATTTACCATATTCTGTGGTATGTTATATATATACAGGTTACAGAGGTTTCGCTGTAATGCCTAGGTTGATGTCACATGTTGAAAACAATGTGTTTCCAAGTTTGTTGTTACAAGCGGCAGCCAGGTAACAAGGGTTACACTGGTTACCAGTCATTAGAGCACACACATTGATGTAGGAGTAGGTAACAGGGGTTACACTTACTTGTCTTGTTGCATGTGGTTGTTAAGACAGATTTTGAGTTTTTCAGTGTTCATTTCAATGAAATAGAAAAAGGTAATTCCGGTTCCATTCTCATTTGTCGAGGGGCGTTCTAAGGTCAGGTCAGGTCAGACAGGGCTATCAATCAAATGATTTGTGATTAGATATGATGGTTAAGTTCCATAGCACGTTGGAGACTCTTTGCCCATCGGCGTACAGATTTGGATGTTGGGTGTAGGCCGTCCCTTAGCTTGTTGTAGAAATTTCTCTCACGGTACGGATGGTACATCGTACAGTGAATTGCATGGTGCAGGGCGGGAGTATGATATCCATTTCCAGCATTGAGAGTTGTAATTTCCTCATTCAACAGCCTTACACCCGTATTAATTATCCACTGTTGGGGGTGATCATTCTCTTGTTTGTTATATGTGGCAAGATGCATCCCTACCATAGTGGACAGGATTACATGTTCTATGTTACAGTCATTTTTACAGATCTTAATGAGATCAACATATTTATCCATTAAACCGTCCTTCAGCTCCTCAGGGGTTGGGTAAGCAGAGGTGCAGATTTTTGTTAGTTGATCACGGTTGGATATGTCATTGATACCTGCAACTATATAGGCACTCTTGACACTATGAGATCGTGTGTAGAGCCATATTTTATCACCAAGATCCTGCAAATTTACACCAGGGTAGAATAATACATCTACCACCCCCTTTGTCATTGGATTCAGTTCATCTCCAAGAAACCTTCCACGAGAATCACAGAAAACTAGTGTTGCCATCTTAATAGGTATATTAAGGTATATGATGCAACCCCTCAGCGAGACTCACAGTTTAGTATTATAGGTTCCTTGATCTGTAACCAGTGGTAGGTCTGTAACCAGTGGTAGGTCTGTACCACCCTCCTCCTGTTGTTGTTGGTCACTGACTGCCAATGCTTCTACCTCTGTGTCCATAGGCTGTTCGTATGGGTCACTGCCTACTGCTGGTTTTGATGCATTCATGAGGGGGGTCACTTCCTGCTTCTTTGTACATTCAATCTCCAGAGTTCTCTTCTCCCTGATGAGGTCGTCCCTCACCAACTGTAGAAGTCTACCCAGTTCATTTCTTCCTGTCCACTCTCCTGTAGCTAGAGCTTTACTGTGCAGGGCGACACCAGCTCCCCAGAATCCATCTGTGCTGCCTTCAATTATCCCTTTGCCTTTGAGAGAACACAAATAGTCCCCTAGGGCTTGATTTTGGCTGAATTTTGCATACAACAATCCTCTCATCCTGTCTAACTTGATGTGATTCCAGCGTACAC
Organism: Lepidonotus clava; assembly: GCA_936440205.1. Taxonomy (NCBI): domain Eukaryota; kingdom Metazoa; phylum Annelida; class Polychaeta; order Phyllodocida; family Polynoidae; genus Lepidonotus; species Lepidonotus clava. The sequence continues at coordinate 3,437,044 of OW387148.1, forward strand.
TGTCAGGTATTTCACTACCTATGGCCTTGGCTTTTGCTGGAGTTGGGGCTGCAAGGATAGCAGCCAGTCTGAGAGAGTCTTTTGCACAGATTGCCTTTTCGGCCTGATAGCCGTGCTCTACCGTTTCATATTTTCTACCATTGTAGATCAGGACTGATGGGTAGAAGTTACTGAGACGGCTCCGTATTGTGAAGAACGCCACTCCGTACGGGGTATCGAGTTGACATAAGTCCTCCGCATATTTCACATGCGTTTCAGACTTTGAGTGACTTTTTGGTTGATGTTCTCCCTGCTGTTTGGCTGAAGTACTGGGGATTTTCCTCCCGTCTTTAGGCTGCTCATTTCGGCTCATTATCAGGGCATGGATTGTTACAGGGTCATACCGAACTCCATCAATCTCTAATTGATCTTGAGTCAGCCAGACCCTCTTTCCCGCTTCTCTTGCTCTTTTGGCTTCCTGTCTCAACATTGCTTTGCCTATCCGGATATTCTTTGGCTCATCCAAATTTATCCTCACGTTGTAGTAGTGTTCTGACTGCCGCAAGTAGTCTCGGCAGGCCATGATTTTGTTTTTCTTGTGGACGGTGACGAGTTCTACTTTGATGGGTCTTGGCCATTTTTTTGCTGGGTTCCATCTTCCCATTCGTCCCATTTTGTTGTAGTCTGACTCGATCATCTGAATGCCTAAGTGATGTATGAGGCTAAACACTCTGCCCTCCAGGTTCTCAAGTGGATCTTCAGTCATCCCTTCTATGATGATACTTTTGTTCTCTTCAGAAGTATATCCTCTCGTTATCCATTTCTTTGGTTGTGCCACCCCCTCTGTTACAGCCAGCTGGTATGCCTTGTCTGCTCTGTTACCAGGGGGAAAGGATGGGGGGGGCACTTTACCATCAATTCGCCATTCTAACCCTTCAAGCGACTTTTTGAAGTGTGCTAAGTCCTCTCTGACTTCCTTCTCCAATCCCGTGATCCTAGCATCATGGACTTCCAGTGTTGTAAGGTTCTCCTCTAGTCTCCTGGTGTTGCCAGCTACATGTGATTCAATGGCCTCTATCTGCGTTTTTTGTTCTGTAAACTTGGCAGTAATTTGCTGGTGGATGTTCACTAACGATTTATCCATGTCACTCTTTTTAATGCACTCCTCCTTCATATACCCCAGGTCGTTGTTCATGATATCAATGGTCAAATTCAGGTTTCTCCCATCAATTTTCAGACTCTCGAGGTCCTTTTGAATTGTTGAAAGTAACCCCACAATGTTTGTACAGTCACACAGGCCGGGCGCTGCCATGGTCATCGGCGCCTTAATTGGTTGTTTGCGAAGTGGACGGCGCAGTGTTCTGAGCGCACCCACACGTGCTTGTTTGGCTGGCAGTTTGATTGGTGTTGTTTTTACACTTGGTGGCGGTTTTTCCTGGACAGCTGATGATGCTTGTGCTAGCCCCGAGAGGGGTAATTCATCTGCAGTGTCATAGTCCTCGTCATTGTCTATTTCTAGACTTGAGTTCATTTGGATGTTTGTTTTGGCTAACTGCTTATTACGACTCATCACACTTTGAGTGTTTTTCTTCTTTCTTCCTACTTTCTTACTTTTGCCCTGTATAAACCTGCGTTTGTGGTCGGGTGAAGTAGTTGAAGTAAGTTTCTCACTCACCTGTGTAGATGCTTTTGACGTCTCTGGGCTACTTGGATCTCTTTGTTTGCGTTTGCCAATACTCACAGTGTTTTCGGCTGCCCCTCCTGTACTCCCGGGTGTAGAGCCCTGCCCTGCCTGACCTTCTTCTTTGTCTGGCATGGTGTAATAAAATTGATCCTAACCAGCTGGTATACTCCAAGATCGGGTTTAGTCTATGTACAATATTCTTCTCTGTATATTTATAGACTGTTTTCCATTTAGTAATCCATTATAACGTATGGAGGGACACTGTGGACAGTGGTCATTCATGGGAGCGCACAGCTCTGTGTCTCACTCATCCGCCATTCCTGCCTGCAAATGACTGCAAACTTTTAAATGTCACAGGAACTACCCGGGTGGTATACTTTTTTTTCTTGTCGAACTTGATGAGAACTGTGTGCCACATCAGCATAATTATTTTTCATAGAACCTTCAGTGCTCGAAATCAAAGATTTATTTCTGCACACGCGGGCACACAGGGTTCTGAAACCATGCACCCAGTCATAAACCAATGTCACTATTTTATTAATGAAGATACAAAAAGTAACCATAATTATAAGGGTATCCGGTTCTAAACTTCTGAAATATTGATAACCCCTCACCAACAATATTACAATCACACTCAAACATTTATAGGTAATGTTATCAAATTACCCGGCTCGAAGTCAATGTCACTCAGACTGTTCTCGGACATCGAAACAATGGTCAATTCACGGATTACAAACAATATAGTTACTGATTTGTGCATAGAATTTGCTTATATCAAATAGTTGTTTGTATTGAAACTATTACTTTATACATCTCCTCTGGTCTGTATTGCTGCACAAGTCTTACAAAAGCTAATAATGTGTGTACAACATTCGAACTTGTGCATTACGGCATATTTATGTCATCAAAGGGGTGCCAAACCTTCGGGCCATCCATCATTTACATATAGCGTGACTAAACTGATATCCTTTGAATAGAGCTCCATATGATTACATACATCCTACTACTCACAGACACTTTATACTTGCTTCATCTCTATGTTAAGCCCAGTCCCTGGAAGTAAATAGCGTGCATAAAACCACTTACTGCGAGCATAAACTTTGATCTATGTTATACATTCATGCTCAATCAGCATACTAAGTATCCGGACCTGCTCTGACTTTGGTAATTTTACCTGTCTCCTCAAATCCTATACCTGCTAGTAACTTTAATCTATTATGATTTTCTTTACAATTATATTAAAATGGCTATTTACATATCAAGATATTCATAACTGACTTCATATCCCAGTAACCTAGCTTATCTAGGCCCAAATCTTCGTAACTAATTTGGCTGATCAGGGAAAATTTGATCAGGGTCCCATGATCAGTTATTTTGTAAAATAGTGTCAAAGAGGAAATATATTATTTGTAAAATCTATTCATGACAGACAGAATTTCTAATCATGGGACCCTGATCAAATTTTTCCTGATCAGCCAAATTAGTTAAGAAGATATGGGCCCTGATTGAATGAATGGCAATTGTATTCTAAGTATCCGGACCGGGTCTGACTATGGACATTTTACCTGTCTTCTCAAAACCTATACCTGCTATTCTAACCATAGCGCCGCCGTCAAGTTTTATAGGGTAGCAAAGTGCTCAACTGACAGTGACACCCAAACCATACAGCATTTGCTAGGACCATTAGGAACTTTCCACCAACAATAAACATAGATCTATAAAGAGTAGACTCAATTGATGGTTCTTAATAATGAATCGAGATATTGTACAGGGTTTGCGAGAGCACACCCAAAACCTGTACCTCTAATATCATCCATACATCTATCAGTTGGGGGCCTGCATTATAGATTTTGAGCTCTTTTTTGCTTCGTCAGCAAGATACCCGCCACATGGTGTTATAGGTAGTTCCACATAGGTCTAGTCTGTCATATATGAAGTCACCACGCGAAACCAACGAGCCTCAGTACCTGACTAGCCTACCGGTAGAGCTATCAGGATATGTTCTTTTTTACTGAACTTAGTTCACCATACAGCCAAATCTGCAATACATCTATAAATTTATCTGGTGAAGTGTCATGAGGGCTCTAAGGCTAATATTAAGGGAGATATGGATAGATTTGTGAAAAATAGGGATAAAAATGTCTTCAATCAACTTTTTGTGTAGGATTCAGTTAACAGTGTCCGAAATTAAGGATACACCCTGCACCCCGGGTGCATGATTTTGCAGCATGGTGCATGATTTTTTATACTGTGCACCCAGCAGATGCACACATTTTTGATGGAATAAAAAGCCTTATATCAATGAGGGTGCAATATAAGACTCGCCGGGTGCACATTCAAAGCTATGCACCCACTAGATGCAAAGATTTAACATTTTGTAGAGTTTGTCAAAAATTGTAACCCATTTGGAAAAACATGACTCGATTATTTTATCCAGGGGTCGAAATTAACTTTTCAGGCTGTCAGCCCGGGCATATTCAAACCTACTATAAGTGTGAAAAATCCGGGCTGATTTTAATGTAATTTTCTCAAAATTTGTCAGTCCTGATTCAAAACTATCAGCCAGGGGCTGACGGGCTGACGTTAATTTCGAAACCTGTTTTATCAGTCCAAACTAAAATAGATTATCTTTTCTAGATCAAAAGTTATACGCATAATAGCTTTTAGGGCTTTTTTTAATTTATGGAGAAAATTTCATTTTATTACTAAATATTTAGATAAATATTCAATATCCTGGCTTTCTGCCGTTTTCAGGAAGACCAACAGTCCAGTATTCAATAGCCTGTAACTTCCTTAAAAATTATCCAATCTTTATGTGCTTGGTATCATTTGAAAGCTAAAAACATCCCCTGTAATGCCCGCATGGAGCATCCTTTCTGTATGGGGAGACACATATAGATCTAATAGTCTATTATAAATGTTATTTTATATGAAGTGTTGTAGCCTACATTAACAGGACACCTATTGTCATTACATTTTGGTGAATTTATGAGAACATCAGAAAAGAGAACTAACCAGAGGTGACAGAAAATATTCAGCTCTTTGAGTTAATTGATTCTTGTGTCTCAGATCTGTAGATCTAGATCCCCATCATTGGAAAAGGATGCTCGAGATCTATCCGGAATTTCAACATTATCATTGGTGCAGATGTACGTACTCAGCTTTCTAAACATATATCTACCAAATTGGTCCATCAAAGCCTTTAATTCGTTATTAAAAGCAAAAGGCTCTATAGATCCATAGTCATAGAAAAACATAATTTATCTCTATGAGTGAGTCTAGCTTTAGTTTAGACCTAATCGTTCTTTATTCATAAATACTCTGAAAGCATCTAGGCCTAGGGGTCATCTATACCTATTTGCAATAATTAACTCCTTCTTTGCATCCTTTCAGTGTGTTGTACTGGTCAATGTGTGGTTGAAGGACACTGGTCAGTGTGTCCAGACTGACCTCTGACCCCTGAACTTATCCACTGATACACATCATCCATAGATCTACAGATAACTGTCTTCTCTCACACTGACAAGGATCCAAGCAGACCAGAGACAATCCCATTAACATGACACAAGCAGCAGTCTAAAACATAGGCATACATGGAGTAATATTCCTCTACGTTATATGGCTATGACAGGCCCTGCCCTGTCACTTGACTTGGCCATTTTGGGATTGGACCTAGACCCTAAAACTTACACAGGTGCCCCCTAGCCGGCCATGCTCCACCACCGCCGCCTTCACCCCAAACTCAGCAGCTCTCCTGGCACTGGCAAGTCCTCCAGACCCTCCTCCGATCACCAGGAAGTCGAAGTGCTTCTTCACCGGCGGCATGGTGCTTGTGGAAAACCGACGGAGCGAGCTCAACCTACTGTAACTGGCACCGAGTTGAAGTAGGGCCCAACGCATTCTGTGTTCTGTTTGATCTCCGGGGGGACACTCCCCACTCCAGCCTCGGTCTGATCCAAAGACCACGTGGTTGTGTGGGAATGACGTCACTATGTAAACACGGGATTCCCCTCAATAGACTTGCAAAGCCCTACATTTCAAAATTATATTTTTTTTACAAAAATGTTTCAAATAATTTCCTCCTAGATTATTTTTTAAAATCGTAATAAATCATGAAGGAGAAGTTAAGCATACTGGGAAAATATATTATAGATCTATTTGATTGTTATTGATGAATACTTGCTAACCTCATTTGAAAAGTTATTTTACCTAGTTTTCCTACATAGAACTTGAATTATATAGCAGGTTTAGCTAATTTCCAATATATGCTAAGATAAGGCAAGAAATCAATAAAATATTCCTTCAGAGAATTGCTTATGACAATGGGTATCCAGCTGTATGTCAGAAAAAGCTGCGCAAAAAAGGGAATTTCAGAATTCATGTTCTCTTAATACATAGGTTGTATTATGTATGTAGAAATCTCAGCCCGTTGTAACTTGTATGGTTTCCCGCACATTTGCCCAACAGCTATTTAACAAGACTACCAGCATACTACTACCGTTAAACCTAATATAACTTAACTTTCAGAGAAAACAGTTAGGCCTCAATTTTAAGGGTGTGGCGTAATTGGGGTTTTACCCAATCTTTAACATGACACTCATAAGAAAATGCTATGGAAAATGCCTAAAGAAAAGTCAGGGCGCGGTTTCAATTATGGGGTTTACGGTAATAGTCGTTTTTGAAATTTACAAGATTATTAGATGAATTCAAGAAAAACATTGAACAAATGTATGTAGAAAGAGAACAGATACTTTACATTATCATTATGTAGCATTCTGGTGTTACTTTTATCATACATCTTTTAATAAGTGTCTTTAAGAAATAAACAAGGAGACAAGCGAATGGTCAATGCATGCTTGCACTTTTAATATCGACCAAAATCGGTACATCGGAGCCCGGCCCCGGGCGTGGGGCAGCGAGGTCTAAAATGAAAAGCATCTCTCAGTTGCGTCTTATTAGGCTTCAACAGTTTTATGGCCTCTACACAGTTTGGTTTATGTCATGATGCAGAACAAATTATTACCAGACAATAACGTTTGTAACACAGCGTAATCATAATAATAGTTAATTCGCTACCATGGTAACAAATGACCACACACCTACCATGGCAACTAGTCCTCTGGTCAACTGATCGAGACAGTCCCCATATCGTCCTAAAGTCAAACACTATCATCTTTGTTTGGTAAATAAGACAACACAATACGCTAACTGTAACTTATTAGTCTTTTCTGATTGTTTGATTTTTAATTTCCCCCGCTGATTTTGTGACAGATTTTCACACATTCACACTTTGTTCAAGCTTCCATCCAATACTGAAAATTTAAATGGCCCCCTCTGTAGTCGGGAGCGGAAACATGCAGTACGAGATGTTCACTTCCAACAGTAAATCCTCGCAAATTATAAGATGAAATGCAAGTACGGTAAAATGACAAGTTTTACGACTTGCTCGTGAGCACAAACGCTTCCCTTTCACTTAGACAGTGAAAAGGCTGACTCGATTTAGTTCTCTACAACCAACAATCATTGTTTTTTGTATAGAACTGTGACGGGCGAAATGTAGAACAGTTCTTGCTGTTTACACTTACAATCCCTGTATGTGGAAATGGACAGTTTTCACGGGAAAAATGAAAAGAAGTACAATATTCTTGGAACTGCAATCTGCGACAGTCACCAGACTAAAGATGCTTCCCGATATAAATGTTAAATAATGCATCGCTTTACAGCCATGTTTGTTTCTATAAATTATAATATTACGTATTTACACACATAACAACTGAACTAAAGTATCTGGAAACAACTCTGGACCATTCCACTGCTACTGAGTATCCTTTCATAATTGGAAAAAAAACATAAAAAAGCATTGGAATAACCGAATAACTGGGACATTTTAGGTTATATCTGGGCTTTCTAAATTGGCTGACCCAAAAGTTGCTTCTATTTTTTTCCTCACACCACACTTGGACGAGACAGTTAACAGCTCACTTTGGTATTATTTTAATCGTCAAATGCATGGCAAAAGCAAATCACTCACAAACAAACTAATTAAAGATAACTAGATTACTTCGATTACAAAAGTGATCAAAAGTTGTCTAGGTAAATCGAGGGAGACACGAGTCTAGATTAGGCTGTACCGTCTTTTCATACTCTAAGTTTTGGGGGCTATCACATGAGAGAGAAATGCCCTGACGACCACACCCAATGATCGTACTATTATCAAAGCCCCTAGTAATAGTATCATACACGTTAACCCCTACTAGTGAAAAGACCACCTGGTCAAGAAAACCGTAGCGTCTACAGGCCTATGGCAGTGGAGCCCCAAGTACTCCGGTTTCAAAGGTTCAATCATATTCCTTAACATTTTACTTTGAGGTAAAACCCAAACACACCATTTCGGTTTAACCTCCCTGGCATCTGGAGGCAAAACCAAAATAAACCATGGAGAAATGCAATGCTGTTTTCGTTGAACTGCTTTCAGACGTAAATTGAGCCATCATTTATATTGTTACATGTGAATTTACATCCCCAGTGAAGCTTATTAATTTCAAAAGCAAACCTGAAAAGTTGATATACGTTCCTTCAGGAATTGATTTGGTTTTACCTCCTTTAGTTATCAGTTAAGGAATTCAGTAGGCTGTACATTGGTATCCATTAGTCGACCATGACCTGTACGTCAGGCTTCACTGCTGCTACATCTCCAAACCCTGTCAAACCCCAACAAACTACGTCCGAATACAGCTGACCCGCGCGTCGTCAGCTCAACACCTCAACCCGCTCCCACGAGCAGCTCACTCTACACAGAGAGCCCTCCTTTAAGGGGAGACTGCCTTCTCAGCCGAGGGTCTAACTGCACTGAAAAGTCGGCCGTCAGCCGCCTCTGATAGGGCCGAATTTGTCTGAGTACAATCAGACCCCAAAGACCCTTTCACCTAGTCACAATCAGCACTCACAACTTGCTACACCTCTTACGGCGTAAGTTTCGGGAAGCAACCAATAAAGTGTGGAACCTGCGATCTGTGGTCAGTCGTCAGTGCTCCGCAAGTTGTAATCGGTCTAGGCAAAAGGGTCTTTTAAAGGCTGGTGTTGAGGTGGTGGATTCGGCACGGTAATACTCGCTAATAGTAAGGACATATCATCATCATCATCAGCCCCCGATTCGGGGGACTCAGCTTGCAGCCTATCACACTCATCGCACTGCAAACAATTGGACGTCTTTTACATCATCATCATAGTAGTAAATAGCGAGAAAAACCACTCCCGCACAAAGTGTTAATTACATAGTATAGAAAACCCTCTCTGCACTCCCCCGGTATCCGTCGAGCGACACTACGTTACCAACAAAGCAAGTCTAGTGTGAATGAAGTTAAAACATGCAAAACCATGTAATCTATAAGTCAAAGTGTCTATAGAAGATTAAGGTTACAGTTGTATGTATGGTATACTCATGAATACAGGTACGTAGTTTTGCCGTGAATCAATTGTAAACATCTCTCTACAGACTTCTTGGCAGATGTCGTATCTATTACTGTGCTTGGAAGAAGAAGGTGGTAGGTAACGGTGAAGATAGCCAAACTGGCAAACATTATCACTTTCTCGAAACAAGACAGATTTTGGATGATGAAAGTGGAGTAACCAGGGTCATTCGTTTGATCTGTAAGCTCGATGTGAACAGAAAAGTGAACTTTCTTTCCTTGTTTTTTTTTGTGGTAGTGTCTATGCTTGGCCTTGCCTTTCCTATGACGATTTTTTATGTATGTACACGCGTATAAAAGTTTCTTAATCTTAGCAGAATTGGCTGAAAGTTTGGGAGAGGGGGGCACCAATGATAAACGGCGAGACCATCTCTCCACCGGTCAAGTGCTTCTATTCGGGTACTGCAAGTAACGAGTCTAAGGTACGCCGGAATAGCTTCATATGGTCGAACTGCATTGCTTATCACTCTTTGTAGAAAGGGTTGTAGAAAACCCTGTATATAACAACAATAGTAATGCACCTCACATCAATCACATAGTACAAAGGGCCGTAGTACATTTGGTTCAGAGTCGAGCAAACTTTGGTAAAGGATTATTATCAACAATGATATCCTAAGTAGACAGTTCTTTGCATCTGTATTAACCGGTTTGTTTTTAGCCATGAACCATTTGTTTTAGTCCTGTCGCTGTCGAGTTTCTCCTCTTGTTTCAGTGTTGTATTCATGTTTGTTATTGGTCTTTTGTTCCTTTTGCCAGTGGTAGTTGTTGATTTTGGTTATGTTTGGGAAGTCAGTAGGTTCACTCATCGCTCGGGTGTGTTTGTAAATGGGGTTTATGTTCTGGACACTTCTTCCTGGGATCACCCTAGGTAATATTTGCTTTCTGTGCACGACCGCGTTCTTGACCAGGCTGATCCTCGATCGAACCGACCCAATCGGAGAACTTGCGAAACCCAAGAAGCGGCGGCTCGAGAATAGGTGAAATCTGCCAGGAGGAAAAAGTCGCTCTAGTCTTAGGACCAAAAGTTGCATTTTGGTCGTGGGGAATCTCGGACTACCACGGTTGCTTTAATGTTACACAGCGCTTCACACCGCGATATGTCACATGTGACATCACCAGTTTCTGCACTCCCCGCGGAGTGACGTCACCAGTCTCTGTGCCCCCTGCCATGTGACGTCAGGGCAGCTACTGGCCGTTCACCAGTTTGTTGTTGTTGGAGGACTGGTTGTTGGAACTGTCTTTTTGCGCCTTTTGCGTGTTGTTGTTATTATTGGGGTTGGAGGGTGGGGTTCCTTGGCGTCCCCGACCACCCCTTCCACCTCCACGCCGTTCACGCTGGGCCTTTGGAGGAGGGCCCCCAGCGTCGTTTCCATTCTTGTTATCAAGGGACAGACTGGCGTTGCTGACCTGCGTTGCACCCTGGTCGTTGTTGTTGGTAGTTGATTCATCACGCGTACCATTGGTTTGCGATCGAGGGTTGTGTTGGCTACCACCCCGGCCTCCGCCTCGCTTGTTATTGTTGTTGGTGGGTTTACCGTTTGGTGCGCCCTCTCCGCCTGCATCGCTGTACCGCCGGGATGAGGTGGCGTTGCTGTGGCTCCCGTTCTCCTTACGTGGCCCTCTGTTTGCTCCCTTGTTGCTGTTCTCTGTCTGGGCCTGGCTTGGGCCTCCGGATTGGGGCGGGAGGCTGCGAACAACTGACCCTGCCCGTGATCCCTCATCTTGTTTTCCCTGCCCATCGCCACCCCTCACACTGGTGTCGTCGGTCTCGGTACCAGAGTTGAGGCCACCGCTGCCTCGCTTACGGCGGTTCCGCCGTCGTCGCCGTCTTCGGCCTTTTCCACCTTCGAAAGACGAAACGCTCTCTGAAATCAAAAACAATTGGATTTGAAAATATTTTGCATTTATTTTGGTCCGATAGCTAGGATAAGCTGGAGCTCACTTTTCTCTCAAGAATTATCATTAGGATGTGATCAACTTTGACCTCCTGTAATGAAAGCACATTTGTTTCACGGTACTGATTGTCATGTGTTCCTTGATGCCTCTCTTAACGTCCGAAGGCCAGGCTCTAGCATAGATACATTTAAACAACTTAATTAATTTGATATACATTTTCCATTATTTCAGACTTTAATAGTAATTTTGGGTAACTTCCATAGTGCTTTTGAGACCTAGATGCCTCCCTTGTCTGAAGAACATTGTTCTGAAGGACTTTTTTTTGTTATCAAATATAATGAAACTAAAAGTATTCCAAAGGAATTACAAAATGTAATCAAACAAACGTAACGAAATTTGTGGTAGGGAAAAGTCTGACCTACAATTGCGATACATTTTTGTTGTACAGCCAAAAATCATATAAGGAAATTGGACCAAAGATAACAGTCATGACGATGTCTGCTCTATGCTAGCACTGGATGACGACTAAACGATAAGGAATTAGGGGTAAAAAAACAAAAATGAATCGTCCCTGGACCTGAAAATTAAAGCCAATTAAGGACAGCAAAATCAAGCAGCTGAACACATTCAAATAGAAACTGTTAGAATCGACCTGGACCCTCAGCCCCCCACCACCACGTGATCGACGCCAATTAGGTCATCGCAACGCTAATTAGGTCATCGCAACGCTAATTAGGTCACAGGGACGCCGTTAATTAGGTCACAGGGACGCCCACCGTCGCCGCTGCCGCCGCTAGAGGGCTCCACCTTCGTCAAGGTCACCTACCATCTTCAAGGTAAAACCTCCAAGATCATAACACTTCCCAAGGTCAATGCTGGTTACCACCTACACCGTTGATAAGCGTTTAGTCATTAGGTGCAAAGGGACCTAAGCAGGCAAACTCTGAAGTCAGGCAGAAGTAGCGCGCTCGAACTAACAACGAACAACCCGGTCACTACGGAGAGGGACCTCCCCCAAATGGGCTACACACGAGCACCTCACGTAGGACTGGGCTGCTCGGAGCGAACCACTTCTACCAGTCTTCGGGAATCAGGCCCCACTAAAAGGCGGTATGCGGAAACATGCAGTTTTAAGGGTGCGCAATGCTTGGGAACGCCTGTGTTTCTTTTTTAACATTCACTAACTTTTTCTATGCTTTCAGCTGAACTTTCTAGCATATTAAGACCCACGACTTACTCCACAAGTGGAAAGTTGTAGGCATTTGGCAGAAACAGAAGAGCAAACCAGCTTTAGGATTTAGGGCATAACTTTGGTGAGATATATATACGAGACATTCTGCTTTATTTCTTATTTTTTAATGTAGATTTAGATCGTGGAGACAAGGTAAGGATGGTCGAAACTGTGTTCTATATTGAATAAGGCCAGATTTATTACTATTGCAACTGGAACTGTAAAAAATAAAAAAAGATATCCAAAGTTTCTCATATATATTCAGACTTTCATATTTCAAAAACATTTACTGGATCATTTCGTAGTTAATTTCAAGACCTGCATTCTGCCTAAAGATTTGCAGCACATGGTATATTCTAATTGCCAGGTTCCATTTGTTACACTGAAATGTTTGTATTGTAATGTTACCACGAATAAATTTCAAGTAATTACGAAAAAATATACCATATACTTAATTTAAAAAGAGGATTTCATGCAAAAGAGATAACCCCATTTCCTGGGTATCTTGTCTTTAATGTATCACTTTCTTAATTTAGTTACCAATTAGTCTCAGGTGGGTAATATAGGTTGGTGGAGAGAATAAAACACAACAAAGAATAAAGGAAATGATGAAAATGCATTTAGTTTGGGTGCAAAAAGAAAATACATCAACAGCAAGAGAAAACCAACAATGAATGAAGGAAACATCAAAATGTTAAATGAACATAAGGATAACTAAAAGTAATGAATAAACTTAAATGCACTGCACAAACGTGTTATTCTACAAGATATTCTATGAATGTATTAGATATTTCTTAAGAATTCTTAGTGCCAAAATAAGCAAAATGCTTTCTTAATCCTAGGTGACTGGTATATCTAAGCTTTTGCATATCATTTCTGCCATAGATTTCTCAGCCAGGAATAAGGGTAATTTTTGAATAAAATAATAAACCACTTCCATCACTTATTTACCCACTGCCTTTTCTCTCTAGGGTTAGGTGCTCTTTTTTTATTACAGACAAGTCTTATCTTTTAAAAAAGCAAAAGGCACAATAAGCAAAACTACTGACAACATTCAACATTCCGGGGTAAAGCAGATATTGGGTCTTAACGGTGGTCAAAAGTAGCTTACAAAATGAGGAGAATGTAGGTTTGAAATTCAGACACAACTTTGAGCAAACAAAAGGGGCAAAGTCTGACTGGGGAGCGGAGACATCTGATACAGAGGTGCACTGCTTCAATATACCTGCCACCCGTCACTAGGTATAACCGTCTTACTTAGGTAACCAACACTTGGGGTTATGACTTGAGGGTTAGACTTAAAGTTAGGCTTAGGTTGGTCACTCGTGTGACCGCCACAGCCAACGCCAGAGCAGCCAAAGCTCCACCTCCCGGCCCCAACTGCCTCTGTTACCTTAGAAACCGTCCCAGAAGCACTATCTTGGTATTAAGGTATAAGTTAAGCACTACCTCAGACTACTAACACTATCGTCCTCTCACAAAACAGTGTTAGCTTTTCTTCCGAACGCTACTCATCCCAGTATGGCTAATCCAAAGAAAAATATTTTGAAAACATCATTTTCTTCTGTAAAAGAGTGTAGTGATAACGTCTCCTGAACAGTCTGGAAATTGTATCAGCACATATTTGTTTAACTTTATCCCCACTGGATTTCATTTGAATATTGATAACTCGATTACCCAATCTACAACAGTTACCGTAGGTTTTACAAGAAAACTACAGACTTCCCTGTTTTTAAACAGATAAAAGAAATAACCTCGCCCCTGTGAGTTGTCATTACCAGCAAATGAAATTCACCTCTAGAAAACTACTAATGTGATTGTTTTTACATCCTTTACTAAAATCACGACTGATGGACAAGTTTGACCCAAAAGACCATCATGTCCCATCCTTTCAAATACCAAACATGGGTATCTAAAAGGATAAAGGTAATTACCTTTAATTACCTTTTAGATACCCAACGTGAAAACTACCTAAATGGTAACCGCTGGCCATATATCTATGAAGGGTCAGGTAAAGTATATCGATCTTAAACTTCCAAAAGCTTATTTCATTCCCTAACTTTCTGATAGCCCTAATGATGTTCATGTACAAGATGGGGCCGTCTGGGCCCCATTATCTCCTGGGTCAAAATGGACTCTATAATTCCCCTTTCCCTCCCCAGCCTGTCATTTCTCCATCTGACTACCCCGGCTGCCTGGCGGTGGCTGCGGGGACCAAGGAGGTGGCGCTGGAGGCCGCCGGGCGGGGAGTACCTTGGTCAGAGTAGCCGTCAGAGCGACGGCCGTGGGAGTGACGGCGGGGTTCCCCGCTGGCAGAGGCCACCTCGTCGTCGGGCATCCACACTAAGTGGTAATAGCGGTTCTCCGACGGCGACAGCGCGGTCAGAGATGAGGGCAAATCTGCAACAGCCAACACAAAACATGGAACAGGTCCGGCCGTATCACGCCCCGCGCTCAGGGCGTAAGGCCCGACATGAGGACTTGGGTACCAGGCGGTATCGGGCCGGACACACAGCAGTATGAAACCGAGCTCACCCAACTGTTGTCGCTATGCCAACTGCTGCCATGCAAACTGCCTCCGTGCGAGAGATACATGTATGAGATTCATTTTTCTTTTAATTTCTGTTGGTGTTACTTTTTCCCCTTGCTAAAAGAAAGAGCCCCTGATCGAAACGCAAGGCCTCTTCAACAACTATCACAACTAGAAAATAGCATTTAATTTTCTATAAAAAAAATCATACTTTTTGAACAATTAATTATGAAGAACTTTTGCCAATTCGACATCTGTTAATGATACTAGACATAAAGGCTCAGATCTGGGACCCTTTTTCTAAGTGTAAGCACACCATCTAACCACAAAGCGTAGCATTCTACTCTATTGCATGGGGTGTACAAGTGTTGTGGGAGACAATCTCCACCCTGCGCGGTGGTCAACCTTTGCAATGAGGGGCAGAAAATAGGTACAACCAGTGACAGTAAAGGAAAATAGTGTGAAATAAGAGGTATCTATACCTCAAGGAAATAATAGGAACACATGTACTCACGAAAATGAATGAAAAAGATGCAAAATATAGAAAGTAAGGAAATGTAAATGAAATGATGTTGGGTCTCTAGAAAAATTACAAATTATATCTACTAAGGATGATTTACATAAAAATTGATAAAATGTCAATTTGTCTGAAAGAGTTTACGTAATCTGAGTTCTCACTTCTCTAGGGTATTAAATCTCAGTTCTAAAATACACATTTTAAGTTCATTTTCGATGGGAAAGTAAATGTTTGTCGCTGAAGAAGAAAATGTCTAACCATCTGAAAGCAGATCACCAAGGTTAGAGCCTTGACGTCTCTCTTTAACCGATTTGATTTCTCAGCTTTGTCTTCTAGAAGACATTCTATCGACGGGAATTTGAAAGCTAATTTAGAACAAGGGGAATCTGATTAACTGATTTAAAATTTTAGATGCGTGATAACCATGTTGAATCAAACTATGACGTTACATTTCCCCATCTGTTTCATTTTCTCTCTCTGGTCTTGTCTTCCCTTCCAGTATTTGGCATTTGTTTCGGAACTGACGCTAATCATCCGACACCCCAACATATGTTAACCTCCTTCGCCCTGCCCTACTAGACTTCACGTATCCTACAGCCCTACCTTGGTCTTGACTCGTCACACTTGATATATCCTGCTGGCTGTCCAGGATGGTGGTGTCGTCGTCTGCGGCCCGGCGACGTCGGTCAGCCTGACGTCTCCCGCGGGGGTAGCCGTCTGACCCGCCTCCACGGTATTGGAAGCCGCCTTCGCTGTCATCGTTGGCTACAGGTAGACAAGCATGGATCAACGTTAGAGAGTTCTTGGTTTATTGGGACTGAGATGGAATGGTGGCATTTTTATCTAAAATAATTTCATACTGGCATGAATAACTAATGCAGAATGAAATTTAAACTATCTTTGCTAAAGGGCATAGTTAATATATCTGTATGCGGTGTATATTAGGCACTCAACGAAACCTGAACTATTCTGGTCTTGAAACCAGTATTCTGTAATTCTGTTAAAATGGTATCAAGAAAAAAACGACGGTCACAATTGATATCAAACGAGTTTATAACAGATGCATCAATTCCCTGATATTACGAGACAAAAATATTTGTATAAAATGACTATATACAAAATGTACCGAACAAACAAAAAGAAATCGCTTACACAGCATTATCATGCCGGGACATAAGTCAACTAACATCAATAAAGGGAAAAAAATCACTGTATTTGAAATCAAAATATTTGACTACATAAAAGGTGATCTACAAGCCTCCTATTACTAGGATAAAGATGAGCAAATGGCAGAAGCACAGAGTATGGCTAATGCTGAAGTGGGCATGCTGCAGAACGACACACACCATACACATAACTTTTAACATTATTCTCATTTTCCATTTGGAAATTCATTTTTGTTTCAGATTCTCACGACACGAAGAAGGATGTTGTTAGGGCGGGGTATTTTGCAATTCAGGTTTTTATCTATTTTGGTTTGTATATTAGAAAGTTAGTTGTTTTTAATCAAAGAGGATTACTATGAAGAGCCCAGGATTAAAGTAAGCGTTCACTCAAATGAAACCACACTAAAATCTCCGAAGTTGATTTCAATTTTCCAAGAAACCAAAATGGAAATAAAAATGAAATGCTGGCCAAATGTAGAACAAACGTTGAAATGCCAGAATTTGGGAATTGCCCACAGAGTTGAGCCTCTCATTGGCCAATATTAATACCGTCAAATATCCCATTTTAAATGAAGGTGAGAAGATACCAAGACTCAGTCATGACAGCAACACGACAGTGATACAACATGGCCTGGGAATGTTACCTTAGTCGTAACATACAGACACAAAAATCCGAACCAAATTCCAAATACACTGTGTATAATTTATATTAAAAGACACTAGCATTTAAGCTTGATGGGTACTACCTTTGAACTACCATTTGATTTCTAAGGTGTTTACTACAAGCATTGCATTAGTCCCTGTTTGAGGTTGGTCACTGGTTGGTAGACTAACTCGTAAGCTGTACTGAAGTAAACCAAGGTTGGTGGAGACTTAAGGACCACGGACACGCAGGGTGATACCCGTTTGGTGGACAACAGAAAACAGGGGCACCACGTGGGGAAATCCTACTAGCCGCGTCTACGGGGAATCGTGGGTGTGTTTCTTTATCCCAGACAGAGCAAGAAGGTGCCACTTTCTTATCACATTAACTCTGTGTTCTACAGTTTGGTAATGAAGTTAATAAGTTATCGATTTGATTTAAAATTGAAGCATTTCTAAGTTTAGGAAAACTGGAAAATTATTTCGAAAGTATAGAAATGTTCAGGTTTTATATTTTAGTCACAAGAGCATATAGCCTAGAGTAATTCCGAATTGAAAATTGGAGAGCTCACAATCTTAGCAAGAAGAAATTCAAGGATCCTGTTTCTCTTTTTCTGTATAGATATTTTAGTGCTTTTTAGGAGGAATTTATAATAGGGAGAAAAAGGGGCATCTTCTTTGGCTGGTCGGCTTGTAAATGAAGAGTAGCATTAGTAGTAGGCGACAATACGACGGGACGACCAACAACCACCACGGGCTGCCTCATGCTGCGCGCTGTACGCGGCACTCACCCAGGTCCCGCGCGGACCCTCCCAGCGAGTACTTGCGCCCTCCGCGTCCCCAGCCCCTCCTCCACGGCCGGTTGCCTAGCATGCTATCAGTATAGTAACCCTCTTGCTGCTGTTCTTCATGGGCCACCGCATCCGACCAATCAGCAATCGACGGCTGCTGGGTCAGAGCCTCACCTTCGGAAGTCATTTGCATATGATTTGCATAAGATTTTTGCTTTTTAAAAAAATGCACCTTCAGCATCATGGGTACGCATGACAAGCAGGCGTGGAGGGTGTGGAGCCGACTTGCTACACGTGGACACTGGTCTATTAAGCCATCTTGTACGGTGCTTTATGGCAATATTCTTTGTATTGTTGAAATGACGATTTGGGAGTGCTAGCACACTGGAACCTGCCTGGTTATATTTTGACTCTTATCCTTATTGTATAGTTCATTTTTAAACTATAGGCTATTATAGGGAACAATCCGATTCCGCCATATAAATTCATTGATATGGATTCTTTCTATGTATTTTATATTTCTGTTTGTAAATCTTAATAAAGTCTTCAATCCATAAAATGAACATAAAATCATAATCTAAACTAAAATCTACTTTTTTCTCTCTACAATTTATCAAAATAATATTTTTCATCATAACTTTATCAAAGTTTTACATCGTGTGGCTTCCCTACAATTTCCATTTAAGATCATCCCCTCATATGTTGTAGAGAATCAGCAATACCCCAGGCTGGTCCTAGTGTCTTACTTCTGTCTGAGACGGTGACAGCTGGTATGAAAGGGCTGCGTGTGTACTGTGAGGGGCAGGGTGCAAAGGCATCTACCCTCTTATCACCAAACAGAGGAAGAATCAGTCACAAGCAATTAGCAAGGTCATTAACAAGTCAAGTGGACAGTTTTCTGTGTCTGCCATTGCAAAAGCAGATGCGTCAGACTAGAAGTAGTAAGGAAGAAGTTGAGGGAAAATAATGTAAATTCTAAAGCAAAAATTGTGTAAAATTGGTCAAAAAGGCGCGACATCGTGTGTTCTTTTATTCACTCTTTTAATCTAATAGTTGTAACTTCTACGTAAAGATTGGGTTATGAAGAATTCATCGAAATCTCCCCGCCAATGACTTTCAATCGCAGCAGGTCGCAACCACATAACATTGGACTTCAGTGGCAACCTTTTGAATAAGGTTTCAATGACGTTGGATTTCAGAAGTACATCTCATTTGTTGATATCAACTGTAAAATTCATAAACAAATAAAAATAAAATAATTTTTAAATTGGTTGCAACCTCCTGCCGTCTACAACAGGGAGATTCCAAGGTCTCCCAAACATGTGTGCATATTACTTGAGGACATTTATGAGTTTGTTTTGTGCGACCACACCGAGTATCAGTTAGTATTGATAGGGACTGTATGAATTATTAGATTTTAAGTCCTTATTTCTGTAAAACATCCATTGTTTAGAAGAATAGGACAGTTTGCAGAAGCGTTTTTCTTGACTAGGTTTTGGGAATTTAGTTATTAGCAATTATTCTACATCGATATACAAAATCATATCTTTTTGTACGTTTTCAAACCCTTACTTAGAAATTCGTTTCTACGGAAAAACATTGAAAGCAACATGATTGAAAACCCACTGAGATTGGGTCACACGAATCCCCACCTTGACAGACAGGAGGTGGTACAGACCTTAGGACTAATAGTATTTGATTATGTTTATTCTTAGAGAGGGCGGTAGAGAGGTAGAAGGTGCTGGGGTGAGACTTACGGGGATACGTACCAGCTATGGCAGCAGCATGGCGGTCGTTGGCCCACCTCCGGCCACCCCGCCCACGGCCCCGCCCGCGGCCCCCGCGACCCATCGGCCGGTCACCGCCATACGGGTCGTGCGAGCCTCTATAAGAAAAGGTATGATCATGCATCAGAGTATTTGGGTGACCTCCCGCTAGATCGTCACAGACATATAACAGAGGACCAATAGGCTATCACACAACGCTCCCCTAATGGACACATGTGAATGATGTCTAAAACTCAAACAGATGTCCGCGTATTCAAGTACATGTATATAGATACGCACATGATTTTATGAAGAAATTGGGCTTCATAAAAGATTTAACTGTATTCAAAAGGCTCCTTTAAATTGAATAGTTCCACTTTTGGAACCTTTTTTTTTTTTTTTTTAAATTTAAAAGAGGCCTATGTCGCCTATCTTTGTTGCTAAATTATCCAAATCTAGCAGTTTAAATGCTGTCATTTTGTGCATAACCTTACCTGCGCTCCCGAGGCGGGGGGAAGTAGTTGCCCTGCTGCGGCCCGTTGACGTTCATACTCCTCAGCTGGTGGTCCAGTTCCATCATCTCCTGACGGAGGTGTTCTACCTCCTGGGGGAGGCACAAAGAGATGAAAACAGAATTTATGAATGTGGAGCCAATTCCTTATGTGTACTACCCCTGAAAATATTGTGCGAAATCCAGAATTTATCTCTAGTTTGATTCGTTTATAGATTTAAGAATAGAAAGTACATTTTCAAACTAATATGTGAACTGGTGTGATTAACCATAGCTACGTTTGAACTATCAAGTGCCTAACCATGGGCCTCGCAAATGAAAGGAATAGAAGTTTTCAACGAGGCACCAGTGATTCAGACCGAAGCTAGGGTCACAGATGAAAGTCGATACTAAAGAAAAATATCTTAAGTAACATAAAGGAGATTTATCCTCAAATGATATATACTGTTATTTTGTTAATTAAATTTTGGTACTTTTAATTAGGTCTGATTGAGTGAAAACACCTGAAAACAGACAAAATTCTGAAAACTTACACCCCTATGGGGTACATGACTTACCCGGAGATGCGCTATGTGGAAGTCCAACATGAGTTTGGCGTTACCTATACTCTCCACCGTCCCCACAAACACAAAAGGCACTGTACCCTGTAGACAGGAAAGCAAAAGCAAGGTTACGGACACGTTTAAATGATCTGAGACGCTTCAAGACTTTCATTAGGATTTTGTCTAATTGAGTACTTCAGTACACGCCTCACTTCTACTGAAAATAAACGAACAATGTTTCCCATCATTTTGAAAATAAACACCCTGTTAGAAATACGTAAACCGATAAACGTAAAGATCTTTGATACACAGAAATGCTGGTGAAACTGGGTTGTAATAATTAATTTTATTGCATGAAGAATCAAAGGGTTTATTTAGACGGTCATGCCGATCTATTTAGTGACTGTATAAATCGGTTATCAGTTGATCGCATTAACTCACATCGTCAATATCTCCTTCTGGCACCACCACTTCCGAAGAATCTCTTTCTTTGTCTCCCTCGATTTTAACTCGCACTACACCAGACTTATCCACGATATCTTGGATATTTCGCCCGTTGCGGCCTATAACTTTGGCTGTAGAAATGAATAAAATGATAATATTCTATTCAACAAGAGAAGCACGACATATTTTTTTAAGAAATTTAGTACTTGGATAATACACAATTTGGTAGGCTTGCTTGCTTTTTTTTCTTAATAAAAACCAGTAACCATGAGTGTTAACGTCATTAAAACCTACAGAATTGATAAGAGAAGCTATCATTTTGCTAGTTAATTGTGATTGATATTTTTGTACCTTACCTGTTAATTCTCGTGGGACAGGGAATTTGTCTTCTGAAAATTCTAACATATTCCGCGCCATCTTTACAGCTTGATCAGACTGTAAAAGGAAAAGAAAATGAAGGGAACATAAAACTCAGTTATTTTTACTTTGGAGAGCATCTTTGGATATTAAAAAAAATTCTTTTGGGTATTTATGACAATTTTTTGGCGTTAGAGAAACCTTTTAATCCTTTTTACGTATAACTTTCAAAATACAAAATACAAATTCATTAAAACTACACCATAAGCTCTGTGCATAATACAAAATAAATCTCTGAGACAATTCAAACTGATTGAAATACTGACCACGTGAACCTAGAATTTCATGTAATTATGTCTTACCTCTCAAAGTGCTTTAAATTGAACCCTGAAGATGTCCTCAATTGGCCGAACCACGTCGGTTTAATTCCAAATAAAGTTTCACCATCTTAGAACTTTAACTCCTGGTGTTGGTTAGACAGTCATTTCCACCTTTTGATCTTTAAATGTACATGTATTATAGTAAATGTGAAAATGTCTTACCTCTCCGAATACTTTAAATGTACATGTGCTCTCGTCGAGGTCGATAGCAGTGATACCTTCCACTTTCCGGGCCTGCATGATGTTAGCGCCGTGTGTACCGATAGCTAGTCCCATCAGGTCCTCGCGTACCGAGAACTCGGCACAGTTACCTGTCCGAGTTAAATGTTTCGTGCTCTGAAAATACACATAAGATATTTGTTTACTACATTATTATGAGACACTTCGTTTTAGTTGCCAGCTTCTTTTATACATTGAATCAAAAGGAAACAACCGTTATAACTTATACCTATGAAATACCTAACCCGGTGGACATACACCTTCTGGGAGCCCTTGTCCAAAACAGATTTTCATATCTTTAATCTAAAATCGACGTTGTCGTTTCTGGAATCAGGATGGTTTGAAACTCAGGCACTCAAGCTTTATTTTGATATTTTTCTTTTACTCAATTATATGTCAAATTCTTGTTAAAACATTTAACTCCAATTACTTTAAGTCGAACTCAGTGGCGGATTTAGAGGGTGGCTTGGCGCCCCCATCTCTTCAAGAAGCTGGATCCGCCACTAAAATTGCCTTGAATAAAAGAAGTTTGACTTACGCTGACTTCGAGTTTCTTGGAGGCCTCCTCGGTGCGTTGTTTCAGCAGCATCTTCTGTCGCAGGTTCCGCAGGTGGCGGTCGGCGAGCATGGAGGCCCGCTTAATGGCCAACTCCTCTGTCGACTGAAGGGAGAGAGAGGGGAGTTACAATATAGGCAGAAAGTTGGCTCTGACAGTGGGCAGAGATGCCACTCTATGAATGTGAAAAATCCGGACATTCCGGATTTTAAGCAGGAATGGTTTAATAGAAGAGAATCTTATAGTTTCTACATTCTCACATTGCATCTCCCGACTGGTTAGATCATGTCTTTTGTTCCAGATAATCCCGAAAAGTGCAGATCCCTTTAGTTATTCAACTGAGATTTGCGCGCCATTACCACCCACGAGTAAAGCACTTTTCTTGTTGGATGAATCTGTTCATTTTCCTAAAGGAAGATATATTAAGGTACGGGAAAATCTTCCTGAGTAAATTGTACCATTTTTTCATTGTAAGAATTTGTCAAAAGCGCACTTACTATGACAACCACAGCATTCTGGCTCTGGTTGTAGTTAAGTAACGCAGCCCCACAGGCCTTCTTTAGGTCAGCGAATGCCCCTTCTTCACAACAGCTGAAAAGAGAAAAACAAACATATCAAACAACACTGTCATATATTTACGGTTAAAATCAATATACATGTACGTCAGGTTTTGATGTTCGTGAAAAAATAATAATTTTACCAATTATGATTTCAAGAAGTGACCTTCGCTTGATAATTTCTCACACCATATACATTTTCATTTGGTTCATGTTCGCAGGATGCTGGATTTAGTTTCGCTAGCAATGTGAGTTTTTATGAATTTCTTTAGGCGTAAAAGTTTTTATCTAAATTGAAATACTTACATATCCCTGAGATCACCTGGTATGTCGATTACGCAGCGATAAAATGTGTTATTGTTGATTGGAGGACTGAAAAATAGAAACAAGTTTCGAATAAACTGATTATCTAGAATCACTACAACCTAAGTCACTCTACCTGCACCGTGCTAGTTCTCAAAGTATAAGTACCAGTATGTGTCAAAGGCGACTGTTCTACTTGAAAAAAAAAAAAAGAGTCGAGATCTAATACGAGTTCATTTGGACGTGTATTAGACCAAAAGATGCGGAAAACGGAATTCACAGGTAACACATAGAAAAGCTTGTATAGAGAATATCGACGAGAGGGCAAAATCATGGAGATGACAGAGCCCTTTTGTCTTCCTTTTTTTTGAGAGAGAGGTTGAAGAATTCCTGACGACATCAATTCATATGTATACACCGCACCCCCTAATACTGTCACGTGTACTGTCAGAAACGGTCAGTGTTAAACTGCGAGGAACACAGCTCCTCCATTCCTACCGTCAGAAAACATTTGTTATTCCTTTTCTTTATGCTTATTTTTTCAATACTATAGAAAGGATTCATTCCCCTTAAGTCCTCCTGTACAACTTCCTATAGACACACACCCTTAAGGTAAATAAGCCTAACCCTGTAAGAGGGAACCCGCCTACTAGTACGTCAAGGGGGGCACTGAGCTCAGACCTACTCAGCCACGATATTATATATATCCCTGGCTTTATCACATGAACAGGAAAAGCTTATAATTAGATTTAATGGATTTAGCCGTGTTTTCACCAATTTGATGATGCATCAGCTGTCATATTTTTACTTTTCCCTTTTCTACGTGGGACTGGAGATGGGAGGCGGAGGAGGAAGAAGTACGATTTTAAATACACCACCTCGGTTCTTCGAACGATAACCTTTTGTATAAACATTGGTGGCCATCAAAGCAGGGATTTTCCTTAACCCTTTCCAGACCGTGGGGAAGCCAATTTTTGCATGTTTTTGATTGACTTTAGAGAAAAGAAAGCTTTTAATTGGTTATTTTCTCTAGAAAATCACAACATATGATATATCATTGGAAAGCTCATAACCTGATGATTCTAGATTTAGCATTGGAATTACAAAATTATTCTTTTCTGGTCACATGACCAGGGTCATGTGACCTTACAGTTTTTAGGAAAAATGGGATTTTTTTGTCAATTTTTCAGAAAATCAAGCAAAAAAGGGTTAAATATTGATTTTCTCTGAAAGTTTTGGATTAAGAAAATATAGTAAATGGTATATGCAAGAAAATCATATATTGTTTTTCTACATAGGTTCAGCCAATTTATAAATAATTGTCAATGACGGAACCTTGGTAATGTGTGAAAATTTGTCAAAAATTATGAATTTTCTTTATTTTTCACAATAAAGGGCAATAAAGCATTAAAATTCGAAAAATAAACAGGGGTGAATTATCGTCTAAATGATATTCATTAAGAAACAGGTCTTGGCTAATCACAAACCTATTTTGAATGGGTAAAAGTTTACTTTTCTGAAGGAATCTGTATGAAATTAATAGGTATACTGAATGTGTTACTTTCCATTAAATGACCAGTGACCTTTGACCTTTCCAGGGAATTTTTGCATTAGTAATGGTACATTAGTGTCATATTTTGTTATCTACAATTGAAAAATTTCAACAATAATGGATATCATGTAATCAAAGTATGAAAACAGTGTTCATTCTGGCTGGGATAAACATAATATATTTTGATTTTTATATATCATAAAGAAAAATAAATAATAACTAATGAAAAATATGAGGTTTCAAATTTTTGGGTTATTTTCTGATAACAGCAAAATCTTAACCCATGCATAATCAGTGTGTGTGAAAAATAATGTTTGTCAATATTTGGATGAATGTAATGTTTCATGTTGTGGGCTGTCACCTGAGCAACCAATAAGGCAGAAAAAATTGAAAGAATTCATTAAAAATTAAAAGAAGGGTGAGGAAAACCATTTATGGTACATATATGTACCAAATTTGCATTGACGGTCTGGAAAGGGTTAACAGAGTTAATACCGGATACTAGTAAAAAGTTCTACAGGGCTAGTGTAATTTGTTAACGAATAGCTTGGTAGGCCATTAAAAATGTAGATTTGTAAAGAAAATCTCCATGTAGGCAAATGAAACATTGATCTGGGCAAGTACAAAGATTGGACCACTAGCCCGATGGACTAGTGGACAAAATTGTTAAGGAGAACCCATACAAAGGTTCAAAACATCTAAAAGGCAAGTTTCTAGCTGCACTCACTTTCTGTTGACTGGGCGGACGCGGTCCATGCCGACGATCTCGGTGTAGGTGGACTCCCATCCCAGGTACTCGACCACGGCGAAGTCCCCTTTGAGCATCTTAATACGGGCATGCCACCAGCCGAAGGGCTCCTCCTCCGACGCCCGCGACAACGTCTGAAACACACAGAAACACCTTAGTCACAAGTTGTAACAGGGCTCAACATTACGGGTTCGGGATGTATGTCAGGGCACATGAAAAAATCTGAAAGCACATGAGGAAATTCTGTAGGTGTCCTAGAATGTTATGAGACCTCGTGCAAGCACTCATTTTTGGAAGTTATTGTGAGGGGTGTTTAAGTCAAAGAGATCTAAAACCAGACTAAAATCTGAAAATTTACATCATTGCAACATTAAGCTTGGATTGGGCAGGTGTGGGTGAAATTTTACCTGCCCGACCCTTAAATTCACCTGCCCATCATTTTTGGATTATTATATGGCAGAGATTTTAGCTGGCCTTTGGGTAGGTGCATGTCATAATTTACCTTTCTCATCTCAAGTTTCACCTTCCCCAGGCAAACGGGCATTGCTAAATGTTGGAACCTGCATAATATCATAGTGATACCGTAATAGTACAGTATAAAAGTCTCTGAGACCTGAAGAAACACAAGACAGTCATTCCTGCTCTATCTCGGCCAGGAAGCTGGATGTGGATCCATGATTGATTTCTACTCTACATTTGTTTAACTACTGATTCTTTTCCAGTTATAAGTTGAATTATTCAATGATTAATTACGTATGTCTCTTCAAAAGATACAAAAACTTATCAGGATAGGATCAGGTTCTTACAGTATACTCGTACTGCTAGGTGTGCCCATTTCAACAGTTTAACGTATGAGCTTAGGTGTTTACACAAGTTCGCATTTGTTTAAAAAACAAAAGAACGCCACTGATTAATGTGATTAAGTGTAAATGACGCATGTTAATTACTAATAAAATAAGTTTATTTAGTTTTAATCTAAAAATGATGCTGACATAAGAACAATTGTATTCTCTGCATGGAAATGTAACCCTAAAATCTGCTTGGAGAGTAGGCCCTACCAGCAGTGAAAACATAAACTTGATGCAAAAATAAAATTGTTTAAAGAAAACATCTGCTTGGAGAGTGTAAACCTTAAATTCTGTTTGGAGAGTGAAGAAAACCTGTTTAGACATTACCAGTAGTCAAAATATTAAAACTTGATGCAAAAAGAAAATTTTGAAAACCAAACATCTGCTTGGAGAGTGTCAGCCTTAAAGTCTGCTTGGAGAGTGATGAATCTACAAGTAGATTACCAGCAGTCAAAACATTTAAACTTGATGTAAAAATAAAAATGTGAAACTGAACATCTGCTTGGAGAGTGATGAAAACCTGTTTACACATAACCAGCCGTCAAAACATTTAAACTTGATGAAATTAAAAAAAACAAAAACAAAAAAAACATCTGCTTGGAGAGTGATAAAAACCTGTTTACACATTACCAGCAGTCAAAATATTTAAACTTGATGCAAAATGATAATTTTGAAAATCAAACATCTGCTTGGAGAGTGTAAACCTTAAAGTCTGCTTGGAGGGTGATGAAAATCTATTTGTAGATTACCAGCAGTCAAAACATAAATTTGATGCAAAAACAAAAATTTGAAACTGAACATCTGCTTGGAGAGTGTAAACCTAAAATCTGCTTGGAGAGTGATAAAAACCTGTTTGGAGATTACCAGCAGTCAAAACATAAACTCTTGAAAAAAGAAAAAAAAAGAAAAAAAAAGATAATTTCATAAGTCTGATTCTAAAACCACTTCAATGATCCTAAATTTCAATATAATGAAATTTGAGAATATATGAATATTGAAAAACTAAATATCTGCTTGGAGAGTGTTAACCTAGGGACGCTTGGTTAACTTTATCAATATTGAAACATCAAGAAATAAACCAATGTGATGACTCCAAAATGAATGCAAAAGATCTATTAAGTGGTGCCACCTAGTGTATACTTTGGGTTTCCAATGACAGGAAGTTGGAGAGGAAGTGGTATATGATGCAATACACAGCCTGGTCATTTCTAGTCTAGGAAACCTGTCCATGTACAGACTCAATACACCACACATAACCTGATAAATGTGATCACCCAATCAATGGTGGCGAATAACCTGATAAATGTGATCACCCAATCAATGGTGGCGAATAAGCTACTTTCACTTCCATTACTCAATGGGGGGGGGGGGGGGGGGGGGGGTGCCGTCATATATTGTACAAACATAACCTAAAGAAAACCCCAGATGATCAGGGAAGTAATTTAAAAACTGCAGTTTTGGTTTTGAATTGTTGATTTACTTTTACTAGTTGTCTTATATTTTTGTTCACTTATATTTTTCTTTACTTCAGTAATGCACCCACTTTGCTCTTTTCCTTCTCTCTTCATCCTTCTAACTAACAGTAAAACAAGCTAACTATTGTTTACCTCAGAATTCCAAGACTTTCCCTCTTTTACGAAAAACGTGTTATTGTTTCAAGCTTTTTATAAGAGAAAAACCTAGATATTACTGGTAGAAACAATCCCCTGTAGCCTGGTGAAGTAGTCTCTCCCTGACCCACTCGCGGCCTTTTTTCTCCCTGCCGCCTGTCAGGCCTAGACTCACATCACCTGCCGGTCGGTTGTCAAGGCAACATGAATCAGGACGGGTAAAAAGCGCCCAGATAACCAAGAGAAACATTTCCAGAAGAGTCAGCAGAATCAGACGCTCCCATCGCCCCATCGGCCCGTTGCCACAGCCTTACCTTACCTTCAATACGCCCATTTTACTTCTTTGATTTTACATGACCTGCCCCTTGGCCCGGGAGATCTGAAAGGTCCGCCCAGTGCATGTGTTGTTTATCACTATCAGACTCGATTTTATTCAAGGTAGAGGCTATTGGCTTCACAGCAGGATTCTTCTAGGTTTAAAGGAAAGTAATCGCCATATTCGCCATGGAGAAAATTGTATTTTATTATACACATGTGGGTTTAACATACAGGTGCTACATATGAAACACCTCAAGATATATGAGGTATCAGAGGTCGTTTTGGTGCACCTTCTATTCAGAGAACGGTGTAAATATGATAAATCTCGAGATTTTCTCCTTTTTATTCGCAATCAACAAGTCTGTCAATTCAACTAATTTTAAAATCTGATAAAATGTGTTTATAAACAGTGGAGCACACACCCCAAGGTAGCGGTAGAGGAAACGGTATGTTTTAAGTACATCCCAGGTATAAGAAAGGCTGAAACTAGTGATCTCGGGAAAAGGTGCAAACTCCAGAATGGCAGATTCTGATGTCAAAGGTCATTGGGGTCATTCTGTAGGAGGCCTCAAATCAGCCTCTAAAGGCTGGTACCTGCCCGTCTGTGGGAACAACATACACGGTACGTTGGGTACCAGCCAACCTTAGGTGGGGGAGAAGGATCCCTCCAGCCTGTAGTCAGGTCAAGAAACAACAACAATCAAATGACTCCGTGCGTCTCTTATTAACTTTGCCCGTCCCAGACCCTGTTATTTTTTTTTGTATAATTTTTTTTGGGTAAAGACATTAATTTTGTCAAAGGGCCTTTTATTACGTACGAAGGCCTGTTGGACTAGGTACGCGTCAAGGGGTTTTTTTTTTTTGTTTTTTTTTGGCGTACGTTCCTGTGCAAATTCAATGTATGCTTCAGTCCAAGAGGGGGGGGGGGGGGGGGGGTCTGAGATTTGTGAAAATGTGCGTATGTGCTAAATGAAAGGCCCTCAAAAGAAATTTTCAAGGCTCAGCCAGGTATCTCTCCATTGAGATGGGGTCATGCGGACCCGTCAATAATCTCATCCCTGACCCGGCTGTAGGCGAGTACGGCGCAGTTCTGTCCCGTCTGTGAGGCGGGCTGATGGTG
Source organism: Lepidonotus clava (assembly GCA_936440205.1). NCBI lineage: Eukaryota > Metazoa > Annelida > Polychaeta > Phyllodocida > Polynoidae > Lepidonotus > Lepidonotus clava. The sequence continues at coordinate 3,466,780 of OW387148.1, forward strand.
AGTCAAGTCTGCCCCCCTCCCCAACCTGACTCCATCCCTCAGACCCAAACACACCCTGTCTACCTGTGGGCTGCCTGCCCTCACCTGTTGACACCCACACCAACAGATGGCAGCACCCGTCGTCCCTACCCAGTCACAAACACCCACACCTACCTCATAGTTTCCCCTATAAACCGTTTACAGTAGCAATGACTGGATCAGCAAATCAGTTTTGCTCCCTATTGCCAGCATTCTATTCATCTGCTTTTTCGAATTCCTGAATTTTAGTACAAAAAGATGGGAACTTGTATACTCAAATGTTTCTGAATTACCCCTGACGATACAAGGACAGAGGATTAGTAATACATTTTAGCAACTCTCTGATACCCATGAGCTGCTCTAATCTGCTCAGTCAAATGTTCTTACAATGAATTTTTTTATTTTTTATTTTTATTATAGAATATTGGTGTAAGGTGTAATACACAATGAGAAATTCGATTTTGGTACAAAATTTTGTTGGTTTTATTAGCCGACGTTTCAGTTCTGAATGGCCTTAATAAGGATTTTTCTTCTTCTTTAAATTATCTATTTCTAAATGAATTACTAATACTTGGAGAAGTAGATATGTGAATACTAGTAGTCTAGGACTCCTGTCTTGCACCTAAACACCTGAGCTCAACTTGACCGTAGTGACAATACATGTCTAGCACTCCTGATCAACTTACACCTAAACACCATAGCTCGGCTAGACTGTAGGTACAATACAATACATGTCTAGGACTCTTGCCTTACACCTAAACACCTAAGCTCAACTAGACTGCAAGCAAAATACATCTGAAGGACTCCTGTCGTGTACGTAAACCAAACTAGACTGTAGGTACAATGCATGATTGCATGGGACTCGTGTCTTGCATCTGGGACTCGTGCCTTGCCCCAAACTGAACTAGGCAGTAGGTACACTGCATGTCTGTGACTCCCTGCATTATTGGTCTGAGAACAGGGTAATCCCCCCGTACAGACCGGGTGCTCCTCTCACCCAGGTACAAGCCGTCCTGGAGGCCGTGGGTCGGTCGTTAGTGGTGATTGACCGCCGGGGACGAGGAGGGGTCTGAAGCCCCGGCTACACTGCCCAACTCAATTCAACTCAACTGTCGCAGCTTCTGGAGGCGCAAGCACCTATGGCAGTGTGGTCTTTGCCAAGAAACTTCTACCTGGCCATAGAGTACGATTTGATGGTTGTAGCCTAAAGGAAATGTATATGTATGCACATCTACTGCACACATCCCTATATAAGACTCAACGATTCAGTCGTACATCTTCTTCTGGAGATCTATGATCCACCCAACTGTCGTGGAAACTCAAAACCTTGAGACCGGAGTCATAGAGGCATGCCACACTATAATATAGGGATGTAATTATGGAGTACGTGGCAAGTTCTCTCTGCTGATGCATATGATAATATAGGGATGTAAGTTAGAGTTAAAGAAAAAATCTGAAACAGCATAAAAGCAATTATTTTTAAAGTTATTAAGGGAGATATCGAAGTGAAAAAATCTGAAATCAGACAAAAATCTGAAAACTTACATCCCTGAATTAATAAGACCAACGCCAACTCAACTCAAACTTTTGGTCGAGTTGAGTTCAGTTGGGCCAACGAGAGTAGAAAGGACTCTCGTTGGTTGGGCAGTGTGGCCGGCCCTTGAGGCGCACTGCTTCAGGCGGTGACCCTGAGGTGGTGAGTCCTCAGACTCAGTGCTCACGTCTGATGGCCCCAGGTCTGGTCCATCACCAGACTGGGGCTCCACTCAGCCACGCACCGATTTAATCAATGCCAACTGATCCTTCCTTTATACTCTTCTAGACCTGCGCGCACCGAATCTACCTTCTCCAAGTCAACATCTGAATGATGAAAGACAGTAAATTAACCATGCAGAATGTTTAGAGAAACCTGTATATCACCAGAGAGTACGATTGGGACATCTCTCTTATTCCGATTCGCATTGAATGCTCTAATCTATTCAACCACCCACCATAAGCTTTAATTGATATATTTGTTTCAAAACTTGAAAACGAAATATACATCAAAGTTTCTACAGGTGTTACATCCAGGTGTTACACTTTTTAAATGACAGGTGTCACATGATTCTGATCGGTACATGATCGGTAGCTCTCTTCTAAAAGTAAAACACGCGAAATGTTTTTAATGCACATAATTTAAAATAATATAATCCTTTGCTTGGTAAACCATAAATAGTTGCTATCTGAAAGGACCAAGATGTCGGTCCGCTGCTGGGGGAGGTAGATAAGGTATCAGTAGCCCAGATACAGAGGGGGGCCCCGATGTTTGGGGTGGGGGCGGCGGGCCAGGTAAGGGGAGGCGGACAGGGCGTTTTATACGGACAGCTTCGATTGGTGACTGGTGCAAACAGTGAAGATACTGAGTTTCCTTGATTGATTTTTATTTGCTGTTAAGCATATACAAAGTCTTTTTACCAGTAAGGCTACAGTAGGGAAACCTATCGGTTTGCTTAACTAACTAATAATCAAGACAGGAATGATTTGCAGGATAATTGAAAAATAAAGTAAAACCAGAAAGAAAATTTGAAAATACCATGAAACCTTATGTAAGCAATTAATTTTGAAAATAATGATAAGAGGTGTTTAAGTGAAAACAATATGAAACTTACATCCCTGTACTTGATATGTAGATACCTCTTTTGTTTTTGTTAATCAACCAACAGTAATTGGGTCACTGAGACGCATAGAACAACGAGACAGAAAGAGAGGGATGACCGGGTCAGGTGGTTCCACGTACCTCTCGTACCATCACTGTTATATAGACTGTCACGACTACCTAGGCCTATGTCAACCTCCTGCTGGGAGCTTTCTATATCTGGGACAAACCGTTCGGGTTGTCATGGTAACACACTAAGAATACACTCGACATGTTCCTATGGCAACTACATGCAAGACTTCTCTTCTGGGATTGTGTGGATTTTTTGTGTACTGTAGCAAGGTTGCTACACACGTCATTACTAGATATATTGCGTGTCATGATATCTAATCCAACCGCACAAACCAAACAGTAGGCTTCACTCATCTTATTGTGTCCAATAAATACATCAACATGTAGTCCAGGGACCCTATACTCATGCTGTCAACGCTATTTCATAGTACTTAGTTGCGTGACTAGCTACCATTTTGTTGTGCGTGTTGGGCAACACGTGAAGATCAAGAAACTAGCAAGTTAATATCTAATGGGTCTGGTGGTAAAAAGAAATTAACTGTGGAGGATTTTAAAAGGGGGTTCCTGATAGGAAATAATTATCTTATTTATTGCATTTAATTTGACAAGAGGTAGATTTTCTAGGGGAGATTGTCTAACATTAACAAAGTGATATGATCAAACTGGATTATTTTAACCTCTGCAATAACAAAGAAGATTTTTTTTCTAATTGACCACGTCCGGGTGTCACAAGAAAAAAGACACTACATGAAAAGAGTCTGAAAACACTGCACAGGACTAATCATGATGGCTACAGAAATATGTCCACTTCATTTATTGAGAAGAACCCCTACTGTGCGCCATCTCAGTGAGTCGGGAGAGGGGACACATTACAGTGCCGTTAGGAGTGCTCCTAACTGAAAATTTCTGGTCAGAGCGCTCACTGTATTGAACACGCTATGTTGGGAATGTGTTGGTTTTAGTCGGTGGCATTAGATAACTGCCACAACATACTGATTCATTTTTAAAAGCATGAGGGTTACGTCAACTAGTCTACTTTCTACAGAAATACTGGGTAAGCATTGTATAGGTACTGTACTTGAATTATGGATCAGGCCCTCTTTTCCTAGCAGGGATGTGCATAGATTGTAAAATGTAATGCTGATGTAAGGGATCACTCAGACACGTATGATGTAAACTGCCCAAACATGTGTATCGAGAACATGTCCTGCTCATACCAGTACTGTGTTGGGAGGGCGTGAGCTGCTCACATCCCGTGAACCCCTCCCATTATCGCCCATCGCACTTAGGCATTGTATTGCGTGGATTGGGAATGAACCTAATGAAAAATAATTATCCCCAGGCCAGAAATGAGAGAGAGCGGTTATCGATCACTAGGCTGACGGATCATTAATCATCCAGGTTTGGGGTCGGTAAAAACAAAAGCACACTACTGAAGTGACGTTTGTTTCTCTTCATAATATGCACATTCATATACGTTATACATGTACATGGTAATAAAATATTAAATGAATAGGTTTTAACAGAAATTTTCTAATTTAAGGTCTCTTAATTGTCTCACATGCTCCTAGAAGTGTATAAAAGACAACTGCAAATAACAGTGTACTGCGTCGCATACATATTTTTCTGCCTCGCAAAACTGTTACATAGAATTCAGTGCTCGAGGATAAGGATTTATTTTCTCACACGCCGTATACATAATGATTTTAATCAAGCACCCGGCAATTTGTTAAAGTGCACATCTTGTGAATTGAGCATAGTTTAAAAAACACAAAAAAACATTGATCTATTATGGGTTTCATACTGTTAAACAATTATGCACACATCGGCTGTAAACCTTCTATAATTGTGCACCCGGCAGTCAAACTATGCTTCGTCACTTCGTTATAGAATCCGAACTTTCGAATGGGTACCTTCCCGAACATACCCAAACATATCCACACCTATCCGACATATCCACCCTCCAATCACACCACTTCAGCACGAGCAGTAAGGCCAGTTCACACTGACCGATTGTGAAGACACCGAAATCTGTATTCTTGCCTTTCACTCTCGCCTCATCGGTTTTTAACCTGTCAGAATTTAGAAACAATTTAAGAAAAATTAAATAATTTATTGTCCCAGTCGAGGTTCTGCCCTACTTTGGTATCACTGATACAGTTCCGACAATCTTTCGGTGGCATTCATAGCTCTGTGTCAAACTGCCTTTTCCACACGAGCTGCGAGTCCAAATGTCAGTGTAGCTATGGATCGTGGGCAGGCAATCTAATTTGAGAGGCTGCCAACCCGCAGTGGATGGCCTTTTGGCTGCTGATGCGTCAATGTTGGTGGTCAAGTTTCCCCACTTGGTCATTCTGCCAGGTAATTTACCCTTTAAACTGACACTCTTTGTCAGTTTTCTCTGGTGATTTTTTTTATATATCCCAAATATCTTTAAATGGTTCAATAGCAAGGGGGTCGAACCTGGTTTTCAAATTGTTTCCATATTTGCATGGCTAGATCCCCTGCTTTGGTCAGTTGTTCTTTTTAGAAATTGGTATCGATTTGGTCAGTTCACCTAGTTTAAACGTTACGATCGTTCCTGTTACGAGAGAAGAAAATATCAAAGTTTGCTGCAGGTATTGTAAATTACCAGCACAACGTTAGAAAGTTAAGATATGGAACTCTCCTAAGTTCTGCTCCTATGATGTCCAAGCTAATCGCGCACTGTCGAAATATTATACATAGAAGCCATCGTATTATATAAATCGAGTTTTACGGCTCGGACAGCACCTACGACTGTAGTATCAACGTTTTCCACGACAGTAAAGTTGAATCCTACACCTTGAGAAGTATAGCATGATGCACGGCTCGATCGTAGGGTCTTATAGGGGTGTGGAGTACGTAGGAAAATTGAGTTTTATGCCTAAGACTAAAGAGTTGGGGCAAACTGGTACCATAATGTCGACGACGGTCCAGTTGGTGAGTGTGACCGGAGCTTTAGGTAAGGCCCCCCTGCAGGTCGATCGGGTCAGTGCAGTTGGTCAGTCTGACGGGTTAGCCGCTGGTCAGGGCCAACCTCTCTATCACATACACCGGTCAGTAAGGTGTCAGGGGTAAAGTGCGGGGAATTTCCTTCACTCTCGGACTGTCAAAATACGATCTTGGTCGATCTACTTCACTTATACATGGTCCTGGCTTTCCCCTAGCTAGCCCAATATGATAAAGTTATTTGCAACGAGTTTGCCACAAGGAACATTTATGTGTTTATATCTATAGCAAGCTATGGATATTTCTAAACAACACCAGAAATACAGCATATTACAACATAAACATGATAGAGTATATCTTAGAAATCCATGATTACAGTAGGAGAATAATAAACGATCGTTTTTACATCAAACTAAACGGCTTTTTTTGACAAGTGTGTTTTATTGGTAAAAACACTCAACCCAGAAACAACTAACAGTAAAAGCAGTACGATATTTTACTATAACATACAGAAAAGCGATACAATGCAATCCATGCTAAGATGTATGGCACGTGAGCATGTACCTTTAAACATGAAACAGCTCGGCGATCAAAGTAATTGCCATTTTATCATGCCCACTGTTCAAACTGTTCAAACCTTGGCCCAGAGCCCGGCCTCTACAATCCATGTAATCCCGGGATTGGTTGTCTCTGCCCGTGCCAGTTTCCCCCACACGGACCTCATTACGGGAGCTATGCGGCGTTCAGTACAACCTCTGCCCTACTCACCCCCAGCCCAAATACCAACTCGCTCCCTGCTTCTTCCCCTCGCAAACGAGCCCTCATTTTACCCACGCACACTAAACACGTTGATGGAGGTAGATTGGGGGCTGTACATTCGACATATTTACACAGATTATTTCATTAAACCATAAAATAAACATACTTGATGTTTAATATCTCTATGACCAATCATATAAACATATATGTGACCAATCATATAATGTTGGGTCCCTTAACACATAACAATCTCTTCCCCCCACATCTATCATTTTTCTACTGTCGAAATTTCATTTGAGATGTGGAGATTATGTCCTATAATGAATCGGACCCTCCCATGTGCATCTGGCTTTTCACCTCTTGCTGCAAAATACTTTATTCCATCAAACCGAAACCACATGCATTTTGTATATCCTTCTCCTCCTCAAAAACCCTTCCAGTTAAAATTCAACTCTTATTAATTTGTGTGCACAACATGCCACACACAGCGATCTCTATGTAACAATATTTCCCCGTTGTCTGCCCCTATCTAACCTGCCCCGTTATATGTGTTGGGGAGTGCACTGAGCCGGTAGGAGACGCATGCCAGTCATGGCCGTAATATGGGCTCGTTAAACCTACACCTTTCTAGACGGTCGGAATATAAAGCCGGACTGGGCGTGACGAGGTACCCGTGGTCGAACCATGAAGTAGAGAGTGTTTTAATGAAGACTAATTATGTAAGAGTACGCAAATACATAGAGATAATATAACTTTGTATGTCCATGGTCAATATTACCATAAATTCATGTTGTTTTCTCCTTATCGCCAAACCCAATATGTCCCTGTCAGAGTAGGAGATAAAGCAAATAGCCAACGGCCAAATTACACGCGGAATCATCGATTGCAACCACAGCGTGTCGATTATTAGAAATCTATAGAATGATTGGCTCCACATTTTATTGTCCTTTGACACGACGTATCTGATGCATTTCCTCTTCCCCTGCAACCAATTTCCCCTCCCACCCACGTCTTAGGTAGACTCCAAATGATAATTTCATCCCCACCCCCACCCCCCATAAAACTTAAGAGTATAATATACTCCATGTTTTTACGGTCAATTGCTTGTCAATATATTTAAACTATGTCCTACTAAAATTTACTTGTCGATATCTTTAAACTATGACCTACTAAAATTATCAGTTTTGTATGACAGAACAGCGGCGATAATGGTTCTACGTCAGAGCCATTAACCAAACTATTGAACATACCAGGCCCTTACACAATGGGTGTAAAGTCCACAGCGAATTCAATCGATTTCCTATCATCAGTTCTAGTGTGAAAAGTTCAACTTCAAGGGAACTTTGGCCAAGGACCACAGGCAGAGCACAGCGCTAGACTAGATAAATCAGAATAGAGGTATTTCATTAACTAAGAATGTTCAGGTATGTTATCATAGAGAAATATGATATACATCTGTGGGGTAGTATGCACGATAATAAAATTGCAGGACTGAAACTGGGGCATAGTCAAACTTATCATCTTTTCTCCTGACTATTTTACTAACATCTTTAATTCAAAGAAAATTTCAAAACAATTGCTACCAAGACACTCATGTTCACAGGGTTAATGCTATGTACTTTTTTTTATCATTAGTTTGGCGCCGTGCTGGTAGATATGTTTGAACGTAGCTAGAACCAATATGTGCCAAGGGTATGTACATCGTTTCCCAATGGAACTGGCCTGAGTTGTTCGGTACAAGGCATCTGTGAGAGGTTCCACTGCGCAAACTCGTGAAAAGGTGTATATAACCCGACGACTTGGTGGGTGAGGCGCGGGGGCGGGAAGCAGGGGAGGATCAGGGGTTAACCTGGGACAGTTTGAGGGGAGGGGTGTGTTTTGGGGGCGGGGCGGGGGTACCTGTCGCCCCCATTCCACCAGGGGTAAATAAACAGACCTCCCGACTCAGGAGTCTTCAGATTCCGATCCTAGGATCATGAAGATAAGTGTGATAATCTGGATAGGAGGAAGGTGTCCATATTTTTGTTAGTGTACAGATACTGTATGGGAGTTCCTTCCGTGGAAACACCTAGTATGTAATCTGCATGTGCTTGAAAGTGCGAGGCTAAGCCACGCTGAAAATATCTTTTACTTGATGGGACATTTTATACAAAACCTTCATTTTAACCTCAATTTGCTGGTGTCTTATTACCACAATATTAATAATAAGGCAAAAATAGCTTCCATCAAAGACGACGATGATTTGCATGTTCAATGTTGTTTTCAAAATTACTTTGCAGTATACATTACAGCAGACCTAATTCTTTTCTGATCAAATACTGATTTGTGGGTGTAAATGAGATAGACGAAGAAAGGGTAGCATGACATTGTGTAGGAGCTAGAGGGATGTAAATTTAAAACCACCAGCGTGCGGGTTAATTATACAGGGTACCAACCAAAATTCCATTATCAAATTCCTTGTGTTTTTCCTGAGATTTCCCTGTCCTGCAGCAATTTTTCCCCGTGTCATATTCAGCAAGTTGTTCAAATTAAAAAATTTCTGCATGCAGAAAAAAATTGGACAACCCAACAACAAAAAGTTGAATCCCTAATACCTTGAGAATCAGGAATTTCAGAACCTGGCCAAATGAAATTCCCTGTGTTTTTGCAAAATTTACAAATTCCCTGTGTTTTCCCTGTCAGGGATTTTTTTGTTTGTCATTTTCCCTGTTTTCCCTGTGTGGTTGGTACCCTGATTATAAGCCCAATACTTCCCACCAGAGCGGTCTGTTCTTTAGGATTCCCCCTACAAACGGCCTAGTCAAATGACCACGAGCTTATCTAATATCCACCAACGACAATTAACATCGGAGAACACACTGCCGTGGCTGTAGCCGGGCTTGTCACTTCCCCCAGACACGAGACCTCCTGGTGGCATTACCTCCAGAGCCAGGTGCCTATAAATAGTAGGAGCTGACTCTCAGTCTCAGGCCGTTTACCACAATGGGCTGTGACAGGACTGGGGAAGAGGGACAGCGGGATGAAAGGACGACGAGGAGGGGCGTGTATGTGGGCTCCGGGGGTGGTATTGTGAGGAGGGAGGTTGTGATGGTGAGACGAGGGATGAGACCAATACATACAGGCTAGATGGAATATCCATCCCCGACTCTGTGGGGGGATGGAGAGCAGAGCATAGAAAAAAGTGGTGAAAAAACATTGAACTCTGGGAAGGTGAGGACACTTTCTGCCATAGGGACAGTCATGTTGGAACTAGCCCTAGTCTGTCCACTTCATGGGTTCAAACACTAAATTTGGAGTAAACAGCTTGCTGGTCACCGCAGAAACAGGTGTCCATGTTATGTAAAACAGTTCTTAATACACAGGTGGGTGTAATTTATGTGTGCTCATTCAGGGTTGCCACTGACCAGGGACGTCAAAATTCCCTGACATTTCCCTGACCAATTCCATTTTTCCCTGACTAGTTAGATAAAAAATCCTTTCATCAAACAGCCTTGAACAATCCCTAGGACAGTCTTGTCCTTCCATTTTAAGCTCAAACATACGAAACACAGTACCTTAATTTTTTCTTGGCAACTCCTGGAGCCAAGGAAATATTGATAGATCACATCAAAGCACCATAAAATTACAACATGCCTTTCAAGGGGCCACAATTTAAGAAATAATGTTTGCTGAACCAGATTCTTGTGACCTGATGCACAATTCTAACTTTGTGATTTAAATTAGAGGCTATGACACATTTGAAAACCCCATTTTTCCCTGACCAGGGTCAGTTTTCCCTGACCTTTTTCAAAATCCCACTTTTCCCTGACCAATGCCAAAATTCCCTGACTTTTCCCTGACCTTGAAAAAATAAACTTTTCCCTGACTTTTCCCTGACCAGTGGCAACCCTGTCATTGTACTTTTTGTGTCCCAGAACTTGAGTTGGGTTTGCCCCAGTTTTGAATGGGCAGTTGTGGTCAGCCCCACTAGACAGGGAGGGGATGGGGCAAGAGTGGGGCTGACCGCCTTGGTCACATACAGGCATACACATGTCGAATGGGGACCCGTGGTCCGTATACGATCGGGGGGATATAATCGGCCAGACGCGTACATCGATCACATGTATAGATCTATGTAACACCTAACGCCTCACACCTTGTACCCCTCCCTATTTCACCACCCGTCTCGACCCTTGCCCTCTGTTCTGGAATAATCTGTTCATCGTATTCCGACAATGTCTTCCATAACGAATGCACATTGACGTCTTGTTACTCCATTGAATCATTAGCTCTCTTCTCATGGATCTACCTCTACTTTACTACCGGTACCTTAATGTCTTAGCGGCAGTGGTTACTCCACAAACCCAGTAGTACTGAAAATATACTCTTCCCATACTGTATATGGTAGAATTACTCTTTTAACACTGTTATTTGTAGGCTCTGCAGAAAAGTATTTTATTGGTATCATACTGAAAACTTACTGTCAGAGCAGGTTAGACAGAGTGGTCCAATGTATCAATGCTATACTGACTTGAAATATCATTCCCTTTTATATTCTTAACCCTCTCTATTTTCTTTTATTTCTCCATTTCTTTTTAAATTCCATGTCATATATACCCCTTTAAAAAGAAGCCACAAAACGATTCCCAAACTTATATATTAATAATATTTACCCATTCTACTGCCTTCTCATTTACATCCTCTCGGACTCTCCCCTACAGGCCTAACCACCGACGTGCCTACCTCCCGCCATACCCCCATCATTACCTAACCTGAATATAAACATCCATCGACCAAACTGTCGATATGGGGTTTTGTTACCGCCCCCTCCAAGTCCACCATACCACCAATACCCCGCCCGGCCGGGCCGCCCCTCTACAGGCCATCCCCCCAATCAGCCCGTCACTTCCAGCCCCGCCCCCCCCCCCCCCCTCGACCACCCCCATCGACAAGTGTCTGCTTATGACAGCTCCTCAATATGAGAAAGCCATACTCACGCCCTTCGACAAATAAACTTCACAGACCTATACACGCCCGCCCCTCCATTCTCAGATGATTGTCATTGACAGGTTGGTTATATTTTCTGACAACTTAATTCTCTCTTCGCGCTCCCCACGCCCCCTGCCACACCCACCCATTACCTACACCTACATCTACCCGTTATGTGACTATAGAGGGTTTGGAGCACTGGGTGGTGGGGTTCCCACACTGCAATATTCCAGTACATGCAAACGATTAGCAGTTACGTACAGAACGACCTAGCAGTAAGTGGCAGAAGCTAGTGTTCCGAATTCATTATATTAACTACATTCTAACATTTTATTATAAAGTTCGATGCGCAGCTTGAGTGCAGTTGTCTAAAACTATATACATCCGTCTATGAGAGTTGTTTGATTTATCTCCTTTCCATCTAAAAATATATGCTTATGCAAGGGAGTCATACTGTAAATCGACAAGCACTATATAATTTCGTCATTAACTTCCAGTTCTGTGTCAAAAAGAAATTATGACAGTGATGATGTGTTGGAGTTTAAGGTACACTCTTTTTTCTTTTTTTTTGCTTTGTACAAAGTATTACATGATGACTGGATCTATGGGGGTATTAAGAACGAAGGCAAGGATGGGTAGTCCAACAGACATTTGAGAAATCAAATCCTGGTCCACGTACTGCACAAAAGTCCCATATGCTATCCACTCGACCTCCAATCCCCTTCCAAAATGAAATTATCCAAACAGCTAGACTTCCTCAATGATCAGCCTCAGTTGATCTAGTTCAGAATCATATTCTCCGCAAACCCTTACACATATTTCCAAAGATCTTCACAATCGCAGAGGCCAGAAAGAAAACCCTCTATGGAAACAGCCTCTTGTATTGTTTCCTGGCAGGAGAGCCGTGATTCATATACTGCCGTCAGCCTGCTGGGTCCATCATCCATCACTTTCACCGGCCAGGAGTGGGCACCCAACCCGCACCGCGTGATGCATGACGCCCTAAAAGGGGGTGGGCAGCACAAATTGGGGCTGACAGGAACAATTCACCTGGCCGGATTACGTCGGCCGCGCCAGGCCAGCTCGAGGTATAGGTGGTCACTTGGGGTAACAGGACGTTTGATCTCTGCGCGGGACTGACCCGTTCTCCAGGGGGTCAAGGTCACCGTAGCCAAGGTCAAGGGAGCCAATCTTGTTATTCACATGGTATAACATAGTTATTGTGTGAATGAAATCATTTCAGGGTCATAGCGCTTGGGGTGAAGTATCATTTTCAAGGTCATACTCCGATATGCTTACATGATAAAATGACCAAGGGGGTCTTGTTTGTTGGGGTACGTAGTTTAATGTATGACCAATCATTCAGGGCTCTTTTCGGACTGTACAAGGTAATGCTTTTGGGCTTTGGGTAATAGTATCTCTGACTAGTCTGAGAAACTCACCACCAGAGTGGTAAGGGATCATTTATGTGAATATTGTTCCATAGAAAGGATAATAATATCACACACCCATCCTTTCATAATCCTGTTGGTGGCACAAGGTACCAAGGGGGATATATCAAATCTGAAATTTGACTCAGTAAAGATCACATTGGAAAGGGTAACACCTAAAGACTGATACTCTTAATGTTTGTGGGCTTTTAATGTTGTAATCTAAGTAAATCGCTATTATGCAGGTAAACTACATTTATCGATCAGCAGGTATGAATTAAAACTGTATTTCCCCTGAAGGATTTCCCTGCTGAGATTCAGCACCAGGGCCATGTCTCAACCTCCTCTCCCTCTGATGTTTGTATGAGATTAGTGACATTTTATAGGAATGTTTTATTGGACAGGCTGTCACAATATTGGCAGAGTCCCTTGTTGTAAAAAAGAAGGCGTGTCTGTGTCTTTTTATTTGTTCACACCCCTCGAATAAACATGAATGATACTGCACTTGGAAAGGAGATACGAGGCAATTTTCTACAGCCAAAACTAATGAGAAGTCAGGAATCTTTATGAGATGGAAAAAGACGGATTATTGGTTAATTATCTCCGTATCTGTAGATACCAGCAAAATAGAAAGTTTCCGGCGTGTACGATTAGAACAGCAGTACTAGTAAAGCAAACTCAGAAACGTACACCCAAAACATGACCTTCGAGATCTCATTTCTGCTGCAGCAAATTTAAGCCCTTAACACTGTTTCATGGAAAAAGCTATTAACAGTCAACTTGTTATTTCTTAGAAACAGTACTTTCTCGGATATCTTTTATCCTTTCTGTTCTATGGTAATCTCGTTTTACTATTTTCTATAGCCAGGGTATTAATTGGGACAGTAGCAACCACAGTTTACCATGACGATAACCGGTGAATTATTCTAGTGATCATATCTAATACAAGAAGCACGAGCCCGGCCATCTAATAGCCTAGCTACCCAATCGGCGATCCCTGTATCTAGGGTTTGGACTCAATTTTTTATCATAATTTTAAATCAATACAAAATTTTGAAAATTTTCCTGGGCAAACAAAAAGGATAGGTGATTTTTTTTTTTGGTAGTTCTTACTGACCTCAAGGTCTAACACTTTGCATATTCACAAGATCACAGATTAATTCTTTTGTGGATCAATTCATGTAACTTTAAAATAACTCTATTTAATTTTCCTGGGTTACCAATTAAAGTTAGGGGATTTAAAAAATTGTGATAATTTTCTGGGTGCTTGGGCTTATGAAAAAGTAGAAACAAACCAACAAATTTCACATGTCAAAACCATGCAAAGTAGTTAGATAAGTAAACTGTATTGGTTGATTTGGTTGTTTCATCTAAGTTATTTTCAGTATACATGTTTACCAAAAGACCATTCACTAGGGTCATTGTTTGTATAAGATAAACAGTGTAAGCATCAGTAAAACACCCATGCCCAGAGGGCAACATGTGCTAGATTCACTAGGGTAATTGTTTGTATAAGATAAACAGTGTAAGCATCAGTAAAACACCCATGCCCCAGGGGCAACATGTGCCAGATCAATTGCCCCCAAGGGCATCATGTGCTAGATCAATTAACACACATGCCTTCCTAATTGTTGATAAACAGTCTGGGCCTTTGATCTACTGAAACCTGGAAATGCTAACATAAAAGCAGCAAGAACATTTAAATTCACTAACAAAAAAGGCTCATTTATCATGCTTTGAGAAAATAGTTTGTTTCAGTATGCCCAAGTTCAAACATTGAAGTGTTTTCCAATAGTGCTTTTATGTTTTCAATAAAATTGTACAGTAAACTTTACCTCCGAATTTGGTGACAAAATGACATTACAGACAGCCAATACTATAGGAAAACCACTGTCCAAAAAGGTCTTTTGTGACATCACAACTGTTGCAAGTGACTTAAGGCCCAGTAAAAGGCTCCTGGAGGATCGCCTTTTAATATTTATATGAAAAAGATTTCCAAAAAGAGTGGCTGTGACCATAATTTTATGAAAAAAACAAAACAAGCCACGTCTGTCACCATTCCAGTGATCATATCATATAACTTGAGACGCACGAATTAACGTAACACTGGAACCCACTGGGCCTGCATGCAGTCACTACTTTGTTGTTCAAAAGTAACGATACTTTGTTCCATCATAGAGATACAAACTAATAAATATAGTAAGTTCAAGACGGTATCAGATAGGAGCCGGGCTAACCTGGCAGTCATTCATCGTACAGTGGACCAAATTAAGAATACGCACCCAAAACACTTATGATTATTTTCCCTATTATTTCCATATACATATTCATATAGCTTTCTAACTGGAAGGAGGAAAATACCTCCCGACAGCCGTGTTCCCTCAGCCTCCCTCCCTCTCTGTGAAGCCCTCACTTCTCGTCGATAATCGTTCTCTCTCCTACCCGGCACATCATACCAATTAGGGCCCCGCCCGCCCAAACTGCCGCCCCACCATCAAGTGGTATAAAAGAAGAAAAGGCTCGCTTTTGCGAAACCGCCGACAAAATTATCCCATTACCGTCAAGAGGGTAATTGATAAGGATCTTGGGTAAAAACGGGGAAAATGGGGATTGTTTGAAGATCACTCAGGCGTGACGGATACTGTGGCCACGGCCCACGCGCCGCTGGCCCGCCAACGAGCCAATCAAACGGGAGGATAGATCGGGAATAGAGGGAAAAAAAACAACCCCTGGAGGGAAGACGGGGACGATTGGAGCTACCAAACCAGCACCTTCAGAAGCCAGTATATTTTCAGTAGCCTTTTCTAAAAAAAATTGAAATCCCTATATCTTCGCAGCAGCTTTTTCTACTTTTTTTTTTTTTTTTTTTTTTTTTGGGTTGAGAATTTTCACCACAGGACAGCCAATATCTTTCAGTAGCCTTTCCTACATAATTCGTGCCGTGTTTGAGAGATTTTCACCCCATAATCTTAGTTTTATATTCCCTAGCGGGTAACAGTATTCAGGCCATCAGTCGAAGCAGGAAGATGTCAGTTTCTGCATTTCTAAGACGGTATATTGACTGGTAAATTGGGGGAAAGGGCCTGGGGGCCTGGAGAGCCTACCAATATGACAATGTCTGTTGGTGCAGCCCCGACCAATATCAGAAGTGGCTTCAAGTTGGTACTTTTATATTTTCCATTGCCTGACAGCTTGGTGGGGCTGAATTGAAAAGGGAGGGACATTTTGGACTTCACAGGCATATTTGAGAGGCCTGAAGCTAAGCAATTTAGAGGCAAGGCAATGGGGCCAGTCCGTACATCCACACTGGGTTGTGAAGGGGACTCTACAACTCCTTATTGGGCCATAAAAGGGGAGTTTCTCTCACATTTAGCTATGGCAATGGTGTGGGGCTTTTTTTTTCTGTAAACGTTCTATGCTTCAAACCAGGACACAGTAGCGTTTTGTGTGATCAAATTCGATTCAGAAGGTGATGGGGGACGACAAAACCCTTACATTATTCAATGTTATTTCTACTTTTGCTACAGGACTGAAAGTGCGTGTACATTGGAAATCGTTCTCCACTTACGTAAAAAAAAAATCCCCCCCCCCCTATTTAAGCAGATCGAGTGTTGAAAAACTCGTATTAAGAATTGCATATGGGACTTAATTGCTAGGGATATTATGATCCCACTCCCCCGCCATCCACCCCAATATCACAAAAATACAAAAATATAAAAAAAGACTGAAAAAAATACCTAAGGGTGACTGCCAAATTGGCTCGTCGTTGGTAAATTACGATGCCTTTGTGATTCTGCTTCACCCCTTTTCCCATTTTCTCCTCCTACAGATAAAAACGCGCGTCACTTATCTCTGTCGGCGTTAACTTTGAAGCAGTAGCCGGATCGACCGTTAACAACACTCACCTGAAAGGACAAAAACGGCATGATTACATAATGATCGGCAGCGAAAAGAATTTAAATGAGAACAAGGGAACACCATTTTGAATATCAAGATTTTTGCACAGTTGTGAAATGAGTTAAAGTAAGGGGCTGCGACAGTATTCTTGAGTCGGTAATACGGGTATTTCAGAATAAGGGACGCGGGCACAGTGAAATGTTAAAGAATCAGGTATGAGGGAAGATTGAATTGTATGTTACTTTCAAGCAACGTTGTGGAGATCCCTTACAGAATTAGAAGTATTGTTGTACTTTTTTAAAAAAAAAGATTTATTGTTTTTTAATCACATACTGAATGTTGAGTTTTCTCCCATCTTCCATGGTCAATGTTAACCAGATCTGCATGCACGAGGTCAATAAATAGGTATTTGCACCAACAACGATGTCCCTGTGACACCCAGAATAGTCAGCACGAGCCTATGCAGACTGAGCAAATATATTATATCTAATATTTTATTCAATACGATTACTCTTTAAAACCATACGGTTCTTACTCGATCATTTCAACACACAAGTCATACTGTATATATCAATGCAAATTTACACGCAGCAATGCAGAGCCTTTGAGGTGACGGGTGGCATATAGTAGACCACCCACCAGACTTAAATCCTTCCTATAGAGTCGAGCCGGTCTCCATTTGCGACCAAGCCCCCTAAGACTTTCAGTGCTGCCGAGGCCATAAAAATGATGGCAGAACAAATCAAGTGAGCATTGGCCTTAGAGACACAGTTGTGAGAGGGTTAACAATGAAGACTGGAGACCATTGCGGCGATATAAAATCAGTTTGGGGAATCTGTGCCGCGGTAAGCTCCGCTGGGAGATACATCATCCAGGGCTCTCCAAGCCTCGCCACAGCTCAATGTTAACCTTACTTCTAATGCCTCTCTATGTGTATCCAATTCAACCAAGAATACTGTTCTGCAAATTCATAAAATTTGCTTCAACGATTCCCCTATATATGACTATTACTAGGTCACGTGGAAACGAGGTGGTTAAAGATTGAAAAGAAAAACTGTTTAATTACCTCCTGTGAACACCTAGGTCATCAAAATTATTATTTTGAAGTATACAGTGTTGATTTTTTTTTTTAAATAAGATTAAATGTAAATTTTAATAGATACAAAAAATAATTGATTTATATACATTGATTTATTTTATCTTCAAAGATTTCCAGGTTCCAATTTTCCGTGTTTGAAAATTAAGTTTTAAAGCAACGACATTGAACAAGAATTATCCGGGATTTCTTGTTTCACATGGCTCTTTGCATTTCTAATCTATAGGTTTCCTGAGTATAGACATATCTGGGTGTAAGATACGTAAAGGCCATTCCTTTGGAGGATGTGGAGCCAACAGTTTGTGAGGCCGGAGATGCCGAGGTATTAGCTCCCAATTAGTAGACCAGCCTCATGTCAATCAACATTGCGGGTTAACGTCTTTATGCTTTTATTTCGTCATAGATATACATGCTATATCTGTCTATGATTTCGTGTAGTACTTTGCACTCTAGATCATGGTGGGGGATAATAGGTATCCCAAATCTCAAAACCATTTGGGACATGTATAGTTAGTCTTAAAAACACGTTTCTTTACCTGTCATTCAGTATATGTCCTTACATCAAGGCGTATTTGTATTGGACAGAAAGGACGAATCGATGATTAAATCAAATATCAGCTTTTGGCGAGAACCACAATGGCATGGGTATGAATGCTTCTGTGTGAATAAGGCTTTTTGGAGAACGTAAGCTGAATTCAGAAATAGTTAAATAGGACTCGGAGTAATCTAGTTATTTTAATGACTTCCTAACGAGTAGAGCACCGTGAGTGAATGTCTGAGTAGCCAGAGGAATAGTTATGTTTCTCACGTCTGAAATGCTTGTCATTCTTGTGCTTTCTTGATTTGCGAGAGGTTCCAGGAAGTGTCAGATCTTAAGTTACATGTCTGACATCACATATACAGATAGCAACTACCGGTGCATTGATGAATCATATCAGATACCCATGGACTCCAGCAATGTCCCAGTCAGGTGATAAGGACAGACTAAGGGAAGCCAGGGTTAACATGTGCACTCTGAATGCATTGTCCGAGCTAGTTGCTTGAGGCATATCCTGGAGACAGGAATTAAGACAATGGAAAAATTAATGCCATTTCACCTGATTCGACGGATTTATAAATCTTCCTATCAATTGAGGACCAAAACTGACTTTTTAATCGATTAAAGTCTTAATTCAGTCATACAAGAGCGGTCCGATTGTTTTGTAGGACGTGGTGGTTCACGTTATCTATAGTCTTATAGGTATATTGGGGTTAAAGCTCTGAGGGACAGAGTAAGACTAAGAGGTGGTCCAGTGTTATAGAGTGGTACTGTTTAGTCCAGGTTGATAACTACACAGAACATAAAGATGTTCAGGGCGGGCCGAGGCAATGGACTATAAGGTAAGACATACGGGCGTTCGGGGGAACAGGCTGGGCCAGTTAAAGGGCGGAGAAAAGGGTGTGTTTAGGGCAGTAGTGACCCCCTGGAGACCCATGTGCTGGAGGAGCAGGGTGCAGCCCTCCAGGAGGAGCAGGAGGAGGAGGGGTAGGACGGGAGGACAGCCCGCAGCTACAGGCGGCCGGCGACGTCTACCAGTGTCGGCTGGTGATCAATACAAGACGGGCCGGGAAACAAGACAGAGGGGGGCGGGACCGGCCCCAGCCCCATCTGTCACTGGGCCAGTGGTACTGGTACACACCACGCAGCATGGAGGGGAGGAGGGGCTCATGGCAGCATGGAAGGGGCTGCCTGCAGGAGGAGGGGGCTCATGGCCTGAAGGAGGAGACATTGTATGCATGGACCTCAGGGGGCAGCTGGGTGATATACCTGAAGGTGACGTGTACATGAACGAGAACGTGGGCTCAGATTGAAAGACCGCACTTGGAGGTTGACTATATACCTTTTTTTACGAGTCTGCGCAGTGAACCCTCCCACAGACGAATTGGTCCTGGTCGAGTTTTGTTGCCTGGGTCCATTATGGCATAGGAATCCATATCCCAACTCATTGATTCATGACTATAATACCGCTAGCAGGGCGCATAGAGCTAACGAAAAAAACATCTATAGATGCTCGTACAGTTCAAAATTTTAAAAGTTGGCCTGTTAATATTGGTCACATGTGAATGAAATGTCAATAACAACTTGAGGGTGGCAGAAATTGTGACAAACACAGTCAAGACTCATAATTTTAGCTCCAAAACAATTGCGAACAATGTCATGCATTCTGTACGTATCAAGACCGGCGCTTCCCGTGCCTATTCATTTTTGTACGTTGTTCAGGTTGCTTAAAAATAATTGACCCGGACGTACCCCCTCAAATCGAAAATATGTCAACGTGTTTTTTTTTGTTTTTTTTTTTGAGTGATCCAGACAATGAGAGTTCATTATTTCTGCCTAGAATCATTTATTGTGGCTGTGGAATTTTCAATATTATGGTGTTCATCTAAAGTCTAATCATATTCAAAACAGATCACTGACAATATATGAATGAGCCTTCCTAGAAGTATATGCTGGTAGCAATGAGTCTATGCTGGTAGCAATGATTTCTAAGTAATCAGTAGCAGGGCATAACCAGGGGATAGTGTGGTATAATCAAAGCGTATTGACAAAATGCATCCTAATATATTTATGATCATTTTGTCTAGTAAACTAAACAAAGAGACCAATCTTTTCAGATCTACACAGATCTATAGGCGTACAAATCCCATCTCATACACCTACTATACTATTTGTGTCCGGATCATTGTGCATCAATCCGGTGGCATACACACTAACATAGAGATAAGCCGTGACACAGTGATTGGCGCCTTGACGGCCGGGGTACCCGCAGTGTGACGTGATCAGCATCCCCGACCTGTCGCCGGCCGGCCCGCCAGTCTCTGATCTTATCAACACGTCCAATACCTCACACTACTATGGTTTATGTACCCTGCGTTATACCCCCTTTTACTTATACTGCCTACACCGGGTTCTGTGTCCTATGGCTACACAGTGTACGGGATCACACTATTTTATTATCCTTGCGAGCTACTTGGTTTTTATTAGAAGTCAGGGTTAACTTACTGTTCTGTATATGATGGAAAATTACATTGCAGGAGATACATTTTATAGCTTGATATCCGGATTATGATAGGGTCGAGTAATCGCCAAGTCTAGAGAGGTGGATATGATTCACAGCTAGGAGACATCGCATCACATTCTGTCTCAATATTCTGTATATAAGGAGAAGAGGGTTCGCCACTAGACAATCTTATAGCTTTCTGACTGGGTTAACCCTCTCTTACTGCCCTTCTGTTTCACTCGTGACCCGTAATGCACGTTTTATGGCAGCTCCACCGGTTGCAGCGTCCGGAGTAGCCACAACGCCCAGAGTCTACCAAATTACATTATCTTCTTACTAGGGCGGAAACACAGATGTCGAAATTTTCTTCAGTTTAGGTTAAAATGCAATTCCTTTGTCTCAGGATAAATTATATAATGATATGTGTTAATCGACATATACTACCAAGAGGGCGTGGGTACGGCCGAGTGGTCTAATTAAGGTACCGGGAGAGAATGTTGATATTGGGGTGATTCAAATCCTATAGTGCTGGCAGACTTGACTCCAAGCAGTGTGGAAATAATGCTCGATCAAGGCTTGTCCTTCTCATATCACATGCCTATGCCACACCATATGCCTATCATAGTATGCAGCACGGGTGCTTAGGAACCCTTCTCTCTGTTAAAGTGTTGGGGTACGTAGGCTGTCTACCTTCTCATGGATATGATCACCACCACTGCCCTTGATATGACCCTTGCAGTTAAACATAGAGCATCAAGCAACCAAAAACCAACCGAACTATAGGCCTTCTACCAAGAGGTTCATCGCAATATATTTTTCTTACTGATCTTTTTATTTTCAATAGGTATACTGCAGACCTGTTCAAGGTCAAGGGTTTTGTAGGTGGCAGTGCAGAGAGGCGGGAGAAATGAGTGAAGGGTGCGGGCAGGGGCGGTGATTGGGTTAGCGGATGGAGGTGAGGGATCATACCGGGCCGTGTGATGAAGCACGTCGGGGGGTGGGTTAGACCAATGTAACGGACCACCACCTTAAACCGACCTGAGAACGGCCAGGTCGCGTGGGGATTGATGAGGGCTGGACAAGAAGGGGTGGGACGGGGGTAGGGGTGGGTGCCCAGGGGTGGGAGGTACACAATGGATGTAGAGGCTGAGAACGTGGACAGCCGCGGGCTGGGGGTTTGGGGTGGTGGCAGCGGTGGTGGTAGGGCATCAGGGACGTGACTGCAGGAGAATAAGTATGTTTAAGACAGCAGGGGTGGACATAAGTCTAAAAATCCAGGGGCCAGTCGGGCCCCCAGCTTTCCAAATCTAGGGGCCCGCACCAAAATCTAGGGGCCCTCACATATATACAGTCAGACTGTCTTTAAAAACAGTATGTTTTATTGTAAAATATATAGAAATCTGTAATTGTTATCCATGATTTTCTAGGGGCCAGTCGGGCCCCGAGGCCAGAAAACCTAGGGGCCCGGCTGCTTTTTAAGGGCCTCGGGCCCGCGGGCCCGTGGTATGTCCACCCCTGCAGTCACTGTTATGTAAGCTCAAATTTCAGGCATAGATAGTGGTGTTTTAGTGGACAATATTGAATTAGAAAATGTATCATGTATGTACATGTATTAAGAAAGTGGCTTGAGAGCTTATGGGGAATGTGTTTTACATGTATTGGCATACATGTATAGGGGCCTTCCATTTAGTACGTACGCACATTTAAAAAAGTCTCAGACCCCCATCCCCCCGGGGCAAAAATACGCATTAGATTTGTACAAGAAAGTACGCACATTTAAAAGAATTTCAGACCCCCCTCCCCCCTTGATGCGTACATACCATAAGGCCCCATACCGTAAAGGTAGCCTGACTTGGATCATTTTGTCTTACCACGTGCTCTTCAAGAGGCATGATCCTCGAGATGGCCGGCACGCCAGGGATTCAGCCTAAAGGGTATAACGTCCGTGAGGGGTTTAGGGGCAGTATAAGGTCGTCCTTCTGAACCCACCTCGCCCACTCAAAGGCCGCCTTCACCACCTCCCCACGAGGGGCCAGGTTGAGGGGCACCAGATAAGCGGCCATGACACCCGGGGGATGACCACTGCTTGACCACTGCCTGACCAGTGGGAAAGATAAGCCCTAGTCCTGGCCGCCGTAACTCATGCTGTCCACTCCTACCCCTCCTCACGGAGTACTGGTGTGTAAAGGGACAGGACATATTGAACCTGATCCACTGCGGGAACAGGTTACATTTGACAGCCGTTCAAGAGTCATTTAAGGTACACACAGATTCAATGCATGTTCCATACTGTCCTCTGTAGACAACTATGGCGTTTATGTGGCTTTTCTTTTTTTGGCAAAAAATCATTAAACACGCGTACACGGTTCCAGTCTAATACAGTCTCTCAAAAGTGACATGCTATTTTCCAATCATTTCCTCCACAACTGCATATGAGAAACTGTTCTGCATCTGCAAGGCTCTATGAATCATTGAATTGTACGTAGGCCATCATTTTAAAGCTTGTCATATTTAAACACATGATACTATTTCCGAATTTTGAATTTAACGTTGTATTGTCGACCTCTTCAATGTCATAGGGTGAGGATGTGGTTACAGACAAAAGAAATTGGTGAAACAGAAACACGCCCAAACAGCGTGTTATTATGAAATGGGAAGAATATCATGAAAACATCTCAACCTACAGTTAAGTCCGTCAGATAAAAGGTATTTACTAGAACGGCGACAACAAAAATGCTCCGCTTCTCTTACACTCAATGCTCTGTACACACCATGGGTGGAATCTCATGCCTCGCCATATTTCTTTGCCGGCCTACTTTATGAAGGAGCAATCGCTTAGGGCCGAGAGGGATGTTTAATGCGTGTTTTATCGGATGTAATGGTAGACTAGGTGCCTGTATAAAAAGAACCATTTTTAAAGCTGCATGGCCATAAAATATGAAGTTGATGGCATCTAAAAACACACGGTCTGAAAGGTTCAAACCACAAAACTATCGTCGCCACTGAGAAAATCTAAGCCCCATGCATGTTCCTTAGATGATTTTTTTTTTCTGAAATCTTAAATGCCTTGCAAAGGAATAGATCATACCTCGACGGAATAGACCATATTGGCAAATATATACCAGTCTACCTCCTTTGGTTTAGGGTTAATAGGTTCTGAGAATGATTACTTAAACAGCCCTCACAGGTATCCGTCATAATCTCGATGGCCCAGTCTGTAAGTTACTAAAACTCAAATATAGAAATGCGTTCCTAGCTCTACTGGGCAGGTAAAAGGCGTGGGGCTTGAAACGTGACAGTATCATACTTGCGAACAAAACAGGTGTTCATATGAAAGCAACGTACATCAAGTTTTTTCCCGTCGGACAAGGACGAACTTCAATATGGAGAAAAACGTATCCGTAATATGATTGTCCAGCAAAGTGTTGTCGTGAATGCATGCACAGTGCCCCGGATTTCAAATACCTCGTTTATCAATCTGTATTATTTACTGAATTCGGTGTCATAGCATTCAAACTGGCTGGTACACGTAGCCATTCGTTGCCATGCTTTTTGAATGAGTTATAATACACCCCTATGGGAATCGAATCACCAGGAAAACCAGATTCACATTGACTACAATGGCATAACATTTTTTGAGAAGAATAAATCAACAGTATTTACAGTTTGGCATCTATGAGAGTATCTGTATTTTCGTATAATATCTACAAACGCACTACCAGCACTTAGATATACTATACTCTAAGGCTGGGAATTCCTTCTAGCCGGCCCGAAGGGCTTGTGCTAGCTACCTCATAAATCTATGTTTTGGTCAAAATAGTATTGTTTTTCACTGGCCCGGCCACAGTAGCCATTGTTGAAATAGTTTCTATTCTTCAAGGAGACTCAGTCACCTTGAAGAATGGGAAGCATTCACTCCCCTAAGGGACTCAATACTGGTCATACTATTAGGGTGTAGTTTTTTCAGCCTTTACTTCCTGTACATCTCAGCCCTCTCCACCTTATTACCTGCTCCACATCGGGGTAGGTGAGGTTTGCTTAGTGGGTGTGTGTCGGCCTGATGGGTGTCCTATATGTTTAACCCCCTGCTACCCTCTTCTATACCTCCTCTCCCCCACGTGTCCTCTCATGGCTTTACTATAGCTCATATCACAGAGATACATAGCTACATGGCTATGCTCGAATATATATATGATTTGTATGGAATGAGCCCATTACTGACAAACTTGTATCTACTTTGGTTCTATGGTATCACATTCAGAGATGCCACTCAGGAACGGTGAAAAATCTGGAAAAGTAGGAGGGATATTTACGGACTTTTACTTTTGAAACCAAAACGGTGAAATTATGCATTAGAAAATATAAATTTAATTTAAAATACATAGAATTGGTTGAAGAATATTCGTGGTTTAGAAAAGAGGAAAGCATATCTTATTTTTATACTGAACTGATCAAAAATCCGGAAATCCGGATAGAGTCGGAAAAATGGCATCACTGCACATTGCATGTCCTCCCGGGTCTTAAGTTTTCTCTATTCTCTTTCCAAGACAGTAACTACAATAAAACATGCGATCTCCAGATTCTAATGAACAGAGCTGATGACTGGCACAGGGATAAAACGTGCATGTTACAAATGGTAATCTGTAGCTGAAGGGAATATTAATACGAGTTAGAGGGAGGCGTAGACAGATTTAGGAACCCGTTGGTGGGTAATGAGCGCCCACAGCGGTGATGGATGACACTACTGAGAGGGACACCATTACGGTTATAAGGGCCATGTAGTCTAGCTGTTCTACACTATAACCAATGCTGTTAGGGGTAAATTATTAATGGAGCTTATGAATGATCAACACTGCCGGAACCATTTTCTTTAATTCTTGTTTTATTGTGTTAGTATTCTGTTCTAATTAGACACGACATTAATTATTCTTCTGCATTCTTTGAATTGCGCTCACGTTTTATGTGAGTTAAATGTTTTGATGTACTGTAGATCTAACCGCGGATGTGAAATAAAACCACATTAGGAAGGCAGTCCTGTATCATTTTCGAACGTCTCTAAGATATGGTAAATAGATTGACTAATTAAGTGGGTCAGTTCTAGAGTGGTGAACAATTTAAAGTTTTTTTGAATAACATATCGAAGGTTTGAGTGGAACTCCGTGGGGAAAAAAACATTGATCAATCTTTGTTTTTGCGACGGCCGTGAGGATGGACGTTGAAGTATATTCCATGCCTGTATGTCAATCAAAATATGAATTAAATTAATTGCTTTGGTGTGCTCTTATTTATATAGTTGAGGATATGGTCTGATTGAGATGCTGACAGGCCTGCCATATGCCTGGGTAAAAGCTGAGCAAAACGTACCGTGGAACTGTCAGGAAATGACAATGGGCCGGGGCGCGCCTTACAGGAATATGGCCTTGAGTTTTTTTCCTTTCCTCTTTCGATGAAATAAACACTCCCTTCTTTTACTTAAATATAGAGAATTAAACATGAATAGGACCCACGGGTCTCTCTACTAGAATTCGAGGACTCCACTAGTGAAACGCGTGAAGAATAACAAGTGCAACTGTATAATCTCGTTTAAAAATTAATCGTTATTAAAATAACGAGATTCTTCGCCTGTTAATGAAAAAAAAACTACTAAAGTTTGAATTAGATAATTGTAAATTAATCATATATTTTTATAAAGAAGAGGTTGTTATTGGCAAAGAGGAACTCGTAAGGAAAAAAAGGATATATTATGTAGATACTGTATTAAAGTGAGAACAAATTTCTTGAGATTTTAAAGATTTGAACTTGTTCTTGTACACTTGTCACATAATAAAAACAAAGTCACCATGCTCAATAACATGTCTTTTGACCTTGTCTAAAACTTGGGAAAAAAAAGAAATTTTGTAGATTGAAAATTGCAGGTGTTTTTGGACACCTTACAAATCGTAAGAATAAGGTTGCCATGCTAATAAACATGTCTGATGACCTTGTCTTAAACTTGGAAGTAAAAGCAAATTTCATGAAAATAAAAAAATTTGAAGTTGTTTTTATGCACTTGACGTATCATAAAAACATGGCCGCCATGCTGATAAACATGTCTGATGACCTTGTCTGCAACTTAGAAGTAGAAAGGAATTTCCTGAAAATCGAAAATTTTGAAGTCATTTTTACGCACTTGGTGCATCATAAGAACATGGCCGCCATGCTGATAAACATGCCTGATGACCTTTTCTAAAACTTGGAATGAAAAGAAATTTACTTAAAATAAAAAATGTTGAAGTCATTTTTGGGCACTTGGCGCATCATGAAAACATGGCCGCCATGCTGACAAACATATCTGATGACCTTATCTAAAACTTGGAAGTAAAAAGAAATTTCCTGAAAATCACAAATTTTGAAGTCGTTTTATGCACTTGGAAAACATAAAAACATGGTCGCCATGCTGATAAACATGTCTGATTACCTTGTCTAAAACTAAGAAATAAAAATAAATTTCCTGAAAATCGAAACTTTTGAAGTCGTCTTTACGCACTTGGCGCATCATAAAAACATGGCCGCCATGCTGATAAACATGTCTGATGACCTTGTCTAAGAAGTCAAATGAAAAGAAAATTCCTGAAAATTTAAAATTTTGAAGTCATTTTTGGGCACTTGGCGTATCATAAAAATATGGCCACCATGCTGACAAACATGTTTGATGACCTTGTTTATAACCTGGACGTAAAAAGAAATTTCCCGAAAATCGAAAATTCTGAAGTCGTTTTTATGTACTTGGTGCATGATAAAAACATGGCTGCCATTCTGAAAAACATGTCTGATGACCTTGTCTAAAACTTGTCATAAACTTGGAAGTAAAAAGAAATTTCATGAAAATAAAAAAAAATGAATTTGTTTTTGTGTACTTGGCGCATCATAAAAACATGGCTGCAATGTTGATAAACATGTCTGATGACCTTGTGTAAAACTTGTCTTTAACTTAGAAGTAAAAAGAAATGTCATGAAAATTAAAAAAAATTGAAGTTGTTTTTGAGCACTTTGCGCATCATAAAAACATGGCCGCCATGCTGACAAACATGTCTGATGACCTTGTCTAAAACTTGGAAGTGAAAAGAAAAGTCCGTAAAAATGAAAAATGTTGAAGTTCTTTTTGCGCACTTGGCGTATCATAAAAACATGGCCGCCATGCTGACAAACATGTCTGATGACCTTGTCTAAAACTTGGAAGTGAAAAGAAATTTCTTGGAAATTAAAAATTTTGAAGTCATTTTTGGGCACTTTGTATATCATAAAAACATGGCCGCCATGCTGACAAACATGTCTGATGAACTTCTGTAAATGTTGGAATTGAGAAAAAATGTTATACAAATTTGAAATTGTGAACTTGTTTTTTTCTCATTTGGCACACCATAACAACAGAATGTAAGGGACTTGACACTTCTGTTCCAGTCTAACGCACAGCTAATAACATGAGAGCTATTGACTTTCACCTGGGTTCTACTGTCTCCCACTATAGTTGGCCAAAACTCAAAGTTGTTTACTTGACACTTCTGTTCCAGTCTGTTCTGGTCTGCCGCACAGCTAATAACATGAGAGGCAATTGACCTTCACCTGAGCTCCACTCTCCCACTAGAGTTGCCCAAAACTCAAAGTTGTTTATTATTGTTTTAACTATCCTGAAACTTGTTAATTTTGATCAAATAACATGAAAACAAGCAAAATACATATAAACTTATAAGAGAATTATGTAAAATACATTTAAGGTATTTTTTTAAAGAATTATTACAACACAAAATCCATTCTAATATAAAAATTGTCAAAGGCCATAGGACACATCTACACGTAACTAAATGTAACTAAAATCTCCTCTCACAAGAAAACCCATACATCCACTCTCCAAGCATAGGACAGGAACCAGGAGATTAAATGTGTGATAATAGGGTGAACAGGCTCTTTCACTTAGTCAAAGAAAAAGCCATCCTATACTTCGCCTATCAAACTTTATACCATTGGTGAAACTTAATACAACGCGAAGAACAATACTAGCCAACTCATAAACAAGCGGGAGGTTGGTTAAAAAGAGAGTATGCCAGGGACCGGTGGAGTGCTAGGCAAGGAGAAATGAATGCTAATTGTGAATCAATATGAATACTATTACTGGTGTTTCCCAGAGAGACAATATCTTTGAGCTGCATAGCGATGGGGGATCGTTAATTCGTTTTAATGGACTATCGTATAAACAGTGAGCGTATGATGTTCAGCAGGAGTAGCACTATAAAGTGTGCGATTCGAGCATTTCTAATAATGCAAAGTGGTCCACGTCTGCCTTGGTCAAGGGGGTGATTTTAATGGTGCTATTTTATCCACCAACTATACAAGAAGGATTTCAGGCCCCACTGTACTAACCTTATAGGGTTGTAATGTGGTAGATATGAATATGTTAAGAAAATCATCAACAGAGATGCCACTCAGGAGAGGTGAAAAATACGGAAAAGTAGGAAGGACATTTCCGGTTTTTTACATATGAAACTAAAATGGTGAAGTTATGCATTAGAAAATATAAATTTAATTTAAAATGCTTAGAATTGGTTGAAGAATATTCTTAAATGTAAAAATCGTGGTTTAGAAAAGAGGAAAGCATATCTTATTTTTATACTGTACTGGTCAAAAATCCGGAAATCCGGATAAAGTCGGGAAAATGGCATCACCGTCAAGAGTAGTTTTAAATATTTATCTACACACCATATAAAATATACAACCAATCCCATGTTTTCGCTTTGCTGTTTACATTCAGCAGTGATATCAATCAATAGCCAGTTAGTAAGGTTCACCTTGACCCATTGGACGTGCGTCCTTGACCCCCTCCAGGCACAATGACATAGTGCCCTGATCAGTGGGATATGTGGTTACGCTAGGCCTAACCTGTACCCTTAGACCCTCAGTATGGTGATATGGGAGCCCCAGGGGATGTCAAGTCATATGTTGGCAGTCACATCAAAGGCCGTGATTGACATGAGTCTGAATTATCCCCCCGCCCGCTGTATACATAGTGTGCACACGGGGCCCGGCGCTCGTCGTACTGATTAGTGGCCAGCCCGCCCGCCAGGTGGAGTCATGATGAGTTGACAGAATCGGGATTAAAGGCCTGCGAACTGGCGACGGATCACAGAAATATGTGCACGGGCCTTGGTGGTATTCCCAGGCCTTTTTATCACAACTTATCAATATATACCGCAAGTTCCCCACGTGTTCCACAAGCAAGGACAAGCTTTGATAATAGCATTTTGCAGTGTGTTTATTCCTCTCAAATTCCATTGACTATTTTAATATGAGGCTCTTACATTGAATCTCTATCTTTGCCAGACAATTGTCAAATCCTGGGCTTTTTTGTGTGTTTATATTGATCGTTAGATAACAAGATTTCTCGGCTCATTGTTTCCAAATCTTTTATAGCTTCATGCGCATTTAAATTTGATCATCTTTCTCCAAATGCGATTGATATCGAATAATTGATCAGTCACCACATAACCTGATAGAAGGTTAAGTTCATTAAAGTCACTGTACGCGATGGTACCTGCGCTGGCCAGACGAAGAGGGGTCTACAAGCCAAGGATTTCACGCGTCTAGGCTGATGTAACCAGGGGCGGTTATGTAAGGGGAAGGTGACCTAGACACTGTCTATTCTGTTTGGTAACAGTTTCTGTGCACTATTGGAACAGCATCGAGGGGAATACTTAATTGTACATATAAACCGTTATAGGCCGACATACACTTACTTTCAATGGTAAAGAGCAGAATTGAGCAGAAGGCCCAATGCACACAAGTATAACTGTATAACGAATAGATAGATCTCTGTTGCCACGCAGCCATCACCAGGGATTGAACCCGGAAACGTTGGATGAGCAGATCAATTACTCACTAATCACTTATCAGATATAGTCTCCTGGGGGATAGTTGCTCATCACTATGTCTATATATTATGGCCCCCTCCCGTTCTGTAGGCTGTTAATCTTCGCCACCCCTGCCACATGGGTTGTGGGGCGGGGTGGGTTGGATCAGGGGTCGGGTGAGGATCAATGAGACCCTGGAGGACTATCGGCTACGTGGGTACACTACAACCCGTTACAACACACCTCCTGTACATACTGACACCCTCAACGACTAGGGTTCGATCGCCGAGACGTTGGGGAGGAGGAGGGTGGGGGGGGGGGGGCGCACGAATGGATTGGCGGTCAAATCATGCAGATATTTCATTCTCAATACATGACATCAGGACCGATATGCTCTATCAGACAGTGGGATATGTCTGATTTTCCATTCCGAATCTTTAAGTTATGGTATAGTATATAGTACGTTGGACATTAGAAACATCTCCATTTTTCTAATAGATTATAAAGTCATTACATGCTGAAGAATATCCGACATAGTTTTAAATGTAATTGTGCAGTATTACCGTACATACTCTTGGACATAATATCAAGAGGCAATTTCGATTTACACTGACAGAGTAATAAAAATGCAGAGTATTCACAGTATATGTCTGACACTTGTCTGGGTCAGTTAGTACTAGCAGTAGACGGATGTTTGACGGCCGACATACCGGTCTAATTATAAGTAACACCTGTGCGACTACTACCAGGCTACCTTACTACCTCATGATAAACCATTTGGAGGGGTTAATTCTGGTACTAAGGTTTAAATTATATGTATTTACCATACCGCACTCGTACACATATTGACTGGAAACTTCAATAACTCATCAAGGTAACGTATCAGTTACCGACGTGTACATCATAAATACGGCAGTGTCAAAGGGTCAATCGCCTGTTAAGGTAAAGCTTCATCATGTGTACATTGTCTTTGTCCGTTAGCTCCTTGCCCCACCAACGTACACATTTATTACGTAATTATTATCATGAAAGGTATAGCTCTTAGGGCTAATTTCCTCGGATCAGCCTCATACTGATAGAATGGTAAAGGTAAAGGTATTACTTTTTCAGTAGAAAAAACAAACCGAAGAATAAGAGTAAAACCCAGGTTCTTAAATCCCAATTTGTTAACCCTACGATTTCCATATTACTGTCCGCACCTTTCCTTTAACAGAACCATGCCCTTCCTCGCCTCTCCCCCTCCGGCGCCCCGTGAGCCCCTCGTTCCCCTCCCCGGGCGAGCTGCTCCCGTAACCCGGAGTAACAGCTCGCCGGGCTTCTCTCTCTGCCAAAGTAGATGTGTCCATGGCCCCTGAATATTTGATAAAGACATCACACTGTCTGGTCGTCGTCCGTCTGTCACCCCCCCGCACTGAACAGGGTATAAAGTATGGTCTATTTATAGCACAATGAAGATAACGCAAAATTGATATCTGACCCTGAAACCAATCTGGAGTCCAATAATTTCACTTTTACAGATCCACAAATCACCACTAAATGTAAATCAAATTCAATGATGTGCACATGAAGTCTTAATTAACAATATTCAAACCAAGGCTACTATTTTCTTGTGGTTCTTAGCACCACTCACTCGACATACCTTATTCACTGTCACGTGTAATGACTGTGTAATAATAATATGTATGTGTATTTTATCTATAATCATGACTTTTTGTATCAGACCTACAACCTTTCATAAAAAGCAGCATTATTGTGCCAATCCTAATTCATACTTCTAAAATCAACCACATGATTATAAATATTGAACAATTCGTAGTTGCATATATTAGCGAAAAAGCGGAAAACTGTACCATGAAACTGATAAATGGCAATGTACTGGTAGTTGGAGTCTCAGCTGTTTGCATCTGGTGCCAGGCAGTAGCACTGAACCTCACTTCTGACGCCACATGCGAGTCGGGGTGTATGTGTGTACTTTAAACAACCACTGTTTCTAAAAGATATATCCATTTTACATGATCCCTGCAGACAGAGAGGGTGGGGCCGCCTAATGCAATTACACGGAAGTAGCTCTCCTGGCCAATCAAAAGGCGTAACCAGGGGTAACTTGGAGACCCATGATGTAATATCCCCAAATAATTGCTTAACAGGTTTTTGTTTACATCATGATTTTTTCAATATAAAGAATTTAGAGACCAGACATATTGGTTCAAACCGATCCACCTGGTGTAGTTATCACTGAGGAAATCTCAAAGGCGCGCACCCAGTTACAAAACCCTTGTAGAATAATTATTCATCACCACGTGCTCATGGTTAATTTTGGTGTCTGAGTGATAGTAAACTCAATTTGGAAGGAGGCTATGCCTCTGCCACTTTCTTCACAATTGAATTACTGACTTTGGCTTCCTTGGCCACTAAGTAGGGGAACTAGCATTTAAACTTGTTATCCGGAAGTTTATTAATTAAAAACAAACCTGTTCATACTGGTTGATAATTTCTGAGAAGTAATGCACACGTAGGTAGTACATAAATCGGCAATGGAGAAATTTTATCAATTTTATCAACTCTTTTTATTTTGAAGCATTTGTTGAAAGGGTTTAATGTCCGTGAGCATGTTTATATATACAAGATGAGCAAATCGTGTGAGCAATCCTTATTGCGACCCACCTGTGATCTACTCAGCCCAATGGGAGGTGGGGGGGGGGGGGGGGGGTGAGTCGGAGGGGGCGGCCGCTTCTCCCGGTACCATGGTAACGAGAAGGGTGATGATAACTAGGTCTCTATATATACACGTACCGACTCAAGAGCCGCTCCGAGCAGTTCTGAGCGCGTCTGAGCAGCTGGTGCAAACAGCCTGGTGCTGTGACTCCGTGCGTGTTTTGTTCTATAGGGTGTTCATACTGAATATTTCCTAATCTCAAGGTTGTGACTGTTCTAGGAATTCCTTGCACCTCGGGTTGATGTATGTATGAAACCTGACAAATGCTTTCCACTCCATTAAGATCTTTACCGGTCGACGACGATGAAAATTAATTTAAATGTCAACTTTAAATCAATATTGCAGACTTTTAATTCAAGAACATTCAAGTACTCTCGACCTAATTGTGACAGACCGAAGACATTTGATTGAAGGCTAAAAACATACAAAATGTCTCCAAGATCCCATTAAAGATTTGGTAATTCTTCTCATCAATTATTTCCCAAGTATTATAAAAATTGACAGTCGCAGGGACAAGAAAAAAAAGTGCTGCAGCATGACCTCTTTCAGATGTAATCATATTTTTCTCTATTTCATCCAACGGTAATTTTGGAGCCGTTATGGATAACATGGCTCGTTGAAGGCTGCTGAACGATACAAGTTCCTATCATATGTCAATGCTTTATCACCCTAATACGTTGCCTGTACGGGGCTGGCGACCAGACAGACACGAGTATTGAGTTGCAGCAGAATGTAAGCTCTGAGTAACGGACCTATATACCTGCGGGCCTCACAACACTCCTGGATTACACCCCTAAAATCCGATAGCGACCATTTGTATTTAAAAAAAAAAGAGGAAAAATAAAGGGGGACACTCACACACACACACACACAAAAAGGGGGGGGGGGGGGGGGGAGTAGAAGTGTCTAGAGTATGTATTTATTGACAAAAGGCGTCAAAATAGCCATTCTATTTTTTTTTTTTTTTAACTGATGTACCAGCTTATTTACCGACGTAGGTAACGGTTTAGGGTGGAGTGGGAACACGTGGAGGCCTCAGCCCGGGCCCCACATTACCGGCGTCCTGACCCAGAGACCCCACACCTCGCCCCAAACACACCTCCTACACTCATTACCTCTGAGACTAACACAAATAGCATTACGTACTCTAAATACTCCTCAGCGGCTCGAGGGTATAATATGGGTCCCCCTGATGGGGGATCGTCAGAAGGTCTGTAGCCCTAACGAATTTAAGAAGTCATTATGTCGCCCTGTCGAATTTCAGAAGTAAAGAACCGTTCTTTCGAATTTAAGATATCATAATATCGCTTTGTCAAAGTTAAGACGTCATAATGTCGCCCTGCCGAATTTATGAAATCATAATGTAGACATTTAAAATTTGAGAAACTGCCATGTCCCATGCCATTTGAAAAAAAAAATGTCGCATGACCATACAGTCGCCCTGTCGGTTTTATATGTATAGGGCACCATTATAAGAAAAAAGATATAACTCTCTGTCAAAGAGTCAGTTCGTTTGATGGTTCTCCGGTTAGGCCGCTGATACATTCAGGATTCAAACGATGGAACAGACAGATCTTAGACATGAGTTTACTAACAAACCGGCAGCGACAAGCAGTTGATGTCATAACATTGGTTTTCACCAGCACTTCTGTTCAACGCCTGTATATAGGGATCAAATGAAGATCTAAGTACAAAATTCCGATCTGGAGTTTTTGTATGTAATCTATAGGTAAGGGTTAATCACAAACATATCAAGTGACTCTTCGCGGCCGGAAATGTCGAAGCAATATCCACTATTCTTGGGTTTGTTTAATTACTTTTACTTTTATGTAATAGGATCTTACATCGAGGGCAGCATTAATATATATGTTCAACACTGTTGCACGGGAAGCGTGCCACGTATTTTGACGGATAAAATCAGAACGCTCAGCAAAACATCACATCGCACTTTTGGATGAGGGTCGACCACTTGTCAGGGTCCATGCCAAACAGTACAAATGTTTCACATACATGTAACAAGTATATGTGCTCTTTATAACCCTCGGCTCGTAATATCTGTCAGTCTTTTCTCCAGGTAGCATACCTACCTTTGACCCCCAAACCCCTCTGAGACCGTCCCGTTCTTATCAGTGATTTGAACAAACCTGTTAAGTTGTGTATATTGTACACTTTTTCTCACATTTTACACTCTTGACAATGCGTGAAAATTATGGGATAGGGATACCCAAAATTATAAAATCTATATGACAGACTGATAGAAGCAGCAAAGGTTCGAACTCTATAATGTGTGAAAATAGTCATTAACACTCTATATGCGAAAACAGTGGAGGAAATGTATAAGACATAACACCTCGATAGCTAGTCATCCCTGGCCGGGACGGTCTGGGAGTGGTTTGAAGGGGCCCTGGTACCTGCAACAGCCGGCATGGAGAGCCCTGAGATGAGGGGTAGATGAGGGGGAGATGATGGAGAGTAGGACCTGCAGTGGGTTAGGACGGAGGGGAGTAGTGGGGGAAGACAACGGTTTGTTTGTTGTTCGGGGCACCAGTTGAGGTCCCTCTTATTATTGGCGGGCTCCCCGACCTGCCAATTTACAGAGCTGCTAGTAAAAACTCCCGACCGTAGCAGAGAAAAACCGCCGTGGTGTTCAGTAAAGGTACGAAGCCTGGAGTGTGCCGGTTCTATGGGTAAAGCTGCCAGCTAGGGACTGTATTCTGAGTGCGGTATTTGTACAGTGGAATTAGAGTACGAACCTGTTTTATATCTAATTGTTTGCTAACGAATTGTTTTATATTTGGGTCACGTTCATGTTCTCTCTCGTACTATAAAAACTACTGATGACATAAAAGTCCCAAACTATGCTTTGCTCGACTGATGGTCAAAAAGTGACGTGAATGTTCATTAACAAAGTCCTTGCCTATATTTCTCTGATGCATACTTGTGAAATTTTAAGCAGCATACACGTGGAATGCACCCACTGTATGAATCTAAATCACCATGAAATCCTACCCTTTTTTCACTCCCATACTCCTATCCTTGGCAAAGGAGATTTTGGCATGATCGTCAAAAGGTTCTAGCATCCATCAGCATTTCATTATCTACTGAATCAGGAAGTAGTCGCTATATATATACCCTCTGGATCAGGGCCTGATATATTATAGGGAAACAGAAATCCACAGTCTGATAATCCGATTTAGAAACTTTCAAGTAAAAGGCATCTATCTTACATAATTACTTATGTGCTGTTTTCCCAACCATTCGGATCTAAACTAGAAGTAATGCACCTTCAAGACAAGAGATTTTAATTTTACCGTTGTACTATAAATATTTTGGCAGTCTTTTCGACAGGAAATTTACCCTTGTACTACAAATATTTTGGCAGTCTTTTCGACAGGAAATTTGATAGATCTGGTCTCTTAGTTTTTACTATGACATACCACGGTTAAATTTCCTATTCTGTCACTAATCAACTAAATATTCCAGGCCGTAACAACCGCCCAGCGGGTGACCCTGCACCCAGCATAAATACAATTAATTAAAGGGGAAAAGTTCAATCTTCCACATCAATACCAGTCATTTTGCCGACATTCCCAACATTCCTCTCCTGCCGGAAGTGAAAGGCCCCCGACTTATCACTTCCGCCGGAAGGCAATCCCTTCCCGGACATGCCGATTTGCTCTCCTGGCGGATCTGCTCACTGCCACTTAATCTCAGGTCGGAGAATAGAAAGATTGGAAACAAATTAGATCGTGGGTTGTTGGGTCCTAATGCTGTGGCAGCTGCTTCGGCTATTGACAAACGATTCATGGCGAAAATTAAAAAAAAGAATTCTTGGCGGATTTGTCCAGTGACCGTTTCTGCAATCCCATTTGTATTATTCAGGGATGTAAGTCAGGGTTAATTAAACAATCTGAAACCCCCAGAGAAAATTTAGAATAAACTTTAAAATGCCATAAAACGTCATGTAATGAATTCAGTTTGAAAATCATTATTTGAGTGAGGATGTGAAAAAAATCTGAAATCAGATTAAAATCTGAAAACTTACATCCCTGATTATTAGCATTGCCCAACTTTGTCTCCAAATGTTTAAATATGTTGACATGACCTACTATTAAATGGCTCTTGCCCCCAGTTTTATCCACCCTGTCAGAAATCCCCGTCTGGCTCTCCCCCATCCTTGTGGAGCCCCGAAGCTAGGTAGGTTACAAAAGAGTCGGTGAATCCCGGGGTCAGCGGGTGAGGTCACAAACATCACATGGCGTACCGCCCCGACACTGGATCCCCTCTCCCTGATCTTGTATCTACCTGTCCTAACCCCTCCTAACTCCCCAGGTCTAACCGCCGACTATATCGTGTATTCCTATCGTTGGTACATTGGTTCCTCAGTAATCCCTAACGAAACTTCGTCGTGGTACAGGAGCTCACCATTTCATAAATTTATTCTAATTTTACTGTTAATGAATAAGTAAATAATCAAAGACACAACGATAGGATCACTTTCCAATATCTCAATCATCTATGATTGCATGGCCATTATTATATAGGACATTTAAAGGAACTTTTTTGTTGAAAAAAGTTAGTTTTTCTTGCATCTTCACATAAGTATATGATCTTCCAGTGCGTCACATCAAAAGTTTCTTACGCCTTACCTAAATTGTAGTTAGTCATTTCGTAAGCAATAATCTAAGAAGTATGCAACAACAACACCTTGGGGACCGCACCCATCATTAACCCAAATCTGGATCCTGGGTACTCCAGTTTTACAGTTGATGATACCCCCTCGGCACCTGTCCGCTCGGCTGGCCCCTTCTCTCACCTCTCGCCTCTCTCACCTCCTGCCCCTCCCCTGTAGTCCCGGGCAGCAGGGCGTGGGCCTCTACTTACACAAATAAACCTCCAATGCATGTCCCCCACACCGAGTGTTTGCTCCGAGGGCTTCATGGCCTGCCTTCTCCCCGGCCCAGGTCGTTATGTGCCTTTTGTGTGTACCCACCTTTTTGTCACTGCCAACAACCATTGCGCCATCCCAAACAGTTTCATGAAAAGAGCATTGGAAGTTTAAACTGTTTTTATCAATTCCGGATGGTGAGTTCTCACGCCCGTATCTCTCGATCAACGTAGTTCTTTAAATGCTAAGCATTAGATGTGAGTGTGGGGGTAAGGGTGTTTTCTAAACTTGGGATCGAAAGTGCCCAGTATCGTGCCTGATTTCATATTAGTAGATTCACATTACTCTGAAGTAGTTTGTACGTTCATCCACCGTGGGTAAAGTCCACAATGTCGTGGGATCAAGGAGTCCGTCCTTAGCTGCTTGCAGAGATATTTAATATTCAACAGGGCTCCAAGTATACCAAATATTCTCCCACTTAGTGGATGCTTAATCAATTGCGCTGTATTATTGTACTCAGATACGTTTTTCAGCTCCTATTTACGAACCAAGGACATACTGGTTACGTCCTCATCTTATAAAATTGACAACATTACCATACTGGTTAGGTCCTAACCCCACCACTGCATTACTCTGAGCATAATTGATTATTGCATCCCTCCCCTAAAGTGATCACGCACTGCACTTCCCTCGTGCCCTTTCCCTCCTAAGGCTGGCGTGCATGTTACCAATCATAGCGGTCGATGATCTTTTTATCTCGGCGATTACAGACTGCCATGATCTCCACCCCTGCATGACCTCCCCGCAAATTAATATCGCACAAAAAAGCAGGGGAAGGAAGAGCCCGGCGCCTGGCTGCTCTCTGCCGTGCCTACCCGGCCCTACCCCCAATAGATCCTGCACACGAGAGGTCGTCATTCTCAGAAGGCTCCCCCCTCCCCGTCTCCCCTGTGACGCACATATCCCCGGGGTTATATCATGATAGGACAAATTAAACAAATAGGTCCCGCCCTGCTCCACCTGTTGCATGCCTAGCCTCCCCACACTCGCACCAACACAGTTATTTTGGGCTCTAGACTCTCCAATTTTCTTTGTGTCGTTGATTTGGATTTTTGTTATCCCACAGTTTTTTTCTTTTTGCCATATCGCCTCTTACGTGTAAGTGTGTACCACGTATTATTATCATACAGGGATGTAAGTCAAGGTCAATGAAAAAATCTGAAAAGCATAAATAAAATCCGAAATGAACTGAAAATGCTATAAAATGACGTGTAAGCATTTTTTTTGAAAAAAAAGAAGTTATTATTTAAGACGTTGAAGTGACAAAATATGATATTAGACAAAAAGTTGAATACTAAGCTTGCATCCCTGATGCTATAAATCTCACCTATCATTTAATTTTTTAAAGAACCTTTTCTGTTTCCGTTTTTCAGAAATGGCCGTGTCAGGTGGTGGGCCGACACCTCCCGGCCCCCTCCTACACGCGGCCCTGTCTGGGTCAGGCTACCATCAAGTGTCAAACAGGACCACGTGCCACTATTGATCACTTCACGTACTACTCCATGGCCTGGAGTCAGTAACCTGTCTGCTCGTACGGAGCTTCGGTACAGCTAAATGGGGATGAGCACTGACGGCATGTTATCATAGCAAAATATCATATGGACTTGCAAGTTTTATATGTTTTTACAACTGGAAGATCACAAACTCTTGGAAGTGGCGTTTTTGAATAAAATAAAATAAAAAATATATATTAATATAATTTCCTGATGAGAAGTCCTTCCTCTACTGATTCCTGAGAAATTTGTCTCTTACTATAGTCAGACGAGATGTTAATTTCGTTGGGGAAAGTCTGAAAAGCCTTTCATTTTCAGGAATCGTCGTGTTTTTGTTTTTGTTATCTTATTTTTTTGGTCTGTGTTTTTATAGATCAAACGGGAAAAACGACATTCACTGGAAACACTTTTAGGATATGACAAAACATTTCCAAAGGTATATATAAGATGGTCTGAAATCTCAATGGAAAGAAATACAAAATGACAAGCCGCATGGCATTTTATCTTTATTACGTGTTTATTAACGAAGCCCTTCATGTTTCTCGGCGGGTGTCTTGGACCCCCCCCCCCCCCCCCCCTCTCTGCTGACTTGGCTGCCCGTCCCCACTGCCTCGTACAAGTCCCTGGCCTCGTACTGTCTGATTAATTCACACTCCCTCCGCACGCCTCACCACCCAACCCCACCTCCTAATGACCGCGTTTTGAAATATTCATAACCAAGTAACTTGATCTATGATGGAGCAAACCCCAGAAATCTATGGGGACAAATAGGAAACCCTACCAATCCATACGGCCTCATGTAGCTACAGTTCAGCTCACTGAACAACACTTTTTATCTGGGCAAATTAACAAAGGGGTCTCGATGAAAAGTACATTGCTGATTCACCCAGTCAGAGAGCATTTCCCATTTGGCTTTTTAAGCTATCACTATCTCAACGGGTATAAAGGGGTGGAGGTACATGTAATACTTGGAGACCAATAAATTAACACTTCTTCCCTCCCATACGCCATAGAGAGTCTATGCACAGTGCATAGAGACGCAGTAACTTTATATTCCGGGTAAAAGTAAACCTATAGGTGACTCGGATGTAAAGCCCCTCCTGTCGACTGGGCGCTATTCAGCCTGTAAACCTATAGGTGTAGTACAAACCACATCTCCCCCGTGTTATCGCGGCGAGCTGACCTACTTGGAGTGCCAGCTATGACTCTCCTCTCGGAAATAGCTCCGACTGCCGCTCGTACCTGTCGGCATCCTGTCATTTATCACACAGTCGGCCAGGTACCGGCCCCCGGCAGACAGTGCAGGGGGCCGGGTTCACTGGTCGTGGGACTGACGCCCCCCTGAATAGCAATGAATGAAAATCATACAAACTGCCCCGTTTTGATCAACATTCTTTCACTAACTGCGTATTTTACGCCGCTCAAGTGACGATTACTACCACGATTGGCTTACGTGCCAAACTCCACATCCCATTTTGATACATCACCTAAAATGCTATCCTAAATCTGAACCAATGTACATTTATTGACTTTCTATGGCTGCCATTAAGGATATTGACTATTATCCAGTGGTGTCATATAGGTTGGAGATGGACGTGGCGTACGTCTATCTTTTTTTTTTCTTTAAAAATCAAATCCATGGCATCAGAACTATAATATTGGATAATCAAAACGATTTCTGAAATAATATATCCCTTACGGACTAGTCCAAAGTTTGGTATCATGACAGTTCAATACAGCCATGTTGCGCATTCTGGGGCTAGCCTGAAAAGGTATTAAGCTATTAATTTCTCTCTGACCATTTTCCAAGACCCCTGACCCAGTAAAACAGTGTGTAATCCGGGTATTCCGAGCACCCCGAGCAGTTGGATCACCGGTGAACACAGGAGGAGCAGCAGATTGATTCAACTGCCCGGAGCGGCGCTTCAGTGACAACATGATATGATAGGGGCCGGGCGGGGCGGGCAGGGATGTCGAGTTGGCCGGTATACACCTACACAGAGGCCCACACTGAGAGAGGCTGCTGGTAGCTGGCCGGGGCTGTGGGAGCAGCTCGGGGGGGGGGGGGGGGGGGTAGTAGGGGGAGGGGCTGGGGCCAGGAGCAGCTCACGGGGTACGGGCCTGCTAAGGGTCTACTCTCTGAAAACCGACTGGATGAACTAGCAATTTCTATAATCTTTATGGGATATTAGTGAATATTTTAGTCGGTTGGAATCGATAGAAAACAGAAAAAGGGCAATTTATGTATGGGCTAAGGTCCAATCTGACAGTGCATATCGCAAAATGACTCCTGGAAAAGGACCAACAAACCTACATAAAGTCATGTAATTCTGGACTGAAGACTCCGCCACGCCCCCCTCTTACATCACGTGGCTCACAAGGCTGGATCAGACTTTGTGTACACTTCACTCCAGTCCAGCCAGACCTAAAAGCTCCAGCCCCCACTCTACAAGCCCTGCTTCCTACTCTCCTCCTACTTACTCCCATTCTCCATCCTCCACGCTCCACCCCTGCCTTCCTCCTAACCTTCCTTCACCCAACACTACAACACACACCTCCTGGCCCCATGCCCTCAGGCCCCCACCACAATATCAATATCATTACGCTCCCATACTGCAGGCAGTTAGTGCGCACCGGGCGGTGGTGGGCCGCTGTTGACTTTGCCGTTTGCTCCTGTCCCGCCGGACCAATCGGTCGATCGCATGCTATGGGCGATCGACCATGTTACTGGCCAAGGAGGAGAGATGTGTGGGAGTTTAGGGCGGGTTAGGGGTCGGTCAAGGTGTAGAGGGGAGGGGAGCCCTTGTTATCAATAGATGGAGGAGGAGAGGAGGAGGCATGGACGGAGTGGTGATCACGAAAGGCCTATGGGTCATTCTGGATACCTACAGGAGGAAGGAGGGCCCTACAGGAAGGGGCCAATCTCAGACCTAAGTAGGCCGGTTCAGGACTGGTCACGAACCCGCCGCATCCGTCAGGTCTGTCTCCCTGACACAGTCCTACTAAGGCTCTAAGACGGGGTAACTTTGTTGGATGAGCAACTGAAG
This sequence comes from Lepidonotus clava, assembly GCA_936440205.1. Classification (NCBI taxonomy): domain Eukaryota; kingdom Metazoa; phylum Annelida; class Polychaeta; order Phyllodocida; family Polynoidae; genus Lepidonotus; species Lepidonotus clava. Next base: position 3,509,751 of record OW387148.1, read on the forward strand.
AAATAACTCACATGACACTTCGGACTATATTGCTTGTTTGGGCTTCTGTCAATGTACTTAAATCAATACACAATACTCTTCGCAAAGTTTCTTGACTAATGTTTTTTTCCAGTTACCTTCATTCCCCATCATGCTTTAAGCGTCAATCCTCATATGTACAAGTTTACTAAAACTACTGTAGGAGAAATGGACCTCAGCTATTACAATGAGCATATTTCCAAAACTGATGGCCAATGTATTTTGGTATGTTCTCCTTATAAGTTACAGAATTTAGTGAATCTGTGACCATTCGTCCTTTCTCGGATTAATCCGATTATTCCAAGTGAGACCTGCCGGCAACAGTTAATGTCCCATAAAGTATTTTTAAAGTCAACAGCCTAAAATAGGGTGATTGAGAAGGGTTGATAAAAATAGACGAGGTGACTGACACGTAGGTAGACAGTTGAACTCAGCTAACAAAGCACGAACTCTGACTGTACGGTCTCAGTCCCTCGATGTATCTACAGGTACATGTACTTGCTATTCATGTAATTACTAAGCACAAAGTCAAGTAAAATGCCTATTTCTGTTGGGACAGCTTTCATGTTGGCCTACTGAAGAATATACGCTCCAGTTTACATATCTATTGATTACGGATGGTTTGTTACAGTAATAAAAAGACCAGATCCATAAATCATAGAAAGTATCTACGCCTCTGATAACGATGGCCATTTACTGGTCCAGGACTTTTCACGTTAGGCCTTTTTAAGATCAATCTAAGTTAAACAAATTCAATATCTATGTTGATATGAAAATGTAAACCAACAGGCAAAATTTATCAATTTAATTACAACATGGGTTTCTGTATCCAATATGGCACCCATGCCAACACAGCCCCAGTCCCCCTCCCCCTCCTCATCCCCACAGCACACAAAGCCAGGGATTATGGACTGCTGTGACGTCGATATGTGAGTTGTTGTACAACAGATTAGCTCGTCCCATCTGTTGACATAGCCCTAAAGATGAAGGGCCCCTGAGGAGAACCCCTACCCTCTCCCTACGGCTCCCGGTCTCTCTGTAAGCCCCTGATAAGAATGTGGGCACCAACCTTATCTGCATTCGTTCTATCTCGGTCTGAAAGCATCCCAAACCCAGGAGGACCGTACAGAGAATTAATCAATGTTTATTTTGTTTATCAGATCCTCCACTGCTTTGTTTCTCTTTTTGTTTTTCTCTCTTTTTTCCTTTGCTGTTGCCGAAGATGAAAATAAAACATAATATAATTGCGTTATCCCTTTCTTTAGAATGTTTGGTGTCACTCACACTAAAGCCCAAGCGAGAAAAAAGAAAACACAAGACAATACGTGAATCGTCTTATTTCTTTTAATTCAAAACCGTGGTAAAATCCATGAGATGTGAATCGGCCTAACTTCCTGGTTGTACCACGTTCAGCCATTACCATTGATCACAACTTGCCAAGCCACTTGTAAGCCTATCCTAAGTTCGATAAATAGAATTTAAAGACGCCTAGAAAATCAGAAACTTGGCTTGGCTACTTGCCCACTGGAATTATGGTAATTTAAAATTACTATTAGAAATTTGTGAATTTCTTTTCCACGAATGGCTATCGGGCTAGCAAACATCTATCTACACCAGCCAAAAGAGAGTTGAAATGTGAAAAATCTCCTCTGGACAAATATATATCAACCATTGGGCTGCATATCTTGTGAAAAGTGCATTGAGTGCAATACGAACTATGTAATATACCCAGAAAAGGAGGCCTCATCCCGGAGTCTGCTGTGTCTCAAGTACTGCCATACTGTTTTTTCTCCAGCACTCTGAGGATTGAAGTAAGCCAAAGACCAATTTAGCTCATACCCAAACGCAAGCGAGATCAATCCCTGCAATCATATCAATCTAAATGGCTATTGAGCTCCTCTTGGATGCCATGCTCAGTCTGCAGGCTTGGACCACTTTTCATGAATCTAGCCTACTATTTCCCTTCTTAATAGAACTCACTTAGAACACTCTAAGCATCATTGCTTTATAAAATCTTTCTCACTATTAACACTGGTTATAGATATCATAACATGACTTACTATTTTTAGAATGTCATCTGACAAGCAACAGTTATGGGAAAGATTTCACAATACTTTAAGAGATGAATAACATCAAAACCAAACAACTATCTTGGTTAGTGACTTGGCTTTTATATATTTCACAATGTCTAAGCTTTAATCGGCCAGTTCTGCTAGTCACTTTTGTATAGAGGGGCCTTTACCCCGTTCCATGTCGAGCTGTGAGACCTGACTCTTGGGACCTTCTGATCAAACCTCAACAGGGGACGGCTTAATACCAAGCTTTTGTTTTCAACCCAGCTGTCTCTAGCATCTCCAAGGCCTATACGCAAGAGCTGATTTCGATACTAAACAGCTTTGAACGGCGCCGAGCTGTGGCTTCATATTATGACACTAAATTTACTTAAAACCAATTTAGATGACCCTAATTTTTCTCTCGACGCACGTCAATTGAACCCATCAGAAGAGAGCCATTGCCTGAAATCCATAATTGAATGTCTGATACTGAACACTGAACTAAGAAAGCAAAAACCTCTAGCTGCTTCATCAAAACCCTTGCCTGCCTTAGAACAACCCCAATCGATAGTTTGCAATTCATGATGGCCGTCAATTACAATCCACAATCACTCCCCACTGGCCTGCGGCTGTTACCAAACCGTCCGAGGCATCCCACGTTGTAGGGAGGAATGCCCAGCTCGGCAGTGTAACGGGACAACATTGCCTCGTTAGTTACAGCACACAGTGACCTGTGTCAAGTCTCCGGGGACGTCTATTGTGTAATGGGCCACTGGTATGTGGACCCTCTAATGGGCACGTGGGAGCCTGATTGAGAAGGGTTGATAAATAACGCCGGTCGTTACTTTACTGCCACATAGTCTGGGAAGGTCAATGGAAGAAAGGAACGGACCCGTGATGCGGGAAAAGCAGCGATATTCCTAGACATGCGTAATGGACCATTCGCGCATTAGGGAATTCAATTCTTGTAGTTGTTCACCGAGGAAGGGGCCCTTTCAGCAATAACATTTGTCTAACAATTAAGATGCTACAAATGCTCACATATTTCGAAAAAGTAGCCATATGAAAATTAACTCGTAGGGGCTTTTGAGACTCAAAATAATTTTCTAGGAATATAGCTGGATAGGAAAGGTAGCAGCAAGGGAAAGGAGGGAGAACAGGGAAGGTGAAGATGCGATTGCTACCAAATGAGATGCTAGGTGACAAACTGCAGTCCCTTCAATACAACAAGGTGTGAACAAATAAACTAAAACTGTGAACAAAATGAAACTACACTATGGTATTCTGGACTAGGCCGGTGACACCCCATCCTACTAGTAGTATTAAAATCAGTGCCGAGGAGGCCGTAACCTACAAGCCGGCCGTCACGGCGTGCACTAAACCAGTTCTCTGCTCGGGCCTGCACCTGTTCATGGCGTGACCTTTGACCTCTGGGGTCAACTGGCAATGCACCCTGCCAGGTCCGGGAGTACCAGATCATAAACTGGGGTATATGTCGGAGGGTTACTGAGGGTCGGTGCAACCCTTTAGGACTAATACCTAAGATAATATGTTGTGGTTGCTCCACGTAATTTGAAGTTTATCATCTTCTTAGGCAAGTGGTTTGTTTTTAAATCAAGTTGTTAAAACCTTTCACAATGTTTGATCATCATCTGACTAAAGTGATATGTTTACGTAAATCAATCTGTTAAAACTTTTCACAAGGTTCGGTCACCTGACCATCGTAGTACTTGATATTAAGGATTTACGAATTACTCAATGCACACGAAGGATGCATATATGATATATGGTTCTAAAATAACACACACAGTGATATTTCCACGCGCACTATTCTTAAGACTAGCTATTTTGACTAGAACAAAATCATCTACATCAATGATGATACTTGATATGTTAACAGCCCTCAAAAAGCATTGAACAGTGCATCCCGGTCAAATTGTGCACTCCAGTTTAGGTGCACCCTTAATTTCGACCAGTGCATATTAGTATACCCACTTTCAATTCAGTTATGGTTTTTCCATAGACACTTCCAATACTAAATTTACAACTGGTACATCACTAATATCAGTCCCTCTATTTACTAAAATTACATGTTTTATCGTTCTACTTATCTTCTTCCGGACACTGAGGTATGAGTTATAGTACGCAACGATAGAGGATGTACCACCTGCACGAGTTGGATAAATAATGTTATGTATCTGTGATCCTCACTGGAGGCACCCGCATCGGTTACATAACGTATTGAAAATTGTAGAAACCCTTTATGAAACTGTAACAAAATTATACATGTCTTCTCATAATGCTAATGAATGAATGAAACATCATATCCTGACAGCGCTATGGTAACTCACAATAATGCTATTTTTTAGTGAAGATGTTTCAAATCTATCCAAATTCAAGAATACAGGAAATTGGTATGTTTCATAAGAAAACTGTTGTTGGATACCAATTGGTAATGCAGAGGGTGTACGGTAGAAATCTGTGAAGTTCTACATCACCTGCGTCTATAAACTGACCTACATAACTTACTACCCTGTTTGTTTTTTTTTTGTTTTTTTTGTTTTTCCATAAATGGTACCTAACAAAACCACTTCTTCTGCGCTATCTATCAAACACAAACACTGGTACCTAATCAATCAATTAATCTATATTGCATCTTATCGTCTCGTGAAGGATCCCTGACGGGATACATCCTACACATGCATATAACTTATAAGTATTTCCGTGATGGTGAAAGAAAATCGGTGACTTACCTCAACCTCATCTGCCTCTCGGAACTGGAAATTAGTCCGGGTAGAATCACTGGGTGGCAGTCGCACCTGTGCAAAAGGTACGCTTTTCTGTGGCACAATGCTGGAGGGAAACAAAAAGTCAACGTTGAAGAGAACTGTATGACTGAATCTATGTCACAATCAGGGGCCGCCCTAACCTTTTGGATTTGGTCGCCAATTTCCGATTTTAGTCGCAATATTTTTTGTATTTTGATATGAGTGCTATTGTCAAAAGGAAAGGCCGTCTCATTATTTGAGTCGCCAAATGCAGAGAATTGTAGCTATTGGCGACCTGGCGCCTTTATATAGAGCGGGCCCTGACAATGGAAGATACAAATATGGAAGATACAAATAGGTAGGTATCGCAATACATTGTCAGACCATTGCATAATCGTTATCATAAAATCAATTTTCAAAGTTGGTTTAATAATCTTATCATATCATTCATGATCGACATACATGTTTATGTATACTGTAAATGAAGTGAAGTATACTTACTCATTTTCAAATCCAATCGTTACCTCCTCATTGTCTACGTTGAGTAAATAAGCCTGAAATGTGATCAAGGACACGATATTAGTTTAACTAAACGATAGATGGCATGGAATTTTCACTACTGTATCTCCTATCTATAAACGAAAAGGATTCAGCCACTGAGTACGAATTTAGTTCCTTTTCTGTTTTCATGTTTAAAAAGAGTCATAACCTTTTTCAAATACCTTAACAGTAGACGAGAAAAAGTATCCTTAATCACTAAGTTCTTGACCTTTCAACTTCTCCCGTTTACTCACAGGGTCCCCAATCAAATTTCATTTTCAAATTATCTGTTTTCCCTGAGATTTCCCTGTCCTGCAGCAATTTTTCCATGTCATTTCCAAATTCCAGAAAGTTGTTCAAATTTAGAAACCTTCGCATGCAGAAAGAATTTGGACAACCCAACAAGAAGTCAAATCCCTAATATCTTGAGAATCAGGAATTGCAGAACCTGGCCAAATGAAATTCCCTGTGTTTTTAGTCAATTTCCTGTATTTTCAGTGTCAGGGAATTTTCTTTAGCTATTTTCCCTGTGCAGTGGGGTAGGCTGGTCGACCGGCCGGGTTTTCGCGCACTACAACAACCGGCCGGTATTAGGTACTACTTTAAAATGTGGCGGTTTGGCTCAATCCTTGGGCAAACAATTTTTTGTGTGCAAATATGACTAGGTATTCGATCAATAATCAGAAATGAGTATTTTAAGAGAACCATTGTCTCTTCAGTGTTCGAAATTAAGGGCGCACCCTGCACCCGGTGTGCATGATTTCCCTCCAGGGTGCACTGTTTTGTAGAGCTGTGCACCCAGTGAGTGCACACATTTTTGAGAAAATAAATAGTCTTATACTGCTGAGGGTGCAGGGAATGACTGCCGGGTGCATGATTTTCAGAGCTGTGCACCCAGTGAGTGCACAGAATTAAACCTTAATTTCGAACACTGTCTCTTGGTTGCACATCTATTGGATTTAATAGTTGTTGCAGTGTACTAATGGCTTAGTACTTTTAATATATTGTCATGTTATATAATCCAACAAGGATCAGGCTTAGCAAGTCTACTTCTAGTCTACTCTTAGAAAGAAATATCTTGCGCTCCTAGCGCCACCTGTTAACCAGTATAAAAGGTGTTGCAAAGTGGGGAGCAGTTGAGTTTTAGTGAGAATGTCAGCTAAGTAAGTTTAGCCAAGGAGTTATACTTGGAGTAAGTACATCGGCTCCGTGTAACAGACTGGAGTTTACCAATACCCATTACCTCGGACATAGGATTGTGATAGAGCTGAGTACTAGAATGGTCTAGAAGGTGTTGGAGCAACTCGTGTTCTAAATGTGGTTGATTGCTGATAGGAGATGGGAGGTGGACTGATGAAGACTTATACATGGTGGCTTTGACTCGGGATGAGATGTTTATTGAATAAAAACCCTTTCATATTAAGAAGCTCCCTCATCGTTCATTTCTTTTGAACTATTGGGAAGTGAACGGACAAACTTTAAACGCAGTCTGAATTACTCAGGCATTCTGGAAAAACAACTCATGAAGACTTGGATATACACGAACCTTACGCAGTCTTAAATCAAACATTAACAATAGTTCAGCAGTGTCCTAATTTTTGGACTATTTTCTCTGGCATCATCACATCATGGCCCCTCTGGTAAGTGGTTACAGGGCTCTGTTTTCTGGCGAAATGGATTTCTGAACTTTGAGTTGTAATTACACTGAATCTAGATGACATAAAATTCTACTTTTTGTTTTTTTTCTTAGTCATATCCAGTGTCGGAAATTAAGCTGCGCCCTGCGTGCACATTTTCGCGGCCGGGTGCATTCTTTTTTAAAGGTATGCACCCACAATGTGCACACTTTTGATAACCTATATAATAGCTACATATTAGGAGGGTGCATTGACAAATTTTCGAGCGCATAGCTTAAGGATGAATGCATCCGGCGGGTGCACAAAATATACCCTTAATTTCCGACACTGATATCATATTGTATGACCTCGTAAAGGGAATAAGCTGTAGCATTCTTCTGAATATGTGAACTCCAAATGTAGACAAACCCGAAAAAGTTACGAAAAATTAATGGCGGACCGGCGTTACGTTGGTTACGCCGACCTTGACCCCACACCCAATACTTGGCCTGTGTCGCTGAGCAGGCCAAGCGCGCTAGGCTAGCAGTGGGGACCCTGCCCTTGGCTCAAAAAGCTTTACCCCTGAAGTGTCTCAGCATTTCCTTTCCTACAAGTCAGCACAGGTTTAGACAGGGCCAGGGTCAGGCAAATGATGAAATCCATTAAATTCCCTTAGCAAGTTTTTTTTTTTTAAATTCCCTTAGCAAGATTTTTGAGTTGTATATTTTTTGTGTGAATAAATTGATTGAATTTAGTCCACAATAGTCATCATTATACATACATCAGATTTGATATCTTAAATTCTACTTTATTAGTCTAAAACTAAGCATAGTCATTTTAGTTTTGATTCTTATGGTAGAACTTTTTCGTGTACCTTTCTTAACTGCTTACAAGTTACATGCAGAGTGATGTCATGTTAATATCTTTTAAAGAAATGCTAATGTGCCGAACTTCTAAACTCACTCTCTTAACACTTGGGCCAAAAGAGGGACACAGACACGTTCAGTTGTAAATACATGCTCTATGACCATATTTTTTCATATAGTTCCTTTGGATATTCCAACATGAAAATAGCGTTAAGACATCTAATCCTGTTTTGTTTTTAGGCTCTCAACTCTCAACTGTTTCACATGGCTGTCTCCTGAAAGCTTTAGATTTATGTGTGAGCTGAGTAAGACTATTAATAAGTATTATAAAAAATATACATGTATGTTATCAATAATACTTGATAAATGTATAAATGATTGGAGACCTGTCTGTCTGTATTATAAAAAATATACATAAGGATTAAGCGCTCCTCATTATTATCTTTTTATCTGGTTCCCTGGGAACTTAAATGTGGACGGTCTTTTATGGGTCCCAGATCTGAATGCATTCATAAATAAAATTTTATGAGAAAGATTACAAAAAAACATACTCTACATTCAGTTTTGTTTCTTTTAAACTAGACATTCAAGGCATGGAATGGACCTCACACCCTTTTGCCATGCCGGGATACAAAAATACTGATACTCAGTCTCATAGCAATCATATTTATAATCAAATGAAATGACAAACCAAATCATAATCAACAGACAGTGAAACAACATCATGCTATTTACTTTTGAAACTGATCAAGTTATTGAAAGCCTTTCTATCCTATCGATTTCAATGATGTCATTTCCTATGTTGAATGTTGTTTAAGTGGTGTTATACTGTAAAAATGCCTTTCCTGTCAAGTGCTACATAGTGCGTCTTGCTCGCATCTCTTCTAGATTCTCTCTCAGTTTCGCTCTCGATCCTACAAATGAATCCCGGCAACAGACCAGACGTGCCTTGAGCTGTCAGATTTGCCGGCAGAGATTGCTGGCCAGTTCGGCTCAAACACACTTGTAATTATTTCTAAAACACAGTATGACTGCTACAGTGAAAACAGAATATTTTCATGCATGTCTTGAATACTGAGAAGCACACACAAGAAAACTGGAGAAGTCTCGTAGACTCCTGTCAAAACTTGGCGCAACCCTAGTAACTTGGCCCATCCAGGAGCCAGTCCTTCGAGCGTGTTCTTTCTTGACGCTGGGTGGTCTTGTCCGAGAAGCGAATGCAGAATATCTACGCAATGTATAGCTCAGGGAACGAGATAAATACATGCAAGAAGCATTCCTTTACCCTTTGGTTGTCAAAGATATGCACATGCTTTTATATTTAGTCGATAACTTACCTTATAATAAACCCCCGTTCTCCCGCATACCTCCACGGCAAGTTCCTCCATTTTGACAAGTCGCAGAGCATGCTGGGTAGAAAGTGATCTCGATCTTTTTTTGTACACATACCAACAGATTTATATTATTTCACCAAGACTAAAATAGACACGAAAGTCAGTTAAAAGTACAAAGTTATCGAAGATTCATACTCAAATATCAATATTTTATTAGTCTCGTTAATCCGTGAAAGCAGACGAGAATTCAAACATGGCGGACGATTGACGATTTTGTTTGTTATTGTACGAGGAAATCAGGTGTCAAACAGAAAATCGGTGTCCAACATGTCATCTCTTGGGTCAGGAAGTGACATCGACGAATTCTTCGATGCTGTAGATGTCACTCCCGTTAGAAATCCTAGGTAAATATAGATAATTTAGTCTTTTGGGTCGGTCCGTGGTTTCAGGGTAGGTGACTGACCCACTCGAGTCTCGACTCCCTAGATCCTAGCCCCAATCAAGATCGAGCAGTAGGCCTGCCTAGCAGCGTCCTGACCGCCAACGTGTTGATTTTAAAACTGCTCATGCCTTCAGTGAATGATTCAGTCATTTGTTTGTTGCGGAACCTTTGGCAATGCTTAATCAGTTCATTTTGTCACGTCTGTTCAGGCGTTTCTGGGCGTGTCAACACTCACTGACTCAGACTCAGTCAATGAGTTCATGCCATGGGGACTGTCCAAAGGGATTTATAGTCATTAATATAGACCATTGGTACCGGAGACTGTTGGTACCCTACCCAGACTTTGGGTCCCATTGGTACCCTATCAAAGAAATATATTAGACAGTCATTGGAGGTCTCCCATGTAAGACAGAAGTCCACTCATAGATGAACTTTTAGTAAAGGAAATTAAAAAATAGACTGATTAAAAAAAATATATTATGAGTTGCAATATCAACCAGGAGAATGGGCCCCCATAAATCTTGAAAGGGTCCCAAGATTTACAGAGCTGGTTACCAGATCTTGGAAATATATCTATACTGCAGGCTAGGAAAATCTGCGTGTCCGCGTGTCCTCGACGACCAGAAAATGGGTGTGGACGACCAGAAAATGAGTTTTGGTTGTCCTCCTGAATCCCAGATATTCTGACGCTATCTTTGAAAATATTTACCTCCAAAATATTGTTTTCTGTGTCTATTCTGATAGCTCATTAGAATATTACAAATGTTCTTTACATTGTGGACGACCTAGAGCTGTGTGTGGACGACCAGATTTTTGCTAATGGTCGTCCTCTGACGACCAGAATTTTGACCGAATTTTCCTAGCCTGATACTTTTGTGCTTATTACAAATATGCAATATGTTATCTTTACCTGTATTTCTTTTCAGTTAAATGAAGGACATTTTGTACTCTAGTTTTTATGTCATCAATGATAATCCATGTCATAAAGTCAAAGGTAAAATTGAGTCAAACGTTATCAAAATCAAAGTCATAGTGATATTGATTTAGTTAGGCTTTCATAACAAAAGGTACTCTAAGAAACAAAGTTTAAAAGGGTACCAATAAGCTGAGGGTACCAATGGTCTGTATTTAGGGGTACCAATGGTCCCAATTTTGGGGTACCAATGATCTGGTACCAAGGAGAAATTGCCATGAGACAGGGAAACTGAGCTTCAAGAAATTTGAAAATGAAATTTGAGTGGGGACCCTGCAAAGACTGCAAGAGTGACGCCAAAAGTACCTTCCTGTCTAGAACTAGGAGGTACGGGGAATTGCGGCCAAAATTAGATATGGATATAACACGTTTCGGAAAGAAAACGTTAACAAAAAGTTCAAATAATGGTATCATTCATTCATTAAATGGTTAGATTTCCCAATGTATTAACCCTAGCAGGTCTAGTAAATCATTTCAGAAAGATTTAGCATAGGGGCCTAGTAAGTAAAACATAATATGATTTCATCACTAGATTTTTCTTGAAACATAATGATAACGCACGTATGCATTCCCATTGAAATTTATAATCGACCACAATTTTGATCTCGTTTTGTATGCTGGGCAACTAGACATTTTACCAGTACCTTATATTTCAGTATAACTTGATTTTCACTACAAAAAGTAACACTTTTCTGGATTACCTGAATACGCTTAGATCTACAGTAAATGTATGGCTATGGGCCGCTTAATGCAAGTCATATATTTAAACAATTCTTTTTAAAAAATTTTTTTTTGCTGTAAAGGTGATGTTTATTTCTTATACTAAGGTATCTGGTATACCTCCAGATCACCCACTTGAAGTCAGTTGTAACTGGTTATAATAAGTACTTTTAAACACTGGCCAATGATAGGGGATAATAAAATGCACATGGTGACGATAATGTACACTCTGATAATTCTTATTCCAGTCGTTCAAGTGAAGGTGCAGATAGCCCAGTTGTAAGTATTCTTTAATGCAAAGTTGTTGTTTTTTAATTTTTTCCTTTTTTTGACATCTAACACAAAATTGTGTATTTCTATGCATATTGCTACATCTTACTAGTTTGAGTGAATTGGTACTGATTTAAAGACTACTTAAGTACACATCTTCATCTTATGAATCAGTAAAATCTAACTTTAGTATTCCCTCACACACAAGTTGACCCGATGATTCTGTGAGCATTTATCACAATCATATTCTTACTTTGCAGGAAAAAGCTGTTGACAGGTAGGCCACATACCATTTCTGTTACTTCTAAGTACATAGAATAAAGGTGGAATAATTCTATAGGTCACACGAACTCTACTTTGTAAAAGGTTGATATATTTTCATTCGCTTGGTAGTAAACCTTTCTTAAGTTTGTAAAAAGAACATTTTTAATAAATCAATCTTTTCTTGTGTGCTGTGTAAAGTTACTTACTTCTAACAAAACAAGAGTCGTATAAAAGCCAGAAGGTCCTCCTTTGATTTCTGAAAAGGTCTTACAATTTTTTTTTCTGCATGGGGACCCTGTATAATGTATACTTTTGTGTTGTTTTACAGACTAAGTCTTGAAGGCGAGAACGATGAAGAGCAGAAAAGAAACTCTCTGGAGCGGATGGTAAGTTAGTAAGAATCTAAGAATCTTGTTTGTGTGCGTTTGGCATTTTTATAATTACTCAAATACCCTAATGAAATATTGACCACACGACATTTGAAAAAGCCATTGTAGGAGAACAATATAGGAAAATTTCCTTCAAAAGTTTATAGGATAAAGGAGGAGAGTCTGGCTTCCCTCATTAGATTGTTTTCACCGCTGTTGTCTGTATTTTGCTTTCTGTTTCAACCAGCGATTTATTTTTCTGAAACAGGTTAAGAAAAATTGCATCGTTATTCTCAGAAACAAAAGACAAACATTCAATTAATATTTGGTTACTGAAAACACAGATTTGATACAAGATAGTATACAGTTCTTAAAGGAAAGCTTGCACATATGTGCAGCATAGTTATATTTCAATGTACTCAATTCAGCATATTATTCACAACTTGCACTATCAATATAAGCAAAATCACCGGAAAATTCCTAGTTTTTACACAGTTATGGGCCATTAAAAAAATTGTATTTTATTTCATTTTTTAAGGGAAATTCCTTAATTTATGACGTAGCAAGGGGAATTCTTGGGGAATCCCATCTGCCCTTAGAAGGGAATCCCCATCCCTGTAGAATTTGTAATAAGTATTATGCTCAATTTTCTAAATTATATATATTTGACCTAATGCAACTCATGATAAATTAGAATGTCTATCCATCTACAATCATTCATTAATCAGGGAATCCCAAAATTGATTTAGAAGGAATTCCCATAGCTGTGACGTAGCAAGGGGAGTACTGGGAAGCCCAGCAGTCAGGGAATTCCCAGAATTAAATTACTTTCCTGGATAATTCTCTAAAACCTTAATATTTTCAAGTTTTTAATTTTGAAGTCTCTTTAGAATACCTAAATCAACTTAATTACACATAAACATGCACTTCCTGAATTTATGTGCAAGCTTTCCTTTAACATTTATACCCCGTGGCGATTCCGGGAAAGAAAATAGGCCCCCAGTAGCCCCTACTGATCGTATAAGACGACGATAGGGGGGACCCAGACCAAGTGGTTCTTTGGGTTCAATTCCCAGTTGGTGCTTGGTTCACAAAGGGATGAGGTTATCTCCATTCTAATAAATCCAACAACTACTAGTAACTTCTCCGGATTAAAAAGATTATATTTACCTGGGTAATATTCTTTTAAAGCGAAAGGCAGAGGAAAATGAACAACGGCGTAAGAAGCTGGAGATGATGCGGTCCCTCATGTCAGATGAGAGCCCGTCAGAAGAGGCACCTGAGGCCAAAGCACCACCCCCACGGCCACCCCAACCGATGCGCCTCTCTGCTGATGCTACTAACCTGGTCACTCCTGAAGGTAATGCAAACCTACCAGTAAATCAGTCATAAAACATTCCCTAAACCATAAACTACATGATCTGTTCCTAATTCCCGTCATCCAATGCTTAATTGACTTGGTATCCGAAAACAGGTGTCCGAAATCAACGATCCACCTTGTACTGCGAGTGCTGTTTAACCATATATTTTTGGACACAATGAAAAATTGATGTGAAACATTAATCAACATTTGTTGTATTGGGTGCGAGGATCCGACTTGATGGATTTTTTTCCATACAGACCATATGGCCAAATATTCTTTAAATTATTAATGAAAAATTATGTTAATAGCGTTCACCTAATATGTGCATAAACGTATGTGTAATTCTGTGACTCATAAGTAGACTGAGTATCAACACAATCTCAACACAATCTCAAACCATTTGCCAATATCCATACTCATGTTGAATTCCTGTAGGTCAAGACCCAGCACCCGCAGCCGTTCGTCCCAAACTCCCACCCCAGCTGTCCCTACAAGACGCGAGCAGTGAGGACAACGCGAGTCCTGAGGAGGCGCACCGATCACCCGCAGTCTCCACAAGTCCCAGCTGCCCAAACCTGGACCCCAACTTAAACCGGCCAGACGAAGCACAGCCGGACAAACTGACCGGCAAACAAATTCCCCATTTAGAAGTGGGACAAGGAGGGGACCGGGCAGAAAGGGGACTTGTTGTGAGCTTACCACCCATGGTGACTTTGGGTGAAGATGACAAACCGGAGCCCGACATCATACAAAGTGCCAAGGCTGCCACGCTCCGGCCGGGCAAGCTGCCCCCTCCACGACCACCACCTCCTGTAGCGCCACCCCGGAGGAAGCGGAAAAACAAGCCAGATGAAGTCAGTATTGGACAACCAGAAGAGGGGGTGAGCGGCTTGTTTTCTTATAAATACCACTTGGAAGGCTTAGATTTTTCTGCAGGGTTATTTTTCTTATAAGACTAAATCCCACTTTTCAAACTTAGCCACACACAATTAACTATATCTTCCTGTTATTTAGCGAAATTAGCGAAATATTCTGATCTTATTTTACTTTCATCAACAGTATAATTGAGATACATGTATATGTGTAATATAAGAAGTCTATAGTATTGTAATAATTAGCATTCATTTGATAGAAAATAATACAGAAATTATGCCGCAGTCCTGTTTAACGCTATACCTTGTCCCCATAGATGGACACACTCTCTCCAGAGGCCAAGGGTCTCCCTACCCAAGGCCTGCCTACCCCGACCAGCACAGTATTCAGCCTAACACGAGACCTGGAGCAGAGCCTCGACCTTCAGAGCGCTACAGCCGGCAGTCGAATGGTGCCCGCTCGACAGGTGAGTCAAACCTTAAAGTTTGAACTGAAAAACGTATTTCTGTTTCCTGCGTTAAGATAAGATAATTAGAAATTAGGGTCGAGTTATAGCTATTGACAAAGGATGTAGTGGATGTCGGGATGGGTCAATGATAAATTTAAATGTCAGAACTTGTTGTTCTCATCTGTGGTAAAATTGATTGTAATGGATGGTTGAATTCAATTGTTATTCAACATAAAATAAGTTATTCAATTGTTATTCAACATTAAGATAAGTTCTTCTGAAGTCAGTTTTGTCCATCGAGTTTTATTAGTCCATCCAATCATCATGATATTTCAGATGCTGAATACTATAAGTGTTTTGTGAAAATTGGTTAAAGTGTATTTAGCATAAATATATCTACGTCTATCTTGTCCACAAAGGATGAGTTGTCGGCCAAAGCAGAGCTAACAGAAGAGGAGAAGAGTAAAGCGCTGAGTCAGCAGAAGAAGAGGGACAAGCGAGCAGCTCAGGTTGCCGCTGCGACCGGCGCCTCCGCCTCGACCTCCTCCTCTGAGACCGCCCTGGTCAAAGCGGGCGACGGGAAGAAAGGGGACGACAAACCTGGAGAGGAGGGCGAGGGGGAGGGGGACGGCGAACTACCCAAGTCAGAACAGAGGCCCCGCTCCAACTCAGGCAGTCGGTTCCTAACTGACAAAGTGAGTCATTCGTATCCATCTCGCAAAAAATGCTCTAAAAACAAAGTATTTTGAATGGAGGCTAGGCCAATGAAATGTTAGGAATTTAAAAAATCCATTCCATTATATTTATTTCTATGATTTCCATTAAGACAGACTAGCCGCTTTAAACTTTTGCTTACTTTCTGATCCATCAGGATCGTTCAGAATTCCTCTAATAATACTTTGAACCGGTTTTCACTTGCATATTTTCCTTTCTGTTGCTGCAGGAGATCCTAGAGATGGTGATTGTACTGAATCTGGACACAGGAGAGACCATCCCACTGTCCCTGGCCGAGGAGAAGTTACCGCGCTGCGTCAATCCGTTATCACTACACATAATGAGGCGAACCAAGGAATACTCCAGGTTTGTAGATTTAGTTAACATAGGGTAGTTTTGAGTCAAAACCATCGTGAATGAATAAGAACAACACCTTACTACCTGTGTGTCACTCTGCCTGAACGGTCTACAACAACAAAAATCGATGCTTGGCAAATGGAACTACAAAGCATATTTTTACAAATAAAAAGCCCTTGGTGTAGATTTCTTAAACTTGATATCCTGAAAGAAGAAGCCTGTCAAAGGGCGAAACATGTCGGATAATACAAATCTTTTAAACCTTTTACCGACTGAACTCTGCGCGTTGGTTTGGACTGTTCTTTTATTTGTCTAAACTTGTTGATATTTTGGGTACCTTGCTTTTTTGGTAATCCTGTTAGTATCATTACTAAAATTATGAGGAAGACATAATACAATGTGACACTTAATGATTGTGCAAAGTGTTACATTTTTCCCCATTTTCTAACAGTGACTCGAGTCTACACAAACATGGGAGTGACGACGAGCAAAAGGAGCAGCACGGCACAAAGACCATCCGCTCCGTCAAACCCATCTCACGGCGAACGTACGCACCACAGTTTTCCTCAAAAGTTATTAATTACAGAATATAAAGCGTTTATCATCAAAGTACATAGCTAAAAGTAAAAGGACTTATTCTTTGAAAACATAAGCGGGAATATGTGAATTATAACAAAATAACATAGATGCCAGACGGACCTTTATCCCTTAAATAAAGGTTTAAATTCGATCGGTAGAAATGTCTTTGCATTGAATCAATAAATTGAATCAAGAGTACGACCAAGATCGCAATGGAGATGAAAACGTTTCTCTCTGCTCGGAATTGACTTGTCATATCGATTGTATTCTTGCCTCAGGAGATAAGATTGTTGGTTGATCTTTTACAGGATAAAACTGAAGCGCTTCATAGGGAAGACGGTACATAAGATCAAGTCAGTAGCGGACGAGGGTAAGCTATGTAATGAAGAATATATTCATAAACAGTTGTTAACAAATTATGAATACAAACAAGCCCACATCCAAATACTAGTCAGTTTTATGTTTCAGTTAGTGTTACTACGGTTTGCTGGAAATATTTTCTTAAAACAATTGGCACTTTATTCATTATTAACTTGGATGAACTTCCAGTGTAGGGGCAGCAACTTTTAATTCTTTCTTTAGTTCGACTTTTGATATCCAACTGAGCCCCTAGCCCTACCGTTTTTTCAGCGGACAAATATATTGCACGACTAGGTAAACCTTCTGAAAGTAACGTGTATAGATCTGCTTAACCTTTCATATACATATAAGAAAACATGCGTTTACTTTTATTTAATGTACAGACGTATCATCTAGAGTGTATCTGATATCTATAAGACTATCCATTTTTTAATATACGATATTCCATAACCATATTCACTGTACCGATAAGGTTTGGTGTGAAAAGTAATCATGTAATATACGATTTAATCACCTGTAGTACAGAGTGGTTTAACAGCTACTAACATGTCTATCAACATAATGTTTTCATCATCCTTCAAAATTTAAATAAGTCGCCACTTGGTAGTATAAATGAATGTTCAATCTCTTACTCAAGTATTCCTTTTCCGTTTTTCATTCTTGATGTGCCAAGAGACATGGAAAGATATTTGTGGGAGAATTAAGTCTTTAAATTTATTTTGAAATATCCCATCGTACAACCAAGAAATAATCAAGGTAATATTTACCCAGCTTCAAAGTATAAATCCATTAGATTATACAGAAAGAAAGGAAAAACATAAGGATATAGTTTGTGTTGAAAGTTAACCATACTAGTCTATAGTGTCAAAACGTCTTAGGCAAATGTCCACGACAAAGGAATGACACCTTTACTTTCAGTTGGATCTCTAGTACTTTCAATAACGTTTTTAGCCATAGCCCACTTGCTCATACCCATGATCATCAGATTTTTTCATATTATATTATTGTTATAATTCTCTCGTTTCAGTACTTCACGATAAGGATGGTCAGGCCGTGTCAGACGACGATGACGAGACGTCTGACGGCCGCAGGATGATCAAAGTAAGGAGGAGGAAATAGTTTTCATATGATTACTCTATTTTTAGATGTACCTTCAGGTAGTGCCATCTAACTTTAGATAGCATATGTTAATGGTAGAGATGCAAATTGATATAAAGTTTGCTTAGACTAATTAGTTCATTTAAATGGAGACCTTAAATCCCTTTCTGTAAATCATACTAAATCGTGAGCTGAAATCGACCACGTGGAATTTTAATGCAAATTAACGTATTAATTTCCAGGTTGTAGGCCTACATAATATTGTCTCAGAATGTACGCATTGCCATAAATGTTAGAAAATATGATATGAGTGAAAAAATTATATTTATAATGTTATGGACTAAATAGAAATAACCATAAAATGTGTGAAATTATGATCCTTTGAAAATGCCTTTTAGTACCGGATACGCCAGAATTTAACAGCGCGTAAATATGTAGGTTATCAGTAGTGTGTGATCGTTATAGATTCACTGAAATGTCTCTCCTGTTCACTGTCTTGTAGATCAAGGCAGCCAGCGCCCACAAGGGACCGTACGACTTTGATTTACTGGTGCCTGTACAAGACTTACGAGGGGAACAATCGGTAAGAAGCGCATTCTAGTTTATGTTTAGGTTCACATTAGCATTATCATTGACACTGTAACTGACATTGACACAGAGAGATTCTGTGAGAAGAAACTCGGGCGCAAAACTACTTTGAATTGCTTTTTAAAATTGATGACTTGTGTAGTTCTCGACTGGTTATTCTCAGAATATTCTTTTAGAGCAAATAAGCTATATTATATGCTATCTGTTTGAAAGCATTATCTAACTCATGATCTGAAAATTCTGAACTATTTATTTTCCATAATCATCAACTTAATAGTGCTGCTTACCTTTCTGAAAGATTCTTTCGCTTTTAAGAATGAATTATAAAGAATTTCGATCATGGGGCTGTGTAAAAGTCTTTGTAATCTTTATTTTAACTCTCAGCCTCGTGGACCTAATACCGTAAGTTCTCATTAAGGAACAGGTTATCTCTTTTACTATTTAGTATTGCTAAGCGTAGCATTTGTTAAATGGTTGCTTTAATATCTAAGAACAAAATTCAGATATCAACATTCATTTGTAATTGCTATATTTCGACCATTCTTATTCTATCGGTTATCTTTTAATCTTATGTTAATGGACCCAATGTTCTTTAGTCAAAATTATTTCCCATATATAGTTACAAACTTATAAGTACAGTGTTTCATTGCATATTGATATTGATATTTTGTGTATTTTTGCACACAATTTTGAAATTAATTCATGTATATGTATTGGTTTTTGATCTGCACAGTACCTTATTTAGTTGTGTTTGCACTATCGTCGACCTTGTGTTATTTAAGGATGCCCCTATAAAACGATTCATAATTGTTCTTCAACACGCTAAAATGATGATTTTCTAAAACTTTGAGTTTGGTTTAGATTGGAAAATATCCTACCCCACTTTTCATTCTGTAACATTTGTAGGTTTCAGACACTCAAAGTCTCTTGAATATCTTAATATCTTCCGACATTTCTCAATTTTGAAAATTTAATGATTATAGACATTTTCTATATAATAAAATATATCCAACGCCCCATATACACCCAGCAAAGCTTTTTTATTTTTGTTTTTCCTCTCAGACCCACATACTGCGTATAAAACAGGTAATTCGTAAAGATTATACAGGGAGCATCCCGTGCTTGTCGTTCAGTCTACACCCTTAGGCGGCTTTCTAAAAATAAGTGTATTTGTAGTATGAATACCTTTAAGGGTCATGTACTCTAAAGATATCAAATGAATCTGCGCATGGACTTAATTACGAAGGCTTTTAAAGACATTTTTGAAAGTTATGACTCTTTTTTAAACTGGTCTTTATCTGAGACCTCGGCGTTGAATTAAGAATTGAAATTCGAGATTGACTATAAACAAAGTTGGACCACTGTTTAACAATTTCAATGATCAACTTTGTTTCCACCCTTTTATAAATGCTAAGAGCTGTAGACAAACAGCGATGCGTGGCTTCTAAATTAGGATTGGCTATTTCAATTTAGAGAACGTTGAGAAGTGAATTTTTGGCAGTAGGTCCCGAATTCGTACTTCAAAAGTTCAAAATACTCTAGTCTGTGCTCTACATGGCCACATACAACCACAGCTTAAATTTGGGAGACTTGGTAAAGGTTCTGCACGTACTTAACTTTAAATGTAGAGTTGAGCCATAGGAATAACCGGAGAAATAATACAATAACTTGTGGCTAACCTGCCTTTTCTTGTACATAGGGGGCCGTCTGGACCATGAAGTTCTCTCACTGCGGACGACTTTTGGTAAGGAAAAGTATTTGTTTTCTTTGTTAATTAGTTTGTCTTACTATTTAATAAAACGATGAGGTGAAAAAGTACAAACCAAAGACATCCAAGAATTCAATTGAAAATGGCGTTTTATTTACTCAACGTTTCGTCCTAACAGGTGGACTTCTTCAGGAAAACCATTTTTTATTATGTAAAATGCCATTGCAAAAGGCTTAGAAATGGCACTGCCAAGTCCCTTTCATGGCATCCCTGATGTGACCTGGAGAAAACCTAATTTAGCGGTAAAAAGGCAGCCTTTTAGTGATGAGTATTTGGCATCTATCATTGCCAGTGTCGGATCCTTGATTTCTGTGTGAGAAGTTAACATTCGGTTTCTGTACAGGCTACTGGAGGCCAGGACAATCTGCTGAGGATTTGGGTACTGAAGGATGCGTACGCCTACTTCGATGACATGAGGCAAAAGTACAGCGAAGGTAAAGCATCCTACTATCTGTTTGTATGTGAATAATGCTGGTTCCAGTTATATTTTATCTTTATCGTTTGGAATCTAATATCGAGCGGAAGAACGGCAAAGCTGGACCCTTATACTTAATGAAATTAATTAAAGATCTAAGCCAAATCTAGAGGATGAGTAAAGAGGGTGAAAAGGACGCATCATAATCGATTTTGATTTGAAACTTTCATGAATTTGGCTCATGAGTGTGATTGATAAAATTGAGTATCTCAATCAAATGTGAACAAAAAGGCGTACACGTAGATTCGTACACGTAAAACAAATCCACTAATACTCATGATGAAGCATAAATATGTTATTTCATATTTTTTCCAAACTTAATTCTTTTGCTTTTTCTTTCAGCCACCAAAGTTTCACCGACACCGTCACAGGACAGTTTGAGTTCACAGTCGTCAGAACACTCTCTGCTGGCAGAGGTCGGTTTACTTTTGTATACGTATATCGTCGTCTATAAAACTGTTCTTCACGTACATCTATTGTGTAGCCTTCATTGTGTGGGTTCTGCAATAAACAGAGAGCTCACATAGATATTACCAGCCAGTTGTCAAATGTTTCAAATTGATTCTATTTATTCATGAGTAAATGGGTTACTTTGCTCAGGTGAGATGGAGTCTTTTGAACAGTGTGCAAATTGATCTTTTTTTGTTGAAACAAACTGCTCCAAAAAGTCAGTGATAAAAAAACTGTCCGTGCATGATGAGTTAGTGCATGTGTTTTCCACAGGAGGCCGCTTCGGAGCACTGCCAGGTATGGGTAGTGGTGAGCGGGTTTGACACCAGGAGTCTCTAGTTGACCTCTCTCAACCCTCTCCACTCTAACACTTTCACCCTGTTCTAATGCTCCCCGAGAAAAAATGTGTGACACAGACAAGTCATTAATAAGCTTTCCCAACTTTTTCTAAAATGTAATGATCTATTTTGTATCCAAAACGATTTGAATTTTACTGTTTTAACTTCCCTAAACTGTTTTTCATCTGCAAATCAATAGATGACCCTGTTAATGTTGATTTTATGAATTCATTTAGAACCCATCAATGGTGCAGGTTTTTCCCCCAGTCATTCACATAAATACCTGCACAATTTAATTAACTTCGCTCGTCAAATCAAACACGAATACCTCCACTCCTTTTGTGCACCTTGATGCTATAACCATTGTTAATTTCAGTTTACAATTTTCCTCAATTATTATAAGATATTTACCGAGTGTCGGCGGATATATTTTGCAATTTGATTTACCTTGGTATCTTTGTATTATACCAAACCCGTTTAGATATGTTAATGTCATTAAATGCTACTTGTTTATATTGATCTTATTGATACTAGTGGAGAAAACTATCTTGTGTGGTTAACCGTCTATCTCTACGTCTTTGCATGTGATTTTCTAATCGTTTCATATTTTTCGGATCAGGAATAGCTTAGATACAGGCACTAATGGGCCTGTGAGATAGAAACCCTCTATTTCATTATGACCATCAGTACACTGTGATTAATGAAATAACAACGATAGTGAGGAAGAAAAATGTCTCATTATCCCACTTTTGATTTTGTAATGATTTTATACCGGTAACTAGTTTTCAGTCCTTGAGTTCGGTTGTGGGAAAATGAATTGGAAGAATGATCTCAACTCACTTACATGTTAAGTGGTATCACATCGTCTAAGTTTACTAATGTTATCATAAGGATCCTTATCTGTAGTTCAAAATATTGGTTTAAGAACAATCTAACACATTTGTAAGTGATTGAAAGATGTGAGAAGTTTACCCCAGAGTTGAAAAGAACAAATATTTTTTATTTAAGAATCATTTGTAAATGTCATATATATCAGCGTAATGTTCCTACGACGCATTACAATTGTTTTTCTATCTCTCTTTAAACTGTACAATACCAGATGAGGCTTTGAGAATCCTACTTCTAACTTTTGAATACACCTTTGTCTGGAGGGTTCAATAAGGTTAAACTAATGTAGTGGGGTTCAGCAAGGTTTCAATGATAAAAATGTCATTCCGACCATCTTCTGCAAGTGGCAAGTGGAATTATTTTAATGAAACGTGTTATGTTCTCTCAGATTCAAACAATACATATGATATTCCCCTCCCCTGCCTCCCCTCACTGGCCCCTGTTAGACAACTAACTACCCCTCCTAGAGAGCCATCGGCTGTTGTGTGTATGGCCCTGTCTATGGAACCATGTACATTAAAAAACACCTGCCTCAGTAAAAGTGTAGGGGTATGGTCTCTACCTTCTCATACATACGATCATTCCATAGATACGGTTATCAGAAAGACAGAATTGTCAAAACCTTGTTCTCGCCGTGATATAACCATAGATGTTGATACGGCGTTAAACCCCAATAACCAATCAACCAACCACTAACGGCCCTGTCTCTGTGCCTGATATACCTCTGACAGCCTCCCCTGCTTCCCCTCACCAGCGTGTATTAATAACTAATCGCCCCATATCTGTGCCCACAGGCCGGCCCTGAGGACGATGAAGACAAACACGCACCCTTCATGCGCAGACCCTTCTGCATCTACAAAGGACACACGGCCGACCTGCTTGACCTCTCCTGGTCAAAGGTCAGTAACAAATGCACACACCATTCATGAAAGTTTATATAAAAGTAATTAAATTCAGTGACTCCTGTTCTTTTAAATAGTACTTTTAGGAGTTTGCCGTTGTTTTCTAAAGTGGCGCAAGCCTTACTTGAAAGACACCACAGTTCTGATGAAATTTTATAATAAGAAAGAAACCTAAAAATCACATGTATCATATGTAGACAATAATACAGAGGTTTATCTTATGTATACGACTTAGAAGACAATGTATCATAACAGTAAGCTCTAGTAAATGATTTAAGAAAAAAACCGTTTGGGAATTAAAATCCCTCTTTAAAATCTGTCATTTTCTTTCAGAATTACTTCATCCTGTCATCATCTATGGATAAGACGGTCCGTCTGTGGCACGTGTCCCGGAAAGAGTGTCTCTGCTGCTTCCAACACATCGACTTCGTCACCGCCATCGCCTTCCTCCCCAGGGTAGGTGACGCCCCAAGGGGATTGTTTTCTTTACTCTTTTTAAACTCCGACATGGAATCAGCCAAAGGCTATTTTAGAAATTAAAATGACAGACTTGAAAAGAAATAAGATGCAATATTGAATAACAGATTGTCTAAACGGTAATTTACTTAATGCGTCCAAGCTAGCCCCAATACGGCCCATGAGTGTCCCGACTCAGCCAGTCAGAGAAACTGGAACTACATTGTGTACGACTAGAAATAGTTTTTTTAACCACTCTTAAATATAATGTTTATGAATCAATATTTAAAACAAAGTACCTTGAGAGAGATAAAAAAAAAAAAGATGTTTGCTAGAGTAAGCAATATTAATGCCAATCAGTAATCATTTTGTTAAAAAAATAAAAAATATCAACAAAAAAGTAGGAAACCCACATGGCCGGTATTGACATGGGAGTTAAAGTCAAGATACATGTACATTGACCACACAGAAATCTGGACCATTCTAAATGGAAGATCTTATCAGAAGTAAGAATACATTGAGTACACTTAGGCGTGTACGATTTGTACTCATTTCACATGAGGCACTGCTGGATAGATTCTTTAAACACAAGAACACATTTTAAATCAAGTTGTCTTTCCTCCCCCAGGATGACCGTTACTTCCTCAGCGGGTCCCTGGACGGTAAGCTGCGGCTGTGGAACATCCCGGACAAGAAGGTGGCCCTGTGGAACGAGGTGATCGGCCAGTCTAAACTCATCACGGCCGCCAACTTCTGTCTCAACGGCCGCTTCGCCGTGGTCGGCACCTACGACGGGCGCTGCGTCTTCTACACCACCGACGTAAGACAGTCTCGGTGATATTGGGGAGCCTTGTTTAAAAAGTTAAAGCGTTTTTCGTTCAAAATGTGGTAATGATTTGCAGTAATCGTCAAGCTTACCATTGGTTTTTCATACTTATTACAGTAATTGTAATGATATATACATAATGAATTTACAATAATGGGAATAGTTTTTACAAAAGTATAAAATTTTCAGAGGTTCTAGCATTATGCCAATGTTGGAGTTACTGAATGTTAAAAAAGTCGTGGTATAACAAGTATCAATATTTTCATTATGCAATAGTTTCACTTGGCAATCGATAAGAATGTTTGGGATTTGAGAATGAAATGTGATTAAAGAAGTTAGAGCACAGTACAGGTACACTGAAGGTTCAAGTACCTTTTTGTATGCGTTACGGTAAATTGTTCTTTACTGATAAGTGAATGTTAGTTAACTGTACTTAGCCATCATTTCTCGTTTCAGCAATTAAAGTATTACACCCAGATCCATGTGAGGTCGACACGGGGTAAGAACGCCCGAGGCCGGAAGGTGACGGGCATCGAGCCTGTGCCCGGAGAGGACAAGGTAAGGGACACACTGTTTAGTACCTAACTGTTTTAGAAGGGTTCCCACGCAGGTCTTAGCACTCTCCTTACGCCACCAGATGTCTAGTAAAGCTGCAAGTTGCGCCCAGACATGCATTCTCCAAAATATGCCACCCTTCACATATATTGAAAAAAAGAACAACATACTTTTTTTTCAGTACAATGCCTATTATAATATAACAGAACATTTTCAATGGAAAAATTGACGATTTAACTGTGGGATATTTCTGATTTAAAATGGAAGATTTTAATAGTCAATGTTTAGTTGAAAGACCTCCTTGATTATGGGTAAAATAATTTCTTGAAAGCATCGGGCGTACAGTGCAAGGCATGCCATGTAATAGTATGAGTGTGTCAGTATTGTGCCAGAGTGAACGTCAAGCTTGGTGCTATAAAAACATGTTACATATCGGCTTTTTAGACAATACCAGGAAATAAGCCATGTTTAGTTTGTGAGTCATACGCGTACTGACAGTTTACGCTCTGTACATTTTAGCCACAAGGCACAAATAAAACAACCAGATTTATCACCAAATAGTGGCCACCTGGCATATTCTCAGTTGAAAAAAAGGCAAACAAAAAGGTGTATATTGGTAACGAAAGGTGCATGGCCTATGGCACCAGCAGGTGTAGGTAGAAGAAACTAGCCTCATCTATAAATGCTTGCCTAGCAGTGTGTACGACATTTTTACAACTACCTGATAATATCGCATACAGAAATAATTGGAGGTGCAATATAAATCACCAAATCTTCCATGAAATCATACTGTTGTCAATATCCGCTTAGATAATAGTTATCTATCATTTTAACATTAACAGAACATCGCGTGTTTAATATATGGGACGTAACAGCTGGTTATGCTGGTATTCGGTAATACACATATATATGCACACCATTTCCAAAATAAAGGATACAGTAGGGAGGTCAGTACTGTATATATGTCGGTCGCGCTAAAACTCTCATATCTCTCTCAATATACGAGATACCCTGACACATGATATACAAAATGATACCTGATTATCACATCTGTATGTGAATTTAATTCTTAAGCCATCCCAATATTAAGTCAGGAATATCAGGAGTTGAAAGATGAAGCTCATGTTTTTAAACGCATATTTTAAACACACGTTTCTATCAATACTGCCCTAAAAGTTATTAAACTTATTATGTATAGTAGAAACATTTCCCTGTTGGGAACCGTTGTCACAAGTGTAATTTAGGCTTATAATATTATATGTCTTATAGAAAGGCTGTAACAATATTTGTTTTTGTTTTTTATCATAAAAATGTAAATAGAGATGTTAAAATAGACTTCCCTACAATGCTTGTCTTAGAAAACTTTCCAAAAAGTAACAAAATACGTTTTTATATTTTAGAGATCAACATATTTCCAATTTCTTATTGATAAACACATAATTTGTATAATTAAGCTAAAATATTCAGTTTTCATATGGTGAATAATATGCGTGCACAGATAAACTTTTGGCCGAGTTAAAAGAAGTCCCGTATACTGTTGTTTGTTTTTTGCGCTCATAACACTTAAAACAGATGGCCCGTATTAATGAGACACAATAACCTGGTGAACTTGACTTTCAACCTTCCCATATCATATCGGATTAGTTTGATAATTTCAAAACAAATTTAGAATGGTACTTCTTCCTATTTCTGTTTCCTCTTTAAAAGATGAAACTCGTATTTTCAAAGTTATATTCTTTTAACATAGGTATACTGTATACATACTTGACATGTTGGTGTTATACGTTTTTCAGATCCTGGTGACATCTAACGACTCTCGCGTGAGGCTGTATGACCTGCGGGACCTGACGTTAACGTGCAAGTTCAAGGGGGGCGCCAATAACAGTAGTCAGATCAAGGCCAGCTTTAGGTGCAGCATATACTTCACACTCTCACAATATAACATTATTAGCCCTGTCTATGGAGGTTCATTGAAATCTCCATGTGTCATTTCTAGGGCCCCCATAGACAGCATGAAATGGTGGTTTAGATTAGGAATGGCCTTTACAAAATTTAGGATTTATTGGTAGTGTACTTTACAAGTATATATATGCATAATGAATTACACACTCATTAACGCAATTTCAATGTAATTTAGGGTCTTTCCGTTAAGTACATACACAAGGGGGTTGTGTCTGAAATATTTTCATATGTGCACACATTCTTGTACACATCCAATGCAATTTTTCGCCTAATGAGAATGGGGGCTTGAGATTTTTTAATAGAAAATGTTTCTACGGGAGGTCCCTAAATAACTAGCTCACGCATGGATTTTAAAAAAAAGTAGACCTTTTTGAAGATATATGTCAATAAACAAACATTTTTTTCTGTTTTATTATTTGTAGCTCAAACGGTAAATACATCATCTGCGGGTCGGAGGACCACTTTGTCTACATCTGGAGGACGCAGCACGACTTCTACAAGTACACGTCAGCCCGGAGAGACAGGAACGACTTCTGGGAGGGAATCAAAGGTAAGCCCCGCTAGGCCGCCATCCTTTAATGTACCCATGCCAAATTATGAAAGAATTTAATTTCATTTAAAAGTTTTCTTTTGTTCCCCAGCACACCAATGTATCTCTATTCGAAATTTTTATATCAGACGTGCACTTCAAATAGGAAGAACCGTTAAGTTTATTACATGTTTAGTTTAAATCAACATTCATAATACGTATTGGTTTAAACAATCCAGTAGTGAATTATTTTTTCCAATGAGTCTGTATAACTCATGAAAAAAATTGGTCTACACAAAGCCCAGTTGGCACCAAATTTGAGATCCTTTGTTCATTGTGGTCCTGCTAAGGGAACCCTCACTAGCCTCGTCTCTCCAAGATTAAACAATCCAGTAGGCCATCAACCATTCTAGACTGAGTATGTCTGGAGCACTGCATGTTTCACCTTGGTCCATGATGATCGAATATTGCAAAACGATTGAGACCATACCCCTACATTTTTACCAAGGCATGTACACTTTTATATGCAGCGTCCCATAGGCAGGGAACCACATATACAATGTCCATTGGTTCCAGGCCTTTGATAATCCTGATTTATTACCTGTAAGACCAGGGTTCCCCCGATGGTAATTTTTTCCTATTAGAAGGTCTAATATATCAGCAGCAGGACTGAGACTTGAATAACCAATCCATGTATATCTCTATATTCATAATATGCTCTCCTTCTCCCCTACAGCCCACCAGGCTGTGGTGACAGCAGCCATCTTTGCACCCCAGCCCGGCCTCATCATCAAGTCCCAGTTCCAGTACGAGGACTCGGACCACCAGGAGGGCCCGCCCGAGGTACGCGGGGAGGTCATCGTCTCCGCCGACTTCAACGGGGCCATCAAAGTCTTCATCAACAAGTTCAAACCTGGCTCGGGCATGTAGACGGGTGGGTTGTTTAAGGGCTGTTTCTGGTTTATGGGGAGAGATGTGATTGTAGGGAATGATAGCGGTCCAAAGATGTGCTATTCACTGTGGTAATATCAGAGGGGGATTTTTCAGCTCTTGGCTTTGCTTTTGCTATGGTTAAATGAAATAAGGTCTTTAGTAATCATTATATCGGGATAGGTTTCATAGAAAAGAAATGCATTAATTTTTGTTATGATTTATCAGTAATTCCTCAGGCATTAAATTAAGTACGGCTACCGCATCAGAATTACTCATAAAAAATGGAAACGTACATATTCCAACAAATTCCTCAAACACGTCTACTGAAAAAATCGAATGTAGCTAAATGTAAGAAAAAATTACCCAGAGAAGTAATGGGAGTCCATTGGAATCCTCGATCGCACAGAACAGCCATTATTAAAACATTTAATCTGCAACGTCCAATTGTTCTCACATTCTATAGGGGACAGGGCATCTGTTTTGTAAAACGTTATTTCGTAAACCCTTGCCGAACCGAAATACTCATTTCCCCTACCATCTTCCTTTGTTGTACTGTAATCATGACCATGTGTATTAGGATGTATTCAGTAACTGACTTTTGAGGAAGTTTTGAGATGATAAAATAAGTATTGATCAAAATAACAAAATTGGTTATTTGCATTAGGAACGTTTTAATCGCTTTATCATGTATAGCGTTTAAAAAAATGATTCCCAAATGTGATTTTCAAAAAGAACAAAAATCAAATCTGATTGTACATTTGCCCAGTACATGATTCCTACTATTATACTTGTTATATCTCATTTTTGGATTTGTTATTAAAGGTTATGGTAGGGGGCCACTAGATATAAATACAAAAAGCTGTCAGAGATATATGTAAGCTGTGCACAGATGTTTGCATATCTATACTGTACACTATATGATCCACAAACTCCCCCACGCTGTTTTATGTGACATCAGTGTCCACCTTATGTTGCCTCGATTACCTCTGGATTAGCATCTCCCGTACAGGTGTAGACTTATTGTAAACAGATATTATGTTTACATGTTTTGTTTATATCATATTGACGTGTACGCGAGGACACTAATTCAACTTAGAGGTTGTTTTTTATTGAGGGAAAATTAGAGGGGAAACGTTTTCAAATGCAGTTAAAGGTTATTCGACAATATGTAAAGCGCAAAATTTATCCATATATTTTTTCAACTTTAGATAATCATGCATTTACCAATGAATGTATGTTTTTATCTCTTTAAAAAACTGATCTGTATCTGAAATTACCACAGTACCTGACTGGTTTAGGCACAGAATGTAGACGGATTATGGATTTGGTTGATGTCCCTATTGTCCAGAAAGCAGTACCATTATAGAAATTCTGGTAAATGCTATTTTCATACTGTTGTGACTTCGGATTGTGCTAGGAGATGATACAGACGTGATTTCTGTAAATTATCATAATTAGTAAACATTCCTATATACAGTTATACATTTTATAAAAGAAACAATGATAAGATGATTGACTTCAAATAAAAAAAAGGTCCGGGGGTGGGGGTGGGGAGGGTTTTTCTTTTTATCTACTTTCATTAATATTCCCCACTGTCTAGTTTGAATATATTCCAGTAATACAAAGCTACCTAAGTCATGCCAATTTTGTCCAATTGAAAAAACTTCAGTCCAAACGGCCAAAAATTGTTTACCTGTACTAAAGCCTAAGCCAGAATGCCCTACTCTAGTTATGCTTCTTAGTTGTTGCTTTATACGCAAATGATTCGATGTAATTCTACTCAAGTTTTCAGGCTGGTCGACAACGAGTCACGGTTGTTACCCAAACTGGAATTACTTCTCATTCTGTCCATGAGATTATCGTTTAGTGCAATACACGTTTATTTGTTCCATGTATATGTGAGATGTATTTCTGTACCATGAAGTAAGGAGATATCATCGCCAGTTGTAAATGTTAATGCCAATATGTACAGTTTCAGTGTTATCCCAGGGTTGTTTCACAATATTGTGTTGCGCCAGTTTAGGGACGCCTAATAGTACGATACACGTTATAGCTGTGTTCTATAATGTCTCATCAAGACCTAAAACTATAGATGTGAAGGAGCGAGGTGATTTCTATACAACCTTTGTAGCAATCTGGGGCTTGATAGGTGACGTAAACCTTTAGGCATTACAGATTGAAATTACCGGCTTTGGTGACGCAAGGGAAATTCTGTTGAGTTATCGGAGAAAACTTTGCTGTCTCAAGCCTTTAAACGAGTTAGATTGTAGTTTTGTAGTTTCAAGGATGTTCCAGCTCAGCAGAGTGCATACCACTTTCCCAATATCTTTAGTTTTTTTTAATAGCTCACGCTTTACTATCTGAGATTGTTTATGTTCTGATTAACAAGATAAGAATCTAGACCATTCTTTGGTCAGGCTTTGTCCACTGACGTATAACTCAAGTGTTTGCTCAATATGTGCGTATTTGTATTTTTCACCTAACCCAATTTACGTTATTGGCATTGTTTCTCTTATATCTCATCCCCAGTCCCAGCGCCGGGCCCGAGTTAACTTAGAATGTCCTTTGTTCTCGCCTGGTTTAATCTTGGGTTATCTCTACAGTCCCCCCAAAAAGTATTTAGACCTGATAAGGTGTGATAGTTGGTGTTCTAAGGTCGGTCGGCGTTTTCACGACTTGACCATGTGGTCCTAAACGCGGTCAGTGACATCATAAGCTCAGATCAGGAGGTCTAAATCAATTGTAGCAAATACAAGTTTGTGTTCAGACAACTGCCATACGGAGGAAGACGCATGAGACATGTAAACATCGGGGAAATTAGTCTAATGAGAAATATGGAATGGGTTTCCATCAGTTTTTACTATTCTCAAAGTTGTGTTGAAATTTGTCCTTCGCGGAGACTTTGTCCTGGGTTAGGTCTATCCATGAACTGCCTTTGATTCTGAGATTCTGAGGCCATTTGGAACTCAGTAACACTTTTATTATCACACCTTTGTTATGTGTAAATGCACTCACAACACCCGCATTGACCGTCGTCTAGTTTCAAAAGAGAACGCTATCATTTTGAAATAAATGCTCAACTTTTTTTTCCACGCTGTATATTGTAAAGCACCGTTAACATTGATAATTGAGTACCGCTATACCCGCCCTTGTCCTGACAGTTTGGTGATGAGTATCGTGTAATATATGCCCCGGCCACCTTTGATATATGCCCCGGCCAGCTGAACCGTATGCCCCAGCCAGCTGCGGCAGGCGGGCAGGGCCGGTGGGGAGGGGGCCGCATCCCATTACTGAGCCTTAGATCAATGCTCTGTCCGCTCACCTGCAACTTCACTGACACCTACACGACAGTGACGTGCTTATTGATTCTAAAATATTTCTTATAATGTTTTTTAATGTGATTTATTTTTCAATTTAGGTCAGAAATCTGGGGTCATTAAGTATATTGTCCAAAATAAGCATGGATAAATAGTTTCTTTGACAGTTCTTTGTGGAACGGAAATCTGTTAATGAAGAGTGTGAGTCTGTAAGGGATCTACTTGGAGATTGATTGACCGTATCACATGACCTGCACACTTAGGTTGTGGAGTCAGGTGACTGGCATTATAGGACTGTACATACTTGGGCCCAGGTGGCTCCATAACTGCTATTTGCGATATTCATTTAAATTTAACGATCAAAAACACCTGTACAAATAGATCCCTACCGACGCAAATGCACAGTTTTGAAAATAAATCGACCCATTATTCTTTGATTTTAGATGAGAGAGCATTTAACTGATTATAAATTCATCGATAGAGGAAATAAGGTGGGATTAAATAAACTAAATACTCTGATGGTGTGTAGGAATTTGTACACAGTGATTCTTCGCAACCTGTTCAAGGGCGGCGCGAGAACCATCCGCCTTCTCTAGCCCTGTCGGTTATTTGTGGTATCTTTATTGACTCACCCACACAAAGTAAAGCTTATAATGTGTGCCTGTCAGCTGGTAGGCTTGACCGCTTGACCACTCTTGGACTGGTCAAGTGGTCCGTCGACTGTCCTGTTATAGGAGTGGGTGTTCGTACTGTGTCACTTGAAACGTGTTTCCTCTGTGCTGCACTCTCCCTGGGGCGACCTGTCACTTTTTGTACATTGTTGTCACTGTAAAATAGTACTGTAAATGTGAAGCATATGCCTGTTCTGAACAAAAAGAGCAGTGTCAGTATGACCTAAAATGGTACATTGTATTTGTTGTATATAAATATGTAAAATTCAAGAAATATGAAAAGTTTTTGAGGGCACTTACTTGTTTTAAAGGTTGTCGAAAACGAGTAAGTTTGGTCCGTGCTTGGACATTTTGTTTGACCTGTCCAACTAACTGGGTTTCATATTCAAATGTCGTTGGCATTTCATTAAGTTTTCCTTCCAATTGAAATGTCACTCTTGGGGCACTAAGATGGATTTTGTAATTCAAATCTCCCAAGATAAATGAATAATATCTTCTGATAAATTTGTACCAAGAGTTATATTTTTGTAAAAAATTCCGTACGCCCAGAATCACCTAAAATGATGGCTAAAAACCATGCATATGTTGGTCCTTAACAATGAAGCGAGAAAGTATATATGAAGCTGCTAATCATAAGAAACGCTCCCTATTCATTTTCCTGTTGATTTCCATTGTTTGCTTGTTCTGTCTAACATGTTGATTCTTTATATAAAGAAATTGATTCTCATATATTGATTTTCAGAGTATTACGCGAGATTTTCCTACAGAAGCAAGCTTTTTTGTTATTGTTAGAATATATAGTGCTTCATTGTTCATCATTACTTCATGTAATAATAATTGGTTCTTACTTGTAAGTAAATTACTTATAGATTTTCCTGATTTACCATCTCTCCTGTATTTATGCTATGGTTATGGTGTTCGTTTCCTATTTCAATCACGTGTATAAATCAGGTTATCCAATTCGGTCGTATAATGTGCATGGTGCGTTGCTGATACGTTTCCTTATCTCATGCAGTCAGTTGGCTTGTATATCTCAGCTGAGTTGTGATAAAAAATAACTCCCTCAAAGGTGCTTCTAAACCCTTTCCCTCGAGACTCAGTGCGATACTCACAATACTGTTGCTGACACAGTCATGTGAGAATTGTCGCACTAATCCAGTTATCATGAGACAATGTTTTTTCCCCAATGGGTGAGTAAATATACAGTAAAGATCTCAACAGTAAAGAAAATCTCCTAGAGAGTCCGAGGTGTTAGGGAAACTCATCACCACCACAACATCATATTGTGCACCTTAGTAAATCGCCGCGATAAAGAAACCTGCATGTAAGGTGAACGAACATTACAAGATTATGTCCGAACGTAAGGAAGGGTACTCATAGAATTGTAAAAAAAGAAAATATCATATCTATAGATTTAGCTATTTTTCTGACTTATTTTACCATGGCCAACTATGTATGTAAGGTTAATGAAGAAAAGAAACAAGAAATTGGTTATCAGAATACGCTGTCGTCGATTATTGTACTCCTCGTTTTTCGCCCTACTGGGCAGAGGTCATTAAGTACACGTGGGTTACAACAGTGCTGTCCAAAAGTATACATAGGTGTAAATAGACCAATGCTTAGGGTGTTTAATCCTACTGTGATATCAGTTTGGAAAATTACTAATAAAGGATGTACAAATTGATTTATTTGTCCTTGTTTAATCGTTATTTGACACTTATACTTGTAGGTTTTGGGGTTTCCATTGATTGTTTGTTCAGTCCTACCTCAGAACGCTCAGATACCGTACAATTGTTATCAGTTATTTTGTTGTACACTTTTTCGTGCCTTCCACACACTGGCAATAGGATGTGAACAGCACACAAACACATATATGACAGTTCCATAGTTCCAACATAACATCCTAAAACAACCACTAACGCTAACTAATATATGTACCGTCGTCCCCAGAGGGGATGGTCTCTGGGTGGTTTGATGGAGCACTGTATTGAAGTATTTCGGAAATTCCAATAATATTAAAGTATACGGTATTAACATTTCCGATATTTTATTGATATTTTTCAAAAGTACTAATTTCTCTTATTATAATTGTTTTTTTAAGTGAAGATAGTCGAATTCAAGGTTCGTAATTTACGATGATATTTACATGTATAAGTTTTCATCAAGGGTTGAAGATCATGTCAGAAGGGGCGTTTTCAGGGCATTGATCCGTGATACACTATCTGATACCGTGACAAAGAGACAATCGATACGAGAGGGGACGTCTCCGTCCACCCAATGTATCTAAACGACCGTCGCACCGATAGGTTTATAGACCGACGTGACAGGACATTTGTGTCGATATCCTAGTTCTGTGTCCCACATATATACTGTTTTGAATTTCCTTCTTGTTTTTTAAAACTACTTGTTATAAAGCCACATTATTACTATGAAAACTATACGTTTTTCCCTCCCTTCCTTTTCTACCATTTTACAACATTTGATGCTACAATGATATATTAGTTATTGAGTAGGTGAACTAACTTACTACGCAACGTTGATTTTGAGAATCACAGGAGCTCCGCCATACTTTTTCTGGGATATCAGCTCAAACGCTGACCAAGAATTTAAGGTCTATGATGATATACAAAGGGAATAACTTACAAAAAATACTTCTTGTCCGGAACAATCGAAAGTTGATGCATTATCAAAACACATGTACATATTCCACTCATACTATCAGCTAACAAAGCTTTTCAGATTTGATGTTTCTCGTATTACCTCTGATAAATCAAAATGCAACGAATACAAATACAGATTATGACATTCATATTTCATAAATGTACTATTTATATATGACCCATTATTCTAGCAATAACTGATACACGATATCTTCAATTGGAGATCTCAAATGGAAACAATATGTGTACATATTCATGTATACATATTATATGCATGTAGTTAAATCTATTTGACCTAATAGATACTAATCAATATGATTACAAATTTACCTTTCATTGCTGAATGTTTCCAAAAATAATTTAGTAGTTGTGTGTATTATTTTTTTGTTTGGAACTACAAAATGAACCTTGGTGAATAAAGTAAACTTTATCAAAGGAATTATACCTTACCAAGTATCACCAAATGCAAAATAAAATTGAATGGGTGAGATACCCGTGATCCAATGATAAGGTGGAACAATTCGAGATAACAATCACACCCATTCGACGATAAAACAGACACAAAGTAAGTTACCTTTAAGGAAATAAAAATCACTGTTAATTAGGAAAGGTTTCGTTCAAAATCTCGGCAATTTAACAAAGTCTCCAAAGTCAAGTCTAGTGTGCCCATTTTGTTAGCCTCTGAAATTAGAATGTGAAGGCGCTGTACCCACTGAACATTTACATGCTTACATCAATGCTAGTCATGATCAATGTTATTGACTTTTCTATGGCCTGATGTGGTTTTAGATCTTTACATACAGGACAAACTTGGTTTTAAAAAAGGACATTTTTAAAGAATATAATTATTTGGACTGTAATGTTTTCGCAAAGCGAAGAGTTATGAAAGCCATTATTATAGAGATAAGGCAAAACTAATTAAACGCATTGTTGTTTTTACTTGTCTGGCATAGTTTAGGCTACTATCGGTAGATGTTTTAATTGTATGGATCTTTAAGGTTGGTTGGTTGGTTATTGGGGTTTAACGCTGTAGCAACATCTAAGGTCATATCACGGCGAGAACAAGGTTTGACAATGCTGATGTTGATGATCGTATCTATGGAATGAACACATCTATGAGAAGATAGAAACCAAACCCCTACACTTTTACCGAGGCAGGTGTTCTTTAATGTGCAGGGTCCCATAGGCAGGGAAGATCTTTAAGGAATTAAGTCGGTATGTTGGTGTGGTGATACTTGTTAAGATAACCTGTTGGATATTCACCTTAACTTTCACCTTGTGATTGCTTTACGTTACATGTGAGTCAAGTAGCAATATAAAATGCGTATCGAAAAGGGTCATATCTTCAATAGCGTCATAAACATAGATATGTAGTTGATATAATGTTGCGGCAAGCCTCGCCATACTAATATATACAGCCTTATCTACCACGCAGATAAAGACAAAATACAAACACGGTTATCTTTCTTTTTTCTTTTTTTTTTATTGTTGTAAGTCTGCAGCATTGCCACGTTTTGGTTTCAACCGCAACCTACTGCCGTATATTGCCGTGAGAATGAAGGGAAAGGTGCGTACTGACTAACAGTATTCACGATAGGGAGTACTGACAATACTTAGTCACCGAGGGAATACAGGACAACAGTACAACGAGATGTCTTATAGTGTGGCAAGTGTTTGGAGAATTTCAAGCTATTTCTTTTTCTGTTTGGGTAAACCAATTACCACAATACTTCTGCTAAGTTCTGATTTAACTCCCTACATTACTCTTTGTTCGTTTCAACAGAAAAATTACAAATGTATCTGCAAGGTGATACCTTGTTCAGTGCTTTGTCATTGTACATCACTGCTCAGCAGTTGGGGTTTGGTGGGTGACGGTCAATGGGTCTAATGCTATTGACAGAATGCTAATACAGATACAGGGCAATCTATTGTGTAATTGGTTAGACGATCAAAACGTATAATAGTGGAAAACACTGTTACAGGAAGGCCGTATACAATATGAATGGAGTTAGGGCGGGAATAGCATTCTGTTGATTACCATTTACAGAGACGAAAGGAAAGAAAACTGTTGAAAACCTTTCCGATCAGTTGGTTATTAGTGAGATGATCTGTTGATATTGCAACAAATATACATGATATTTGTATCCTGTTAAGGTTATATGGCGCTTCACTGCTTAAATAGGTTAACCCTGTCCGACAAAAGCACTTATATTCTACTCAACTACATGCATTAGATGTTCTCAACTTATCTTGTATAATTTATCTGATCACACAGCAAGCACCTTAGCAACCTAGAATCCACGGCACATTCTTTTTTTATCTTGGCCAGTTTCAACATTTTACTAACCGTGATTTTACATGGCACACCACACCAGTTTGTTCCAACCTAGGCCATTACACACAGACACTATTGTTAACATTACACAATCATATAATCTTGATTTTCAAATTAATCTGATTGGTCTGACAACAGAAAATGTTAACTGCACGTTAAGTATGACAGTGATTGGATTAAGCATCATCTGGACAGTTAAGCAATGTTTATACAGCGTTCCACTTATTTCTGTTTATGGTAGACTTCAATGTTTGGTATGATATATTTGCACATGGAACCATATACATAGCATGGGTTAATGTACAGGTTGTTTCTACCCTAAACTATACCCCTCATATTTAGGGAGTTGTCCGAGAATTGATTTCCTGCAAATTGTGATACAGTACTGCACGTGTTCTGATCTAAGTGTTTCTTTATGATTAACGGTTCTATTTTTGTACGGACACTGTCTGTCTGAGAGGAGATCTTGGGGTGGGGAATGACATTCAGAAGTGATCGTAAATACACAATATTCTGTGAAAACATGTACATATAATACTACGATAATGTCTTTGGTACTCCGTCTAAAAAATCTTTAATCTTTAAATACCTTTAATTAAGTCAATTTAGAATATTTGGTGAAATTTAAATGGTGTTGATCACTAGCCCCGCTAGATGATATTGGGATCTCTTACAGAACTGTATTCAAGCCTATCTTACAGGAAACGAAACAATCAAACAGGATCCTTGCAGATATTTATCATATGATCGAGGGATAACCTTGTATGTTAACACTTGAGAAATAAGCTGGTAAGTATTTCAATTGGTGCAGATGTAGTTAACGTATTGTTAACGTAGCAGAGGGTAGGCGGGGCGGCATGAACAATGTTTACATCAACCGCACAATATGCCAAGCCCACCTTCCCCATCTGCGTCTCCCCTCCCCTTCCCTCCCCAACTACCCCTTAACGTACGATTCTCCTGTGCCTAACTCTTCCAATGAATATGCATTCAATATGCCAAATCTGTAGGTATGGGATGAAAAAGCACCCCCCCCCACCCCCACCCCCGTGTTATATTAAATGGTACGCCCGTTTTCATTTAACCACGTCCCACTTTGAGTCCTACACTGTGGCGTCTGACGTTGGAACATTCCGGGTATGCCTCTTTCCCAGCTCGTGCCACTTTTAACGTGTTTAGTGATAATCAGGTGAAGTAATATACACCTCCCACGGCAGGGCTTACAGTCATGTCTGAGCAAACAAAGCCTTATCACTGATTTAAGAAATTATCAATAACTCAAACTTTTGCTCGTGATGTCAGGTTGATAAGTTAACCGAGTACTAGTCTTTTATGGTCGAATCAAGAGGCATAGTGGGGATGTTCCAACCATCTGTCTATTTACATGGCTAAGTCGCCATATCATCACAATATTTAGTCTCCACACCTCGGCTTCCCCCATGGGTTAGAAGAACAGTAATGCTGTATGCGAAGGTGTATTTTAACCTACAGGGGAAGTTACAAGTACACTTCAAACTTTACAATTCTTTCATTATATACTGCACATTCGCAGAAAAATATTTTTATCAAATATATATATCGTGGTTTTTGTACCAAGGAAAAGAAAAGAAACGGAAAGTTCCATACGGTTAGATTTCTATAACGAAGAAAAGAGATATTTACGTCGAAAATATAAAGTAACATGAAAAATAGATCTTGACATAAACCGAAAAGTTTAAACGATTAACCATACTTTAAATATCTATCATTTTTGTACAGAAAACATAATCCATGCTTGGTAATATTTACAAAAGGTATAACATTGAAACTCTGCCAGAAACCACCAAAATGCAGAGCCTAACTGGGCTTTCATGACAAATATTTAAAACAGAACTGGAAAGGCTCATCCTTGCCGCTAACAATAAAGAGACTCCCAGAGAAACTCTTGTAAGACTTTTAAGACGTTTAAGTCGTATCCAACCCTAACCTTTAGCGACCTGTCGTCATGCAATACACTTAGTAAATAGCCAATGCATAAACCGAAGAAGCCATAGGGTTAGGCTTGTCCCACCTATTCAATGCATTCTGACAATCGCTCCATGTATTAAAGTCTAAAGTAAAAATTAATCAAATCAGTCTAAAGGTGATGAAAACAAGAGGAAAAACATTATTGTGAAAAGGTTACTCGGATTTGGTGAAACTGAAGAGAGCGTGTCTTTTGGCAGCATTGAACTCCATAGCATTGCCTATATGGACCGATGACTTGATGAAGGATGTATTAGTATTGCATGTCTGACAGATCGCCTTGCGTGCTGGTGAGGAGTCGCTGCTGACCGGTGGTCAGAAACCTGCCCCGTGATTGGTCAGTTTACACCGACTCGTATCCCCGCTTGTTCCGGTTACGGCTGATGAGGTAGGCGATGAGTACGATGACGACCAGAGCGGCCAGCGCTGCGCCCACTGCGATGGGTACGATGTTACTGGTGGCCGAGTCAGCGGCGCAGTTCACCGCTGCAAAACGAACAAACATTGAACATTACTGATACATGCTACCTTCGTTATATTCTTCGTTTATTGGGATTTTAGAAACACAATATGCCATTTAGAAATATTGTTTAGTGACACTATCCGAGATGCCACTCTTCAGACATGAAAAATGCCTAACTCATTGAAGGGCACTATATTTCCGTATTTTAGGTACCGGTAGTCTATATTTTAGTATTAAATATGTGGTACTGAAAAAACAAAGAAAAAAGCGCATGTATATGTATATTGTAAACATACTTTTTGTTAACTGAAATTAAATGGAATAATTTTTGTTCTCCTGAAAATTAGGAACTTTTGAAACTTTTCTTGAAGCAACAATGGTTACAATGGTTACAGTGGTTACAAACGGCTATCTCAGTGGTTACAAACGGCTATATTGACTAAAAATCAGAACAATAATGTGCATTTTAGTATTAATGATTTACCTCTAGAAGAGGTCAACTGTTACAATTATTTAGGCCTTAAACTGGATAAACAGCTGAATTTTTCACAGCATGTTGCCATAGTGCTTAGAAATGTGCAGTTGAAGTTGAATTATTTTAAGAAAATAAGGAGATATTTAACGTTTTTTGCTGCCAAAACCATATATGTTTCAACTATTTTGCCAATTCTTGAATATGCTGATTTTATATATGATCAGAATTTAAAATATGTAGGTATAAAGCTACAGAAAATTCAGAATCAAGCCCTTTATATTGTTAAGAATCAGTACTATCTTACATACAATCAGAGGTCGTCAACTGATGAATTGCATGAAGACTGTAAGTTGCATAGATTATGCCACAGAAGGAGGTGTCACCTATTACAATATGCTTTCTCCTTGTTATCCCAAAGGAATCTAATTGATGATAGGAACTTATTTATACGACGCTATAGAGCACCCTTATTTACTGTACCTAACTATAATCATTACAAATATCCCAGAAACCCAAAATACAGGGCAATCATGGAATGGAACCGACTGCCTGTATATTTACGTAATCAGCCAGACAAAGATAAATTCAAGCTGAAACTCAAGCTATCAATTTTAAATCCATATATGAAAGTGTTTGTATAACAATATTTTGCATAACATTGTATATAGTGGTTCATCTCATCTCATCACATTACATTAACCAATCACCAATTGCCGTTTTCATGGCAAAGGTTTGATATGTATAGATAATATTTAAAGTAACCCACTCCCTTATTTAGAATTTGATTGTATAAAGTGGGAGTGGGTGGAAGATCAGCTCTGCTGAACCCTCTGTTGACCCAATAAAAACTAATCTAAAAAAAAACAAAAAAAAACAACAACAACAACAACAAAAAAAAGAAGAAAAAGCAGAAATCCAAAAAGTGGCATCTCTAAAAAGCATTTAGTGTAACTGTAAGCTGCCTTACGTTGGTCGGAGAAGGTGGTGTCGTTCTTGGTGCGGAAGGCCTCGAGCTCCAGGTCGATGGTGCTGACGGTCACGTCCACGTCGCCCTTCAGCTCCATCGTCTGGTTACTCTTACACGTGAAGGCTGAGCCCGAGGTGAACTTGTAGAAGGGGCCGGCCGCCATGTCGCTCTCTGCAAGGGGGAGTAGGTTAAGGGGTTAGGGAGGATTGATGAGGATTTGAAATGTTTCATAATCACACAGGGATGTGTGTCGGGGTTGATGAAAATATCTGAAACTCACGGTATTAAAAGTGATTTTAAAATGGTTTAAAACGTAATGTAAGAAATTATTTTAGAAAATTATTTTTACATGCGATGACGGGGAAAAATATGAAATCAGATAAACTCTTGAAAACTTACATCCCTGATATTATCATTACAGGCTTTCAGAAACCCGAACATATCACATATCTTATCTTTTCTGCCCGCTTTCATTATTCGTCTTACAAAATTAATATATAATTTTGGTACACTATTGCTCTTGCAACTTTTAGACAAAGATGGTTGGAAAGGTCTAGGTATTGAGATGCGCTTTAATTTTCGAAACTCCCTAATATGAGTGTTTGACCTGTTCTGTTCTACTTTAAGAATCTGTTCTGTTATGTATCTGTTCTACTTTAAGAATTTCAGTCTCGTTCAACGTTGAATACATTGACTGCAATAGGAAAGTCTGGGTAAACAAAGCTAGCTGAATAAACGTAGTCATTTTTTTTGCGTGTAATCTTTTGCACGCGAATTATCTTCAAGTCCAAGGAGCCGGCACCTCTTTATATCATACAAAGATTCAGGTCACATATATTTTCGGGGATATATTAAACGAAAATGTATCCAAAACAGAAAATATTGTTTACAAAACCATATGGGCCTTTTGTCATGTCGACTCAAACACAAATATCCGCGAATTTATCTTTTGTGTCAAAACCGCTGAAATACATACACGTAAAAGCATGTACCTTTACAGTGAGACTATGCATGATTAACAGGGAAAATTACCTTTCTTGGATCCGGTGATGCCGGGGAATGTGCTGTCCATGGTGAAGTTGAGGGACACGTTCTCGATGAAGGTCTTTCCGTCCTTCTGGGTGAAGTGCATGGTGAGCATGTCTTTGTTCTTGCCGAACTCGATCGTCATGTACGGGGAGCTGACGTTACATTTACCTGAGGCCTTGGCATCTTCGGGGAGGGGCATCGCGTATGTCCGGGACTGAATACGGCAAATGACAAAATATACATATTTATTCATTTTAAAAATTATTTATTGAGTAATTTACTTCAGGGTTGCCCCTGGGATGATCTTTACGGATGTTATAGCACATAAATAAGTCAGCCTTAAAAAATCTGAAATTCTACCAAGCTTTCCAACTGCACTCTTTGAAAATCAGTTATAAAAGTGTGCACATAATGGGTACACGGCCGCCGGGAACCTTCTCATGCACTCACATAGGCATAAGACTTCATTTATACATATGTTTGATTGATACCTAAGTGTTATACATATGTTTGATTGATACATAAGACGTATTTATTTTGCCAGAAATATTTGCATCTGCCGGATGCACCGCTATACAAAACCATGAACCTGACAGCCAAATCGTGCACATCGGTTGCAGGATGCACCTTTAATTTAGAACACGTGTGGAGTATATGATAATCTGATAGATATCCCTAAAATCTCATCCAAATAAAAGTGGCCAAAAGTTTTCAACAGGAACCGTGGTTGTGTGGGTCCAATCATCTATCGTTCAGTAGCAATGAATGGATTCAGGAGGAAGTCTTGCAATGAATATGATCCTAGTTTGTAAAGTAAAAGTGAAGGACGTGCTGGTTGCAAAATGTAAAGGTCTCAGAATCAAGAGTTGGAACTTGGACATTTTTGTTTGCGTTATATTTGTATTTCTTTAAGACTAAAAGGCCAAGAGAAACTTTGTAATTCACCAAAGGAATATCAATAACTAACATATTATATAACTTGTACGGAAAAAAATGGAGGGAAAAAAAAAAAATTTGATAGAGCAGCCAGAGGCTGTATGAGCCCCGATATGAGTGGGTTCCTTGGGACTCTAAACGACCACCTTGAGGCTGGTGTGGGCTGTGTCTGTACTCTGGTGAACGACATGTCAGTCTGCTGGTCTGAGTGATATATGGGTCTGCTGGTTTGGTTCTGATCAATGTAACAACTGAATGTACCT
This sequence comes from Lepidonotus clava, assembly GCA_936440205.1. Lineage (NCBI taxonomy): Eukaryota > Metazoa > Annelida > Polychaeta > Phyllodocida > Polynoidae > Lepidonotus > Lepidonotus clava. Next base: position 3,553,566 of record OW387148.1, read on the forward strand.
GCACTTTTACCTTCAATCTATGAGAATGAAAGACATATCGAAAGTCAGATTTGCCTTTTATCGCATACTCATACCTATCTGCAACGAAATAAAATTCGAATTCAACTATAAACCAACACGATAAGTTGAGTGAGTGAAGGATTTTAAAATTTTAATTAACTGACATGTTGCACCCTTTGACAGGCTTCTTCAGGGTGCAATATATAAGGAGAACTTCCAACGGTTGTATTCATTCCTGTAAACTGCAGCTTTAGAGAGATCCTCAATATGCTTTGGGGCCTTCCATTCAGTACGTACGCATAAAGGGGAAGGGCCAAAAATGTAGGGTAACAAGCATTTATCCCTATACAACAGGGTCCCCACTCAAATTTCATTTTAAAATTCTCTGTATTTTCCCTGAGATTTCCCTGTCTCGCTGCAATTTTTCTCTGTCATATCCAGTAATTTGTTCAAATTTAAAGCCTTCTCACGCAGAAAAAATCTGGATAATACAAGATGTCAAATCCCTACTATTAAGAGAATGATTAATTTCAGAACCAGCCCAAATGGAATTCCCTGTGTTTGCCCTACGTTTTGGTAAAATTTGCAAATTCTCTGTGTTTTCCCTGTCAGGGAATATTTGTTGTTGTTGCTATTTTCCGTGTTTTCCCTGTGCTGTTGTGAACCCTGATACAAAGTTAATGCATATTTTGGCCAAGGGGCAGTTCAGGGAAACATATGACGTTCATGAGCTTATTTTCTGTCTGTACATTTCGGACATTTTTACCTTAATTTCCCAATATTTTCATATTTTTGGCCGACAATACGTCAGACGTTTTGGCCACTGTGTCAAGACACTCTGGTCAAAACGTCGGACATGTCCGGGAAAAACGGCGTTTTCACAAACACTATATGTACACAACAAAAAACATTTGACTCTCAATAAAACAAGGCCACCATAAAAAAAGTTTAAATTCCTGTCCAGCAGATGGCAAGTATAGCTGAAACTTTTGATAAAAATATACACCCCACTTTGTCAGGACATACTCAAGACTCAGTATCGGATCAGAGAAGGGGGAGGTCGTCCGAGAAATCATTTCATGTTGCTACATTAGCGAGGCCAGGGTATCCCTGACAAATTTAATTTTTCAATGACTAATAAGATGAGAAAATCCTTCCATCAAACAGACTTGAACCACCACTAGAACAGTCCTTTCCTCCTATTTTAATTTAGGATCCAACTTTCGAAACATAGTACAATTCAGTGGTCGAAACTTTTTTAGGATGTTGAGAATCAGGGCCGACTGGCTTTATAGTCATGTTTAAACCAGAAAATTTGTTGGCCAATTTGAATGTATTTTCCTTGAAAATTGTCGGCTCTGATATGAAATTATTGGCCACTGGCCCAGGGTAGGTGTTAGTCTCAAACACTGCATATTTTGAGATTGTCAAAGTTGGCCAGTTCTTCCATTTGTGGATTTGGAAATTCAATTTTTACCTGACTTAGGTCAATTTTCCCTGGCTTCTACTTTTCGGGGTTGCCACATACCAGAGACATCAAAATTCCCTGACTTTTCCCTGACCAATTTCATTTTCCCCTGACAAATATTAATAAGATAAGAAAATCCTTTTATCAACCAGCCTTGAATGACTCCTGGAACTGTCCCTTCCTCTCATTTAGTCTAGGACTTTGAAATACACAATACCTTAAAATTTTTCTTAACAACTCCTGTAACCAAAGCAATGCTGCTGCATCGCAGTAAGGTCTCTTAAAATCACAACATGCCCGTCATGGGACTGCAATTTACAAAAATCGCTTTTTTTTGGGACTCTTCACTCATGGATTTGGAAATGCCATTTCCCCCCTGACTATAATTATAGAATTGATTTTCCCTGACATTATTTTATAATTCCACTTTCCCCTGACTAATTCCAAAATTCCATGACTTGTCTCTGACCTTGAAAAAAAACCACTTTTCCCTGACTTCTCCCTGACCAATTCCAAAGTTCCCTCACTTTTCACTGACCCTGAAAAAAAAAAAAAACTTTTCCCTGACCTGTGGCAACCCTGTCTCCTTTCTAGAATTTCTGAATCCACCTCTACAGGAAACAAACTTTTTTTAATGGTGGCTTTTTTCAATGGTGGCCTGAGTCAAAACGAGAAACAATACCCAAACAAAAAGCTTCTTACATCGTTCTTGTCATCCTTGTACTTGAACATGAACTCGGTGGTCATGTTGAGCAGCACGCACACCACACCGCTGTCATTGACGTAGAAGAATTGGCGCTGGGCCGGGGGTGGGGTTGGCTTCATGGTTGTCGACTGGGTCGTCACCGTCGTCACTGCAGGGGTAGTGGAGGAGGTGTTTTGGGTGGTCATTTCATGGGTTGTGGTATTGTTCATGTCTGTGGTGGCATTGTGTGTGGCTGTGGTGGTTGCATTGGTTGCTTGTGGGGTTTGGGTGGTTGCTGCACTTGTTGTTGTATTAGGGGCTTGGGTTGGGGTGGTTGGGGTGGTTGGGGTACTGGTTGGGGGGTCGGTCGTAGCGGGACCGTTCTGGGCATTCACGGCTTTAGATCACAGCGAGTCAAGCATGCGTGCAGCAGAGAATGAGGGTTGGTAGAAAAAAGAAAAGAAACAAGGAAACGCCAGTTATTAATGCAACAAGCACGGTTAAACAGCAACAGACAGTAAAGAAACACTATAACAGTAAACTCTGAACTTACTTTTGTTCTGTGCGAATTTGAAAATTGATATCATTCGAGTTGTTTCAAATTTTCTTTATTTACTCTAAAGGTGACTCAGTAAATGATAAAAGATATCAACAAACATCTAAGTTCATTTTGCAACAGTTTCTGAATAGCTATTCGAAAGTCAATTAAAATGTAGTGTTTATTTTCAGCCACTTTAACAGTATTAGCAAAATTCAAAACTCTTCCTTTGATACTGATCAAATGCTCTTAAAAAATCACCCTTTCAGATTTATCAACCTAATTTTTTAATTAATTCAACGAAACATAGGAAGTCAAAATGACAAAACTGATTTCAGATTAACATGTTCTATTTGATTCAATGAGTTTCTTCTTGGTACTAAGAAATGATCATGTACAATTCCAAACAGGTCGTCGATACATCTTCGTGTTCTAAATATAGCCAGAATATGTGTTTAGAACCAAGTTTACTGCATCAAACTAAGTACAAAAAGGCGGATTAAAAGAACACTACAATGAAATCTACTTCTACACTGTCACACAAGTTAATGATAGTAAAAAAGGCAGGTTAATGATTATCATGCATTTAGGAATCTGGCAAATAGCAAACCACACACATTATAAATTATACACAACATGACTATGCCTTCGCAAATTATTTGAAAGATAATAAACTGTTATTTCAGCACATGAGTATATTTAATGTTAGTTCTACTATCATTGATTAATGCACAAAACACACAAGTAAAAGACCATTCATAAGGCGATGCGGGTGCCGGGGATTTAAATTCAATTGGGTAAGATCTATGTACAAAATTTGCGTTAAAACAATTCAATGGCGTCAGTATTTTGTAACAGATAAAAAATAGTATACACGACTTTAAGTAGGTTAAGGTATATGGGTCAAACAGTTTAAAAAACAATCACAATTGAACTTTTATGTATTAATTAATCAATCTCAAACCATACTATATTGTTCTTTTCCCCCTTTAAAATAGGCCATTCGATATTACTAATATAATCCTGACCCCCAAAATCTCTTAGAGTGCTTATAAATAAAGGCAATTAAAGTTGCATTTAAGTCCAAAAAGAATTTGTTGAGTTTAGGTTTCAATGGTACAAGAAAATATGTATAAAGTCGGTAGGAAGGGTTTTTCTTATTTCATTTTGATAGTTTTTCATACCAATGATGACCTCGGATAGTGGTGAAACTTAGTTACTTCATTCATATACCATCTGCAATGATTCCTAAAATCTCTAAAACATTACCAAAAAAAAGTAGAACATTCGATGTCCATTTGCTCTTATTACTTGAACGTTAACGATTTTGTTGAATATTTTCTTTGAAATAAATGTTGGGGTTGGGAAAAATTAAAACTTATAATAGAGTCGGTCGGGATACCTGAACACAACTTTTGATCCATTTCTGGCCTATGTCATATTGGCCATATTCCCTATCTTTTGGGGGGCCTCGAATCACCGGTTCATTGAGCAATGATTCGGTGGACGCTCGATAAGCTTGCACGATCAGAAAGTACATGTTATAAGCTTTTTATCATTTTTGAAAACTCAAAATTAAGGTAAGAAACAATCATTATTTTAAATCTAGGCTATAGGGCATGTAAACAGTCACACAAGAAACTCGTGATATGTGCAGTATTTATAGATAAGTTTTGGTTTCGACCTCAGTTTTCTAATTTTCATCACTATCATCTCTGAATGAGGGGAAATATGTAGGGGCTTTCCCTAACTATCGGTTTGGCAGCCATTCAATCCATACTCCATATCTGATGACTTTGCATTAGCCTTTTCAATTTTGTTTCCGAACGGAATTCAAATAATCTTTTCATTGGACAAATATGTATATTTCAGGAGCGACGAGTTGAAGATCAATCTTTAACTGGACAATCGTCACAGGATTAGGTTCTTGACAAAATGCACTATATAAAGCTGTTAATTATTCAAATTCATCATCTTTCATTTCTAAATCTCTAGTCTGTTAACCCTTTGCTGTTCCCTAATGCAAATTTCGGACATATATGTCCGAAATTTCTAAATTTGAATAATTTCCTTGATAATTAATGAATTTGAATAATTTTTTCAGTATTAATTCATGCTAAAGTGTTTTTGCACCCCTGTAGATATTTTCATCATTGTTGAATGTCATTTAATATATGATTTATGACTTTGAATGTACCATGTCACCCATTTTTTCAGAAAATGATAAATACTAAATGATTTTTAACTATTTTTGTAAATAAATGCACTGCAAATGTCAGTTTTATAAATAAAACTATGTAATCATTTCAATAAGAATGACATATTCTGATACGGAAAGGGTGGTAGGTGATCACTAAATAATTTTATTTATACATTCTTTGAATTGAACTATTTCTACAGGAAATTGAGACTCCACTCTATTTCCTTAAGAAACTAAATTTATTAAAAAGCTATACCATTTAAACGGTTGGTACCAAATAAATGACATTTTCTATCAAAGTAGCTATCATTTTGAGAAAATAGTTACAAAAAGATATTCTACTGTGTATTTTAACTGCTGCATCACTAATACATATAATTGTATCATAAATAACATACTTTCTGTGATATTTCATACCAAATACTGCCCTCAATCTATACTTTATGAAATGTTCTAAAGAAATGTTGGTCAATTTTGTAAATTTTAACCTAAACGCAACAATATTCACCTAATGAATTTAATGAGACCTATCAAACATATTTTTTTAAATCATATATCAGTTTAATTCTAATTTCACTGGCTACATTTCATCAATAGTAAGTTTTTCTCTTAGATTGATATTTGGTTCATTTTTTCACAACTTTCTTGAAAATTGCCTAAAATTCACCTAAAATAATGAAAAATCAAGGGTCACATGACCCAGGTCACATGACCCTATAGTATGATAGATTTTTTAAAATTTCATCAGCACTAAAATAATCCTTGAATCCCAAGCTTTCAAATGATATATAGATTTCCATATATTATATTAAGATTTCAGAGTAAAGTTCCATCATTCATACTGAGGTAAGACATTCTGTGAGAAATTGCCAAAATTGCGGAACAGCAAAGGGTTAATTCAACAATCAACTCTCAAGTTCGATTTTAATCAGGTCTTTGCATGTGAGGAATATTCCTAGAAAATATCAATTAATAAACAATCACCTTGACTAAAATATATAGGACCTTTAAACTTGCCAATGAAAGTGGGCGAGAATGTTCTTAACCATCTCATTATTGTGCTGATTCTTTACGGTAGTATATACTATGTAAATATTAGGAAACTGATCTTTTCGTGAATGTTAACCTCCAGGGAAAACTGTAATACTGCGAGAAAATTATAGGATTTCATCATCCAAATTTTGGATTCAGTACATAGATTTGTTTTATTATACAACTTGAAATTTTCGCAAAATACATAGAATAATACATTTCCCCTACAATGAGTGTAAAAACGAATGTATTTAGGAGTAAAGCCTAACGAAATTGTTGTATTCAGGTAAGCCGACCTACCTTGATAGTTTAATTGGCCCACGCAAAATTCATTAAAATGAATCAAAGAACCGGAAATGTCAAATGATCAGGATATGCATCGGTGCGATTTTTTTCCCAAGAATACCAGAAATAAGCTTTGATAAAAAAAAAAAAAAAAAAAAGCTGGAACACCCCCCCCCCCAAAAAAAAAAAAAAAACTTAAATCCAAAAATCTACGCGATTTTGATTTCTATTTTGACCTAGAATAATAACCGTTAAAAAATAAACAAAAAGTACCTTATTACCCGGAAATTCCTTTGAAATGAAGGACAGTATGTTTGATTTGATTGTCAATCCAATGAATGAAAAAAAAGAAAGATAATTCTCCTTGAATAATGATTCAACCTTTAAAACCTTGTAACTGTTAATACTCAACTATTTGATTATAGCCACGATTCTGACAGTGACATTATTGCCAGTAGGTTTTCTGATTCTGACCGTAAAAGCATATTTAATTACTCACATTATAAATAACATTTAATTACTCACATTATTTAACATTGCAAAATGCTTGCTAATAGTCATATGACATCCCTATGATCCCCTATATCCGCCCACAACTGAACCCCCCCCCCCCCCCCCCCCCCCATGAGTATGTCATTCTGAGATTACAAAACCTGTCACAAATTCCTTATCCTACTTCTAGTTCTACTGGCCCAGCAACCATCATTAGCTTAGTCATGTGAGTGCGGTTTTTTGGGGGCTTCTTCCTACCAAAATTACCTATTCTTTCATGCATGATTAGGTACGAGTTCCGTAGATGTATATTCAATCTTATCTATTAGGCTAGGCTTAGATCTTGATTGGAATATCCCAGTTCAGACCCAGATTTGTCAGCTGTCAACTGAATTATGACCTCAAGTTAGGTCTAGATCTAAGTCTAAGAAAAAAAACTTGACAGTTGTTGACAACTTCGTTTCTGGAATAAATCCTATGGCAGTGTCACAGTACCATAAAGTATGTTCTTGTATTGTATATTTGTGTGCCGTTCTTGCCCATACTCACCAATGACAAAAGCCAGGAACAGAAACAAAATCTTGGACTTCATGTTGTTAACTCCTCCTGAACGGATTCACACTTGTCAAATTTCCTCGATGCAATTCCGGACTGAAATGCTCTGAATAGTGGCCGAAACTTTGGTCGTACTTCTTCCTAAAGCAGCCTAGGGGTTGTTGAAGGTAGTCAGCACTTGGGGAAATCACAAAGTACTTCAATATGGGTCCAAATTGGACTTAATTCACAATTCCTCCCAACCTGTTTACTGCCGCTTTCACAAGTCACCGCAGCCAGTCGTCACATGATACGAAAGTCGGGGGTGGGGCGCGCCTGAAGGTTCGCCCTAAACCAAACCAGGCTCACATGATCCTGGGAAATAGACTTGCTCAGTCTCCACAGTAACTTTTTATATCATGTAACAAATAAGCCAAATTATGGGAGATCGTCTTAAAGAAATAATTTCAAGGTTTTATGCTATTTTCAAATGAAAATAAAAGTGAAATATATGATTATTGATATGTTACAGCCACAAAACAGAAGTCTTTAGTGCACTTTGGTTTTATCTGAACTTTCATGCTCACCAAAATAGTTACTGCTGTAAACGACAGATGGCGCCACTTACGTAGATGTTAACTTTTCCCGACAGATGGCGCCACTCTTTCTGTAAACAGACTTTGGACGAGAAGACCAAACCGGTTTACTTAACTGTGCCAGTTCTTTCTTCACAAAATATTTACCATGGCAGGGAGTGTCAGCTACCGATTTCTCGGCAAATCTGGGCTTAAAGTGTCAGACATCTGTCTGGGCACAATGACATTCGGAGAACGAAAGGTAAGACTGTAAAAAACGAGTATCTAACTTAGAAAAAGTGGGCGTCGTCGTCCAGGCCTAGCCCTACCAGCCCTGCCCAGGGGTCAACGTCACCTAGTTAGTACGGTAGATCTTTTCACAAGTAGAGTAGAGAAGCCAGTTTTCGCGCATCTCTAGTTTCCGCGCATTTTACGCATTTTTATGGACGCATTTTTTCTATTGGCATCATATATATGTATGTTTTTCACCCCCAAACCCATGATAACGTTTTGTTTTAATAAATTTGAAGTTTTCCAATGATATTCCATGTACATTTATGTATACTAAAGCCATAAACGTGCTTTGACGTCCATAGCATTTATGAAATTGACAAGAACCTTAAAATATTCATATTTTCTGAAATAATGACAATGAGTTTATTTTTTTTTAAGAAAAATTATTATTTGCATAAAAAAAATCAAAGTTCTTAGTTTAATGTAGAATAGTCTATATGATCAATTAGAAATCAGAAACATGTGATAAGATTTCATCCCTATATTAGAAATAAGACCCCTGCGTGGAAACTAATGACTTTAGATAAGGCAGTACCCAGTTTTCGCACATTTTTCATGCATTTTCCTGAAATTTCCGAATTTTCACACTTTATTCATTATAAAAACTTCCAAAATTTTTCAAAGTAAGCTTCCATAATTATATTCATAAGACACTTTCCTAAAATAATATAAACCAGACACTTGATGCATATTTGTTTACTGCTTTATTTGGGCAAATTAATGCTGTTGTCATTATTTTAAATGCACAAATATGCGTATTTCTTCTATTTTATCATATATCTTTTATTTAGATTTTTCCAGAGAACATAGCATACTAGTATGCATTATCACAAATTATTATGAAGTCAATTATTGTTTTGTATAAGAGATATTAATAGATAAATGTGACCCCACACCACTAAATGAGGCAAAAGGTCAAAAACTCATTTCTATGACTTATGCCTCACTGTGGTGGGGGGTCACAAATGTTTTTCTGATGTTCCACGAACAATTTTTTTTTCTATTAAATATTTTACTCATTTTACACCTAGAATATGCTTAAATGTGCGAAAACTGACTCCAAAATGCGCGGAAATTGGCTCCAGGTGTGCGGAAACTGAAGAATTGATAAAGGAAAAAGATTTGATGAAATATCCAAGTAAAATTTCTTTCTAACATTTTTTTAGTCAAATACGATAAGCCTAGATATTTTTCAACAAGTAATGAAAATTGATTATTAGAAATGTGATTTTTACAGAAATATGATTAGAAATTCCGTTTTGGGGTCCTTAGTGTGCGGAAACTGGCTCCTCTACATGTAGGGTAGAAATTGGCCTGGACTCTGATCCATTCTGTTGTTATCTTTCTGAGAAAGTTTCTCTTATTTTGACAGTATCCATGGGTCTTCCTTTCCAAGTTTTCATGTTTTCTTTGCACAGCATTCACATGAGATTTCGCAGATAAATCCCATCCTATAGGCTATTCCTATCAACATTGTTGATTCAAACACTGGTCTGGGGAAATGAGTTGATTTCAAATTTTCACTGATCTATCAATAAAGTGCTACTTCTTGGTTTGCCTGCAAATTCAAATACACTGTACTGTAGGCCTATTTCATAACAAGCAACAAGCGCGTCCCAGTTTACAACATTAACCCTTTGCTGACCGTGACTGCACCGAATAGGGTTTTATCATAAAGATTGAGCAGAAGCATTGGTAAGGCCAAAAAAAAAGTTGTGTTCAGGTAACATAGGTAAAAAAAAAGAGTATGTAGGTCGAAATCTTTTTTTCTCTCTTTTTTTTTACTTACCAAAGAGACCCAGCCAGTGTCAAAAATATAAAAAAATATTCCAAATATTCCCTCAAACATTTTTAGCACCTAAAAAGAACATGCTCTGAGCATCTATATGTTGTTTTATCATTTCCCATGCATTTTTAGGTCAATTCTTTTGGATTTTTTTTTTTTTTTTTTTTTTAACAAATTTCCTAAGAAAGGTTAGGGTTGGGCCAACAAATTAGGGTAGGCAGGGTTACCTGAACACAACAATTTGTTCTTTTTTGCCTAATTGAAAAATGGAATATTCCTTTTGGACTTTTGATGACAAAACCATATATCATTATGCTACGCATTTTCACAGGAATTAGAAAATATATTTTCATCTTTAATTTTGGTTGCCATGGTTACCATAAGACGCTGTGATTTGAGGCCACATTTACTAAAAAATGACTTTTTTTTTTTTTATTTGCAAGAAACGTACTTCTCAACTTACATCGAGATCTTCCAGTACAAAGTAGTATTTTATTTTAAGTAAGTTTTAGAAAATTATTAATAAGTATTTGAAAAAATAAGTGGAGGGTGGGGGTGAAATGAGATGATGATGTGATGATATGCCAACTGTGATTGAAGATTTACATTCATGTTACATTTAGAGGCAAGAAGAATAAGAATACTTAGTTTATAGTACTCCTAATATGCTCAAATCATTACAAGATGTGTACAATATATAATCAAGCATACAGTCAATACTATACATTATCATCACATACAGTCGGTAAGATCCTACTGCAGATATAGCCGGTATTATACAAACAAACATAATATTCAGACAGTGCCTCATATTATCATCAATAAGTCTCTTACATATAACTGGAAAGGTAGGATCCTTAATCAGTTATTGTCTGTTTTACCAATCTCTTAAATTCCAGTAATGTCTTAGCATGCTGTGCATAGTCAGGTAGTTTGTTCCAAAGAGCAACCCCTCTCAGAAAGGGACTCTGTTGCACTGCTGTCAAACGTGTAACTTTCTCCTTGAATAAGATTTTAGTGTCACTCCTAAGGTTAATAGAAGTTTTCTTTGGTTTTATATTTAGACCATCTTTACTATGTTGATAAATAAAACTCAACAAATGATGTTTCCTGCGTAATTGGATGTCTTCGATGCGATATTTTGTTCTTATTTTATTATAGTTACTTCTATTATTGTTAGCTACTAAGGTACTATCAACAATACGTAGAGCTCGGTTCTGGTATTTAACTAACATATTAGTTCTCTCAAGAGAAGCACTGTCGATAACAAAATCTGCATAGTCAAAATAAGGCAATATAGTTTGTTTATAAATTGTTGAGGCAACATATGACGTGATATATTTACGTATTTTTGAAAACATATAAATCTTATAATTGACTTTCTTACAGATAGAATTAACAAACTGGTCCATACTTAGACTATTACAGATATCAACCCCTAGATATTTGTAATTCTCTACTTCATCCAACTTTGTTTTCTTACATAGCAAGACGTTGGAATTAGCTGATAGTCCTCTATTATTGAATAGTGTGAATTTAGTTTTTCTTTCATTTATTGTAAGTAAATTTTAGAGCCTTATTTTCAAAAAATGGCCAAAAATGGGAATAAATATTGATTTTATGGAAAAAGTTTGAACTTTAAAGTTGCTCTCCTCATCATTTTCTTTTGTTTGATACTAAATTCGACTTGCTTTCTGCATTCTTTGTGTATAACTAGTATCCATAACCCACTTCACGGTTGCCGTCGGAGGAGAGAGCACCTTACGTTTTCAACATAACCCACATATTGATATTATTATAATATAATCATATGAACCTGTAATATACCTTATCATATGCATGTACATCTGTTGGAAGATCTTGTAAACACAGGAAACAGAGTCAAAATAAAAAGAACTCATGATGTTGATGTAAGGGATATTATGCTGCAAAAATTGTAAAAATCCTATAATCTTATAAATAAGTGTTAATAATAATTATATTATTAACACTTCTTTATAATATAAGACTTAATCTAACTAATTAAGAATACCTCAAATCTTGGAAAAGTAAGTTGAAAAAAGTATGATGTATTTAACTATTTCAGAGAATTTGGACAATATTATTAGATCTACAGGAATTCTTGAAATATTGGATGAAAACTTTAAAACATGCAATCTAAATGCTGGCCATCTTGGATTTGAACCCAAGTGGCTGGCTTATGTCAATTATCCAGGAAGAAAGGGTGGTATTAAAAGGTTCCTTGCTTATAAATTTTCAAATAATTTTTTTCTTAGATAACTTTACTTGAGTAATCTATAAACATTTCAGAAAAAGATAAAGTGAATATAATTGAGGTATAGGTAAATTATTAAGGAAAGAAAATTAAATATGGGAATTCCCTAATTTCTGGGCTTTCCAGTACTCACGGTGTGATGTCATAATGCAGGGAATTCTACCTAGATATAATTTGGGAGCCCCAGGTTTGTGCATAATTACAGATTATCAAATGTTATCATCAATAAAAGCCCGTTTGTGGCCAAATATAAGTACTTGATTTTAATATACATATTCCTTTCTGTTTACATTTTGAGATAGGGGATTCCCTTTGATTTATGAAAGGGATACCCCAATGACTCACCCTGTGACATAACAAATTAGGAGATTTCCCTTAAAAAATTAAATAAATTGCAAGATTTTCAATCTCCTGTACAAATCAAAACTTTCCTTTTGATTTTTCTCAGGTATCTAATCCTAGATATGATACACCTACTTCAATTATTTCATTGACAAATTACCACCCTATGCTTATGTGCAAGGTTTCCTTTAATGTAACTGTAATCTAAAGAAAATAGATATTGAAATTGGTTGAGAAACAAAGACTTTGTACTGACGCGGGTGGCCAGTCGATGCTTGTTTGGGCACTACAGTGTGAGCCTTAGACTAGCGCACATGCTAGTTATAATTCTCTGTCAAAGTAGGGAATTAAAGGAGGAGTCAATGTGTGACGTATCATACTAAAAGCGTGTACGCCGCTCTAGCCGGTCAGAGTTAGCTGAACGTTGAGTGAGTAACCATCCTGGAAAGGTTTGGTCTTAGAAGCTGAGTCCTGTTGTTTGGAATAGAGGCAGTCAGACTGCGCTAGAAGGTGGGAGCGGCTACTGAATGTGTTTGAGGGGATTCCTTCCTTGGAGCTGATCATTGTCAATTGAGATCTTGTCATGGAACAGCAATACATAGGAGAATATTAATAAAGAACAACCTTTCACATGAGTGTTACGTCTTACATGATGTTGGAACTATAATTATGTATTGGATGACAGCAGTCGAAGGAGGAGGAGACTGCGTTTGGAGCTAGCTATTATCTTAAATTAATTACGACTAATTACATACACTATATACAACTGATAATTAACTCTCTATAGTTCAATTTATAGATATAGTATATTACATGTTCAAATGCATTGACATGGCAAATATAAAATATGGATTGTAAAAAAGCCTTTATTATAATTATCTGATAAATATCAAAGGGGCCCTCATCTATAATTTTTCAAAATTGCTGAGGGTAAGGCTCATCAAAACCTCACAAAATTAATATTGAGCTATTTATAAATGAAATAGGCATTCTGATTGTACTATCACATCATCTCCTATAAATATTTCAAAAATGATCATTGCACAATCAAAATTCAGAGAAATGTAGGCCAAACAATGACCATCGATAAAATGTGATTGATTTCCTATGGAGCCGTCAGGAAAGGGTTAAAGTTTATCATGAAATATTTTCAAAATTGCTTATTCCAGGCCCCTATTCCATGAAGAATGCTACAGAATACAAAATTAACCAAAGCAATTCGGTTGACAAACTGCTGCTAAAATTTGTAAAATACAACTTTATATATTGGCCTTTTCCCATAGGAACCAATGTTAAAGTGGCTGTCTTGTCCGAGTGTTGTTAGGCTTACATGTGCCGACGTAAGCCTAATGGTGTGACAGCCAGCGACGTGTTTTGTGATGGTAGAACGTAATCCTGCAATGTCCTTGGTCACGTCGCGAAATTGGCACAGCTGTACAGGAGTTACAACTTATAAAATAACGATGTCCTGACAGACGAGAAAGCCACTTTAAAGCTTGCCCTGAAATACAGCATTTTGATAGACTGGAAAACCTGCAAATCTGTCAATTGGCGCCGATGTTTTTATAGCGACAGCGATGTCAACATCTTGTTTGATTACCTAATGCACGGTGCTCATTGGCCAAAATGTGTCACGTGGTGCACTTTGCTTTTGGAATGTTCTAGAGGTTAGTATAAGATCAGATATATTTACCCCTTCACAGAGGTTAGTTATAATGTTGAATTGCCCTTTACTAACCTCTACTGCTCCCAGCCATTAGTGATTACATAAGTGACATACTGACTCTGTTTTGACTATCTCTACCTGTGAATATTTGATCTGTTTTCAGGGTAGCGAAGATCTTGTGCAGTGTTCAGAAGTAGAGTCTCATGCTCTACTTGATCGATTTGTTGAACTTGGAGGGAACTTTATTGATACAGCTGATATCTACCAGCATGGTGTGTCTGAAAAAATAATTGGAAACTGGTTGATTAAGTGAGTATTAAGTACTGGCCAAGGTTTGATGTGAAAAATGCTATTGTCCTGGTGGTCAAAGTTCAAGTGCCATAGCCTAATTAACTCATCACCTTGAATAGATTACTGAGATACATTTGTGAAATAAGCAGACTCTGTTCACGTCAAATGATATTTAATAGATGCTCCCTTATTCATCCAAAGTTGGTTAGCAATAAACATCCTATTATAATTGTCACATATCCATATTTGTGTAGGCAAGGTCTCTTTCTTAAGTATGTATGCATCAAGAGGGTAGTTTTGATAAAACTCTTCTGATGAATTGCCCCTTTTCCTTTCAACATAGATGATAAATCAGAATTCTGTTATAATATTTTTTTTTATTTTTAGGCGTCCCCGTGAGAAAATAGTCTTGGCTTCCAAAGTAAGAGCAGTTATGGATGCAAGTGACCCAAATGGTGGGGGTCTTAGCCGTGTTCACATCTTGAAGAGCATAGACCAGAGTCTACGTCGCCTACAGACTGACTACCTAGACCTATATCAGGTAATATCCATACTTTAACTAAAATTATTTTCACTGACTGTCTGAAATCTTTCTAGTATTTTTGCTTAGTGCTTGATCTTATCCCAGACTTACCAGCTAAATGTGTGTGAAATAAAATATTATGTTATTTTCTATGTACTATCCTCTGCTTTCCTGTATTTCTACATTGATCATGACTAGACATTGACATTATTGAGTTGGTTATATGCAGTTTTAAGGTTTGTTTTAAGTCATAACTCTGAAAATGACAGTGTCTTCATAAGTACAAATTTTACTGGAAAAGATAATTTCTAACACTACCAAATGATGTACCTGGATATCTGATGCCTATATATTAATCAATCTGAAGAAGCAATACCAAAATAAGATATCAGGGGGGGCATCTTTATAAATCAATTCGCATATCTTTACATTTACAGAAATAAGAGTTTCTGGTAGACAGGATAGAATAGGTGTGTATGTTATGATTAAGCCAACATATTTTAGGATGATGAATATATAGACCAAACACAATACAAACTTTATTTATACTCAGATTCAATACTATATATACTAAATGGTTGATGTCATCGCTTTTTCTTTCTAACCAGATGCATTGCTGGGACTATGCCACCCCCATTGAAGAGACACTTAGCACCTTCAACGACCTAGTGCGTATGGGAAAAGTACACTACATTGGGGTTAGCAATGTGACTGGATGGCAACTCCAGAAAATGGTTGAACTGACAAAGCAAAACGGGTGCGTACTTTAACTCAATTCAGATTTTATTTCCTTGTTTGTTTTGAGGCCCCCAAACCTCTTCTAGAATATGTTATCCCTATTGTGTAAGCTGGTGAAATTTGTTAATACAAAACCCATTTTGAATGAGGAAAACTGAAAAATTAGGAAAATTTAAAACAAAAAGATAGTTCGATTTGTCTGGCATATAATTTGTAAATACTAAAATGTTTAAAAACATAACCAGCAATATATAGAATTTATTTGGCCATTAAGATAGTCTTTGAGGGTGCAACAATATGTGCAGAACAGACATCCAAAACAGACACTTCACACCTTGAAAAACCCTCTCATGATATATTATGAATCATTGATAATATGAAACAGATCATTGGTCAAGGACGAGTCAGTTACGAATCTAGCATTTAAAAGAAGGGAGGGGCACTTTTTGAAAAACTTTACTTCATGGGTAAAGGGCAGAACTTTTCCTTTAAAAAAGCAAATTTTCCCGAAAAAGGAAGGAGATGTGGAACCCCATACCTACTCTAATTCGTCACTGTGAGTCAGGAGGGTTGTGACATGAGGCATTACTCAGGTAATTCTGACTCCTTCACCTTGTGCTTCTTATTATTGCCACCAGGTGGGCCCCCATCATAAGCCTCCAGCAGCAGTGGAGTCTGATGGTCAGACAGACAGAATGGGAGCTGATTGAGGTCTGCAGGAACGAGGGCATTGGGTTCCTGCCCTGGAGCCCACTCAAAGGGTAAATATACAGCACAATATATAGACCAAGGGAGTATGAAGTAATTGTTATTGCCCTGGCTTGCACACATCTTTGAGGGCTTTAGCGCCAGACATTGGCATTGCAAACTGGAGAAAATAATTGCTGAGTCTGCCTGAAGTCTGTTCTTGATTCATTCTATATCAAGTGCACTGAGAATTTTGAAAATCTTACTTACAACAGAAAAACTGGTATTAGCATATACAGACAGGCATTATTGATATCCAGGGTAACATAACTCTGATAATTCACCTCAACCTACCCCCCTAGTCATGGACCTGGTGGGTGTAGTGTTGATTGTATAGATATCCAGGTGTCTAATCTAAAAGACAAAAAGTATATTATTTAATTTTTTTTTAATTTTATTCAAAATAATACAAATTGTTTATCAATTATATCAGGATTACAAGTGTACATAGTTTATAATCCTGCTTTAGATAGAAAGGTAATTTCGTTCTGGAGCTCCAATAATTGCTTTCGCATCTTTCTCACTAATATTTTTTTATTTTTCAAGTGGTTGGCTGAGTGGCAAATTTAGGAAAGGACAGGAGCTTCCATCTGATTCACGGGTTGCATGGGCGTCAAAGCACAGCCCCAACCAGAGCCACCCCTCCTTCGGCCAGTTTAATAACGATCAGACCTGGGCACTGCTCGACCTCATGGAGAACATTGGCAAAAAACATGGTCAGTCACATTGTAAAATTGAAGTTGATCCTCTTGAAAGTCCAATTTCAGGAACATGTTTGTAGAAATATCTCACACCCTGCAAATATTGCTAGTCGATTTTTTATTTGCTGAGGCATTATACACAGAGGAAGTTAGTAAAACACCTTGTGCATGTAATTAATAGTGTACAAATAAAATGAAGAAACAGTCACCAGAACGGTAATCAAAATTATACAAATTACTGCGCTACGTAATGCAAATATGGGAGACGTTTCTTGTAGGCTTAATAAACCTGTCGGGCTACAGCAGACAAGCTAAGTCTACCAGTAAACAGCACTACTCAGGAGTAATAAATAACTAAACTAATATATAAGGGCAATAGTCTGCAGTTAAGAGCAGAGCAAGTCGATACACGTTTGGATCAGTTCGAGTCTTAGGGATTCAGGGGTTTGGATAGCTATATACGTGACATTTGGTGACTAGAAGAGGAACTGTACTGTTTGCATAGCCGGACAGAGTCGGGCGGACTTTATTGAGGAAGCTTGCCTCCGGACAGTGTCTGTTTGTGTACATAGGATTAAGGCATCTTGTAACTACACCGGCAATTGTGAAGCAGTTGATATCCACTAATAAACTTGACTCTCATCCAAATCATATCCATTGTCTGCCTTATGGATATGAGCGCCCAAGTCTGCCACTTGGCTAGCAAGGATAAAAGAGGATTAAGTAAAGAAAATCTGAAGGGTGAAGTGATAGCAGTTCCCCATTTAATTAGTTAACACCTTAAACAAACACTAGCATTCAATTGAATCTATCATGATTTTGGTATTTTACTTATCCTTTATTATAATAGTTAGTCCATAAACAGGGAATTCCGCGGGTATCTGGAATCCCCTCAGATTTATAAAAGTTTAGGCAACATAACTTAAAACATGGCAAATTGACCAGAACTGTCAGCTGGATCCCCTCTCAGATTTTACTTGGAAGCCCTCATATTTACCTAGAACCCCCTCAGACTTTCCAGATCCCCCTCAGAATTATTAGCCTGGTACGACACTGATGGTTAAGTTTAAAAAATGTCTAAGATATATTCAAAGGCAATCAAGCAGGAGTAAGAGTTAAATGTTTAAGTTTGATTGTGAATGGTATTGAATACTTCTGCCATTTTTACACATAAATTAGTTTGATGATGTTTCTGCTATCCTTTCTCATGGTCCAATTTCCCCATTCAACAGACAAGACGGTGGCCCAGGTGGCACTGCGGTGGCTGCTGGAGAAGGACGTCGTGAGCTCTGTGATCATTGGGGCCAAGAAGATGAGTCAGCTGGATGACAACATGGGAGCTTCTGGCAACTGGGCTCTGTCGAAGGAGGATGTAGGCTTTTACAACTTAAGGGGCCTTCCATTTAGTATGTACGCAAAAATTCACCAATTCTAGACCCCCCCACCCCCCCTTAAGCTAAAGTACGCATTGGATTTGTATAGGAACGTACGCAAAATTCCAAAAATCTCAGACCCCCCACCCCCCCTTGGTGCGTACGTACTTAATGGAAGGCCCCTAATTCAAAACATCCTATTTTACTGAGGCTATAATATGAAGTCCTTACTTTAAATATCAAGAAACATAGGGTTTTATTTGCTTGTATATATCTTGTAAAAGGAAGTTTAGCACTAATAATTTGCCTAATATATAATATAAAAAAAATGTTTGTTTGTGTTTGCATCCTATTCTTGCATATGGTCCCTTGAATCCCCTTTTATTCTGATTTCTCTTTTTCAATATTCTCATGAATTACCCAAAAAACAATGACCAGCAAAACCATCACTTGTAATCACATGGTTTCCTTTATACAGATTTAGGGACTTGGGTATATGTCCTAAATGTGTTTCATTTCCTTGTAGATGGCAGCTCTAGACAAGGCATCTGAAATAGAGGTACCATATCCATATGAAATGATCTTTAGAGGTAACGCCGATCGGAGGAGGGCCAACTGGAACCAGTAGTGCGTGTTCAATATGGGCACAGCAAAACAGATAATAAACGTTTTTACAAAAACAAAGTTTGATTGGAATGTTATTTCTGATTGATAAAATCACAATTGAATTTTCTTTTTTGACAATAAATGTTTCCCACAATGGGTCCACCATTAGGGTCGGACCAAATTCACCATAAGGCATAGACCTTTTTGTGTAACTAATAGACCGAAGTGGCAAAACTTGTATTTTTCTCCAGGCGTGCTGTCACATAGGTAGGCTACATCGAAATATGATCGTTCTATTGAGTATCTCACCCGGAGGTGTTAGGTCAGTATTTTAGGCTGATGTCTCAATTAAAATATATCTGAAAATGGGGGAACAAGCACTGGATTTTCTACCTGCTTTCGGTTGTAGTGCTTTTATACGGAATGTCTAGGTTGAAGATTGTCATATTTCAAAAATTGGCTGCGGTTGGAGATTGATGGCGGTAAACCTGTTTTACATCTACTCCTCACACTAGAAAAGCCTTGCATTCGGGCTGTAGTGCAGTGTGTGTTAACGATGGGACTCATTACACAAACAGGTGTATTCTTCAGGAGGGTCAGCAGTCTCACAAGTTACTTTATTAATCACTAGAGGGGGGTAGTGTATTACATATATAAGAGACTGGTTGTGGTGGCAGGTACGAGCGCTTCAATGAAGTTGCCGCATTCTGGATCTGCCGGGGTTTCGCAATAGGGATTGTTCAAGGGTCTCGACAGAAGACGCAAAGCACAGCCAAATTAAAGTTGAAGTCTTGTTTATTTAATGTCTCTCTCATGTTGTCTCACAAGGTTCTTTTCAGTTATAACTCTGCATCCAACTATGCTTTCAAAGTCTCCGTGAAAACTACAAATAAATACAAAAATGACACATACTTTAGTCACAGTACACCCAAGTGGTATTCAATCATAATTTACCATAATCATTACCTCTGTAATAGCTGTATAGAATATAGGCTATAACTCTATATCAGTACTACCACTCTTTACTTTATAGGCTGGGCACTTTATAATGTCTTATCATTCTCTCTGATATATTACTAATTGTATGGCCATGAGAGGTTATGTTCTACCAGTTATGATATGCAATACACAACTAAAAGGCCTCATATATATACTATACACACAGCTGACTGCACTCGGCACCTTAGTAAATGCATACTACTCATAGACCCAGACAGGGGGGCAAAGCCCTTTACACCTTTTACAAGTTTCACAATAAACTAGAGTTTATGTACACTCTAGCAGGACTAATAACTTATACATTCATGATCTCTGAACATAAATCTCACGTAAACATAAGTTTACTAACCTCCTTAGCCCCTTTTACAGCCAATATTCTCATATTTTGAAGCAGAAGTTTCAGTTCCTTCTCTCAGTTCTGTCTGCCATGTGGTTGTTTGCTGATGTCATACTTTTGCTGGTTATTTAAAGTCTAAGCCTTTACCTACAGGAACCAGCACAGCTATAACCATCTATCGATGATTCCCTGTGGTTATGACCCATGGTTTTACCAGTAACATTGTTTCTCAAAACCACCACTTGGTGGCAGCACCTCCTGGCTACCTTTACACTGGTAGTAGTATTCAGTACTGCAGGGGCTATATCCATAACAGTGCGGGATAAATCATGTTAAGTAGGGTTAAGAGGTGAGCATGCCAGGCCCTGACACTCTCTCTGAAAGTCGGTTGGGGATGCGTGCCTGTTTTGGCTATTTTCAACACGTATATACGATTAGCATCGAAAAAAGGTTAGTTATGTCTCTGTGTTGGTGACCAATAATTTAGGATGACGGAACTTGCAGTGGCATGTGCATCTTTTTGTTTAATTTGATCGATAATTTGCTGATACTATATTTGATAAATCTATATACTATCAGACATGAAATAAAGATGAATAACCCAGAGTTTTTCGGTTTTTGAACCGAGCCTGAATCTGTAAGACCCACATGGGACCTTGTTCTGTTTGGTCTAATACTACTTTGACATCTTGTCCTTTTAGAATAGTGTGATAAACATGGTTTGTAAACGTATCAAAAAGCTGTGCTTATGGCAAATAAAGCTCAACTGAAAAGATTTTTTTCAATTTGGATTTCAGTATATAAAACTCCATTAGTACCTGTCTTAAGGTTTCAATTGGTAAAAATTGTAATGTGTCCTGAAAGCAATTTTGGTATCTTTTCTTATGTGTGAAGCCAGTCTTGAACCTCTTTTGTGAAATTGTTACAAGCAAGCCACGGGAGGCATTGGTGCTCCATTATAACGTAAGGGGGAAATAAAATTGCATGTAACTCGAAGGGGATAATACAGAACAGCCTGAAACATTCAGAATCATTGGTTACATATAAGTTCTATATCCATGTAATTTTGCATAATTTTTGGAGAGAAAATGTTCTGAAAACTGCAATACTTTTAAAAAAACGTTTTTTCTCCAATGGGTTTCTGCCACTACAATGTGGGTGGTCCTATTACAAGTCGGGTTCTAGTAGCTGTTTGTCTGGGCAATTATGTGGACGGGTCCAGATCATGGTCAGGATAAGGCGCAATTTCCTTGACAAATTGGCTCGCATTAGGGGCCTTCCGTCTAGTACGTATGCTCATTTTAAAAAATCTCAGACCCGCCCATCCCCCCTTATGCAAAAATGTGCATTGATCATGTACTAGAATGTATGCACATTGTCAAAAATCTTGCACCCCCCCTCCCTTATACGAATCTATAAGTCAATGTTTTTCAATTCTTCCCTTGACCCTGGTTATTTTCAGTGTTTTGCTATATATTATTGACTGGATCATGGGAACAACTAAATTTTGTCTTATGACGGGCGTGCCATCCGTGTAGCAATTGAGTCCTATGGGAAATAGACCCATCAGGTGATTGAGTGTGCTTGTAAGTTGGCAAGAGAGTGGGTCTACATTTATTTTAGCATTGAATCCTATGGAGAGAGCTTTGTGAAGGGCCTAACAGATCTAGAGTTGACGAGTCTTGTGTTTTCTCTTATCGGCCCAGTCCCGCCACTCTAATCACAAAAGGATACGCATCACTGTTCTAAAAAACGCGAAGAAAGGGTCTATTTTTACAAACTTCGCATGTCCTTGTTTCTGGAAAAAAGGGTCCATTTTTCACCCAAATATCCGTGATTTGGAAAAAAGGGTCCATTTTTCCTGGATAGAATGTAATTTCAGGAAAAAAGGGTAATTTAAAGCCACAAAAAGTCAGCGTTTTGCAAAATTAGGGGTCAATTTTTGGGTATAAAAGTCAGTGGAAAGGGGGTCTTTTCTGTTTTGAAGAACGATGATATGTCCTGCTTTTATATCTGAGTGGACGGACTGGGCTTATCGGTCAATGTCTGAAGCTGGCGGGGCTCAAACCCACAATCTTCACGTATCAAAGCACACGCCTTACCCCTGTGCTAGCCTGCCCGGCACATAGAGACAGGCATAAACTCTTATAAAACCCTTGCTGCTTCTGGCACTTTGTATAGTTAAATATAGTCAAGCCAGAAACCAGTGGCGTTTTTTAAACGGCGCTTCTGCCTTCTTCCTGCTGTGCCTGCGGGTTAGCACTCTTTCACTAATCACAGATCAATAAGTATGGCTGATGTGCGTCATGAAAAAACATAAGGTGGGTGACAAAGACAAGGATAAAGACAAAACCAAAGTTAAACCAAACAGAATAAGTCTGAGAAGTAGATTGAAGGAGTCTCAATCGGAACTAGACCCATCTAACAGAACCAAACAAGACGGCCATTCAGAAAAAGTGTTGAGAAATTGATGAAACAAATGGGCAAGCTATCTGAATCCGTGCAAAAGCTATCTGATAAAATTGATGCCATGGATAGAGATGTTAAGGCAGTAAACAAATCTCTCCAGGATATCAAAGAGAATTCATGGACGCTGACCTCGTCTACCTGAAATCTGAAATAAAGGACCATAACTTTTCTCAACAAGAAGCTGAAGGCCGTATTCCACTATGCGTTTAGGGTGGCCACAAACGCATGTAGGGTGGCTGCAAACGCATTTAAGGTGGCCGCAAATGCATTTGCGGTAGGGTCCCTACTGCTATATTCCACTTGTTCGTCACCAGATGCAAGCAAAACATGTTGGTGTCTGAGCCTCAAACTGCTTGCGCCAGCTAAAAGTAGCGGCCGTAAATAGGCCCAGCCGCAAAGTGGAATATGGCCTTAACATATCCCTGAAGGAAAAAATAAATGATTTGGAGAAGTGTGAGTGTAAATGTACTCCAAAGGGATCAGAAACACTTGATGCGTGCAAAAGAAATACTCTACTAACAGGCGTTAGAGAAATGAGTGAAGTGGACCTCAGGCACGTAGTATGTGATATAGTATCAGACATGCAAACAAAACTAGACCCGAAAGAGATTGATAATGTGGTTAGAATTGGCCCCTTTAGGGGGAAAAAAAGACCCAGACTGATCCAAGTGAGTTTTGTCTCAACATATATCCGTAACCAGATATTTGGAAAAAGATATATGTTGAGGCGCAATCAAAGGTGCAATGCAATTAGATTGCTTGAAGATATCCCTGAAACAATGCAAACAAATCGTCATGATCTTAAAGTGATCACAGAACAAGAAATTAGGAAAGGCCATACGGTCAAGCTCACAGGTGACAACCTATATATAGATGGTACAAGGTATACAGCTGACACGTTAGACCTGAAGACTGTTCCCTCGAAGCTTCCTATATGGTACCAACAAAGAAAGGAATACTCTTTTGCTCACGCCATGTATATTTGTTAAACTTTTACAAATGCAATGTGAAATATAATGGCAGAGACTATATCTGCACTGAGCAAGCGATACAAGCTGGGGGTCAGGGTGGCCAACGTCGTAGAGGCGTTGGTACCACTTGTTGGTATTGGCCCTTCATGGGTTCGAGTCCCTTGGAGGGCAGCATGGAAAAAGGGACATTTGGATGACCCCTGCACGGAATTGTGCCCAAATGGTCCACAGGACTGAAGTGTAAGAACATTTAGTAAAGTGAACAGAGCCTGTATAAAAAATCCAATAAAAAAAAAAAAAAAGCTACGAAGGCTAGAATCTGTAATGACAAACCTACCGAGAAAGCCATTATGAACACAACAGATCCAATATTAATGAAGCATATAGGTGACAGAATAAAGCCTAATGAAGAATGGTTGGAGTATTGTTAGTAAAAAGTGTCCAACATACTGAGAGCAAAGTTGAAATGGCGGGTTGAAATGGCGGGTTGAAATGGCGGGTTGAAATGGCGGGTTGAAATGGCGGGTTGAAATGGCGGGTTGAAATGGCGGGTTGAAATGGCGGGTTGAAATGGCGGGTTGAAATGGCGGGTTGAAATGGCGGGTGGAAATGGCGGGTGGAAATGGCGGGTGGAAATGGCGGGTGGAAATGGCGGGTGGAAATGGCGGGTGGAAATGGCGGGTGGAAATGGCGGGTGGAAATGGCGGGTGGAAATGGCGGGTGGAAATGGCGGGTGGAAATGGCGGGTGGAAATGGCGGGTGGAAATGGCGGGTGGAAATGGCGGGTGGAAATGGCGGGTGGAAATGGCGGGTGGAAATGGCGGGTGGAAATGGCGGGTGGAAATGGCGGGTGGAAATGGCGGGTGGAAATGGCGGGTGGAAATCGCAAGACGAAATCGCAAGACGAAATCGCAAGGCGAAATCCCATACCGCAAGTCGAAACCGCAAGTCGAAACCGCAAGTCGAAACCGCAAGTCGAAACCGCAAGTCGAAACCGCAAGTCGACACCGCAAGGCGAAACCGCAAGGCGACACCGCAAGGCGACACCGCAAGGCGACACCGCAAGGCGACACCGCAAGGCGACACCGCAAGGCGACACCGCAAGGCGACACCGCAAGGCGACACCGCAAGGCGACACCGCAAGGCGACACCGCAAGGCGACACCGCAAGGCGACACCGCAAGGCGACACCGCAAGGCGACACCGCAAGGCGACACCGCAAGGCGACACCGCAAGGCGACACCGCAAGGCGACACCGCAAGGCGACACCGCAAGGCGACACCGCAAGGCGACACCGCAAGGCGACACCGCAAGGCGACACCGCAAGGCGACACCGCAAGGCGACACCGCAAGGCGACACCGCAAGGCGACACCGCAAGGCGACACCGCAAGGCGACACCGCAAGGCGACACCGCAAGGCGACACCGCAAGGCGACACCGCAAGGCGACACCGCAAGGCGACACCGCAAGGCGACACCGCAAGGCGACACCGCAAGGCGACACCGCAAGGCGACACCGCAAGGCGACACCGCAAGGCGACACCGCAAGGCGACACCGCAAGGCGACTCCGCAAGGCGACTCCGCAAGCCGACTCCGCAAGCCGACTCCGCAAGCCGACTCCGCAAGCCGACTCCGCAAGCCGACTCCGCAAGGCGACTCCGCAAGGCGACACCGCAAGGCGACACCGCAAGGCGACACCGCAAGGCGACACCGCAAGGCGACACCGCAAGGCGACAATATAGGCAAAAGTTCCACTTGTGGAACCTCGCCACCCCCCCACACCAGACCCTGGGCACGGGCCTGTACACCTTGTCCAACCCAAATTGGAAGACAAAAGTGACAAAAGCAAAAGAGGCCTGACAAGGTCAGAACAGGTAAAATTGGCCTGTCTTCGGATTGGCCACACCATGCTGACACATTAGCACCTCTTGAACGATGAAGGTGCTCCCATTTGTCAACAGTGTAACACCAAACTAACGGTGGAGCACATCATATTGAAGTGTAAGAAGATGGATGAAGTAAAAAGATTCTGCAATTCCTTCGAGAATGCCAACTGATAGATAAAATTTAAGAAAGGATCCAAGAGTCTGGGATCCAGGGGCCATCCTGTGCTCTCGACAGGGTCATAAAAGGCCAGGTGTGTGGTGTACTTTCTATGGGACATTGCACATGAAAGACCCCTAGTCAATCTTTGCAATGAGTAGTGTATTGCACCCAGTGGCGGGTTTCTTCTAAATCATATCATAGATACTATCACCCTAAGCTAAAAAGCATTACCTTGTGCAGTCTGGAAAGGACCCTGAGGGTTGGCCAGATATTAAAGTACCCCAACAAACAAACAAACAAACAAACAAACAAACAAACAAACAAACAAACCAGCTCCTCTAGTTCTTGGTCTGATGTGTTCATATTTAGAAAAATGGGTGTTAAAATAGATTAGTTTTACGAAAATATATCATAATTATTATTTTTCTCATGAGGTCTCACACAATCTCACTAGGTCTCATCAAGTCTCCTCAGGTCTCCTTAGATCATCTTGTTACCACCCTGGAGGCACCTTTGTGGGGCTCTAGTTTGATCTTGGTCACCCTCGGGTTGGCAGGTACTAAAGTCACCCTAGGATCTCTGTGTCCCGGTTGGGACCTGTCCTGGGGTATGAGTGTTAGCCATAATTGTCTACTTCTCAAGCATAAAATAACAAAGGATCAGAAGTTCATAGTTGAGCGCCTTGAAGGACACTGGTTTATTTTGGGTAAATGGTTAGCCTTTTATAGGCTACAGGTGAATGCTGCATACTGTTGTAGACTCAGTCCATGTTAAGATCAGATTGGTAAAGGCAGTTGCTAAATATAGGCATAACTCCTGGTCTTGCACTGTACTACTGCACAAAGGTAGAGATAAAATCATTTACTTTGTGCATGATAATTGAAATAGTGTAAAGGTCACCGGTTGAATACAAGATAATAAGAATTCTTCTAAATTACCTAGCTGATGCCAATACCTAGTATAAATATGGCAGGTGCTGCTGGTAGGTGTAAATATACCTGATGACAATGTTCACCGGGGTGCACCTCCCAACAGGCGTCGATGCCTGGGGTAAAAATCAATACTAGACTGCTATAAGAGCGGGAACGCAGTGTAAGAGGGGGAGAGAAATCATTAGCGTTTGGATAACACCAATCGGGAGATTCGGAGGGGTTTAGATAGCTACGCAACCACTGGGACATCTGGTGACTTATGCGGTACTATTGCACTACGGCTGGAGGTGAGACTAGGCGGACTCTGAGGTGGAAGCTTACTCTACCCTGAATTGGAACTTATCACCATCACTGGCAATTGTACGCATCGCCGTATCCACCAATAAACTTACCCTACTGCCAAGCGTTGTTCATGTTATGGATTGAGCGCCCATCTCGTGGACTTACCTACCACTTGACTAGCACCCATTAGGAATAATATTAATGACAGTAATTATCTCGGACAATGCACTTTAATTAGAATTAATCATAAACAATACAATAGTGTTCACTACTGCTAGTGCGTAGTGGTAAGAATAGGGCTTGTAGAGCCCCTCACTCAGAGTTGTTTGTACCATCCTAGAGTAAGGACATATATTAGGCCAATAGCCTGGGTGGAGTAGGAACATCGGAGATAGGAGAGAATCTTACCTAGGAGTATTTTTGTTGAGAGAGCTGAGTGGACTAAGCCTAAGGACTGGTGAAATGCTAACAGGAAGTCAGTGACTATATCAAATGTTTGACTGTTTGACTATCACAAAAAATATCCTTGCATGTGAGTTTATTTTTCAACTCCTGGTGACTTGAACTATGTCTGGAGCTAATTCATGATCTGCAGGATAGCGGATCATGACTTGGACTAGTATTAACAAAGTGTAGCGTTCCCCAAGCTACGGTACTGGGGAGAGAACCAGGTGATCACTAGGATTGGGAATAGTTGACAAATAACCAGACAACTTCACTTTTAGGTTTAATAAGGTTTATCAAAATAACTCTCTTGTAATACATTACTACAGGTTAAACTCCAAATAGACAAGCCAGTTACAAAAATGATCTAGGAACATAATCCTCCTCAAAAGCTAATATTTATCCCTTTAGGTTAAAGCAGTCACAGACAAATATACAATCTCAGGCTGGAAATACCTTCTCAGGTCAATACTTACCCACTAGCCAAATCAATCTAAAACCAGAGCTACCTTCAAGGTCAATTCTCCAATACCACAACAAAGTATCAAGCTGGAGCTACCTTCAGATCAATCCTTTAGTAGACTAAATAAGTGACACACTGTCAGGTACCCACTGGCTAAACCACTCAGTGAACCCCCTAAGAAGCCTCAGACCTAGGCGATCCGAACTGGAGCTGCCATAAAGGTCAATCCTCCACTGGATCCCAAAACAAGCATTTTGATTGATTTGTGAACATACAAAACTTAATACTAACATCTAGCTAATGACAAACCTATTTAGCGCACAAACTCCTACAGAGGTCAAAAGTTACACAATATGGTGTCCCCACCTGGTGTTAACTGTATGAACTAATAACCTGTCCATACCTGGCCTGTTGTGCGAAGTCAGTCGCATAGGGGACTGCTACAATTGTACTAATTTGTAACTAAAGGAATGATAATATGATGTTATGAATAACCGAACAACTAAATGTATTAGTTTATTAGGACATGAACTCTTCGTCATTTGTGCTATTGAACTAAATGAATGAATGAATAATGAATGAATAGAGACAAAAGTGAGATTGAAACCATATTAATTTATTAAGGACTTACATCTACATCAAGGAGTTCAATACGATGCTGTAGAAACACGGTTTTGACAAAACTATACTGACTCTAATTTGACTATCTGTACCTGCGAATATCTGATCTGTTTTCAATTATATTTTTCCATAAATAACCAACTCTTGGGGTATTTAGCACCGCCATTGACTAAGGCCTAGATTGAAATCGGATTTCTCAGACAAGGAAAACCTATTGGACCCATTATCATGAGCCTTAACCATAATTAATGATGCCGTAGTTGATATGCTGACATATGACTCTGTTTTGACTATCTCTACCATTGAATGTTTGATCTGTTTTCAGGGTAGCGAAGATCTTGTGCAGTGTTCAGAAGCAGAGTCTCATGCTCTGCTTGATCGATTTGTTGATCTTGGAGGGAATTTTATTGATACAGCTGATATCTACCAGCATGGCTTGTCTGAAAAGATTATTGGCAACTGGTTGATCAAGTGAGTAAATATTGCTTTGATATGAAAATATTATTGCCCTGGTAGTCGATAGCAAGGTTTGACAGCCATGGCATAGCCTTCATACCACATCAACCATTCACATTTAAAAGATTACTGAGATACACTCATGCCCCTAGCCAGGGGTGGGGGGGGGGGGGGGTTGGGGGTTTCATACAACCCCCCCCCAAATTGGGGGGCCTCCTAAATTGGTGTATGGTATCATTGGAAAGCTAATCCCCTGAGCTTCATGCCTCTCATGTTGGTTTCTTTAAAAAACCTGCCATTCTGCATGGTAGCCATGGCAACACATTCCTCAGCAACATATTTTCAAAATTCCAAAAAATGCAGAAAATTTGACAAAATTGGCCATAAATTGCAAAACCAATTGTCTAGTCATGTTCTCTAGGGGGCATTGCTGGTCATTGCTGCTTTCCCCCCTCTGGTGTCTGTTCCTGGCAAATACTACCCTCCTTATACCAGCCCCAATTCAAACAGGTACAGTCAGGTACCAGCTCCACACTCCCCCCCCACTCCCTTAAATACAAACACCACCCAGTGAGGGCCCTCACTCTCACCCCAGCCTCAGCCCAGTCACGTTCCCCACCCACCCGCACCTATATTTATTTTATTTATTTTCACTCATATCATTTATATATAATTCATTTCTTATCATCAACAATCTTACCAATTTTATTCATTTATCTTATCTTACTTATTAAATAAATAAATTATAGGCCAACTCATGCGCTCACATTGCTCACATTGGCCAAACATTAGATAGTCACTTTCATAATTTAATGTTATATGAAGAAAAATTGGCAAAACTGTTGCCATGGCAACCAAAACATGAATTATACTATGTCCTTGTAACGTGGATGATAAATCTGAATTTGATTATAATATATTATATATTTTCAATGTTTAGGCGTCCCCGTGAAAAAATAGTGGTGGCATCCAAAGTGAGATTCTGTATGGACCCAAATAGTGGGGGTCTTAGCCGTGGGTACATCTTGAAGAGCATTGATGAGAGTTTACGTCGTCTACAGACCGACTACCTAGACCTCTACCAGGTAGCATTTGTACCTTCCCTTTTCATGAATACGTTTCATTTATGGATCTAAATTTGGATTAACAACTTTCTAGTATTCCTGTTTAGTATTAGATCTTACCCCACACTGACCAGCCAATTCCATGTGAAATAATACTCTTATGTTGTCCTTCTCATTCTAATACCTGCTTTTCTGATTCGCTTATTATATATTAACATTGACTTGATATTGACATTATTTGGGTAGTTATATAAAAAAGGTATATTTTCTCTTATAAATCTGCAGAAAATAATAGCATTGTCATTAGTACTACATTTTCTGGTAAAGAAAATTTCAAGTTCTGCCAAAACACACAGATTTTTGGTTATTGGATGCCTAAATACTAATCAGTCTGAAAGCAATACAATATAAACAGAACCGTGGGGGACATCCAAGGGTGGCCATGCTATCCAGATACATCTTCACATACCCAGGGTATATACCAAATTAAAGATAATCACCATGGGTTGTTTGGCTGCCTGAGGATGTACCAAAAGGTATTCTATATTTTATTTCCCAAACAAAACTCAGAGTATGTTGAAAAGTATGAATATGAGTAAAAGTACGTACAGCCTGTCAATATTCACTATCCTAATATGCACTGCTTGTCAGCTGTGCTGGTGATGAAATGCAGCAGGAAACATATTTGCAAAACCTGTGTGTAAAATCAGATTGCAGATCTTTTGATTTACAGGAATGATAGTTTCCAGAAGCATTGTGGTAAAAGGTTTATATATACATGCATGTATATGTAATAACTAAGCAAAAATATTTGAGAGTGTTAAGATAAAAATATGACCCAAAGTCGATACAAATTTACACAATGTCATATTTTCTAATCAGATGCATTGCTGGGACTATGCAACCCCCATTGAAGAGACTCTAAGCACCTTCAACGACCTAGTGCGTATGGGAAAGGTACGCTATATTGGGGTTAGCAACGTTACTGGATGGCAACTCCAGAAAATGGTTGACCTGACAAAGCAAAACAGGTGTGTACCTTAATTCGGATTTTATTCCATGCCAATGGTGTTCTTTTTTAGACCCCAAAACCTCTTCTTTATATCTGTCATCTCTATTGCATAAACTGGTTTCTTTTGTTGCAGTATCAATGATTCTTTGCAGTCGCATGTCCTAGCCATGTCTTCCATATTTAAAATAGTGAAATTTGGTTACACAGAAATTGAATGAAGAAAACTGGGAAAAATTGGGAAAATGTAAGACTGATAAGGGATGGTAGAGTGTTCAATCCTTAAGGCAGTATTCCACAAAGTATTCCACTGAAAGTGCTCTCCACAGAGAGTGAAGTGTCAATGAAACGTTTCTGCAACTCTGTCAGTATGCTTTCGGCAACTGACTTTCCATGCTGCTCAATTTTGGTGCACTTTCAGCACTGTATTCCACTTGCTGATTTTGTGCACTGCCGTTACGAGCGTCACTGAAAGTGGTATTGTGAGGTTTCGCAATGTAGATACACAAGATGCTGTCATTGTGGACCAA
The DNA here is from genome assembly GCA_936440205.1 of Lepidonotus clava. NCBI lineage: Eukaryota > Metazoa > Annelida > Polychaeta > Phyllodocida > Polynoidae > Lepidonotus > Lepidonotus clava. The sequence continues at coordinate 3,585,339 of OW387148.1, forward strand.
ATCTCCTTGGTAGTAGTTCTTACTACAAACAGGTTGTGGGAGCTGTCGTTGAAAAAAAGAAGAAGAAAAGGGTTCAGAGTTGCTGTGTCAAGCCGTGGTTGGGCCACCTGAATGATCCAGCCACCGGTACTTTGTAAACAATGCAGAAAGAGCTGCTGCTGGTAAGTTGTCATCTGCTAAACAGCTTACAAAGCACTCTTTTCCAATCTATTGTAATTTCGGCAGAACAAATTGCCAAATAACATTATTCTACATTCTTTCACGGTTTCTTCTTGTTTACACTGTGATTGAATGCCTTTCTTCTTAAACAGAATACTTAAGGCTCAAAATTAAGTAATCTGCAATGGAGAAAAAAAAAGCCCAATTCGTTGAATTCGTTGGATAATACTGCAGGAAGATGCTTACGATGAATCAAGAACAACGCAGCTTGAATCGACAACCACACAGCTCTTTGCCACACCCAGCCCCCCTCCCATGCACCGATTTGGATGCTCTGTACATCATTGTGGGCTATGATGCTTTGCCCTTGGGGAGTATCTACTCAACCATTCTCCAGGCAATATACAAGGTTTGTCTGACCGAGAGGCTGTATTCAGTTACCTCCTTAGCAGAGCCAGGTATGTAACAGAAAATGCCTTTGGCATTCTCAGAAACAGGTTTGGGTGCCTCTTAAACATGGTGCTCTAACCAGATCCAGCCACTGCTGTAGCTATGGCATGCTGCATACTGCACAACATGCTTTGGCAGCCTTGACGGCTGCAACTATATCCCAGAAGATGCCGTAGATGATGAGGACAGCGACTAATACTTCATTCCGGGCTCGTGGAGAGCCAATGGCAAACTCCCATTGATCTACCCGCTGTCGGAAGCCCAACAGCATCAGGCGGCAGTCATGATAAATGCTCGCCAATTTCTGTATGACACTGGTGGGCCAGTAGCATAGCAATCTGAGCAAGCTATTGAAGAGTGATATGATAAGAATGCAAAAATTAGCGATGTAACACCTGCATTCCACTGCCTGATTTCAATTCTGGTTCCAGAAATCCCATTACAAAAAATGCTTCATTTACATAATTGTTATGTGTCATTAAAAAGTATTTTGAAGTCTTCCAATGGTACATATGTGGCATGGCTCTCTGTAATATTTCTAAAGGAAATTTAAAAATCATCAAATTCTGAATATTCAAAACCACCTACACTGTTGAAAAAACCTGTCAAATTTACGGTAAACTATTGGCAACTATGTTGCCGAACTTATACCATCAATTTAACACGTGACTAATTACTGTGTGACTGTATGTTTTACAGGTGAACACCGTTTAAGTTAAACAGTAATATGCCATAATATATACAGTGTACTTTCATCCTTGAGGATGATAACCATTTAAATTATACAATAATAAACCATAATGTGTAAAAAAAACCCATAGATTTTACAGTAAAACACTGCTATGGTACTATGCCATACAGTCAACACTGAATGTAATGTTAACAGCACTAAAAGTTTTATTTTTTCTTGTAATCACACTACAGGATAATCTAGCCAATAACCAAGTTCATCCTTCCTTCTTGGTTTAGTCTTGCATGGGTTCTTTGATTGTTGGAGGTAAAACCTACAGGGCTATAGCTGATAAAGTTAAAAAAAAGGTGTCTGCATGTTAATCCTACTGAAAAGGTGTTTTAAAACATCTTGTAAATGTTTTAGGGGTGTTCTGGTTGCTTGGCCATACCAAAAATAGCAGTCCAATGAGCTGATTATCTTAATGATGCTACAATAACTTTCTGAATTCCTAAATGTATGAAAACAAATTTTTACTAATCATGGACAAAAATAAAGAGGGCATGCTGCAAACCACTACTTCTGATAGTACCACTACTGAATAGTAGTAATTTGATAACTTGACTAGCCTAGCCTTGAACCTGGGACCCCTGACATATGAAGCCTATGCTGTACCACTGAGCTATGGAGTACTGACCTAATGTCTGTCTAATGTCGAAAACATGTATAGTTGTACTGATCCTACTCATTGGTGCTGACTATGACATGCAGTCCAAGTTACCCAGTGTTCAATTGCTGATGTAGTAAAGCAATCCTAAGGCTGATGGAATACAAAGGCCACCATTCTAATTTGTGTTATCATTAACACCTCAACCTAAAAAGAATGTAACAGACAGATGATATTTTTTGCCCAAACCTACAAAGATGCTAGTGCCCTTCATTACCAACATGGAGAAAATACAAATTTCGGCAGCTATAACATCTGGGTGGTTTAAAAAAGTAGCCCCCCCCTAGGCCTATCTTCATTAACATCAACTTGTCCCTGCAATATACTATAACACGAAATACTCTTAAAACATCAAATTCAATTAATGTTTCTTTAACGGCGGAAAGTGGGAAATCATCTGTGCAGAAACATACAGTTAGTCAGTCCGGCGTGTTTAAAATTGAGATAACCCCATTATCTCTATCAAACTCTAACAAACTCCTAAACCATTAATGCCTGTGGAATGTGTCAAAAGGACATATCCCACCATAGTATATGCTGGCCCACTGTTCAATGGATTGCACTGAAGCCCTTCAGATCTGAGTCTGGTAGATGATGCTGCAGATCCTGCCAGAGTTTGAGTCTTTGGATGCTGCGTCTATGTGACCATGCGGTTATGATGTGTTGTGGTGACAATGTTCTGTCCTGGAGGTGGGTAACGTATCTCCAGTGACATGGAAAAATAAATTGTTTAAGTTCTGCTCAACTTTGGCCCATGCCGCTGTAGCATTTTCGACTTCTTATGGTAGGTACTACCAACACAAACAAAATTGATCTCTAGACATCATTTCATATATTATTGTGACGAACGTGATATACGAAATTCAAAACTTCAAACCAAATGTGACCTGTTTTAGCGAATTGAGTCAGATGTTGCACCAAGTCGAATTTTAGTCAGGTATCTATCAGAAAGTCCTATTTATAAGCTTCAAAATGAGGTATAGCATGTCTAGCTGTGATAAGTGCTAAGATAAGTTAGGGCGAAGTAATGAAGAACTGTGCCTATGCGGGCATGAGAAACTGAAAAATGAGTTCAAAGTATTTCTTAACACCCGCTACCATAGTCCTCCAAAAAAGCCCTAGCAACCTACATTTCTAATCTCTTGTTGGTCCTGAAACTTAAAGGGATTAAGAGGCGTTTGAACAAAAATAGAAATCCATTACAGATCTCTACAACAAGTTTAAATGGGTACACTAGTGTAGCGTGCCCAGGGGGCACTGCTATAGATTAGGGAATCACTCCTTGGTTTGACCATTAGGGTTGGTGATAGGTAAATGATGACCAGACAACAAAAAGATTCAAGATATTAAAACATTTATTAAAGTACTCTCAAAAGTTTCAAAGGTCTCTTTCAAAATACAGATACCCTAAGCTTAAAGCTTAACAAATACAAATACAGGCATCCTGTACACCATAATATCCGACTAGGAATCTAAAACAGGGGTGAAATTTGGAATAAACCTAAAAGTCAAGGCTTTAAGGCCTGAGATAAAGTGGACCATCAGTTAAAATCAAAAGTTCTGACCCCGTGTCAAGTGAATGGCCTAAAAAGATAAAACAGGGAATAAACTTCCTAAACGAAATGTTCTAAGTCCTGTCTAAAAACCTCTGGCCTGGAAATCACCACAACTTGGTAAAATAAAGATCACAGGCCAAGGATGACAGGCTCAGACAGCCAAATGAAATCTAAAACTGTACTCACTCATAATATGCAAGGCAGAAACTAACTAAGTGGCATAAAACTAAAACTCTGATTAAAGTCAGTTCTCCACAACAGGCTGGGCTACCCTGAGGTCAAGACCCAGCTAAAACTGTACAGAGAACTGACAAAAACAGAGTAGAGATAAGGCCATTATAACTATAGAGATCTATAAGAAAACTGAGGAGAGCCCTCACCACAAGTAATCTCTATGACTGCCCAGCTAAAAGTGATGAAATCTGATGAAAGAAGATGGAGTCTCCCTCCGAACTGGCCACCAGCCAATGAAAAAGGTCCTAGCAGTAGGAGAAGGTGGGAAATACAGAGCTTAGCTCTGATTGGCTGAGCTGCTGGTCCCCTAATATATAATAAAAACAAAATGGCCTCTCAGGGCCCCAGCTGGCCCAAAACTGGCTAAGACCAAAGATTGTTTGACAGTCTAAAACATAAATAAAGAACAGATAATCCTGGAAGGTAAGACAAACATGTTATAGAATCAGTTTACAACCATTACAAAACCTTAGATCACCTCCCCTGAGTCAGGGCAGGCCTGGAGAGGAGATACAGGGGGCTCCCGATCGTTGGGAGAACTCGCCGACTCAGCGCGCTACACTAGACCAAGATGAAAAAAATAAAGCATGAAAAGGCACACCATTCTTATTTCTGAGTTAATGCACAAAGAAGCGAGTGGCCTTAACTATAGAAGTCTATGGGATTTATCAAGTTTACCACTCCTACTTCTTTCCAGGAACCTCAATCTCCATTAGAGCCCAACCAAAACTGGTTGGAATGTGCCATGGGTCCTCCTCAAAATTTAGAGACCAGAAAAAGTATAGGTCACCACTAGAATAAAATTACTAAAGCCCTGTTCTAGGAACTAGTAATTTCAGTACATTTCAGTATGAATGATTTCTTTATGGTCTTGTCAATTTTTCATACAGGAAAGAATTTTTTCACATTTTGAGTGGACTTCAGCCCCTGTTACCCTAATGATCAATTATTCATTTTTGAAAACTTTTTTATTTTTAAGCTGGGTAGAGATCAATATGCCTTTAAATGCGAAGTCTCAAATGATATCTATTTGTTTTAAACCAGCTATAACTTTTATTCATGCCAGCGCTGCAAACAATGACAAAACTCGGGATTTGAAACAAAAACCTAACCCAGAACGGCAAGCACAAAGGATCACAATACCTCATCTTGGCAGCTTAAAAACGACTGTGATGACCCTAGGTACCCTGGGTATCCATAAAGTATCCGTAAAGTTCTGTAAAGGTTCATAATTATTCTGGGTTGTTAAAAAGTGAATAGCCATTGAGGTAAAAACATAAAAAGTCTTAACAACTTAAATAAGTTAAGAATGTCAAAATTGATTGTTCAAGTGGTCCCAGGCCTGCCACGACCACGTTTAGCATGTTTACTAGGGCAGCCAATGCCCCTAGCTGGGGGTGGGGGCCTTCCTTCTTTGACTCTCATGAAGAATTTGATTGTCTCTCCAGCTATCTTAACTCCTCCTCCTCCTCCTCCAATCCAGATGATGCGTCTGGGGTGTGTTCTCTCTTCCCTCCTCGGCCTCTGCCCCTGCCCCTGCCCCTGCCCCTGCCTCTGCCTCTGCCCCTGCCCCTGCCCCTGCTCCTTGTGGGCCTATCCCCCTCACCAGCCTCCGGTTGTGATTCTGCATCTGGTTCTGCTGGTGGAGGAACGTCATGGGGAGCTAGGCCTGGTGCTGATTCAGGTATAGAGGGCTTAGGGCACATGATGACTTCTGTCTCCTCAGCACAAAACTCCCAGATGTACTTGAAGAGATGCCACTGTATTTTGGCAGGGAGGTCAGGGGATGGGTTGGACTGAGGGCCTTCCTTGGGGACAGCTTCAGGAGTGACAGTCAGCATCTTGAAGGTCTAGCTGGCCGAGTCGGCATACTGCCAGAATGTGAGATGGCCCTTGTTCTGGGCAGAGAACACAAAGTGGTGATACTGTTTATTGCTCTTGACCGGTCAAATAAAATGGGTCAAAAAAGATTGCCAGTCATAATACTTGACAAACACCTTCCTGTTCTTGTCCCCCACAAGTTGGACAAGGTTGACACAGTCTTGGGTACTCTTCAGCACATGTCTGTGAGGCTTGAGACTGTCTCACAATGACACTTTTGTTTAAGCAAATCAAAGCACCAGTATGGGTTAAACTTGGTGTGCCCATTGATAATGGCCTTGTGCTGGCCAGTCAGGATATGCCAGAGAAGATACGCTAGTACAAACTTGATCTTGTTCTATTCACTACAGTTATCACAGTGCATGTCAACAGCCTTCTCTCCCAGGGAATATGTTTCAAAATAGTGGTGAAATAACAGCATTTGACCCCTTACTGCCACTGGTTTTCATTGATCAAATAGATCACCTGTTGGGGGATCGCCTCAGCAGAGATACCAAAAATGACGACCTTGTGGGGGGGCAAGGACATACAGTGGGCCAGGCTGCGTGGGAAAGGAGGGAAGGTGGACCTTCGGGCATAATCAAAGCTGATGCCAGAAGAACAAGGTGGGGTGGGGGCCAAGGGGAGGGGACTCCCAGTCTGTCCACTCCTGGTGTAAAAGGGTACGCATCATAGTTCTAAAAAAATGTGAAGAAAGGGTCTATTTTTACAACCTTCACATGTCCTCGTTTCTGGAAAAAGGGTATAATTTCCACCCAAATATTCGTGGTTTGGAAAAAAGGGTCTATTTTTCAAAGAGCTGCCATATCAGACACCCTTCCCATAGTAGGGGATGCTGCGGGTATTTACACATATGTGCATGCATTTACTTTACCAAGGATAGGTTGTTTTTATGGTATTGCACTCTGACCACCATCTCAGTATTTCACTCACACAATCTGCAAAATGTGTGTAAGACATCCTTCACACCATAATGTCAGCATCAACATAAATACATACAACAATTTAATAGTTACATATTTGCACTTGGTTTGCATGTAGCCTCTTGTCGTAGTAAGAACGATGTTAATATATTTCCCATAATTCTTCAGTACACGTTGCCATCCAATCACCGATAGATTATCTTAAAAAGGCTTCTACAGTACTCCCAAAGGAAACGCCTCTCTGATTTTAAGCTTTCTTACCACATACTTTTACTTTTCCTCTGAACCCCCATCCCTTTCACTCATGCGTAATCCCAATCTGATTTCAATACAGAAACAATATAGATGGACTTAGTTATTTGTTTCTTACTGCATATATGTACAATTAGTCTATGTTCAAATTACCCAGAATGACCCCACCCCAATAAAACCAGAGTCGGGTTTGGACCACATAAAATTTATTAAAACCATGATAATTGGTTAAGATGATAATACAATGTCCGATGAGATAAGGAGATTGTGTGGATAAAATAGATAAACGTAATAATTGATAAAAGTCAGTAAAAGAGTTGTAGGGTGGGTGGTGGCCACGATAAGAAGTGTCTGCTGTGCGGCAGCCAAGTGAGGGGAGGCCGCCGGTGGCCCGTATATATAAGGTGAGAGTCTCGCGAGATTTGTTGAGGCCCCTATAGGGGATTTTGATAGTGGGGTTCTTATGGGGGGTCATTCACAACAATTAGTCTATGTTCAAATTACCCAGAATGACCCCACCCCAATAAAACCAGAGTCGGGTTTGGACCACATAAAATTTATTAAAACCATGATAATTGGTTAAGATGATAATACAATGTCCGATGAAATAAGGAGATTGTGTGGCCAACCCAAAGTTAATATTTGATTGCCCGAGAAAGGGCTTTGTTGACACCAGTTGATGCCTTTGAAACTATGTACTGGCGATACGCGTCGGATGACCAGCCTCCGAACCTTTGTATGTCCAGGTGATTGGATCCTGATTGGAACGCAACCGTAGCAGCCGTTCTCCTTAATGAGTGGAGAGTGTAGCCGATATGTCCCATGCCTAATGCACATATGATTTTGGTAAACTCCTTTGCCATGTACCTAGTGGTTATTGGCAGGCCAGTGTCTTTAAAGGTGAACGCCGGTGCTGATGGTGATGCCGGGTTTTCACGCACCATGTTGTTGTACAGGATTGTTGGGCAATCCCGTGGTCGTCCTGTAGCCTTGAACGTAATGACCCTTGTCTGGTCATACCGTTTCAAATTTTTTGCCGCCTTAAGGGACATGCATAGGTCCTGTCCAGTGATCCATAGATCGGCCCTTGTGAGATGGCGGGAAGGATCAAATGATGCTTTCGATGGTGAGGGACTTTGACGCAAGCCTCCATAATACAGCATCACTATTATCAGAGGTATGGCGTAGCCCACTAGATGTTGTTGAGTGTAGGCGATTACGTCCATGAGATGTGCTGCAGGCAGCGGGGGCCTCTGGTTGATTACATGAGTTTTTGAGCGCGCCACCGCCTGTAATGCGAGTGACACCCTGTGTGAGAACCATGGTGCCACATCGTAGTCACAATCCCTAAAATGTTTCCTAAGTGCTGCCACATAATTATTAAACGATGCAGGTGAGGATAGCTTATCAGCTAGGAATTCAATAAAGGCACATACGTCCACTGTCAGCGGCTCTTGTAGTCGGACCCCGTACTCGTTACAGAAGTTGACGTAGGACCGGAGCGCTGTATGATGGTTCTTGTTTGTTCCCGGTGCCCTTGCGTGCGTCTGCCTGACGTAAGCCTTGGACACGAGGTGGTGATAGCGGGGGCCTGTAATTAGACGACATCTTTCAGCATAAGGGTGTCAGTGTCAGGGTCGCATACAATGAGTTTATGTTGATCTATGAGTATATTAGCTTTACACATATCAGTCTGTGAATTAAAGGCTCTCGACAATGCATCCGCCAGGACCATATTGACCCCGGGGCAATGTTCGAACACTATTCTAACTGCCTTGCGTGCCTGGAGTAGCCACAAGTTTCTAGCGCACTGGAGAAGTCTTGCATTCCTACCCTTGCCTGTCTGATATACTTGTACCGCAGGCATGTTATCGCATTTAATGCATAGTGTGTTTCCTTCGTCTGTCTGGGTGATGAATGTGTGGGCCGCCATCATAACATTCATCGCCTCCAATTCCGTAATATTATACTCATCCGCTACCTCCGGGGCCAGTTGAATGGCGTACACTCCTTTGTAGTCTGACGCACCCATCCCTTTAGGGCACGCATCCGCTACTATGGTGCGTGTAATGCGTCTGGAGGGTATCACTGCAACCCCATTCCAGTCTCGCATGTATGTCTTAAACCACCATAGATCTCTTCTTATACCCTCATCCACTTTAACTGGAACATCGCCCATCTCGCGGAGGGTGTGCAGTATCCTAGATACAAAGAGTCGGCCGGGGGGGATGCACTTCGCCACGTGCAATAGTTTACCAGCGACTGACTGGACGTCCCGCCTGCTCAGCGCTCTCTTCTTTAAGGTGCGGTCTATCATCATCTTCGTGTCCGCTATCTTACCTTCTGGCAGCGTGATTGTCATTTCCCTGGCATTAACCACGACCCCTAGAAACTTGACCTTGTGGGACGGGGGTTGGGTTTTATCTGCCGCTTCTGGGAGGCCCAGTTCTTTTAGCAGCATCCTGACCTCATCGAATGCCTTATAGGCTTTGCTAGGGCCATCTGCCACTACCACCATATCGTCCAGATACATTATGGCGTCTATACCTTTTTCTCTAAGTACTCTTGTTATGAATGTGGACGCTGTCTGGAAATACATGCTCGATAGCCTCACCCCAAACGGTAGGGCCATATCCAAGTAGTACCTTTTCCCCAGCTCCGTACCATCGTGAGACCAGGCGATGTTGAGCAGTGGCCAGTCCAGCGGACAGGCCCTAAAGTTCTTATAGGCCCTATAAATGTCTACTGAGAACATGGTGGCCGCTGTACCTATATGTTGTATTTTGTCCACCAAAGTCTGTACTGTTGGGAGCGAATGGTCTCTTTCTATACCCATAGCAACATTTTTCTTAATGAATGCATTTATGGATCTATCATTACGAAATGATAAGTCGGTGATTACTCGCCTCTTGTTCGGGTCCGATTTAGGCCGCGTCATGAGTGGTGCGTTATGCTGCCATCCTTCAAAGAACGGGGCCTCCAGGGGGCCAAGCATTGCTCCGTGATGGATCTCCTCTATAAGAAAATCATTGACATGGTCAGGATAGTTCATAGCCGATGCGTGGTTACCTATATCTAGGGTATCCGACGCGGGACCACAGTAAGATCGGGGAAAACCAAACTGTAACATGTCTATAAGCTGATTGTCCTGCGGTGTACCAGATGAGTATTTTTGCCACGCTTTAATATTGATACTCGATTCTACTGGGACTCTAGCCGATAGGCAATTGGGAAGTCCCGTATCTCTAACCGCTTTATATATCTGCCTTATTTCTAGGGGGGCCTCTGCTGTCAAAGCGGGCCACTCACCTTGTCTATTTTCTCTTAAATGGAACGGGTTTACCGCATCTATTGCCTCGTACCTATCATCCGAGCACCATGTACGTATGAGGTCAAATGTCAAGGGCAATTATACTCGTTACCTTCTTGTTTTGTCGTACCTGAGTTTCAATGGGCGCCCGTCTAGCCGTGTCCCCGGCCGTCTGTAGCTGGTCGGGGTCACTGCGCGCCGACTCGCTGGTCCGTGACGGGGGTTCTATTTCTGTCAGTAGTTGCTGGCATTGTGGGTCGTCCACCGGTCGTTGACAGCTTTGGTCCACTGCCGGGGCCGTCGTCTGTTGTGTAGCCAGCACGCCTGTGCTGCCCTGTGTGTGGGCAGGAGGGGGGAGAATTCCAACTGCCACTGCCACTGCCACCTCACCTTGTTCGTCTAGCAGCGTTCTTGTATGTTGTCCGGGTTTTGTTGGGGGGGGCTGGTGTCGGTCCTCCGTGACCGCTCACCCGTGCCCGCAGTTGCTCCTGTTTATTGTGGGGTGTCGATGGGGGGTTGTCGGGAGCGCCACGACCCTCCCCCATGCCCACTAGTCGTTTTTTGTCAGCTGTCTCATCGGTTGTTGTGGTGTGGCCGCCAGCTGGTTCGCCACGAACTGAACCTGCCGCGGCTGCTGTTGTTGTTGCTTTGGCTGGTACTGCTGATACTGGAACACCGGCTGCTGATTCTGCTGCGGCCTTGTATTATACTGCTGGTTCATCCGGTGTTGATTATCCGGCTGGTTTGCGTACATCCTTGTGCGGCGGTTACACTCATGAAAGGTGTGTGGGAACTGACCAATGGGCCCCCGTTGCCGCCACGCACAATTTACACGCGTGTACATAGTTTATCGGGCCATCTCCGTGTTGGCCTTTGTTGTTACACCTGCCATTGTTATACTCCGGGCAGGGGAGGTCGCGTACAGTCGCGCTCTGCTTTTGTTGCTGTTGTGGGGGGGCTATTGACAGTCTAATCCTGTCTTGCTGTATACATACATCATCCTCCCACTTCATCTGTCCCCTCTCGACCTTCTCAAACACCTTATCAGACCACGCCCTCACCGCGTGCCACGGGCGGTCCTGGGCGTCCTCTGCCACCTCTCCCAGGTGTTTTACTAGGTGCGGCCACTCGCGTCGTGAACAGACACGAGCGTCCTGCAGCATTTTCGTAAACGCTGCTACGTACTCGATAAATGTCATCTTTTCTTTATACTGCATTTTATCCTTTATCGTGACCACTCCAGGACGCTCAACAAACATGTAAGGGCGGGGCAAGGTCTTGCTATTAAAGAAGTCAGTAGCTATGTTCTCTTTACCTTTATTGTGGTTAAAGTTGGGCGTAGCATTCATGAGCTCCTGCTCAAATGAATAATAGCGCGGGTCGTCCGGCTCAGTCATGTCCATTTGCACCCTGCGGCGATGACGTGGCGGTGAGTGAGGGTCCCGCCATTCACCGGCAACTCGGGCGTATCCGTCGTTTCCCCTTGGTGTGGAGGAACGGCCCCTCCCGTGCTCCTGACGGTCGCCTCCGAGGTTCGCCAGCAGTAAGTCCATTTTACCTGATAGCTGACGGTAGCCACCTTCGACTGCCGTCAGTCTATCCTGCATACCTTCTCCCTGGCCGCATGGGACACTCGAGCCACCATTACTCTCGGTCGTGTCAATAGTTTCTAGGCCGCCGCTTTTACTCGGGTTACTCACACTGGCCTGCATCGACTGGTCGACATATCTGGGGGCCAGCCGTACCGGTAAGGAGACATTCCCCCTTGGATGCGCCCTCGTGCCTGGTCTGCGTCCCGTCATGTTAGGTCGTAGTTCCATGCTAAGAAGTGTCTGCTGTGTGGCGGCCAAGTGAGGGGAGGCCGCCGGTGGCCGGTATATATAAGGTGAGAGTCTCGCGAGATTTGTTGAGGCCCCTATAGGGGATTTTGATAGTGGGGTTCTTATGGGGGGTCATTCACAACAATGACCACATGTCTCTGGTCCACGTGTGCTGCACCAGAAACTGGAGCTAGTGGAGGATGTACTTCTTCCTGGCCGATAGTTCTTTTGCCACTCTACCACTAGTCTTCATCTCGAGCAACTTGCTGAAATTGGTGTGCAGGGTCTTCAGGTGAACTTCTACTGCTTCCACTGTGAGTGTTAGTTATTAGATTTTTCATCTTTCAACAGTAATGTAGCATGACCTACTTTCTTCTTGTGTTATTTTTGGTACTGCTGTAGAATCTTGTTCTTTCCTGTGATCTGGCAACAGAGACAGAAAACAACATGGTTGTGATGCAACCAGGTTACAAAATTTCAAATAGAACCATTCTATGCCTGTGTACCTTGCATTTAACATGTCATACCTGATTTCTTAATTCAGTGCCGTGCTTAACAACCTCATCTCATAGATGTAGACGGAAAAAATTCTCGCAATGTGGGTCAAACTCACTTGGCACTATTAGTCTTCTGGCAATACAAGTAATAACTTCCATCTTTTTGTTCATGTTGCTGTATCTCAGGTGGCCCATATCATACAAAATGTCGCATGCCTCCCAGAAATCTATCAGGGTGTCTTCTAATTCATAATGTCGAAACTGACCGTCGCTGAAGCGTCATGGTAAATCATGGTAAATTTATCGGTAGCATTTTCCGCAATCATGCACATTTTGGTGTGTGGCATTGGTGGCAGCACCCTATATTCCACACACCGATATTGCCAGGCACCCCAACAACCTTTGTCGGCACAGGAGAAAGTAAAACGGTAGCAAATTGGCAGCTCTTTTTTGGTATGTTGCACACAGCCCTAACCCTCTCAACGTATTGTTTTATTTGTGATATATACGATTTGTAAAAACTTAGATTTTTCAAAGGTGGCGATTGAGAAGGCAGGGTCTTTGAGGGAGAAACAAAATGCATACAGCAGCCATCCAATACATACACTTCACATCTTAGAAAAGGATTAAGCCCCTTATGATATGCTTTAGGCCTAAATCATTTAAAGTATGATGAAAACATTGGTCACAGATGAGTCTGTGGCAAATCTAGGATTTTAAAAAGGGGAGGGGTGCTTTGGATAAACATTCCTCAATGGGTTTTGGGCAGAACCTTTCCCTAAAAACCCCCAAATTTTATGAAAAAAGAAAGAGATACAGACCCAATGCCTATTCTAAATTTGCCAATATGAGTCAGTATGGTTGTGACATGAAGCATTGCTAATTGTAACATTGGTGTATATTGTGGGGCATTTTGAATATATTTTGGGACATTCTAAATGGTGAGTTAATGAGCTATTCCATCTACCGTTCTGTTTTGATTGTATCGTTCCATTAGGAATGTTTCTAGTTACAGAGCGCTGGGTTATCAGATACTGTTTTGGATGTATGGCTGGGAAAGTGGGACACGGCGGGATTGTTATGACCATTGAGTGTAGCTTTGCTCCTCGCAGCATTATATATTCTGAGGGGGGTTAAGCATTAAATATATCTTGCAAAATTAGAAATACTTCATATTATAATACAATTATATTTTATAATGTCATTATATAGCTAGTGGTTATAACTGTATTTACTTATAACTGGTTATTGTGATGCTTTATGTACTTAATTAGTATGTTGGTTCACTACCCCCCCCATTCTATATATAATATGGGACTGCATGCAGTGAATGTCGCATTAAGGTTAGACCTAAGCTTATGTTACCGTTAGTATAAGCATATAAAATATCACTCTTAGTATTCTGACAAGTACGTAGACCCTCAATTTGTTATGAGAATATATCAAATTGGTCTCACGTCATCGTTTTATTATTGTTGTAATTAATGGAAAGTGTATTGTCTAGAGGGCTGTAATTCCTAGACAATTATTCCATGAATGACAATTATTGACAATTGTTTGGGTGAACAGGGAACCTGCTCTCACGCTATTCTGTATTTAAGATCATGATTAAAGTTGCTCTGGGCTTTTTCACCTCTGATCGTCTAACTGTCTCAGTTGTTAACTCAGTTTGAAATAGGCTGCTCAAAATTATGGCTGGAGTTATATGCGCGGACATAGCAGCAGATTGCCGCGTGTACAGAATTGCTTGTATACGCGGGTGTGAAGTCTGCGCACATAGATCTGCTTATATACGCGGACGTTGTGGCCGCGTGTACAATTGTAGTAATATACGCGGACTTACTCTTTATTTCATCACAATACCATTTCTAAATCGGGGGCTAAGCCCCCGAACCCCCCTTTTCTTGTCTTATTTCTATATTTTTTCTAATTTCTGAACATCTAGCAGATATAATAGATATGTATGGCCGGACTTGGTGTCCACGTGTATAAGAAATTATATATACGCTACGTCCGCGTGCGCGACTGTCGCGCGTATAGCCACTCCCCAAAATTATCAAAGTAATGATCCAGTGCTGGAGATACCTCTGGCGCGGCACATAATGTAACTGACTCCTTTACTTTGTGCTTCCCATTTTTGCCACCAGGTGGGCCCCCATTGTAAGCCTCCAGCAGCAGTGGAGTTTGTTGGCCAGACAGACAGAGTGGGAGCTGGTTGAGATCTGTAAAAACGAAGGGATTGGTTTTCTCCCTTGGAGTCCACTCAAAGGGTAAGTATAATAGTACAGACCAAGGGGACATCAAGAAACTGTTATTGTCCTAGGTTCCACACACCTGTGAGGGCTTTAGCCAGGGACAGGTGTCTACAAACTGTTTATTAAAGATATTTATTGAAATCAATAGAATAGATAAGTAACATTGCCAAATGTGTATATAGAAGAATGCAATAGACAAAATAGAACAAATAACTCCCTATAAACCTATTTGCACATAACGTAAAACCCACAAGTTCAGAATAACAATTGCTGAACGTGCCTATTGTCTGTAGTTGATTTATTTTTATCAAGTACACTAAGAATGTTGAATTTTTTTCTGACAAGAGAACCATTGGCATTAACAATCACAGACATTATTGCCCTCTAGGGCAATAAAGCTCAGATTATTCACCCACTTCTGAGAGGGCAGGACAACAGTGAAGGTACATGGATTGGAATTCTGATGGAGACTAAATATTTTTACAATTGAATGTTGGTTTATGTTATTATCACATGTTTATATATGACAGACACAGTGTATATGGGATATTTATAGTCATCTAAACATTTCTTTTTCTCTTATTCAAAATTAATACAAATAGTAAATTATATCAAGTAGTTTACAGTATATGTAGTTTATAATCCTGCTTTGGTTGAAAAGTTATTTAACTCAAAAGCCAAGCTTACATATTTTCTCACTTATGTTTTCAACACATCAAGTGGTTGGCTGAGCGGCAAATTTAGGAAAGGACAGGACCCTCCTTCAGATTCGCGGGTTGCTTGGGCATCAAAGCACACCCCTAAGCAGGACCACCCCTCATTCAGCCAATTTGATAATGAAAAAACTTGGGCACTGCTGGATTTTATTGAGAAAATTGGCAAAAAATATGGTCAGTCACACTTACAATCATTTTAATTTGAGAAGTTTTCTAATCATTATTCTATTTCCCTAAGCATTCCCTAAGCATAGAATCTCTCATAACTGTTGTCATTAACTTACCATTAAAAAGTGCCAAACGAGGATAAGAAGGAGTTATTGTAAACTGACACTGTTCACAATATTTACACATAATTCCCTCTAAGGAGTATGAACTGCGTTTCCATGTCATTTTCCGTATGCTACAGATTTCCATATCTTTAACTTTAACAAAGCATTCTCAAAGTACCTTACTTTTAGGGTTTTCGATTCCAGGTTGCTGAAGACATTTCTTCATGTATTTCTTATAAACATTAGAGCTTTAATACTGAAATCCAGAGTTTTAATTCTGAAGAAACGTCTTCTTGCTTAGTAAATTCCTTCCTGAGATATGGGAATGTATTTATACAAGTTCCATATTTGTCATGCTATAAGAGTGACTTCTCTAACTATGTTTCTATCGTAACTCTACCATCCTTTTCACAGTCCAATTTTCCTGTTAAATGGACATTCCTACATATATATAATGTCTCCGCTATCCTTTGTCATAGTTCAATTTCCTCAATGAAAATACTTTTCTGTGTCAATGATGACTTGGCTATCCCTTCTCATGGTTGAATTTTCCCATTCAATGACGTTTCTATCTGTCTATGATGACACTGCTATCCTTTAACATAGTCCATTGCCCTGTTGAATAGATGTTTCCACATGTCTATGGTGACTTGGCTATCCTTTTTCATGGTCCTAATTCATCAGACAAGACGGTGGCCCAGGTGGCGCTGCGGTGGCTGCTGCAGAAGGATGTCGTAAGCTCTGTGATCAGTGGGGCCAAGAAGATGAGCCAGCTAGACGACAACATGGGGGCGTCTGGTGACTGGGCTCTGTCCAAGGAGGATGTAGGCTTTTACAACTGTATTCAAAATAATAATAATGTTATAATACATCAAATTTGTTACATCTGATAATTATAATTCTCATACCTTATTATAGATAATCGCAATTCAGATATATAATAGTTATAGTAGAGACTATGTTTTTATCGTTTCAAGCTATATCAAGAAAATATAGGCTTCCATTCTCTTGAATATATCTTCTAAAAGGAAGCTTAGGAATATATATATATATATATATATATATACATTATATGTAGTTATACTTATGTGATGTTCCTCGGTAGTTCGGGGTTTCTGATTTCTATGACAAAGGGATGTTGGGGTTATTTTAGTTTTAAGCTGGATGAAGAGTTCGAACAAGAAACCGAGGTGTAAGATCAAGAGTCATGCCTTGCGCATGCGGGGGAGTGAGTGGGTCGATCGGGGAATCGGTGTTCTTCGAGGGGGGAACTGTGTGCCGGTCTGTCTGGCCTGAGGCGTTCCGGACATTGGGCATGGGTGGACGGGGGGTTCAAGTGGAAATAAATGATGGGGGGGGGGTCGACGGTAGCAGGGTTGATTTATTGTTTGTGCGGGGGCCTGTTGTTCAATCCGTTCTTCAGTGGGGAGTCCTGCCGACCCTCGTCTAGTGGTTGGTATCGTGGGGCCGAGCCAGTCGAGCCTTCATGCACGCGGTCACAGAACGGCCGCTTACTGTCCGGTCTTCCGGTCCCAATTGATCTTCGGGCCATTTCGGGCTGCCGTGCCATCTTTCGGTCTTTCGATCCCCTGTTCTCTTGTTTCACTTACATTCTTATTATACCTTAACTTTGCCTAAATTACTTGAGTTCGCTTGGGAATTAGCTGCTATCTTATCATCTTGTCGTCTTAGACCCCTTCAAGGGCTATGCTATTGGTAGAAGACACATGTGAGCACAAGGAGTACCAAAATGGAACTGTTTATTCCGGGCCTTACCGCCCCCTTTTATACCTTATCACTCGGCTCTGATTGGTCACTTCAGTTCACGTGACTATTCTGAAGTTATATCCAATAAACAATACATTTGTGCTTTCGGGCTTTCTTGCCTTTGTGCCTTCACAAAAACACTTCTTTGATTACATTATTTTACCAAATTATATCGACACTTGTTTTACCAGAGATGAAGGGACATTCATCACACCTATATAGCGTGTGTGCATTGGTGCACTCCACCGTGTGTATATATGTGTGCGTACCAATTTTACATATGGCCTTAAATCCCCTTTTCTTTTCTTTCTTTCTCTTCAAAAACCTCATAAATTACCCTAAAAACAATGACCAGCGAAACCAACACCTGCAATCACATGGTTTCCTTTATACAGATTTAGTGACTTGGGAGGAAAGCCCTCTTGTATCATCTCCAGCTTTTCTGCTAGCTGATTTTGTGTCCTAAACATGTTTTCTTTTGTTGTAGATGGCAGCCTTGGACAAAGCATCTGAAATAGAGGTACCATACCCATACGAAGTGGTCTTTGGAGTAAACGCTGATCGGAGGAGGGTCAACTGGAACCAGTAGTGGACATTGAATGTGGTCACAGTATAACACATAATAAAATGGTGTAATCCCCATTCTTTAACCTGTTGTAGAACCTAGTTAACCTTGGTATAAATGGTCCTAGATGTAGTATGTGTTTAGGAAAGCTAGCCAGCATATACTGGTATCATTGTGCATGTATATCATTATTGTATAGGTATTATTGAGTTGTGGGTATTCTCTAGGAGCTTTATGTAAGCCTAAAATGTCATTATGAATGTACTGTTGATGTGGTCAATGTCATTATTTGGAAAGTTATTGAACTGTAAAGTTGGTTATTGGGTTGTGAAATTGTTGTATAAGTTGGACAAGCCCACAGGTC